>CM065590.1:127245790-127886294 GCA_033119425.1 Bufotes viridis
AATGAAAATTTTTGACTCCATCATGAAGTACAATATGTCACGAAAAAACAGTCTCAGAATGGCCTGCATAAGTAAAAGCGTTTAAAAGTTATCACCACATAAAGTGACACTGGTCAGATTTGCAAAAAATGGCCGGGTCCATAAGGTGAAATAGGGCCTTAAGGGATTAAATACCAGACTATGCAAATTTTTATACGAAATTTTTAATGCAAATTTTAGCAATCAAAAAAATAATGCCTGAAGATCAGGAATTTTCGAATTCACGAATATATGGCGAATATTCCCCAAAATATTTGCGAAATATCGTGAAATCGAATATTGCCCCTGCCGCTCATCACTACTAGGGATGAGCAAACCCGAACTGGATAGTTCGGATCCGTACCGAATTTTGGGGTGTTCGGGACACGGACCCAGACCCGAACAAGTTTGGGTTTGGGTCCGTTGTTTGGCGATCTCTTCCTGCTTTCTGAAGGGCTGCACAGCAGCCAATCAGCTAGAGTTTTACTTCTTGCCCTAAGAAGCCATCACAGCCATGCCTACTAATAGCATGGCTGTGATTGGCCAAGTGCAGCATGTGACCCAGCCTCTATTTAAGCTGGAGTCACGTAGCGACGCACGTCACTCTGCTCTGATTAGTGTAGGGATAGGATGCAGCTGCTGTGAGGGTGAGATTAGGCAGGGAAAACTCAGCAAAAACACCTAATGAAGTCATCGATATACAGCTGTGAATCATTCAACTTCTGCTAGTTAATTGCTCACTGGTTTTTAGGTTTCACAGAGCGTTTTTCTGTCACTTTTTTCTGGGGTGATCAGCGGCCATTTTGTGTCTTGTGGTGCACCAGCACAAGCTGACACCAAGTCCATCAATCCATCTCTACTAGGGTTTTTTTTTGCTATATCCTACATCAGGGGCTTGGCTGTGCTCATTGTCACCCCTAGAAACTCAGGATAGAAATTTCTATATTTTATTGAGGGGTTAAATTCAATTGCCAAAATAGCAATCCCCTAAATCTGGTGTTCCAGCTGTGGCTAGCCAAGTGTAATACAGTCTGCTGTCTGGCAAAGGATAGATTTTTTTTCTATGGTGAAATTCAATTGCCAAAACAGCAATCCCCTAAATCTGGTGTCCCAGCAGTGGCTGGACAAGTTTATGAGTGTCTGGCAAAGGATATATTTTGTTCTGGGTGAAATTTAATTGCCAAGATAGCAATTCCATAAATCAGTGGTTTCAGCTGTGGCTAGCCAAGTTTAATAGTGTCCAGCAAAGGTTATATTTTTTTCTGGGGTGAAATTCAATTGCAAAAATAGCAATACCGTAAATCTGGTGTCCCAGCAGTGGCTAGCCAAGTTTAATAGTGTCCGGCAAAGGATTTATTATTTTCTGGGGTGAAATTCAGTTGCCAAAATAGCAATACCGTAAATCTGGTGTCCCAGCAGTGGCTGGCCAAGTTTAATAGTGTCCGGCAAAGGATATATTTTTATCTGGGGTGAAATTCAGTTGCAAAAATAGAAATAAAGTAAATCTGGTGTTCCAGCTGTGAATGGACAAGTTTTAGAGTGTCCGTCATAGGATATATTATTTTCTGCGGTGAAATTCAGTTTCAAAATATAAATACAGTAAATCTGGTGTTCCAGCTGTGGCTGGACAAGGTTAATAGTGTCCGGCAAAGGATATATTTTGTTCTGGGGTGAAATTCAATTGCCAAGATAGCAACACCATAAATCAATGGTTTCAGCTGGGGCTGGCCAAGTTTAATAGTGTCCGGCAAAAGATATTTTTTTTTCTGGGGTGAAATTCAATTGCCAAAATAGCAATACTGTAAATCTGATGTCCCAGCAGTGGCTGGCCAAGTTTGATAGTGTCCAGCAAAGGATTTGTTATTTTCTGGGGTGAAATTCAGTTGCCAAAATAGCAATACCGTAAATCCGGTGTCCCACAGTGGCTGGCCAAGTTTAACCACTTCAGCCCCCCTAGCTTAAACACCCTTAATGACCAGGCCACTTTTTACAATTCTGCACTACACTACTTTCCCCGTTTATTGCTCCGTCATACAACTTAGCACCCAAATGAATTTTACCTCCTTTTCTTCTCACTAATAGAGCTTTCATTTGGTGGTATTTCATTGCTCCTGACATTTTTACTTTTTTTGCTATTAATCAAAAATGACCTAAATTTTTGCAAAAAAATGACATTTTTCACTTTCTGTTGTAATTTTTTTTTTTAAAAACTACATTTCTATATACATTTTTCACAAAATTCATTGTTATACATGTCTTTGATAAAAAAAAAAAAAATCCAATAAGTGTATATTTATTGGTTTGGGTAAAAGTTATAGCGTTTACAAACTATGGTGCAAAAAAGTGAATTTCCGCAATTTGAAGCAGCTCTGACTTTCTGAGCACCTGTCATGTTTTTTCAGGTGCTAGAATGCCAGGATAGTATAAATACCCCCCAAATGACACCATTTTAGAAAGAAGACACCCCAAAGTATTCGCGGAGGGGCATGGTGAGTTCATGTATCATTTCATTTTTTTTTCACAAGTTAGCGGAAAATGACACTTTCTGAGGAAAAAAAATAATAATAAAGTTTCCATTTCTGCTATGCCCCTCAGTGAATACCTAGGGGTGTCTACTTTCCGTAATGGGGTCATTTGTGGGGTGTGTTTACTGTTCTGGCCCCTTTGCGCACCCAGGCTGCAAAAAAGTGTCACTCATGTGGTATCGCCGTACTCAGGAGAAGTAGGGCAATGTGATTAGGGGTGTATTTTTACATATACCCATGTTGGGTGAGAGAAATATCTATGTAAACTAACAACTTTGTATAATTTTTTTTTTAAAAAGTTGTCATTTACAGAGATATTTCCCAGCAGGGGTATATGTAAAAATACACCCCATAACACATTTTCCTACTTCTCCTGAGTACGGCGATACCACATGTGTGACACTTTTTTGCAGCCTGGGTGCGCAAAGGGGCCCAAATTCCAATGAGTACCTTTAGGATTTCACAGGGCATTTTTACACATTTAGATTCCAGACAAATTTTATTTTTTGTCACAAGTTAGTGAAATGTGAGACTTTGTAAAAAACAAAAATAAAAAAAATAAAAATATCAATTTCCGCTAACTTGTGCCAAAAAAAAAAAAAATTCTTTGACCTCGACATGCCCCTCACGGAATACCTTGGGGTATCTTCTTTCCAAAATGGGGTCACATGTGGAGTATTTATACTGCCCTGGCATTTTAGGGAACCTAAAGCGTGAGAATCCAAATGCGTTAAAATGCCCTGTGAAATCCTAAAAGGTACTCGTTGGAATTTGGGCCCCTTTGCGCACCCAGGCTGCAAAAAAGTGTCACTCATGTGTCACATCACATTGTCCAATCACATGATCCATCACCATGGTAAGATGGACCATGTGATTGGACCATGTGATGTGACGTCATCACAGGTCCTGTAGATCTTAGATGCTGCAGGGAAAGAGAGGAGAGATCGCGACTACGAGTTAACTTTTATTATTTTTAACCCCCTCCACTTCATTTAACAATGCATTCTTTATTATGAATGCTATTATTTCCCCTTATAACCATGTTATAAGGGGAAATAATCAATTCTCCAGAAGACCCGAAACCGGACTTCAGTGATGAAGGTTGTGTTTCGCAAACCCCGCGTTGGGTACCAAACATTGCGTTTTTTCTCACGCACATGCAAAACGCGTTACAAACGTTTGCACCCGCGCGGGAAAAACGCGCATATTCCCGCAACGCACCCACCTCTTATCCGGGCGTCATGTGTGAAAGAGGCCTTAGGAGGGCATTTTTGCGCATTTTTCTTCTCTCGCTTTAGGGCCCCTAAAATGCCAGGGCAGTATAAATACTGCACATATGACCCCATTTTAGAAAGAAGACATCCCAAGGTATTCTGTAAGGGGCATGGCGAGTTTCTAGAAAAAAAAATTTTTGGGCACAAGTCAGCGGAATTTGATTGTTTTTTCTCACAAAGTCTCCCTTTCCGCTAACTTGTGACAAAAAGTTCAATCTTTCATAGACTCAATATGCCCCTCAGCAAATACCTTGGGGTGTCTTCTTTCCAAAATGGGGTCACATGTGAGGTGTTTGTACTGCCCTGGCATTTGAGGGTCTCCATAATTATTACACGTATGGCCAGCATTAGGAATTTCTGCTATTCTCCTTATATTGATCATACAGGTAATGAGATTTTTTTTCCGTTCAGCCTCTGGGCTGAAAGAAAAAATGAACGGCACAGATTTCTTCATTCGCATCGATTGATGTGGATGAAAAAATCTCTGCCAAAAAATATGCAAGAAGAAAAAAAAAGAGGGGCCTGGCGATTGCCAGGACATAGGGGCTCCGCCCAAACATCCATACCCACTTCAGCTCCTATGTCCTGGCAAACGTGATTTCTCCATTCACATCGATCAATCGATCGTTGTGGAGGAAGACATCTTTGCCAGATTTTTGATACAAAGTGTTTGCCAAAGCATATGAACTCCAACACCTCTCCTCAGCTCATATGCCTGGGCAAACGTACCTGTACTGCAGAGGATAAATCTCGTCTTGCAGCGCCGCATACACCGACTTCACGTGTCTTCTGACAGCAGCGCAATGCTTCTCTCAGAATGCACATCAGTGCTGCAGCTGGCTCTTTGCTTGATCTACCTAAAAGGTAAAAAAAATAAAAAAGAAAAAACCAGGCAGCAACGCAATAATTTTATTAACATTAACTTTATAGAACATTAGAAACCGAACGCTAACTTGAACATTTGAAACATAACTTGAACTTTTTTGCTTACCTGTGGATTTTTTTTTGATTTTTTTTTTTTTACCTTAAGGCCTCATGTGTGGCGTATCGGTTGGTTTCTGCCACAACTAAGTCGTAAAGATCCGCGGTGGAAAGCAGCTCAAAAAATTCTAGAGCCGATCCGAAATTGGCTGTCTCCATGCGAACTCCTTACTGGGCGGTGAAAGGGGGCAATACGGGTGCGGCGGAAGGAGGGGATTGCCAAGTAGGGTTTGCCAGCACCTCTGGGAGACTAAGGGGTCTACGGGCCTGAGAACGCGGTGGCTGCGATGGGGGAGTTAGTGCACGTGCCACCGTACCAGCAACTGCCCTTCTGGTGCTCGCCACTTTACCAGGGAATACGGCAGTGCTGGCGGTGTATGCCACACAATAAAAAAGGTCAGCGCTAGCACCACTCTGCTGCATATGAGGGTTATCACGCGGGGTATGCGAAACACTGACATGGGGTCGGGTACGCCTGACCGTAGCAGGGACCTCAACCTCGTCATCTTTGCTAGCGGTTAGAGTGCCACTGCTGTCTACAGGTTCATATTCTGAACCACTGGATTCAGCGGGTGAGGCGTCCCCATCGCTTTTATCCAACAGGGCCAGAATCCTGTAGGCCTCTTCAGCGGAATACCCCTTTTTTGCCATCTTGGAGTAACTAAATTTAGGGGGTATTCCTCTAAGACTACCCAGGAAAAAGAGCACACCTACCTAGTAAAAGGGAGTGCTTGCGAAGTAACGCTGCAATCGCTAATAAAGATCCAATAACTCAAAAGTGACCTTTTATAGCGGTGCAGCGATTTTACTGTGTTTTTGCAGTGATCAGAAAAAAAAAATTCTGTCACTGCGGTGGGCGGACTGAACGCAAGTGTGCTCACAAGATCAGGCCTGATCAGGCGAACAATGCGTTTTTTATAGAGCCTAAAGTGACCCTAATGTACTGATATAAATCTGATTGCGATCAGTCTTGATCACTTACAGATACTATATTAGTATTAGTGCTGATAAGCGACAGTGATGACGCTAATCAGCGACTAATAAGTGACTGTGCGGTGCGGTTGGCTGGGCGCTAACTACCTAACAAGTAGCTAACTACCTGACGGTGATTAGGGACCCTTATAGGGGGGGTGATCTATGACAGGGGGGTGACAGAGGGTGATCAGGGCGTTTATATAGGTAATCAGTGGCTACTAAGGGGCTACTAAGGGGTTAATAACTGACAAGGGGGGGGTGTAATGTATGTGTGGTGATTTGGTGTACTTACTGAGCTGCCTGTGTCCTCTGGTGGTGGATCCAGCAAAAGGGATCACCAGAGGACCAAGCAGGACTTATATCAGACGTTTTTTTGTAAATAGCGTCTGATATGCAATTTTCATAGGACGATTTAAAAAATTACAGCCTGCCAGCCAATGATCGCGGCTGGCAGGCTGTAGTTTCACCTCTCCTCTGTGCGTCACAGTGCGCGCGCGCGTTCATGCGAAATCTGGGGTCTCACGAGATGACGCCGATAGGTGGCAGTGAGACCTGAGAAAGCCGCCGTGCTGACGCCCATTGGCGTTAGCGTGGCGGCAAGTGGTTAAGATAGCAGATAAGGTGGGTGGTATAGTCATCATGGACAGTTGTTATTATACAGCTGAATCTCTTCGTATACTGTCAGACACTGATTACTATACACCGCTCACCTGTGATCCTACAGTACAATTCAAAAAAGACCTTTTTGACCTTATTGATGAAGGTTTCTCCTTGGGCATCTTTGATAAGAAATTGAAAACATATCTGAAAATTGCACACCCAGTAATGGCGAAATTCTATTTTCTACCGAAAATCCACAAGTCGCTCTCCAAACCCCCTGGTCGTCCGATTATTTCCGGTATCGGTTCACTCACTACTAATCTTTCTGAGTATGTTGACGGAATCTTACTGAATTATGTCATCCGGTTACCATCTTATTTAAAAGACACCTCACATCTACTACAGACACCTGATGCCTTTTGTTGGAAGAGGAACTGTCAATGGGTGACTATGGATGTTGCAGCCCTTTATAGCAATATCACACATTCTTTGGGCTTAGAGGCGATTAATAAAACACTGGCCTCAGACCCATCTATGCCTACCACCCAACGTCACTTCATTTTGAAGTCCATTACATTTATTCTGGAACACAACTATTTTTCCTTCCAAGACAAGATTTTTCTCCAAAGCAGAGCCACGGCGATGGGGACTAAGTTTGCCCCATTGTACACCAACCTCTTTATGGGCCAATTTGAGAACAGAATGGGCCTCCTCTCCCACCCCAATATTCGACTATATAAACGTTATATTGATGATGTCATTATGGTCTGGAAGGGGGAAACAGAGGACCTGTTAGCCTTCACAAGGGAACTTAACAACAATGACTGGGGCTTATCCTTTACTATAGAATCCAGTCTCAAAGAAGCCGTCTTTTTAGATCTTCAGCTACATATAAAACAGAATCATATTGTCACAAGTACTCATTTCAAACAGGTGGATACAAACAGTTTTTCAGATTATAAATGTTGTCACCATCACCGTTGGAAGAATAACATCCCCTATAGCCAAATGCACCGTATACAAAGGAATTGCTCTGACAATAAAACACTAACTAAACAAATGGAAACATTAGGGAACAGGTTCCTCGATAAAGGCTACCCCAAAAAACTTAATGACTCCAAGAAAAGAATTCTGAATACAAAGCGGGATATCCACTATGGGACAAAAACTGAGATAAATCTGACGGTAAGAATAAGTTTCCCCTCAACCTTGTCACCAGTTATAATTCCCAACATATGATCATAAGAAAGATATTACAAAAACATTGGCCAATCCTTTTAACCACTTGAAGACCACAGGTTTACACCCCCCTAGTGACCAGGCCCTTTTTTACAAATCCGCACTACACTACTTTCACCGTTTATTGCTCGGTCATACAACTTACCACCCAAATGAATTTTACCTCCTTTTCTTCTCACTAATAGAGCTTTCATTTGGTGGTATTTCATTGCTGCTGACATTTTTACCTTTTTTGCTATTAATAAAAATGTAACGACATTTTTGCAAAAAAATGACATTTTTAACTTTCTGTTGTAAAATTTTTCAAAAAAAACTACATTTCTATATAAATTTTTCACAAACTTTGTTGTTCTACATGTCTTTGATAAAAAAAAAATCTAATAAGTGTATATTTATTGGTTTGGGTAAAAGTTATAGCGTTTACAAACTATGGTGCAAAAAGTAAATTTCTGCATTTTGAAGCAGCTCTGACTTTCTGAGCACCTGTCATGTTTCTTCAGGTGCTAGAATGCCAGGATAGTATGAATACCCCCAAATCACACCATTTTAGATAGAAGACACCCCAAAGTATTCACGGAGGGGCATGGTGAGTTCATGTATCATTTCATTTTTTCACAAGTTAGCGGAAAATGACACTTTCTGAGGAAAAAAAATAATAAAGTTTCCATTTCTGCTAACTTCTGGCAAAAAAAAATAAAATCTCAGACGGACTCACTATGCCCCTCAGTGAATACCTTGGGGTGTCTACTTTCCGAAATGGGGTCATTTGTGGGGTGTGTTTACTGCTCTGGCATTTAGGGCGGGGCTAAATTGTGAGCAGCCATGTAAAACCTAAAGGTACTCTTTGGAATTTGGGCCCCTTTGCCCATCTTAGCTGCAAAAAAGTGTCACTCATGTGGTATTGCCGTACTCAGGAGAAGTAGGGCAATGTGTTTTGGGGTGTATTTTTACATATACCTATGCTGGGTGAGAGAAATATCTCTGTAAATTGTCAACTTTGTGTAAAAAAATTTAAAAAGTTGTCGTTTACAGAGATATTTCTCACATAAAGTATGGGTATATATAAAAATACACCGCTAAACACATTGCCCTACTTCTCCTGAGTACGGCGATACCACATGAGTGACACTTTTTTGCAGCCTGGATGCGCAAAGGGCCCTAAACCAATGAGTACCTTTAGGATTTCACAGGCCATTTTTACGCATTTGGATTCCAGACTTCTTCTCACGCTTTAGGGCCCCTAAAATGCCAGGGCAGTATAAATACCCACATGTGACCCCATTTTAGAAAGAAGACACCCTAAGGTATTCCGTGAGGGGTATGGTGAGTTCATGTAAAATTTTATTTTTGTCACAAGTTAGTGGAATATGAGACTTTGTAAAAAAATAAAAAAAAATATCAATTTCCGCTAACTTGTGCCAAAAAAAAATTTCTGTGAACTCGCCATGACCCTCACGGAATACCTTGGGGTGTCTTCTTTCCAAAATGGGGTCACTTGTGGGGTATTTCTACTGCCCTGGCATTTTAGGGGCCTAAAGCGTGAGAAGAGAAATGCGGAAAAATGCCCTGTGAAATCCTAAAGGTACTCATTGGAATTAGGGCCCCTTGCGCATCTTGGCTGCAAAAGTGTCACTATGGTATCGCCAGTACTCAGGAGAAGTAGGGCAGTTTGGGGTGTATTTACATATACTCATGCTGGGTGAGAGAAATATCTCTGTAAATGACAACTTTTAAAACAAATTTATACAAAGTTGTCAGTTTACAGAGATATTTCTCTCACTCCAACATGGGTATATGTAAAAATACACCCCAAAACACATTGCCCTACTTCTCCTGAGTACGGCGATACCACATGAGTGACACTTTTTGCTGCCTGGGTGCGCAAAGGGCCCTAATTCTAATGAGTACCTTTTAGGAGGGCATTTTTACGCATTTTTCTTCTCACGCTTTAGGTCCCCTAAAATGCCAGGGCAGTAGAAATACCTCACATGTGATCCCATTTTGGAAAGAAGACACCCCAAGGTATTCCGTGAGGGGCATGGCGAGTTCACAGAAGATTTTTTTTGGCACAAGTTAGCGGAAATTGATTTTTTATTGTTTTTCTCGCAAAGTCTCCCTTTCCGCTAACTTTTGACAAAAGTTAAATTTTTCATGGACTCACCATACCCTCAGCGAATACCTTGGGGTGTCTTCTTTCCAAAATGGGGTCATTTGTGGGGTGTTTGTACTGTTCTGGCATTTTGGGCGGGCTAAATTGTGAGCAGCCATGTAAAGCTAAAGGTACTGTTGGAATTTGGGCCCTTTGAGCATCCAGGCTGCAAAAGTGTCACTCATGTGGTAGTCTCCGTACTCAGGAGAAGTAGGGCAATGTGTTTTGGGGTGTATTTTTACATATACCCATGTTGGGTGAGAGTAATATCTCTGTAAATTGACAACTTTGTAACACAATGCCCTACTTCTCCTGAGTACGGCGATACCACATGTGTGACACTTTTTTGCAGCCAAGATGCGCAAAGGGGCCCTAAAACCAATGAGTACCTTTAGGATTTCACAGGCCATTTTTACGCATTTGGATTCTCACGCTTTAGGACCCCTAAAATGCCCGGTCAGTATAAATACCCCACATGTGACCCCATTTTGGAAAGAAGACACCCCAAGGTATTCCGTGAGGGGCATGGCGAGTTCACAGAAAAAAAAAAATTTTGGCACAAGTTAGCAGAAATTGATATATATATATTTTTTTTACAAAGTCTCATATTCCACTAACTTGTGACAAAAAATAAAATTTTGCATGAACTCACCATACCCCTCACGGAATACCTTGGGGTGTCTTCTTTCTAAAATGGGGTCACATGTGAGGTATTTATGCTGTCCTGGCATTTGAGGGTCTCCGCAATCATTACACGTATGGCCAGCATTAGGAGTTTCTGCGATTCTCCTTATATTGAGCATACGGGTAATGAGATTTTTTTCCGCTCAGCCTCTGGGCTGAAAAATAAAATAAAATGAACGGGGCAGATTTTTTCATTCGCATCGATCAATGTGGATGAAAAATCTCTGCCAAAATCAGTGACTGCGGTGCGGTGGGCTGGGCGCTAGCTACCTAACAAGTAGCTAGCTAACTGACGGTGATAAGGGACCCTTATGCCCCATTCACACGTCCGCAATTCTGTTTGCGGAACAGAATTGCGGACCCATTCATTTCTATGGGGACAGACTTTGTCCCGCTCGGATCCGGAATTACGGATCCGCGCTCCGGGTCTGCACTTCCGCTCCGCAAAAATATAGAACATGTCCTATTCTTGTCCGCACTGCGGACAAGAAAAAGCATTTTCTATATAGTTCTGTGCGGATCTGCAAATGCGGAAAGCACATTGCCGGTGTCCGTATTTTGCGGATCCGTAGATCCATGGATCCGCAGATCCATGGATCCGTAAAACACATACGGACGCCTGAATGAGCCTGTAGGGGTTGTGATTAGTGACAGGGGGGTGACAGGGGGTGATCAGGGGGTGACATTGGTGATCAGGGGGTGACATGGGTGATCAGGGGTTAATCAGTGATGGGGGTGGGGGTGTGTGTGTAGTGATTGGTGCACTTTACCTTAGTTTCTCTGGTGGTCCCAAACAAAGGGACCACCAGACGAGCGAGATAGCAGGTATATCAGACGCTGTTTATAAAACAGCGCCTGATATGCGATTTAAATGCGGTTTTTCTCGCATTTACAGCCTGCCAGCGCATGATCAGCGCTGGCAGGCTGTAGTTTCAGTTGTCCTGGCTCGATCACATGAACGCGCGCACGCCGCGCGCTGCTCATGTAAAATCTCGGGTCTCACGAGATGACGCCGATAGGCGGCAGTGAGACCTGAGAGAGCCGCTGCGCTGACGCCCATCGGCGTTAGCGTGGCGGCAAGTGGTTAAAAGACCCTATAATTGGCCACTCCATTCCACAGAATCCCAATCTTACCTTCCTGAGAAACAAGACCTTGAAGGAAATTCTTGCTCCTTCCTGTCCCAAATTACAGAACACTACTGGAATTCCCCGTGGGCTCATTAACAACCAAACTAGAAGTAGAATTGGGGCTTTCAAATGCGGTAAAGCACGCTGCAAGTGCTGCAACATGATTCTCCATAATACTCGAGAATTCACATTGAGTAATCCAGCTGAGACTATCTCCTTGCGGCACGAAATTCATTGTGGCACCACGTTCGTCATTTACCTCCTGTTCTGCTCCTGTAAAATATATTATGTTGGACGTACCACTCAGCCATTGCGAGAACGCATGAACAACCACCGTTCCAACATAACCCGCAAGGTGGCTACACATAGTGTATCTCGCCATTTCTCGCTTCACCACGATGGCGATCCATCTTCACTACGAGTTTTTCCCATTGAATGGGTTCCACGGTCCTACCAATCTTTGTGCCGCAAGGAGATGTTTTGGATATACAAACTTAACACTCTAGTCCCCTTCGGCCTAAACGAGTCTTTGCAGTACGTCAACTACTGATGATCTTCATCTGCTCCTTTTTATCAGTCTTTCCCATCAGTTGTATCACTATTTCTCCATATTGTATTATGGTATTATGTTATGATATTATTATTATTATTATTATAATCATCTTTTACGATGTTTCTATTCAATGTATTTTTTATCCCGCTATACTATGTGATGGGAATCATCACTGTCCTGTTCATTTAATATTTTTATCTTTTCGATCTTATCATATCATCAAACTGTTTCAAATGTGATCTACATATAATTTTATTTATCATTTATTATTGTATATAATATACAAATATTGGAAGGATTTGAATATGTGTACCAGATCGCTCTTACTTATTCATTCCTTATGTGGGGCTCCCACCACACTGGTTTTAGGCCTTTTTCAAAAACTGTTATTTATATTTTTACCAATATGAGCGCTCGATTCATTTTTGCATTATTTTTATATATTTATTCATTCCTATGTTCATACCCTTATTTGTTACCTGGTCATCTAGTCCATGAGACCACTTGACCACTTACTAGGTCCATACCCCGAGTATGGCAGATTACTCTCAAACCTTAATTCTATATGGAGGGCAAATTTCAAAAAACTGTCATTTGTTTTTAAAAACTGTCACCTGTATCCCCTTGGTGCATTATCTATTTATCTATTTGTATATTTATTGATATTACCAATATTATTTATTCCCAGTCCATACAATATATGTGCTATCCAGCCATCCATTGTGGTAGAGTATTTGCGATCATGTGATCCGTCACCTGACTTGTCACTATGTTCAAAAGAAGATTGGAACCGCGCTGCTTTTAAAATCGCTTCTCAAAATATCCGCACGTTTTGGATCCTTTCCTGGTGTGAGACTTCCGGCGTCCTGGACACAGAAAACACAAAACTCCCGTCTCCAGTTAGGCTGAAATGAAAATACACATCATGCAACACCTTTTTGATAAAAACACTCAAGGTTATTTATTGCACTTACAGGATTTCAGAAGTTAAAAGGCATGTCATCAATTATAAAATCATCATTGCCCGACCCGGGTTTCGCTGACCGGAGCTTCGTCTGGGGTGAAAATCTACCTCATATCCGGGGTGGTGCTTTTTATACACACCCTGTGCATAATCACATACTTCCATACACATACATTACACCTTCATTTGATCATCACCTTTGCGGTCTCCTTAATTCTAACAGGATCCGACCAGACAGACCGCATTCAAAATCTCTGTTTTCTTTCATAAGTAGATTGCAAACCACTACTATCCTTCATTCATAAATCTCAGATAAACATCATCACCTGGTGTCCACCCCCCCCCCCTCTGCTACATCATAGTCACATGTTGTTACTGACCATTCACAAAGAGTATAATAGATCCTTATTTCACCAAGCAGGGTTTTAAATTGAATTCAATATTAAGTCCCCCTGGCTGCAGTGTTCCCAGATTATAAATCCATTGCACCTCCCATACTCGGGGTATGGACCTAGTAAGTGGTCAAGTGGTCTCATGGACTAGATGACCAGGTAACAAATAAGGGTATGAACATAGGAATGAATAAATATATAAAAATAATGCAAAAATGAATCGAGCGCTCATATTGGTAAAAATATAAATAACAGTTGGAGACGGGAGTTTTGTGTTCGGTGTCCAGGACGCTGGAAGTCTCACACCAGGAAAGGATCCAAAACGTGCGGATATTTTGAGAAGCGATTTTAAAAGCAGCGCGGTTCCAATCTTCTTTTGAACGTTTGATTTGGATGCTAGACCCACAGCATTAGAGGAGCCTGCAGCAGCGCAAGTACCTGTGTTAATTTCCTGATTGTCAGAAAAAGTATATCTAAATTTGACTTGTCACTATGCCGATACCCGGTGGTGACACGCATCGCGTCTCACATGCCCTCTCCCGGCGGCCGCATGCGCATAACCTTATGTTCGCATCGGCAGCCGGCTATGTGACACGCACTGCGCTCCACACCGCTTCCGGGTATATGAATGAAATTATGGAAACGCTCTCTCCTCCTTCTTCGTTCAAAGTTTACTTTCTTTTATATAATACTAATATATTGTGATCCGAACCTACCCTCCTTATGTTTCTTTTTATTTTATATATATTTGAGTGAATTAATTATATTACCCGGTGGAACGCATACTTGCGTTCCACCGACCGGAAGTGATGTCAGAACACTTCCCTTTCCGGTCTTGAATGCGGGAATTTTCACAACTAGCGAGGTACAATGTGTCTATATATTGTTTGATGTTCTGTATGTATTTTATATGCTTTCTCCTGAAGAAGGGGAGATATTGTATCCCCGAAACGCGTCGAGCCACATATCATTATTAAAGGTAAAAGACTTGAAGCTCTTGAATCCGGCTGATGTCCTTTCACTAAGATTCTACAGGCAATCCTGGCCGGGGGGGCCTTGTCTCAGGTGTATTGAGCTTATCCTGGTGACAGCCCCCTTGTGAAGTAAGTCCATTCGGATTATTTTATCCATGTGTTTTTATGTTTTTATGTTTATTACTATTTATCATCAGTATGGATCAGATCTAACTCTCACCTATGAGTGGGGACTCATCACTGTGGCTAGTGGTGATGATTGGATTATTTCCATACTGTACTTGTTACTGATCACTTTGTGTCTGTTTTGGCGCTCCCTCCATTCCTCTCCTCCACCTTTTTCTACTTTTGCTGGTTGAACTAGTTTCAGCTTTCCATTCCTCCTTATTACATCACTAACTAGCAGTATAACATAGTAACATAGTATATAAGACCGAAAAAAGACATTTGTCCATCCAGTTCGGCCTGTTTTCTACAAGTTGATCCAGAGGAAGGCAAAAAACCTCTGTGAGGCAGAAACCAATTTTCCCCACTTAAGGGGAAAAAATCCTTCCCGACTCCAATTAGGCAATCAGAATAATTCCCTGGATCAACGACCCCTCTCTAGTAGTTGTAGGCGTAGCCTGTAATATTATTACAATTCAGAAATACATCCAGTCCCCTCTTGAATTCCTTTATTGTACTCACCATCACCACCTCCTCAGGCAGAGAGTTCCATAGTTTCACTACTCTTACAGTGAAGAATCCTTTTCTATGTTTGTGTACAAACCTTCTTTCCTCCAGACGCAGAGGATGTCCCCTCGTCACAGTCACAGTCCTGGTGATAAATAGATGATGGGATAGATCTCTGTACTGACCCCTGATATATTTATACATAGTTATTAGATCTCCCCTCAGTCGTCTTTTTTCTAAAGTGAATAACCCTAATTTTAATAACCTTTCAGGGTACTGTAGATCCCTCATTCCAGTTATTACTTTAGTTGCCCTCCTCTGAACCCTCTCCAGCTCTGCTATGTCTGCCTTGTTCACAGGAGTCCAGAACTGTACACAGTACTCCATGTGTGGTCTGACTAGTGATTTGTAAAGTGGTAGGACTATGTTCTCATCACGTGCATCTATGCCCCTTTTGATGCAACCCATTATCTTATTGGCCTTGCCAGTAGCTGCCTGACTCTGGTTTTTGCAGCTTAATTTGCTGTTTATTAAAATTCCTAGATCCTTTTCCATGTCAGTGTTACTGAGTGTTTTACCATTTAATATGTACAGGTGACTTGCATTATTCCTTCCCATGTGACATGTATAACTACCTCCCCTTAACCATATATTCTTGTACTCCAGGGCACTTCTTTATTGAATCCTCTTTTTTTCATTTTACCATTATTTTGCGGGGTAACCCAAAGTTGAATGATCCTCTCCTCCGTCTGGGTGCCATGGCCCTGAGTCTGTGAATGAAGCCTGTGGCACTGCAGGCAGACATAAATCCTTTATGGCTGTGATATTCCCACCTGATGCCACCCAAACCACCTATTCCACCTCCTCCTCCTCCAAGTTGCCAATTGATATTGGTAAATTTTTATTTACTTTATTTTAAGTCATTTCCCTGTCCACATTTGTTTGGAGGGGATTTACCTACATCTTGCTGCCTTTTTCAGCCCTCTAGCCCTATCCTGGGCTATTTTACAGCCTTTTTAGTGCCCAAAAGTTCAGGTCCCCATTGACTTTAATGGGGTTCGGGGTGAAGTTTGGGTCGAGTTCGGATCCCTAACCCGAACATTTTCGGGAAGTTCGGCCGAACTTCTCGAACCCGAACATCTAGGTGTTCGCTCAACTCTAATCACCACTAATGCAGTATTTTATTGCTGAAATTTAAAATAGGTATTTTTGCGGTGTATGCACAGGTGCTCTGTGGACTAACAATACAGGTTTATTTCCCCAAAATACACTAATGCAGTATTTCACTGCTGAAATTCAAAATAGGTATTTGTGCGGTGTATGCAAAACTGTTCTGTGGACCAACAATACGGGTTTCATTCCCCAAAATACACTAATGCAGTATTTCACTGCTGAAATTTAAATGTAGGTATTTGTGCGGTGTATGCAAAACTGCTCTGATTACCAACAATACGGCTTTCTTTCCCCAAAATACACTAATAAGTATTTCAATGCTGAAATTTAAACGTAGGTATTTGTGCGGTTTATGCACAAGTGCTCTGTGAACCAACAATAAAGGTTTCTTTCCCCAAAATACACTAATGCAGTATTTCACTGCTGAAATTTAAACGTAGGTATTTGTGCGGTGTATGTAAAACTGCTCTGTGGACCAACAATACTGGTTTCTTTCCCCAAAATACACTATTGCAGTATTTCACTGCTGAAATTTAAGGTATTTGTGCGGTTTATGCACAAGTGCTCTGTGGACTAACAATACGTTTTTTTTTTCCCCAAAATACACTAATGCAGTATTTCACTGCTGAAATTTAAAATAGGTATTTGTGGGGTGTATGTAAAACTGCTCTGTGAACCAACAATACGGGTTTCTTCCCCCAAAATACACGAATGCAGAATTTCACTGCTCAAAGTTAAAATACGTTTTTGTGCGTTTTATGCACAAGTGCTCTATAGCACCACAATACAGGTTTTTGCCCCCAACTACAGAAATGCACTATGTCTCCCCTAAATTATAAAATAGGATTAGACTGATGTCCCTGGCAGGCTGGCACACATGCAGGTCACTTTCAGTTCCAAGGACACTGCAGTTGCTAAAATGGCCGCCGACCCCCACCTCAGTAACAGATGGATTCAAAAAAAAATTTTTGCAGTATCACTGGGCTCAGGGAGGGGTACAAAAATGTAGGATAGCTGCAGCTTGAAGATTTCACACCACCAAGTTCAACAGATTTCTTTCCTAATCTCTCCCTGAGAGCCCCAGGCAGCAACCTGTCCCTACACTAAGATCCGCAGAGTGACGTGCAGCACTATGTGACACCAGCTTATATAGAGGCTGGGTCACATGCTGCACTCAGCCAATCACAGCCATGCCATCAATAGGCATGGCTGTAATGGTTTCTAAGGGAAGTAGTGAAACGCTTGCTGATTGGCTGCCCTGCAGCATTTCAAATAGCGGGAAGAAATCGCTGAACAACGAACCCGAACTTTTACGGAAATGCTCGGGTTCGGGAGCGAAAAATCGCAAAGTTCGGTACGAACCCGAACTTTACAGTTTCGGTTTGCTCAACCCTAAAAAAGGATAATTTATTTCATTCTTCATTTCGTACTATGTATGTAATTCTGCTCTTCGAAAATGTAAAAAAAAACATGTTTCAGTTCTCGATTCAATACAATGAAGAAAGAACAGTTTGATAAAGATAAAATTATCAGCACTGTATAACACAATTAATGCTCCAAATATTCTAAACCATTTTCAGAAGTTAGAGAGGGATCAAACAAAAATGTAGAATTAATATATTTGACCTTGCTCTCCTTTTGATCAGTAATCTCTCCCATCTAATGAGATCTCAGTCACTCAAGGTCACTGCTTCTATTCTTTGTTGAAATATGTAATACAGAAAATGTACATATTGATACAGGTTTACCCCAGCAGTGCTTATTAGTAATTTTTTTCTTGGTACCTAAATTACTTCTATCAGACCTTATGTATTTTGCGGTCCGCAAAAAACAGATCCATAAAAAATAAGGATGATGTCCATGTGCATTCTGTATTTTGCAGAACGGAACAGCTGGCCCCCAATAGAACAGTCCTATCCTTGTCCGTAATGCGGACAATAATAGTACATGTTCTATTTTTTTTTGCGGAACGGACATATAGAAACGGAATGCACACGGACTAACTTCTGTTTGTTTTTGCGGACCCATTGCAGTGAATGGTTCCACATACAGTCCACACAAAAAAAAACGGAATGGACACGGTAAGATTATATGTTCGTGTGAATGAGCCCTTATACATATAGTATTCTTGACAATATTCAACTATGAATCGGGAAGATATCTAAAGATGGGAATATCTAAGTCAGAACAGAACTGTTACAACTTGTTATGTGGAGAAGAATACGTTTTATAATGCCAATGTCTACATAATTTAAATGTCTCATGAAGACAACCTACTTCCAAGGGCGTACAGTATCTCACAAAAGTGAGTACACCCCTCACATTTTTGTAAATATTTTAATATATCTTTTCATGTGACAACATTGAAAATATGACAAATGGCTAATTGGACACAATTTGGCCATTTTCACTTAGGGGTTTTTTGCCCAGCGGTTTTGACATTAATGGCTGTGTGTTGAGTTGTTTTGAGGGTACACCAAATTTACACTGTTATACAAGCTGTACACTGACTACTTTACATTGTATCAAAGTGTGATATCTTCAGTGTTGTCCCATGATAAGATATCACACAATATTTACAAAAATTTGAGGTGTGTACTCACTTTTGTCAGATATTGTACTAGAAATTATTAGTCCCATTGCTCTACCCATCCCTAGTCCTTCCCATGCACCTACTCCTTGGCCCTACCCCTTCCCCATGAATTGTACCTGCTGTTTATTATATAGTGTGCCATATTCCACATGAACTGCACCTGCTGATTTTTCTTTATATAGTGTATTACCCTTTCCCCCCATGAACTGTGCCTGCTGATTTTTTTTCTATAGAGTGTAATATCCTCTCCCCTCCCTACCCCCACAGCTGCTGTTTAGCTGCAATCTTCTGTGGCAGATCTTCACAGCACTGGTCTGAAATGGAGTGATGATGCTGCTGACTCAGGTCAGGTTTGGACCAGTCAAGTCAGGTCACTTCAGACAGAAGGACAACGCACCAAGGTTTTTTTTCCTGCTAGGTGCCAAGCTAGCTCTACTAGCATTGCTAATGCTGATTGGCCAGCTCAACCTACCTAACATCACTAAAATCCATGGGTCTAAACCCTTACTAGAAAAGCTCAGACAATGGGGAATATTTATCAAACTGGTGAAAAGTTGAACTGGCTTAGTTGCCCATAGCAACCAATCAGATTCCACCTTTCATTTTTGATAGCTCCTTTGCAACTAAGCCAGTTCTACTTTACAGAAGTTAGCTAAATCTCCCCCAAAGTTCCTATAATAAAGCTCAAAACGAGTTTGAAAATATCAGCAGAAATATATATTGTATTGATTCAGACAAGTTCAAATTTTATATGCACTTGGTATCATAACTCCAACGTAAAGCCACTAATCATCTACTCATATGTGAGTGCATAAATCCTCAGTGTAAAAATAGGCAAAGTAGACATGGTAGATAAAATGGTAAGCAAATAATTAATTGAACAGATTTTCCAAATTTGATGACATGTGAACAAGAGTCGATTTACTCAAACATACTGTCATAACAGAAACATATTGTGCAGTTGGGATACTTCCACTCATTATTTACATTTCCAATGTGATTAGCCCATGAATTCCCAAACCACTTGAAGTCACTGATGCCTTCATTCTATGTACATAAACCTCAGATTACAGCATTTAGTATTTCATAGCTGTAATTAAAAATCTTGTCTAAAAGCCACAGAGGAATTGATCTGCTATTGAATGCATCAAAACCTAATCTCAGTGGCCCACACTAGAATCTAATAAGAGTTTCCTTCCTTCTAATTAAATATCTTTTGATATGGCTTATGTGGCCAAAATGAATGAAATGTTGGCAGAATGTGCACAAAAAAACTAATCCCTACATCAAATTTGATATCTAATATAAAATGTATGATTTAATATTTCCCTGTGTTAATTAACCACTTGAAGACCACAGGTTTATACCCCCCTAGTGACCAGGCCCTTTTTTACAAATCCGCACTACACTACTTTTACCGTTTATTGCTCGGTCATACAACTTACCACCCAAATGAATTTTATCTCCTTTTCTTCTCACTAATAGAGCTTTCATTTGGTGGTATTTCATTGTTGCTGACATTTTTACTTTTTTTGCTATTAATAAAAATTTAACGACATTTTTGCAAAAAAATGACATTTTTCACTCTCTGTTGTAAATTTTTTTTAAAAAACTACATTTATATATAAATTTTTCTCTAAATGTATTGTTCTACATGTCTTTGATAAAAAAAAAGTCCAATAAGTGTATATTTATTGGTTTGGGTAAAAGTTATAGCGTTTACAAACTATGGTGCAAAAAAGTGAATTTCGGCATTTTGAAGCAGCTCTGACTTTCTGAGCACCTGTCATGTTTCTTCAGGTGCTAGAATGTCAGGAAAGTATACACCCCAAAGTATTCGCGGAGGGGCATGGTGAGTTCATGTATCATTTCATTTTTTTTCACAAGTTAGCGGAAAATGACACTTTCTGAGGAAAAAAATAATAATAAAGTTTCCATTTCTGCTAACTTCTGGCAAAAAAAAAAATCTCATACGGCTCATTATGCCCCTCAGTGAATACCTTGGGGTATCTACTTTCCGAAATGGGGTCATTTGTGGGGTATGTTTACTGTTCTGGCATTTTGGGCGGGGCTAAATTGTGAGCAGCCATGTAAAAGCTAAAGGTACTCGTTGGAATTTGGGCCCCTTTGCGCACCCAGTCTGCAAAAAAGTGGCACTCATGTGGTATCGCCGTACTCAGGAGAAGTAGGGCAATGTGTTTTGGGGTGTATTTTTGCATATACCCATGTTGGGTGAGAGAAATATCTCTGTAAACTGACAACTTTGTATAAAATTTTTAAAAAATTGTCGTTTACAGAGATATTTCTCACACCCAGCAGGGGTATATATAAAAATACACCCCAAAACACATTGCCCCACTTCTCCTGAGTACGGCGATACCACATGTGTGACACTTTTTTGCAGCCTGGGTGGGCAAAGGGGCCCTAAAACCAATGAGTACCTTTAGGATTTCACAGGGCATTTTTACGCATTTGGATTCCAGACTTCTTCTCACGCTTTAGGGGCACCTAAAATGCCAGGACAGTATAAATACCCCACATGTGACCCCATTTTAGAAATAAGACACCCCAAGGTATTCCGTGAGGGGTATGGTGAGTTCATGTAAAATTTTATTTTTTGTCACAAGTTAGTGGAATATGAGACTTTGTAAAAAACTAAATAAAAAAATATATATCTAATTTTCCGCTTACTTGTGCCAAAAAATAAAAAATTCTGTGAACTCGCCATGCCCCTCACGGAATACCTTGGGGTGTCTTCTTTCCAAAATGGGGTCACATGTGGGGTATTTATACTCACCTGGCATTTTAGGGAACCTTAAGCGTGAGAATCCAAATGCGTAAAAATGCCCTGTGAAATCCTAAAGGTACTCATTGGTTTTAGGGCCCCTTTGCGCATCTTGGCTGCAAAAAAGTGTCACTCATGTGGTATCGCTGTACTCAGGAGAAGAAGGGCAATGTGTTTTGTGGTGTATTTTTACATATACCCATACTGTGTGTGAGAAATATCGCTGTAAACGACAACTTTTTAAATTTTTTTATACAAAGTTGTCAGTTTACAGAGATATTTCTGTCACCCAACATGGGTATATGTAAAAATACACCCCAAAACATATTGCCCTACTTCTCCTGAGTACGGCGATACCACATGAGTGACACTTTTTTGCAGCCAAGATGCGCAAAGGGGCCCAAATTCCCATGAGTACCTTTTAGGAGGGCATTTTTACGCATTTTTCTTCTCATGCTTTAGGGCCCCTGAAATGCCAGGGCAGTATAAATACCCCACATGTGACCCCATTTTGGAAAGAAGACACCCCAAGGTATTCCATGAGGGACATGGCGAGTTCGTAGAAAAAAAAAATTTGGGCACAAGTTAGTGGAAATTGATTTTTTATTGTTTTTTCTCACAAAGTCTCCCTTTCCGCTAACCTTTGACAAAAAGTTTAATTTTTCATGGACTCACTATGCCCCTCAGCGAATACCTTGGGGTGTCTTCTTTCCAAAATGGGGTCACATGTGGGGTATTTATACTGCCCTGGTATTTTAGGGGCCCTAAAGCGTGAGAAGAAAAATGTGTAAAAATGCCCTCCTAAAAGTTACTCATTGGAATTTGGGCCCCTTTGCGCATCTTGGCTGCAAAAAAGTGTCACACATGTGGTATCGCCGTACTCAGGAGAAGTAGGGCAATGTGTTTTGGGGTGTATTTTTGCATATACCCATGCTGGGTGAGAGAAATATCTCTGTAAATTGCTAACTTTGAATAAAAATTTTTAAAAAGTTGTCATTTACAGAGATATTTCTCACACGCAGCATGGGTATATATAAAAATACACCCCAAAACACATTGCCCTACTTCTCCTGAGTACGGCGATACCACATGTGTGACACTTTTTGCAGCCAAGATAGCAAAGGCCCTAAAACCAATGAGTACCTTTAGGATTTCACAGGCCATTTTTACGTATTTGGATTCTCACGCTTTAGGACCCCTAAAATGCCAGGGCAGTATAAATACCCCACATGTGACCCCATTTTGGAAAGAAGACACCCCAAGGTCACATAAAAAAAAAAATTTTGACACAAGTTAGCGGAAATTGATATATATATATATTTTTTTTTACAAAGTCTCATATTCCACTAACTTGTGACAAAAAATAAAATTTTACATGAACTCCCCATACCCCTCACGGAATACCTTGGGGTGTCTTCTTTCTAAAATGGGGTCACATGTGGGGTATTTATACTGCCCTGGCATTTTAGGGGTCTCCGCAATCATTACACGTATGGCCAGCATTAGGAGTTTCTGCGATTCTCCGTATATTGAGCACACGGGTAATGAGATTTTTTTTTTTCCGTTCAGCCTCTGCGCTGCAAAAAAAAAATAAAATGAACGGCACAGATTTCTTCATTCGCATCGATCAATGTGGATGAAAAAATCTCTGCCAAAATCAGTGACTGCGGTGCGGTGGGCTGGGCGCTAGCTACCTAACAAGTAGCTAACTAACTGACGGTGATAACGGGACCCTTATGCCCCATTCACACGTCCGAAATTTTGTTTGCGGAACGGAATTGCGGACCCATTCATTTCTATGGGGACAGACTTTGTCCCGCTCGGATCCCGAATTACGGATCCGCGCTTCCAGGTCTGCACTTCCGTTCCGCAAAAATATAGAACATGTCCTATTCTTGTCCGCAATTGCAGCGTCTGATATGCGATTTAAATGCGTTTTTTTCCGCATCTACAGCCTGCCAGCGCATGATCAGCGCTGGCAGGCTGTAGTTTCAGTTGTCCCGTCTCCGATCACATGAACGCGCGCGCACGACGCGCGCGCGTTCATGTGAAATCTCAGGTCTCACGAGATGACGCCGATAGGCCTGACTGAGACCTGAGAGAGCCGCCGCGCTGACGCCCATCGGCGTTAGCGTGGCGGCAAGAGGTTAAATACATTTAGAACTAAATGTTTATATAAATATTTTCTGATATTTACTAATGTGCATGCACCTAGATTCCTGCATAAATTGCACCAAAAAGTGGTACAAATTTAGTGCAATCTGCACATTTAGGTTTATAGAAATTGTCTGTACCTAGCACTACAAAGGGTGTGGCTTGACAAAAAGGGTGTGGTTTCACTTGAGAAAATGTGTCCTAATATGTGCCATTTTGGACCAAAATTGTACAGCAATTTGAGAATAAATTTCTATTTCAAACTCTGCCAACCAATGTTTGGTATCAATTTAGATAAATGGGTCTAGCCTTGCGCTACTGTAATAAATCTGGTGCATGTTTAGACAGCCTTTATAAGCTTATACCTGTAAGAATATAAATTACTGAAACTATTTACTCCCTTAAAATTGAATAAACATTATTTTCTGCGATATCTAGCCATATATAAAATATCTTTGCACTCTGTTATCCAGCAAATAGAAAATATAGAAAATATAAAAAAAAATAGATTCCTTAGTAGTTGATACCTTTAATGGCTAAATGGAAACATGATGACAAAATTGCAAGCTTTGGATACTACTCAGGTATCCTCAACAGGCGTGTTATACAGTAACTCAGTACCTAAAGAGGCAAATGTTTATTCACAAAAGTACATAAGGATTGGGAGGTAGATGAGACAAGTGATGTAAAGCTGCCCATTATAAGTAGAGGAGTAAACATGCCGTTATAGATAGGGAGTGTGCAATATTTACTGTTCCCTGATGGAGATCTAGTCCATGAATATGATGAACCCAAGAGACCTGTGGGGCAAATTCCTTAAGAAATGTAGAAGGACATAAATCCATGGAATACATTTATTTAAGATTTGAGGGGTACATCTCTCATTGGGGAGAGCGCCTTAATCGGCGTGAGGAGACTTATAGGCCATACATGCTCCTCTGGAATTCTGGGAAAAAAGGGATGCAAATGAGCTCTTAACAAGCTCTGCCACTAATGCCACCAGATGTAAGACAGATATCCTATAAGTTGATGTTCAGCCCTTTAAATAGGCCTTCAGACATAACTTGGATATTAAGTAATCCAGAACCTCATCTGCAGACAGCTGTTTCGGGGGGATTGTCCCTCATCAGTGCAGAGCAAAGAGTACTGGCTTAAGTGGGTAAAAGGCCTAAGTCAGGATTTGAAGGGCACTATCTCTCTTTGGCGAGAGAATGCTTTAATCAGCGTGAGGAGACTTATAGGCCATATATGCTCCTCTCCTCTGTACTAATGAGGGGCAAGTACCCCAAAACAGCTGTCTGCAGTTGAGGTGCTGGCTTACTTAATATCCAAGTCATGTCTGAAGGCCTATTTAAAGGGTTGAGCATTGATTTATAGGATAGCTGCCTTACATCTGGTGACATTAGAGGCACAGCTTGTTAAGAGCTCATTTGCATCCCTTTCTACACATTAATTCCTTATTGGACTGTGTCAAGGGTTGTTTTGAGCTTGTATTTCCAGAATCGCCTGTCCCTCTGAGATTTGAAAGTCTCTTTTAATATCAAGACTTTTATGTCTGTGATGATATAATAGTCATGGCTACAAAAATGTTTCCGTATAGGCAGATATTTTCTTTTTTCTTTTATTATGGGGCAGCAAGTATTCATTTTTGTTCTAAGCTTTTGATCTCTGTTTCCTACATAGAGACCTCCAGTAGAATTTTTTTAAAAATAAAGCTAGTATCACACTATCGCTTATGATTCAGAAGGCTGTTCCAGTAGAGAACAGACGGCCAGATCTCTCTGCAATCAGGTGTGCTGTAATGGTATGTTACACACTTAAGTGCTGATTGGTACTGTCCCCTTTATATAAAAAAGAGACAAAACCAATAAATTAAAAGATTGGAACACTGGGTATCTTAGAAGATTTATGAATAAATGAAAACAAAATATTGTTGACAAAGCATATGTTTAAACTAATAGGTTAAAGGGTATACATTGAGGAAGATGCCATGAAGACATTGAGGAAGGCACCATGAAGACATATTACAACACTGGAGCTGTAGCCACTCCCCTATTCACTTCTTCAGATTAATAAATAAATAAACCACGACCCTTCTAGATGTGAAGAAGTGAATAGTGGGGGGGCTACAGCTCTGAATAGAAAAAACGCTGGACTCATATCAACTACTGGATTCAAATCCGCTCATTAGCATATGGATTAAAAGTACTATTATTCCACATTAAAGCAACAGATCACCAAGTGGAAGGTATCATTAAATTCAGCAGAGTGAGCCCTAAAAGGCAGCATGCCTGGGTTATCAGTGAATTTCCTGGTGACAGGTTCACTTTAAGGTGACCTGCCTGTCACCCAACAAGAAAGGAGTTTAACCACTGGTCTGACATTTTGAAAAAGACCTTGCTGCTCGCACTAACATTGTCCGGGAGTGGACGTAAAAAGTAATTATCTGCACAAAACTTCCTGCAGTACACTAACCAACCAGAATGGCTGATGAGTTTGTACAACAACCTGCAGATCAGTGCGGAGGAACCAGCATCAAAGCTCTTCCCTCAGACAAGGCTATGGACTGTTCTACACCCGCTGAAAAGAGTCTCTGAAACCCATACTTTGGTTTATGATTACACCCGCAATCCCCTCACACATATCAAGATGGAGAAAGGAAGGGGATGAGACTCAGCTAAGACACTGTGATAGACAAAATTGGAGATCAGCTGGAAAACAAATACATGTTGCAGCACAAAAGGGCTATGCAGTATGGTACAAAAAACACTGAGGAATGGAAAACTTACTTTGATATTTGTGAGCTAGAAAAATTGTTTGCTTTATGACATTGACAAAAGAAGGATTCAAAAGTCAAGATAAAGATCCCCATGTTTTGCCGCACCAGAGACTTGCTAAGTTTAGAAGAAGATCAGAAGTGAACAAGACCTCTATGAAAGACAGAGTTCTTGTTAGTCCAACACACAGTTTTTATGTTGTCGTTTTTTTTTTTAAGAAAACCAATGGTTCCAAAGTGGTTTTCTGTAAATGACTAGGGGTTAGGGTTATTTTACTTAGAATAGTTAATGATGTTACTAAAACTAAGGTGCACTTTGCTATATTTTGAGATACGTGGAAATAAAAATTAAAAATGGAAGAACCAGGGGTGGAATTTGCTATAAGTGTATTTCACATACTAAATTAAATACAGACTATGGTGAAGCTGCCCCTGCTTTGTGTTAATGTCTTCCTTGCCGAATGAGTCTGAAATTGAGTTTTTTTTTTTCAGTTTCCTATTCATTTTAATGGGAGAATCAGTGCATATTCTGCTCTAAGATAAAGCAAGTTCTGCCTCTCATTGAAATGAATGGCAGCCTTTTTATTGCACAGAAAACATGTGAAAAGCAGGGCCAAAAAACGTCTTGTGAATGAGCCCTTACAGCACTGCCTCATGCACATGGACAAAAGCAAGCAGTGTATATACTAAGTGAATGCGGCCTGTTATCACTATGTCTGGAAACTACAAATGTTGCATCGGGGTTGCCATCTGTCTAGAAATTTCTGGACAGTTCGTAAAAATAGGTAACATTTTTCCTGTGTCCGTGAAAAAAAAAAATTTGATGTGTTCATGATTTTTTTGAGGCTGGTGATATTTGACTGGATTATTTTGTTGCAATTATCATCACTTTACAGTTCATAATAAATGCTGGTACAGAGTTCAGTATATTGAGAAATAGACACATATTACTTATACTCTTTATCATTCATTTCATAACATAGAAACATAGAATGTGTCGGCAGATAAGAACCATTTGGCCCATCTAGTCTGCCCAATATGCTGAATACTATGGATAGCCCCAGGCCCTATCTTATATGAAGGATGGCCTTATGCCTATCCCATGCATGCTTAAACTCCTTCACTGTATTTGCAGCTACCACTTCTGCAGGAAGGCTATTCCATGCGTCCACTACTCTCTCAGTAAAGTAATTATTCCTGATATTACTTTTAAACCTTTGCCCCTCTAATTTAAAACTATGTCCTCTTGTAGCAGTTTTTCTTCTTTTAAATATTCTCTCCTCTTTTACCGTGATGATTCCCTTTATGTATTTAAAAGTTTCTATCATATCCCCTCTGTCTCTTCTTGCTTCCAAGCTATACATGTTAAGGTCCTTTAACCTTTCCTGGTAAGTTTTGTCCTGCAATCCATGTACTAGTTTAGTAGCTCTTCTCTGAACTCTCTCTAAAGTTTCAATATCCTTCTGCAGATATGGTCTCCAGTACTGCACACAATACTCCAAATGAGGTCTCACTAGTGCTCTGTAGAGCGGCACGAGCACCTCCCTCTTTCTACTGTTAATGCCTCTCCCTATACACCCAAGCATTCGGCTGGCATTACCTGCTGCTCTATGACATTGTCTGCGCACCTTTAGGTCGTCTGATATAATGACCCCTAAATCCCTTTCCTCAGATACTGAGGTTAGGACTGTATCACTGATTTTATATTCTGCTCTTGGGTTTTTACGCCCCAGGTGCATTATCTTGCACTTATCGACATTAAATTTTAGTTGCCAGATTTTTGACCATTCCTCTAGTTTTCCTAAATCCTTTTCCATTTGGTGTATCCCTCCAGGAACATCAACCCTGTTACAAATCTTTGTGTCATCAGCAAAAAGACACACCTTACCATTGAGGCCTTCTGCAATTTCGCTGAAAAAGATATTAAACAATATGGGTCCCAGAACAGATCCCTGAGGTACCCCACTGGTAACAATACCATGGTCTGAATATACTCCATTGACTACAACCCTCTGTTTTCTGTCCTTCAGCCACTGCTTAATCCATTCAACAATATGTGAGCTCAAGCTCAAAGACTGCAGTTTATTGATAAGCCTTCTATGTGGGACAGTATCAAATGCCTTACTAAAGTCCAGATAAGCAATGTCTACTGCACCTCCGCCATCTATTATTTTAGTCACCCAATCAAAAAAGTCAATAAGATTAGTTTGACATGATCTCCCTGAAGTAAACCCATGCTGTTTTTTATCAATCAACCCATGGGTTTTTAGATGTTCCACAATCCTCTCCTTGAGTATGGTTTCCATTAATTTCCCCACTATTGATGTCAGGCTTACTAGCCTATAGTTGCCCGATTCCTCTCTACTACCTTTCTTGTGAATTGGCACAACAATTGCTAATTTCCAATCTTCTGGGACGACACCTGCTACCAGTGATTGGTTAAATAAATCTGTTAATGGTTTTGCTAGTACACCTCTAAGCTCTTTTAATAGCTTTGGGTGTATCCCATCAGGCCCCTGTGATTTATTTGTATTAATTTTGGACAGCTGACTTAGAACCTCTTCCTCTGTAAAAAAACATGCATCAAAGGATTCATTAGTCTTCCTCCCTAACTGAGGTCCTTCTCCTTCATTTTCCTTTGTAAAAACTGAACAGAAGTATTCATTGAGGCAGTCAGCTAGTTCTTTATCCTCTTCCATATACCTTCCTTCTTTTGTTTTTAATTTGGTAATTCCTTTTTTTAATTTCCTTTTTTCATTTATGTATCTGAAGAATGTCTTATCACCTTTTTTCACTGACTGCGCTAATTTCTCTTCTGCCTGAGCTTTAGAAGCTCTTATAACTTGCTTGGCCTCTCTCTGCCTCATCTTATAGATTTCCCGGTCATCCTCGTTTTGGGTGTTTTTATACTTGCTAAATGCCATCTTTTTGTTTTTAATGATTTTGGCCACTTCTGCTGAGTACCACAGTGGTCTCTTCCTTTTTTTGCCTTTACTGACAAGCCTAATGCACTTTTCTGTTGCCTTCAGTAGTGCCAATTTTAAGTAGTCCCATTTCTCTTGGACTCCATTGAAATTGTTCCAGTCTGCTACAGATGGATCTAGATAGATTGGAGGCTTGGGCAGAGAAGGGCAGAGAAGTGGCAGATGAGGCTTAACACTGAAAAATGTAAAGTTATGCACATGGAAAGAAATAATGCAAGTCACCCATACATACTAAATGGTAAAGCACTGGGTAACACTGACATGGAAAAGGACTCTTTTGCAAAAGAATTCACTTTTCATCAGGTTAGGTTTGATAGAAAAGGACTTAGGAATTTTAGTGGACAGCAAACTAAACTGTACAAACCAGTGTCAGACAGCTTCTGACAAGGCAAATATGATAATAGGGAGGAACATCAACAGGGGCATAGATGCTCGTGATGAGAACATATTACTGCCACTTTACAAATCACTAGTCAGACTACACATGGAGTACTGTGTACAGTTCTGGGTTGCTATGAACAAGACAGACATAGCAGAGCTGGAGATGGTTAAGAGGAGGGCAACTAAATTAACAACTAGAATGGGTGGACTACAGTACCCAGGAAGATTATCAAAATTTGGGTTATTCAGCTTAGAAAAAAGATGACTGAGGGGGAATCTAATCACCATGTATAAATATATCAAGGGTCAGTACAGAGATCTCTCCTATATTCTATTTATCTATTTATCCCCAGGACTGTGACAGTGACGAGGGGACATTCTCTATGTCTAGAGGAAAAAAAGGTTTCTACACAAACATAGAAGATGATTCTTTAATGTAAGAGCAGTGAGACTATGGAACTGTCTGCCGGAGGAGGTGGTGATGTTGAACTCACTAAAAGTATTCAAGAGGGGTCTGGGTGTATTTCTGGAGAGTAATATTATTACAGGTTATAGTTACTAGAGATGGGTTGTTCATCCAGGGAGTTATTATGATTGCCTGATTGAAGTCGGGAAGGAATTTTTTTCCCCTAAAGTGAGGAAAATTGGCTTCTACCGCACAGTTGTTTTTTTTCTTCCTCTGAATCAACTTGCAGGATAACAGGCTGAACTGGATGGACAGATGTCTTTTATCAGTCTTATAAACTATGTCACTATGTTACATTATGATTTTGTAATTTATCCATAAAAGATATTGTCTGTCCCTGATTTTTGGATACGTTGTCCAGAAAAAAGAAAAATTCTGGTTGGCAACCATGTGCTGCATATATTATTGTATGAAAGCATTGGGAGCCAGCACAAAGCCAAGCAGATATTTATGAGTTATGTGACTCATTAGCAAGTACAGCAGTGGAGCCAAAAGTGAATCAGTTGTGGCAGTGATGAAGATGGAACATAGGAATACCCCTTTCAGCCATGCCCTACATTAACCACCTTATGTCCTGAAGATTTTAGCAGTGCTTAACATGTAGTTTCTTATGCAAGGTCTGGGAGCCTTAACAAGGCCCCTCTCTCTCATAATAACGGATCAGAACCCTGCAATTTTGATATGGGGGCTTAGATCAGAGGACAGAGGGGGGGGCCTTTTCTCAATAACCCTTCAGACATCATTGCTATTGACCACAGCATCTGTTTAGCATCGGGTTTAGTGACAGGGAACAGAGTCATCTATCATGGTGATTTCTGGTGGGAGTAAGCTGTATTAAACAGCTAGTGACCACTATGTATGGAGCAGGCTTAGCTTGCGATTTTTCTCCATACCTCCCTTACATGCTAAGGGGTTAAAAGTGAACCACCTCATTTTTCAGCTGCTTCTACTAATGAATTTGGGACATCCATTTTAAATTCAAGAAATATAATATTAAATACTAAACAACTGCAGGTTCAAGATTGATGACTGCTTTGTAATTTTAAGCACAGTATTTGATCAATTCAGTAGTTGGAATGGATGGGTTGAGATAATTATTAAACATAATGTGGTACTGTCTATTAGAATGAATGGGTCATGGTCTTCGAAGTTATATCAAAAGGTGGCAAACATAAACATACCTAAAAACAACTACAGTTACTAGTTAAATAAATGAAGACATGTTTACTAATACTACATTACAAAACACTAAAAGCTCTGAAAATAAATTAATGTGCAGATACACTGCCTGTCCAAAAAAAAAGTCGCCAACAAAAAAAAAGGGTCACACACTGTGATATTTTGTTCGACCATCTCTACCTTTGATTATGGCACGCATTCGCTGTGGCATTGTTTCGATAAGCTTTTGCTTCTTATTTCCATCCAGTGTTGTATTAATTTTTCACCGAGATCTTGCATTGATGATGGTAGAGTCTGAACGCTGCGCAAAGCCTTCTCCAGCACATCCCAAAGATTCTCAATGGGGTTAAGGTCTGGACTCTGTGGTGGCCAATCAATGTGTGAAAATTATGTCTCATGCTCCCTGAACCACTCTTTCACAATTAAAGCCTGATGAATCCTGGCATTGTCATCTTGGAATATAAGAAAAAATCCATTAATGAAAGAACCTGGTCAATCAGTATGTTCAGGTAGTCAGCTGACTTCATTCTTGGAGCACATACTGTTGCTGAACCTAGACCTGACAATGGTTACATCACTTTATCTGCCTCTCTTCTTACCCTGATGCGCCCATCACTCCGGAACAGCGTAAATCTGGACTCATCAGACCACATCACCTTCTCCCATTGCTCCAGAGTCCAATCTTTATGCTCCCTAGCAAATTGAAGCCTTTTTTCCTCGTTTGCCTCACTAATTAGTGGTTTTCTTATGGTTACACAGCTTATCAGTCCCAATCTCGAGTTCCCTTCGCATTGTGCATGTGGAAATGCTCTTACTTTCACTATTAAACATAGCCCTGAGTTCTATTGTTGTTTTTCTTAGATTTGATTTATCCAAATGTTTAAGTGATCGCAGTTCACGATCATTTAGGATTTTTTTCCGGACACATTTCTTCCTCGAATACAATAGGTCCCCACTATCCTTTTAGTTTTTAATAATGTGTTGGACAGTTCTATCTTAACCCAATTTTAGTAGTTTCTGCAATCTCCTTAGATGTTTTCTCTGCTTGATGCATGCCAATGATTTGACCCTTCTCAAACAGACTAACATCTTTTCCACGATCACGAGAGGTGTCTTTCGACATGGTTGTTTAAGAAATGAGAATCAACTCATTGCACCAGTTTGATGAAAGATAAACGTCCATGTAGTAATTATCCAGTAGGAGGTTCATACCTATTTGCTTAGTTAAATCCAGGTGGCGACTTTTTATTTGGTCAGGCAGTGTATAATATAACATACTGTTCAAAAAATTCATCTAAATGTGCATTTCTAATGTATATGTTGGGAAAACATTCTCAGAATAGCCAACATTCTCAGAATGGCCAACAAGCAGGTAAATGATCTATTAAAGATCGAGTGGTAGAAGCTGAGCACTTTATTTAGGTCAAAAATTCTATTAAATGATTTATAGAGGGAGTGCATTATAAATGATACTGTAGAAGCTGTATTTCACTGAACATAATGGAACTATATACTACTGGAGTTATGTATATTAAAAAAAAAAATTTCTGCTGAGTATTCACCTAGATCAGTCATGCAGAAGTTACATACTTTAAAGGACATGAGACTTCATAACCAGACTATAAATTGCATAACTCACCTAAAAAGTACATAAAAATTTGTGTGACTTTTTTAAATGCTTTGCTTAATTATCTTGTTACGATTTTGGTGATCTAGACATACTTTTTTCTACTAGATTTGTCAAATTAGACAACAAATGCATCAATTTGTGCTAATTTGCTCCAAGCTGCACCAAAGTTTGCACACTTTAACAATCATGTAAAAATACATTGGATCATCACTAGAGATGAGCGAACACCTGGATGTTCGGGTTCGAGAGGTTCGGCCGAACTTCCGGAAAATGTTCGGGTTCGTGATCCGAACTCAACCCGAACTTCATCCCGAACCCGAACCCCATAGAAGTCAATGGGGACCCGAACTTTTGGGTACTAAAAAGGCTGTAAAAGACACCCAGAGGGATAAAATACCGCAATAAACGCATTGCGATTACAACTTTGAGCTAACGATCACCATGGGAACGCCTCCTCCAGTAGAATGTACTGTCGGATCTGAGAATTAAGTTGAAATCGCAATGCGATTCTTATATATTTGCTTAATCGCATTGCGATTTCAACTTAGCATTGCTAAATAATTCCATCTATATCGCTAACTTACTGAGTCAGTAAGTTAACGAATATGGATGGAATTATTTAGCAATGCTAAGTTGAAACGGCAATGCGATTAAGCAGATATATAATAATCGCATTGCGATTTCAACTTAATTCTCACATCCGACAGTACATTCTACTGGAGGAGGCGTTCCCATGGTGATCGGTAGCTCAAAGTTGTAATCGCAATGCGATTAAGAATACATAAGAATCGCATTGCGATTCCAACTTTTAGTACTCAACTTTTAAAATCGTACACCACTTTAAGTTCCAAAGTTGCAATCGCGTTCGAATAGAACTTAAAGCTGTCTCTTAGTCAGTTTTAGTATTGGTGTGCTGTAATAGAAGTTACATTCGATGCCGAATATAACTTAGAACAATACAGTCAACTTTACACTGTTAGTTTTATTATCGCGATAATACAACTATTCAAGAATCGATGTACGTGCGTCTGTACGTGTGTGCGTTACCTCGGACACTATTCTATTTTGCCAGCCACAGCTGAAACCACTGATTTATGGTATTGCTATTTTGGCAATTGAATTTAACCCCAGAAAATAATCTATCCTTTGCCAGACAGCAGACAGTATTATACTTGTCTAACCAAAGCTGGAACACCAGATTTAGGGGATTGGTATTTGGGCAATTGTATTTAACCCCTTAATAAAATATAGAAATTTCTTTCCTGAGTTTCTAGGGGTGACAATTAGCACAGCCAAGCCCCTGATGTAGGATATAGCAAAAAAAAAACTAGTATTGATGGATTGATGGACTTGGTGGCAGCTTCTTCTGGCGTACCACAAGTCACAAAATGGCTGCCGATCAACCCAGAAAATAAGTGACAGAAAAACGCTCTGTGCAGCCTAAAAACCAGCGAGCAAGTAACTAGCAGAAGTTCAATGATTCTCAGCTGTAAATTGATCCATTCATTAGGTGCTGTTGCTGACTTTAACCTGCCTAATCTCGCCCTGACAGAAGCTGCGTCCTCTCCCTACACTAATCAGAGCAGTGTGACGTGCGGCGCTACGTGACTCCAGCTTAAATAGAGGCTGGGTCACATGCTGCACTTAGCCAATCACAGCCATGCCATTAGTAGGCATGGCTGTGATGGGCTCTTAGGGCAAGAAGTAAAACGCTAGCTGATTGGCTGCTGTGCAGCCCTTCAGAAAGCGGGAAGTAATCGACGAACACCGAACCCGAACCCGAACTTTTTAGAAAATGTCCGGGTTCGGGTCCGGGTCCCGGACACCCCAAAATTCGGTACGAACCCGAACTATTCTCGAACTGTTCGCTCAACACTAATCATCACATTTGTTACGTTGTTTCATTAGAAACCTTCAAAAAATTGGTCCTTATTGAGGGCAGATGGTGTTTAAACACACATGGTGTTAACGGAATAAATAGTGCCTTGTTGGGATAAAGCGGCAAAAAATTACATCTTAACGGGGAAGATCCCTGTCCTTGTTTATACACTAACATTTTTAATTGTCAGGAGAAGCAGTAGCTTGTTGTGAATTTGAACAAGCCTTTCATTTGTTGGGGTAGAAGTTATAGTAGTGGCAGCTGTGTAGGGGTTATAGTAGTGACAATTTAAATAAAGTAGCAGAAGGAGGAAAGTAGTGGCGGTGATGTGAAACATTATAGTAGGTAGGCAGACAGTGTCATTACATGATAGAAATGATAAATAGCCACTGTCAGAGATGGCAAATCTATTCATTGGATTCAGCAGGACGTGTGTAAAAATCATCACAGATCCATGCCTGATGGATTTTGACAAAACTGATGTTTTGTACATAGGCGGAGGACTAGTTTGTCCATTTTGATGCGACAATGTCACCTGCCACGCTGGAAATCCTTTCTGAGATGACACAAGGCTGGACAAGACAGTACAGGGAGAGAAAACTGGACCAGTTCCAGCCACTGATGTAATCTGCCTGTCCAGAATTCCATGGGGTTAGGGAACACAGTATGTACTGTGGAAATGCCACAGTCATTTAGAAAACAAGACAATTTTAAACATTTTTTTAATAGGCTCCTGGGCAATAAGTCTCACTGAGGGCATAAAGAAAAATTACATTTTGTTGAAAGCATGGAATGGTGCAATTACAGACACCTGGCAAAAAGTCTGACTGATGGCATAGAGAAAAAATTAATTTTGGTGAAAGTGTGAAACTGTGCCTATATAGACATCTGGCCCAGAGAACATAAAAAACTATGGCTCTCAGACTTTGGAGACACTGGAACAAATTTTTGTCACAAAAATATTAGTTTTAGTGCAGGCATCCTCAAACTGCGGCCCTCCAGATGTTGTAAAACTACAACTCCCAGCATGCCCAGACAACCTACAGTGGGAATTGTATTTTTACAACATCTGGAGGGCCGCAGTTTGAGGATGCCTGCTTAGTGTCTCCAAAGTATGAGAGCCATACATATTGGGCATCGCTGCGTACGTAAAAAACTTGTCTATAAATATACCCCATAAACTAGCCCTTCGATAAATGCCGTCCAAAAAATCTAATAAAAACTATGTAAAAAAGCCATTTTTATTTTCACCTTGGATCCCAAAAGTGTAATAAAAGCCATTAAAAAGTCATATGCACCCCAAATAGTGCCAATCAAACCGCCATCTCATCCCACAAAAATGAGCCCCTAAATTAGATAGTCGCCCAACCAAAAAAAAAAAAATTTAGCTCCCAGGCTATGGAGATACTAAAATAATTTTTTTGTTCCTCAAATGATGATATAGTATAATTTGTTTAGATTTTACATGAAGTAGACATATTATGTATCGCAGCGTCCGTAACAATCTTCCCTATAAAAATAACATTTAACCCAACCCCCGGATGAACAGGGTTAAAAAATAAAATAAAAACTGTGTAAAAAAGCCATTTTTGTCACCTAACATCAAAAAGTGTTATAGCGAGCGATCAAAAAGTCATATGCACCCCCAAATAGTGCCAATAAAACCGCCATCTCATCCCGCAAAAAATGAGCCCCTATATTAGACAGTCACCCAACCAAAAAAAAAAAATGTAGCTCCCAGGATATTGAGATACTAAAATTATTTAATTTGTGTTCCTCAACTGATAATATAGTGTAAAATCTAAACAAATTATAAAAAGTAGACATATTAGGTATCTCCACGTCCGTAAAAATCTGCCTTATAAAAATAACATTTAACCCAACCCCCCCGGATGAACAGCATAAAGAAAAAAAAAAAGTGGAAAAACACAATTTTTTGGGCAAAATTTCCATTTCAATCCATTTTTACGGTAATAAAGCAAGGGTTAACAGCCAAACAAAACTAAAAATTTATTGCCCTGATTCTGTAGTTTGCAGAAACACCCCATATGTGGTCGTAAATGGATATATAGCCACAAGGCAGGGCATAGAACAAAGGGAACGCCATATGGTTCCTTGAAGGCAGATTTTGATGGATTGGTTTATTTACACCATGTCCCATTAGAAGCTCCCCCTGATGTAGCCTAGACTAGAAACTCCAAAAAAGTGACCCCATATAAGAAACTACACCCCTCAAGGTATTCAAAAAATACTTTACAAACTGTATTAACCCTTTAGGTGTTCCACAAAACTTAATGGCGAATGTAGAAACAATTTTAAAATTAAATTTTTTTGTTATCTTTCCTCAAAAAAGTGTAATATAGAGCAACCAAAAATCTTTTTTATCCAAAAATAGTACCAAAACAAAAACCACCATATCCTGTAGTTTCCTAGATGGGGTCACTTTTATGGAGTTTCTACTCAAGGGGTGCAGCAGGGGGCTTGAAAGGGTACATGGTGTAAATAAACCAGTCCTGCAAAATCTGCCTTCCAAAAACCATATGGCGTTCCCCTTCTTCTATGTCCTGCCGTTTAGCCAAATAGTAGTTTAGGACCACATAGGTGGTGTTTCTGCAAACTACAGAATCAGGGCAACCCATATTGAGTCTTGTTTGGCAGTTAACCCATTTTTTCCAGTAATAAAGTAAGGGTTAAAATGGAAATTTTTCCTAAAAATTGAAATTCTGAAATTGTTTCTCCATCTGCCATTAACTCTAGTGGAACACCTAAAGGGTTAACAAAGTTTGTAAACCCAGTTTTGAATACCTTGAGGGGTGTACTTTCTTAGATGGAGTCACTTTTTTGGAATTTCTATTCTAGGGGTGCAACAGGGGACTTGAAATGGGACATGGTATAAACAAAACCAGTCCCGCAAAATCTGCCTTGCAAAACCCATATGGCGTTCCCCTCCTTCTATGTCCTACCGTTTGGCCAAACAGTAGTTTAGGACCACATATGGGGTGTTTCTGCAAACTACAGAATCAGGGCAACTCATATTGAGTCTTGTTTGGCAGTTAACCCTTACTTTATTACTTGAAAAAATGGATTAAAATGGAAATTTTTCCCAAAAATTGAAATTCTGAAATTGTTTCTCCATCTGCCATTAACTCTAGTGGAACACCTAAAGGGTTAACAAAGTTTGTAAACCCAGTTTTGAATACCTTGAGGGGTGTACTTTCTTAGATGGAGTAGATGGAGTCACTTTTTTGGAATTTCTATTCTAGGGGTGCAACAGGGGGCTTGAAATGGGACATGGTATAAACAAAACCAGTCCCGCAAAATCTGCCTTGCAAAACCCATATGGCGTTCCCCTCCTTCTATGTCCTACCGTTTGGCCAAACAGTAGTTTAGGACCACATATGGGGTGTTTCTGCAAACTACAGAATCAGGGCAACCCATTGTGGCAATGTGAATAGGACGGGTGTAGCAAAGTCCCGGGGAAGCATGTACAAGGGGTGTTGTTTGCACCAGGAGCGTGTCACCAAGGGGCCCGGCCTTGGTGAAGTAAAGGCCCTAGTCTAGATATAGGTGGCCACTAAGTTAGTTGGTGGACACCAAGATAACTAGCTTAGCTGGCTCCAGCTAGTCCAGGGCGGGCTTTTACTGGGAACAGGCAATGTGCTGGGTGGGTGCCTGTTCCCCGTGCTCCAGTCCGGGATTTTGGACAATGCCCATGTCCAGGGATGCTATTTAATCCTCTTGTTGGATATGGGTGGGGTCTCTGACTCTGGAGAGTGTGCAGACAGAGGCCTGTTGAGGCTCTGTCAGTGTGGTCTCAGCAAGGCAAGGCTGAGGGGCCAAGAGGCTATGCAATAGCCTGGACTTTGGGGGACTTGGTGATGCCCGGGAACAAGCGTTGAAAGGTCAGAGTCGGGAGGACTGCTAGACCACAACCCCCATCTAAAGGTACTGCACTCGTTACAGCCTAAGGGCTGGAGTATTGTATGGCTGGGGTAAGCCGCACCTGGTTCCATGTGTGAACGCTATCGTATAGCCGAGTTAGGGATAGGATGTTTATTATGTTTAGGTAGAGCCCAGACAGGCAGGCTTTTGTTTTATGCCATGCGGTTATTTGAAGAGTGTCAAATAAATTGCACTGTTTGGACCTGAAACCCGGTGTTTGTGAAGATAATTCTGTGAGAATGACCCCCGAATAAGAGATGATCCCTTACATATGGTGGAGGATGCAGGCAATAACAGCAGGTTGCTAGGGGCAACGACCTGACTGAGAAGAGCAGGTGCTGCTGAATATTGCCAAGGAATTGCTGTGTTGCTGCGCAGTGATTTAAAGGGCCAGAAGCCTGTTTTGTCCAGTGGAGCAAGCTCTGCTCATGCGATTGTGGACTGTTTTTTTTTCCTGTGGTGCAAGCTGTGTGCAGATTTAAAGGGCCAGAAGCACAGTAAAAGACACAGACCTGTCAAAATGGCTGCAAAATGGTGGAGCCCATGGGAAAAGTCCTGCGAGTTGGAGATCGGGGGAATACCGCTGGGAGTTATATTAGACTCCCGCCAGCAGGTGTCTCGGGTCATGCCCGAAGTACTGGACTTTCTAGAGAGGGGGCCAGAGACAGATGTCACCGTGTCACTGACCTTTGTAACAGACTATGGTTCTGTACAATGCAAGCTCTTAAAATGTGAGACTCTGAAAGTGGAGTTTGTGCTCGGCAAAGACTTTCCATTATTCTGGCAGCTGTGGAGCGGAGAACCGGATAAACAGCAAATGTGTGCCGTTGCCGAGGGCAACCGTCAGGAAGACAGGAAGGTGGAGAGTGGTGCATTTCCCAGGAGTGCCTATTTTCCTTGCGACTGTACACAGAGTCCTCAAGGATGCCGTTGGAGGGACCATCCAGAAAAAATTGTGACTCCAGGCCATGTTGTTTCTAGTGGCAACGGTTACAGTAAGGAGTCTGCTGGTGTTCGGGATATCAAGAACCAAGAGAAGGCTGGTGAACTCGGTAGAGGTGTCAGGGGAAGATCTTCGTCTCCTGAGACTGCCAATCCCGTGACATTGCTGGGTAAGACTGTTCCTGTTGATAATGTTGTGACAGTAAGCCGGCGGCAGATGCTCCCTGCCGGGCCGGTGAGTGATGAAGCAGTGAGGCAAGAAACTGTCTAAAAAATAAATGACTATGTGAAAAATGCTGTGTCTGAACAGACGGGTAAGCCTGTTGTGGTTCCTGCCTTGCAAGGATCTGCACAGGAGAAGGTTATGGTGTTGCCTAAAGTACCTGTGACCAAGGCTAGATTTGGGATGGCGAAAGTCAGAGATCCCATGCTAGCCCAGGTAAGAGATGGCATGATAGCCGCCACTGAGACTGGTAGATTATTAAATGTGCGGGACAATTATAAGGATAATACAGACTATCCAGTGGTTCTCACTGAGGGTGAGACTCCCGTGAGAACTGGGACTTGTGATCTTGATGCCATAAATGTGCTCGTACATGAGCGAATGATGTTGTGTGATATTGGGGGCACTGGAGACACTTCTATAGAAAGTGATGAAGCCCCTGCAGACCCTATACCTGTCCCTTTAAATGAAGGTATAAGGGAAATGCAGATAAACCATTGCTTTCTAAGTGAAGTGACCATTAAAAACAGTGACGCTGATAAGGTGCAAAGTGATGGTACCGTGTTGGCCAAAATACATAATGTTAATGCAGATTTTTGTGAAGGATGTGATGATGACATGCCTTTTACATTGCAGGTTATAGACAGGGGAGAAGCACCCCATGGTGGTAAAAATGTAGAAGTTGAAAAAATGCCGATAAATGTTGAGAGCACCGAGTTGGGGGAACCCACTGTAGTGAAAAATAAGCAAGTACATGGGGCAGTCCTAGAGGGTGTACCACACGTACTAGAGGTGGATATGCAGTCTCCACAGGTTTCTATAATTAATAAAATGTTCCAGGTGGGGATTAGCTCAGCTGTGCCCTTAGTGGACAGGATTGAGAATGACACGAGCGGTATATATAACACATGTCCTGTGACTGATAGCAACTCAGAAAGAGAGGCTTCTATGTCGAGGTCTTGCCAAACTAAAGTGGTTACTAGTAGCTACCAGATGACGGTTATATCTGACGAGATGAGAGTTCAGTCGGGTGACGTCAGCCTAGTGTCTGAAGCTCATATCCAGACCATTTTAGATGGCCTGACAGGACAGTACAGCTGCAAACAGGAGCCTGACCTCACTCTCGCCACACGGTCCCTAGATATGATAGAGAAGGGACTAGCTGTCGTCACAGAGTCACCGAAGAAGGCTGCAGAAGGGTCAAAAGAGGAGACCCCGGAAAAGATGAGTGAACTGAAGGGTCTACCGCCTGGTGTCCTGGGGAAGGGAAAAGACTCCAGAAAGACACAAAAGTCTATAGTAGACATCAACAATGGGCTTGAAGAGTCCCTGGGTGGAAATCCCACAAAGTGTCGAAGGAAGAATGGTGGTACTCCTACAACTGCTGTTACACCAGAACAGAGTGAAGAGCAGCTGGAACAGAAGGCCCAAGAGTGGGGCACTGCTAACAAGCTTGTGCGAAAAATTAAGAAGGCGACCAAGGCCCTCTCCTTGGCTAGAGCCCTTGAAAAAGCGCTTAAGGAGCGAGATGAATTGGAGAGGCTGAACAAACAACACAGAGCAGAGATGGAAGATCTCAGGAGCTCAAAAGATGAAGTCTATGAGTTGGAGAGGCCTAAGTGTGCTCTTGCGCAGCAGGTGGAAGAAAATGAGATACCTGAAGAGGAAGATTCTCTAAAAGATGCCAAGAAGGCAGAGCCTGTTAAGAATGGGTCTGGAGATGGTGGCGCTGTGGTGCCAGCCGAGGCAGAGAAGAAAATGGAAGATGTATCTACTAAACCAGATGAAGGTGCTGAGGTGGATGCAGAAGCCCAGAGACTTGGGGCGGTGTGTGGCCAGGAACTGGTCATGAGACACATTCCCTCTGCTGTCAATGCCTTCCAGAAAGCCAGCAGTCTGCTGGGGAAGAAATCCGGGGGGACCGACGACCAGTATGAGGGTCCGGTCTACTCCGATGGGCTGTCTCTCCGGAATCCTGCCCAAAAGGAGAACCATATCCTCGGTGAACCTCTGCAGGGATTGCCAGAAGACGACGACTCTGGTGAAGACCCTGATGTCCCCGGTGCCTCCAACCTTGATGAGAAAGAGAAGGAGGAGTTAAGAAGGAAAGGATATGATGCCATGTCCGTGAAGGATAAGACGGCTAATAAAGTGAATAGAGACTCCAAAGAAACAGAGGCCGAAGAAGCTAAGGCCGAGGTCTTGAAGTGGGAGAAATCCTCGGATGTTCCAGAAACCAAGGAGAAGGGGTCTGAACATGCCCACGACTGGGAACAACTATACAAACAGTCCAGTCAAGAGCTGCAGCAGTACAAGAAAAGGCCTGAGCATGAGAGCAAGAATCAAAGAGTGCGAGAGCATGTCATTGTCACTCAGAAAGCAGTAGGAAAAGAGTATCTGGCCTTTAGTTGGGGACAGAAGGCCTTTGGACAGTTTCTACTAGGTAGGAAGGCAGTGTTTATGACGAACTGGGTTCTGCTGGCATGGTTGTGGCAGAATAAAGGGAAGCCTGTGATGCTGGCCACATCTTCCAGGGGACCGTTGAGCTTGAAGATGGCAAGATAATGCGGATGCCCTATCACGGGCATCCAGTCGGTACATGTGTTCACCCCCACAGGTTTGAACAGAGGGGGATATGTGGCAATGTGAATAGGAGGGGTGTAGCAAAGTCCCGGGAAGCATGTACAAGGGGTGTTGTTTGCACCAGGAGCGTGTCACCAAGGGGCCCGGCCTTGGTGAAGTAAAGGCCCTAGTCTAGATATAGGTGGCCACTAAGTTAGTTGGTGGACACCAAGATAACTAGCTTAGCTGGCTCCAGCTAGTCCAGGGCGGGCTTTTACTGGGAACAGGCAATGTGCTGGGTGGGTGCCTGTTCCCCGTGCTCCAGTCCGGGATTTTGGACAATGCCCATGTCCAGGGATGCTATTTAATCCTCTTGTTGGATATGGGTGGGGTCTCTGACTCTGGAGAGTGTGCAGACAGAGGCCTGTCGAGGCTCTGTCAGTGTGGTCTCAGCAAGGCAAGGCTGAGGGGCCAAGAGGCTATGCGATAGCCTGGACTTTGGGGGACTTGGTGATGCCCGGGAACAAGCGAGTCGGGAGGACTGCTAGACCACAACCCCCATCTAAAGGTACTGCACTCGTTACAGCCTGAGGGCTGGAGTATTGTATGGCTGGGGTAAGCCGCACCTGGTTCCATGTGTGAACGCTATCGTATAGCCGAGTTAGGGATATGATGTTTATTATGTTTAGGTAGAGCCCAGACGGGCAGGCTTTTGTTTTATGCCATGCGGTTATTTGAAGAGTGTCAAATAAATTGCACTGTTTGGACCTGAAACCTGGTGTTTGTGAAGATAATTCTGTGAGAATGACCCCCGAATAAGAGATGATCCCTTACACCATATTGAGTCTTCTTTGGCAGTTAACCCTTACTTTATTACTTGAAAAAATGGATTAAAATGGAAATTTTTCCCAAAAATTGAAATTCTGAAATTGTTTCTCCATCTGCCATTAACCTCTTGCCGCCACGCTAACGCCGATGGGCGTCAGCGCGGCGGCTCTCTCAGGTCTCAGTCACGCCTATCGGCGTCATCTCGTGAGACCTGAGATTTCACATGAACGCGCGCGCGTCGTGCGCGCGCGTTCATGTGATCGGAGCCGGGACAACTGAAACTACAGCCTGCCAGCGCTGATCATGCGCTGGCAGGCTGTAGATGCGGAAAAACGCATTTAAATCGCATATCAGACACTGTTTTTAAACAGCGTCTGATATGCCTAATATCTGCTCGTCTGGTGGTCCCTTTGTTTGAGACCACCAGAGGAAAATAGGAAAAGTGCACCAATCACTACACACACACACCCCCCACCCCCATCACTGATTAACCCCTGATCACCCATGTCACCCCCTGATCACCCCCTGTCACCCCCTGTCACTAATCACCCCCTAAAGGCTCATTCAGACGTCCGTATGTGTTTTGCGGATCCATGGATCTGCGGATCCATGGATCGGCGGATCCGCAAAATACGGACACCGGCAATGCGCTTTCCGCATTTTGCAGATCCGCACAGAACTATATAGAAAATGCTTTTTCTTGTCCGCAATTGCGGACAAGAATAGAGACATGTTCTATATTTTTGCGGAACGGAAGTGCAGACCCGGAGCGCGGATCCGTAATTCCGGATCCGAGCGGGACAAAGTCTGTCCCCATAGAAATGAATGGGTCCGCAATTCCGTTCCGCAAACAGAATTTCGGACGTGTGAATGGGGCATAAGGGTCCCCTATCACCGCCAGTTAGCTAGCTACTTGTTAGGTAGCTAGCGCCCACCGCACCGCAGTCACTGATTTTGGCAGAGATTTTTCATCCACATTGACCGATGCGAATGAAGAAATCTGTGCCGTTCATTTTTTTTTTTCAGCGCAGCGGCTGAGACGGAAAAAAAATCTCATTACCCGTATGCTCAATATACGGAGAATCGCAGAAACTCCTAATGCTGGCCATACGTGTAATGATTGCGGAGACCCCTCAAATGCCAGAGCAGTACAAACACCTCACATGTGACCCCATTTTAGAAAGAAGACACCCCAAGGTATTCCGTGAGGGGTATGGCGAGTTCATGTAAAATTTTATTTTTGTCACAAGTTAGTGGAATATGAGACTTTGTAAAAAAAAAATATATATATATATATATATATATCAATTTCCGCTAACTTGTGTCAAAAAATTTTTTTATGTGAACTCGCCATGCCCCTCACGGATTACCTTGGGGTGTCTTCTTTCCACAATGGGGTCACATGTGGGGTATTTATACTGCCCTGGCATTTTAGGAGCCCTAAAGCGTGAGAATCCAAATACGTAAAAATGGCCTGTGAAATCCTAAAGGTACTCATTGGATTTAGGGCCCTTTGCGCATCTTGGCTGCAAAAAGTGTCACACATGTGGTATCGCCGAACTCAGGAGAAGTAGGGCAATGTGTTTTGGGGTGTATTTTTACATATACCCATGCTGTGTGAGAGAAATATCTCTGTAAACGACAACTTTTAAATTTTTTTATTCAAAGTTGGCATTTTACAGAGATATTTCTCTCACCCAGTATGGGTATATGTAAAATACACCCAAAACACATCGCCCTACTTCTCCTGAGTACGGCGATACCACATGAGTGACACTTTTGCAGCCAAGATGCAAAGGCCAAATTCAATGAGTACCTTTAGGAGGGCATTTTTGCATTTTCTTCTCACGCTTTAGGGCTCTAAATGCCAGGGCAGTATAAATACCCCACATGTGACCCCATTTTGGAAGAAGACACCCCAAGGTATTCGCTGAGGGCATAGTGAGTCCATGAAAAATTAAACTTTTGTCAAAAGTTAGCGGAAAGGGGACTTTGTGAGAAAAACAATAAAAATCAATTTCCACTAACTTGTGCCCAAAATTTTTTTTCTATGAACTCGCCATGCCCCTCATGAAATACCTTGGGGTGTCTTCTTTCCAAAATGGGGTCACATGTGGGGTATTTATACTACCCTGGCATTTTAGGGGCCCTAAAGCATGAGAAGAAAAATGCGTAAAAATGCCCTCCTAAAAGGTACTCATGGGAATTTGGGCCCCTTTGCGCATCTTGGCTGCAAAAAAGTGTCACTCATGTGGTATCGCCGTACTCAGGAGAAGTAGGGCAATGTGTTTTGGGGTGTATTTTTACATATACCCATGTTGGGTGAGAGAAATATCTCTGTAAACTGACAACTTTGCATAAAATTTTTTTAAAAGTTGTCGTTTACAGCGATATTTCTCACACGCAGCATGGGTATATGTAAAAATACACCCCAAAACACATTGCCCTACTTCTCCTGAGTACGGCGATACCACATGAGTGACACTTTTTGCAGCCAAGATGCGCAAAGGGGCCCTAAAACCAATGAGTACCTTTAGGATTTCACAGGCCATTTTTACGCATTTGGATTCTCACGCTTTAGGTTCCCTAAAATGCCAGGTGAGTATAAATACCCCACATGTGACCCCATTTTGGAAAGAAGACACCCCAAGGTATTCGCTGAGGGGCATGACGAGTTCACAGAATTTTTATTTTTGGCACAAGTTAGCGGAAATTGATATATATTTTTTTAATTTTGTTTTTACAAAGTCTCATATTCCACTAACTTGTGACAAAAATAAAATTTTACATGAACTCACCATACCCATCACGGAATACCTTGGGGTGTCTTCTTTCTAAAATGGGGTCACTTGTGGGGTATTTATACTGCCCTGGCATTTTAGGGGCCCCTAAAGCGTGAGAAGAAGTCTGGAATCCAAATGCGTAAAAATGCCCTGTGAAATCCTAAAGGTACTCATTGGTTTTAGGGCCCCTTTGCGCACCCAGGCTGCAAAAAAGTGTCACTCATGTGGTATCGCCGTGTGAGAAATATCTCTGTAAACGACAATTTTTAAAAATTTTTATACAAAGTTGTCAGTTTACAGAGATATTTCTCTCACCCAACATGGGTATATGTAAAAATACACCCAAAACACATTGCCCTACTTCTCCTGAGTACGGCGATACCACATGAGTGCCACTTTTTTGCAGCCTGGGTCCGCAAAGGGGCCCTAAAACCAATGAGTACCTTTAGCTTTTACATGGCTGCTCACAATTTAGCCCCGCCCAAAATGCCAGAACAGTACAAACACCCCACAAATGACCCCATTTCGGAAAGTAGACACCCCAAGGTATTCACTGAGGGGCATAATGAGCCCGTATGAGATTTTTATTTTTTTGCCAGAAGTTAGCAGAAATGGAAACTTTATTATTATTTTTTTCCTCAGAAAGTGTCATTTTCCGCTAACTTGTGAAAAAAATGAAATGATACATGAACTCACCATGCCCCCTGCGAATACTTTGGGGTGTCTTCTTTCTAAAATGGTGTCATTTGGGGGTATTTATACTTTCCTGACATTATAGCTCCTGAAGAAACATGACAGGTGCTCAGAAAGTCAGAGCTGCTTCAAAATGCCGAAATTCACTTTTTTGCACCATAGTTTGTAAACGCTATAACTTTTACCCAAACCAATAAATATACACTTATTGGACTTTTTTTTATCAAAGACATGTAGAACAATACATTTAGAGAAAAATTTATATAGAAATGTAGTTTTAAAAAAAAAAAATTACAACAGAAAGTGAAAAATGTCATTTTTTTGCAAAAATGTCGTTAAATTTTTATTAATAGCAAAAAAAGTAAAAATGTCAGCAACAATGAAATACCACCAAATGAAAGCTCTATTAGTGAGAAGAAAAGGAGGTAAAATTCATTTGGGTGGTAAGTTGCATGACGGAGCAATAAACGGTGAAAGTAGTGTAGTGCAGATTTGTAAAAAAGGGCCTGGTCACTAGGGGGGTATAAACCTGTGGTCTTCAAGTGGTTAACTCTAGTGGAACACCTAAAGGGTTAACAAAGTTTGTAAACCCAGTTTTGAATACCTTGAGGGGTGTACTTTCTTAGATGGAGTCACTTTTTTGGAATTTCTATTCTAGGGGTGCAACAGGGGGCTTGAAATGGGACATGGTATAAACAAAACCAGTCCCGCAAAATCTGCCTTGCAAAACCCATATGGCGTTCCCCTTCTTCTATGTTCTACCGTTTGGCCAAACAGTAGTTTAGGACCACATATGGGGTGTTTCTCCAAACTACAGAATCAGGGCAACCTATATTGAGTCTTGTTTGGCAGTTAACCCTTACTTTATTACTTGAAAAAATGGATTAAAATGGAAATTTTTCCCAAAAATTGAAATTCTGAAATTGTTTCTCCATCTGCCATTAACTCTAGTGGAACACCTAAAGGGTTAACAAAGTTTGTAAGCCCAGTTTTGAATACCTTGAGTGGTGTACTTTCTTAGATGGAGTCACTCTTTTGGATTTTCTATTCTAGGGGTGCAACAGGGGGCTTGAAATGGGACATGGTATAAACAAAACCAGTCCCGCAAAATCTGCCTTGCAAAACCCATATGGCATTCCCCTCCTTCTATGTCCTACAGTTTGGCCAAACAGTAGTTTAGGACCACATATGGGGTGTTTCTGCAAACTACAGAATCAGGGCAACCCATATTGAGTCTTGTTTGGCTGTTAACCCTTGCATTGTTCCTGGAAAACATGGATTATATTGGAAAATTTTCCAAAAAATTGAATTTCTTAAATTGTATGTCCATTTGCCATTAACTCTAGTGGAACACCTAAAGGGTTAACAAAGTTTTTAAAATTAGTTTTGAATACCTTGAGGGGTGTAGTTTCTAGAATGGGGTCATTTTTGGGTGGTTTCTATTATGTAAGCCTCACAAAGTGACTTCAGACCTGCACTGGTCCCTAAAAAGTGGGATTTGGAAAATTTCTGAAAAATTTCAAAATTTGCTTCTAAACTTCTAAGCTATGTAACATCCCCAAAAATAAAATGGCATTCCCAATATGCTCCAAAAATGAAGTAGACATATGTGGAATGTGAAGTAATAACTATTTTTGGGGGTATTACTATGTATTAGAGAAGTAGAGAAAATGAAACTTTGAAATTTGCTAATTTTTTAAAATTTTTGGTAAAAATTGTATTTTTTTATGCAAAAAAATTAACTTTTTTGACCCAATTTTAGCAGTGTCCTGAAGTACTATATGTGACGAAAAAACAATCTCAGAACGGCCTGGGTAAGTAAAGGCATTTTAAAGTTATTCACACATAAAGTGACACTGGTCAGATTTTCAAAAAATGACCAAGTCCTAAGGGTGAAATAGGGCTGAGTCCTTAAGGGGTTAAATCTGCCTAATTAGTGCTTATTATGCTTGATTGTTGCTCCTTGACATCCAGAGGTGTTTTCAATACCTGATCGAAAACACTTGAATGAACCTCTGTTCATAAGAGTGGTAGTCTTTAAGGGTACGTTCACACGACGACAATTGTCGCGCGACAAAAAGTCGCACTATTGTCACGCGACAATTTTTATAATGGGAGTCTATGGTGTCGCAGTGCGACATGCGACATGCTGCGACTGCGACACGACAGTCGGAGAAAATCCATCGGGATGGATTTTTGCGACTGTTGTGTCGCAGTCTGCATCATATCGCATGTTGCACGTGCGACACCACCATAGACTCCCATTATAAAAATTGTCGCGCGACATTAATGTGACATCAATGTCGCGCTACAAGTGTTGCAGTGTAGTGGATCCCAAATTGTCGCGCGACTTTTTGTCGCGCGACAATTGTCGTCGTGTGAACGTACCCTTAGGGGTTGAATAATTGTGTCAATGAAGAAATCACACAAAAATATTTAATACTGTATTACAAAAACAATTGATGTCATTTTAGTTGCATTTGGTTCTTTAAAAAGTCCTTGTAAGATTTCATTCTGAACACAATTACAAATGTACACTAAATTTCCTAAAACTCTTTACAGCATTGGGGGTTGAATAATTTTGAACACAACTGTACATAAATTTCAGTGTAATTTATCTGACAAACATGTGTTCTCACTGATGATGTGCATGATTAAAAAATTAAAAACAACTATACCGGTGATGGGGGGATACATAAAATAATGGCAGTTACCCATGGTACGGGTTAACGAAGTAAGTGTGGAGTTATAAAGTACGGTAAAGCTAGTATAAGCCCTTAGGCCCCTTTCACATCAGCGTTTTTACTTTCCGTCCTAGAGTTCCGTCCTCGGGGCTAGGGTCCTCGGATCAGGATTATCCTATTGCATCCTGAATGGAGAGTAATCCGTTCAGGATGCATCAGGATGTCTTCCGTTCAGTATGTGAACGTTTTTTGGACGTTGACAAAAGCGCAGCATGCTGCGGATTTGTCTCCGTCCAAAAATCCGGAAGACATGCCGTAACGCCGGATCCGGAATTAATGCCCATTGAAGTGCATTAATCCGGATCCGGCCTTAAGCTAAACGTCGGTTCGGGGCATCGCCGGATCCGACGTTTAGCTTTTTTTCAATGGTTACCATGGCAGCCAGGACGCTAAAGTCCTGGTTACCATGGTAAAATGTAGTGGGGAGCGGGGGAGCAGTATACTTACCATCCGTGCGGCTCCTGGGGCGCTCCAGAGTGACGTCAGGGCGCCCCACACGCATGGATCACGCTCCATGATATAGACACCGGACTGATATACCCTGGATCCAAGCCTGTAGAAACAAACTTACCAGCCACAAACACAGTATCTACAATAAGGCAATTTCAACTTTAGATAATTACTTTAGATTGATAAATAGATGTGGTGGTTTGCAGAGGAGGAACCAGTGAGGTTTTCGGGAGTGGTAGTGTGCGGTATCTCTCTCTTTTTTGTATATTATTAAGGTCTCTGCAGCAGTGGGTAGTGCGGTATAGTGTTGAGCGCGAATATTCGAAAAGCGAATTTTTTTAGCGAATATCGGCACTTCGCTAATTCGCGAATATTTCGAATATAGCGCTATAAATTCGCTATTTCGAATATTCGTTTTTTTTTTTTTTTTTTTTTTAGTTATATTTTTTTCTTTCCTACTTCCCAAAAGTAGTTCTTACCTGTCCTGAGGATTCCTGGCTTCCTGGCTGCTCTGGTCAGTGCCCGTTGCCGCTTCTGCCGACTTCCGTGCTCATGTGGAGCGTCCCCATCCATGGGAGAATCTCCATATACTAAAATGTACTGTCGGATTTGAGGAATTACGTTGAAATCGCAATGCGATTAATTCAAGTTATATTAATCGCATTGCGATTACAACTTAACACTGCTATCTTACATAGGCTAGAATTAACGAATATGGAGTATAGCTATGCACTAGCAGTGCTAAGTTGAAATCGCAATCGCGAATACTAAGTTAAATTAATCGCATTGCGATTTCAACTTAACACTGCTGCTATATTCCATATTCGTTAACTTCGTTAATTCTAGCAAGCTGACCCATTATAAACCCAGCTCTAAGTTGAAATCGCAATGCGATTAATATAACTTGAATTAATCGCATTGCGATTTCAACGTAATTCCTCAAATCCGACAGTACATTTTAGTATATGGAGACGTTCCCATGGTGATGGGGACGCTCCATGAGCACAGAAGTTATGGTTGGCTTGGTAGAATTAGCGAATAGCGAATATGACGAATGTATTCGTCATATTCCTCAAAACGAAGATAGCAGTATTCTACATCTTCGTTTTAGCTACCTATTCGTCTCGTCATCGTCAACTTAGCTATTCGCTAATTCTAGCAATCAAATAGGAAGGTTGACTTACCAGACAGCTGTGTTAAATTCGCTATGCGATTTTTTTTTTTTTTTAATACAATAATTATATTACTTGATAAAATTATTATAAGTATTCTATTTATTAAAAAAAAAAAAATCGCATAGCGAATTTAACACAGCTGTCTCTATAGTCAACCTTCCTATTTGATTGCTAGAATTAGCGAGGTTGACTGAATAGGTAGCTAAAGCGAAGATGTAGAATACTTCGTTATCTTCGTTTTGAGGAATAGACGAATACATTCGTCATATTCGTCATCCTCGCTAATTCTAGATATGAAACCAATAGGAAAGTAGCCTTAAGTACAAATCGCAATATGTGATTATTTAAATCGCATGTTAATCGCGATAATTGAAAAAATGACGAATATTCGATTTCGACGAATATGAAACGAATATTCATTCGAATATTCGCGAATTTTGTCGAAATCGAATATGGCACCTGCCGCTCATCACTAGTGCGGTACCGCTGCGATACCATGGCAAAATAAATAATAATACAGCACAAGTGCCAGTGGAATAGTGTTAGTATTATCGAGGTCATTTTTTTTTTTTTGTGATGATTAAACAATTTTTATGGACTCAATGACAGGAAAATATTTATGGACACCTGGCAAAAAGTCCAACTGATGGCTTAAAGTTTGATTCAATTTTGTGGAAGGTGCGGAACTGCACCACTACAGACACTTGGCAAAAAGTCCAGCTGATAGGATAGAGGCATAGAGAAGAATTATATTTTGGTCAAGATCCAGAAGTACACCACAACTTCCACAACTTAGTGGTACAGCAACACTGCACCACCCGCAACTTAGCTAGATGAGAATTTAGCTTGATCACAACCAAATTGATTAGTGTGTACAGTTATTTTCTTACCATACATTTCATTATAGATGACTGATGACAGAGAGGAGAAGGAGAAGTCTGAGCCAGAGAAAAAGTAACCGATGATGACAATGACACTGCACTGGTTGTGGATGCAGCTTGGCTGTCACAAAGAAGACTGGTAGAAGGAGGACAGATTTGTTCTGATTGATGGCCAGTTCTATTTTCCCACTGGATCTGGTGATGCTGCCTCATGTGTGTGGAACTGCACATTTTAAAAATGAGACAATTTTTACAGACAGTTGGCCAGAAGTAGTAATACTATAGAACAGAATTACATTTGGGTGTGGAGGACAAGAAGGAGATGGAGTCGGAGCAGGAGAAGATACAGCTGATGATGATGAGAAGGACACTGTACTGCTTGGGGATCTTGCTTGGCTGCCACAAAGAAGACTGGGAGAGGGAGGACAGACTAGTTCCAATTTATGCTGCTTCATGTGCTGAAATAGAGCCCTAATAACTTTGCCTCTGTTCATTATTGTCACTGCGGCCAACCACCATCTCCTCTGATACCTCCTCATAATCCTTCTCAGCAACCCAAACCGGCTCCCCGATCCTGTACAACACAAAATCATCACCATAGTCCACACCCTTCCTGACAGTTTTATCAGCATGTGATATGTCATTGTGGGCTCACGGACCCTCTCCCTATTCCATTCTCCCAATTTCCTTGCCCTAAATGCCACTGTCGCTACCATGGCCCCTCCTATTACCACTGTGGCTGTGAGTTTCACTACTATTACTACCACCAACACAGCTATGCATGGAGTCCTCCACCTCAGCCTGAACTTCCTCGTCATGGAAGTCTAAATGCTTATGCTGATGCTTCACAAACAATTCATCAACAAGGAGGGTATCTTTAGTATCTTCCATAGCACATGGGGTTTTGTTGCCTCTTCTTAGTAAAAATGAAGGCGCTTTTTCTAGGGGGGGGCAGTGAAGACAGAGATGATGCAACTGGAGGAGGAGCATGAGGAATGCTGTTACACCTGGTCCCAAGGCATGGTGACATCCACATCATCCTGCTGTGACTGAGAGAAGGAGTAAGCCATCCAGTCCACAATGTCATCCTCTTTGTCCTTAATAATAATATGACATCTATCGGAAGTGAGAAAGAACTATGGCCTTCTAATAATACTACTACTGGTCAGATGGCTGGTGCTGCTACTGCTGCACTACTACCCACATTCTGACTTTCGGATGATGATGCAAAGGTCTTTCATTTTGTAGTCTTCCATTCACCAGGCATAGTATTAGGTTACCTGTAAATGAAAAGTGCAATAAAATACATTCACTAAAGCAGGTATGCTTTTTCCAGTAAAACGCATTCACTCAGACAGGTATAGTAATGCAGTTTTGATAGTCAAATGCTGTTGCTGTAACTATAGGGTAACTTGCAGTAATACAATGTGTGCAGCGACATCATTGAGCTCTCCCACACTAACACAGGATACTAATGGCATTATTGCAGTAAACTGCATTTGCTATAACTGAGTAGCATCTTGCAGTAATACAATGCATTCACTAACACATGTATACTAATTACTAGAGATGAGCGAATCGAAGCTGACGAAGTCGAATTCGTTTAAAATTTCATGAAAAATTTGATTCTGAATGAATGCGAATTTCCTAGCGCTTCGTGGTAACAAATCACTTTATTTATTTCCAATAATGATGTCTAAAATGGCGGCTACACGTGTGAGGACATGGGGCAAGGAATTCTGGGAAAGCGTCATGTATGCAGCCAGTCAAGAGCCAGCCAGCCCGGTGATGTCACAGCCCTATAAATATGGCGGCCATCTTAGATGCTGCCATTTGTGCATTGTTCAGGGACAGACGTGTATGCAGGCGCTAGGGAGAGTGTCAGTGAAAAAAATAATAATTGCTAAACAGAAAAAAACAAAAGAAAAAAGCGATTTACAATTGCAAAGGAAAGGACAGTGAGAGGAAGAATCATTTCACAGTCAGGGATAGACGTGTGCAGATGCTAGTAAGGAGAATTATATTAAATATATACACAGTGCTCTGCTGCAGTAATTTCTGTTAAAAGCGCATAGTGGCCTTGTTTCACAAAAAAAAGTGTAATATATACACACTGATCTGTCGCAGTAATTTCTGTTGAAAGCACATGGTGGCCTGGTTTATTTAAAATAAGCATAATATATAGTGATGAGCGAGCATGCTCGGCCAAGTACCAGTTCGGCTCAAGCATCGCTATGCTCGGCACGTGGCGGTACTTGGCAGAATACCAAGTGTGCTTGTCACATTGCTCGAATCTCCTCCCTGCACGTTTGGCGCCTTCTAAGCAGCTAATCAAAGTTCAGGTAAGTAATTCCCTTCAGTGTAATGCCATAGCCATGTTAGCTATTTTAGTTACACTGATTGGCTGGCCGAAACACGTGATACCAGTTTATATAGGAGCCGATGTCCCGCACTCGGATCATTCAGCATCAGGGAGAGCAGACGGTAGGCAGGGATAGATAGCGTTTTGCTGGAAATTCACTCCAAAAAACTATTGAAAGAACAAACAGTCCTCTTAAGGACTACAGTGTGTGTTTGACAGCAGTGCAGCACCATTTTTTATTTTATTTTTTACCAGGGATTAAATTCAGCAGAAACAGGGACAAGCGTCTTCAGGAAGGGACAGATAGTGCTGGGCTGGCAAATCACTTTTTTTAATACTCAAAAACTTTTAACAGACTGAAAGATTTGAAATTAGTGAGATTAACAGTACGCCATCAGAAAGCAGTGTGTTTAGCAGACATTATAAAAAGGGGCTTACTCACTAGAGTGTGTCTGCAAGTGAGATCTACAGTACGCCATCAGAAAGCAGTGTCTTTAGCAGACATTATAAAAAGGGGCTTATTCACTATATTGTGCCTGCTAGTGAGTGATACACACTGCTCCATCAGAGAATTTTTTTTTCTGGGGAAATTAGCCTAATTTGTGCTACATCTGTGTGTGCGTTCAATTCGCAACCGTTATATTCATTCCTCCAGCAGAGAATTATTTATATTTTGGGCAAATTTAACTAGTTTTGGGCACATCTGTGTGTACGTTCAATCCACAAACGTTATATACAGTATTCCAGCATAGAATTATTTGCATTTGGGACACATTTAAATAGTTTTGGGCACATTTGTGTGTAAGTTTAGGCTGCAACTGTATATACAGTTTTCCTGTAGAGAATAAATTTCATTTGGGACAAATTTAACTAGTTTTAGGCACATCTGTGTGTGTGTTTAGGCCGTAACCATATATACGGTATTCCAGCATAGAATTATTTGTATTTGGGACAAATTTAACTAGTTTGGGGCACATCTGTTATATTCATTACTCCAGCAGAGAATTATTTATATTTTTGGCAAATTTAACTTGTTTTGGGCACATCTGTGTGTGCGTTTAGGCCCCAGCCGTATATACAGTATTCCAGCAGAGAATACATTTTATTTTGGACAAATTTGTATCCCATACTGAACAGAATCTTAAAAAACTGTGTGTATTACAACTTCCATTAATCTGGGCCTAGTAAAGTGTCCACAATCTGTGGGTTTTTGTATCCCATACTGAACTGAATCTGAAAACACTGTCGTCTATATTACAACTTTCAATAATCTGGGCCGAGTAAAGTGTCCACAATCTGTGGGTTTTGTATCCCATACTGAACTGAATCTAAAAAAAAAATTGTATATTACAATTTCCAATAATCTGGGCCTAGTAAACTGTGTACAAAATCTGTGGGTTTTTGTATCCCATACTGAACAGAATCTGAAAACTCTGTCTACATTACAACTTCCATTAATCTGGGCAAAGTAAAGTGTCCATCTGTGGGTTTTTGTATCCAATACTGTCCTGCATCAGAAAACTGTGTCTTTAGCAGACCGTAAAACAATCTGCGCCACATCTACAGACAAAACCATTAATATGAAGAAGCGAGCACAAAGGGATGGGGAAGTGGGCGTGATGCTGATGGTGCAAGCAGAGGACCTGGCCCTGGGCGCAATGAAACTGTGCCTGCTGCCAGTGCACCAGAAAAAACAAAAAAAATCCACGTTACCCAGCTACATGTCCAACTTAGCTGGGCGGCGCAGGACAACACTGTCCAAGTCGGACCAGTGCGAACAGGTGGTCGTTTGGAAGATAATGCTTCCAGTCGGTTAAGCACCACCCTCTCTTCCACTAAGTCCAGTCTTGTAACCAAGAGTCTAGTCAACCGAATCCTCACACTGATCCTCCTTCCTCCCACCATGTCATGTCTGGCCAAACAAGTGATCCCACACTCGGATATTCACATGACCTCTTTTCATCGCCAGTACTGGGTTTGGCTCTCTCGCCAAGCATGCTTGAAGAGGTACCTGAGATATTGAGTCCTGATTCCCAACCTCTTGAGCCTTCACAGTCTCAAAAAAATGACTGTGGTGAGCGGCAGTCATTGGTTCACAAGGTGGACGATGATAAGACACAGTTTTCAATCACTGAGGTTGTGGTTAGGTCAAGTCAGGAGGATGAGCAGAGTGAGGAAGTGGAAGAGGAGGTGGCGGCCGATGAGGTCACTGACCCAACATGGACAGGTGAAAAGCTGAGTAAGGACAGCAGTACAGAGGGGGAAGGATCAACAGTACCACAACAGTCTGGCAGAGCAGTGGGGTTGCAAAAGGGAGATGTCGCCCCACACCAAACAGGCCCGCAACCTTTACACGGAGCACCCCCATGCGTAAATCTACCTTGCCAAAGGGGTAGGTGTTCCACATTATGGCGCTTTTTTGAGGAAAGCGCAGACGACAAAAGAGTGGTAGTTTGCAACCTGTATCGTACCAAAATGAGCCGGGGCGTGAACACTAGCAACCTCCCCACCACCAGCATGATCCGCCACATAGCATCCAAGCACCCTAATAAGTGGGCCGAACACCTGGGTCCACAATCTGGGTCTGCGGGTCACACGATTGCCTCCTCTTCCTCCTCCAACAGCAGTCATCCATCAGTCGCTATCTGGAAGCAGAATAGCACTGCTGTGGGTAAGCGTCAACAGGCCGTGCTGAAGCTGATATGCTTAGGGGACAAAGAGCACACCGCCTCAGAGCTATGGCAGAGTATAAGGGACCAGACCGAGCTGTGGCTCTCGCCACTCAACCTTCAACCAGGCATGGTTGTGTCTGACAATGGCCATAACTTGGTGGCGGCTTTGGAGCTCAGCAACCTGACACACATCCCATGCTTAGTCCACGTCTTAAACTTAGTGGTTCAGCGGTTTATAAAAACCTACCCCAATTTGGCAGAGCTACTAGTGAAGGCGCACCGCGTGTGTGCCCATTTCCGCAAGTCATCCACAACCGGTCTGTCAGCGCTGCAGTAACGCTTCCGGCTTCCAGCTCACCGACTGTTGTGCGACGTGAGAACACGCTGGAACTCTACGTTCTACATGTTGCCCAGGCTTTTGAGCAGCAGAGGGCAGGTATGGAATACCAGCTGCAACATGGTCGTCGCCTTTCCAGTCAACTGCCACTATTCACAAGCGAGGAGTGGGCATTGATGTCAGACTTCTGTGAGGTTTTAAAAAACTTTGATGAATCCACAAAGATGGTAACTGGCAATAATGCTATTATCAGTGTAACCATCTGCTGTGTCTACTCAAACGATCGCTGCTCACAATTAAGGAGGACGCTCTGAATGTGGCAGATGAGGAAATGGGGGAGAACATTACACATGGTGATAGCCAGGCCGCCCACAGTTCGTCTTCACAGTGCGAATTGGGCCATAAAGAGGAGGAGGAGCTGGAGACAGTTGCCTCTGCTACAGAGGGTAGTACCAATGGAACTTTAATTCCATCTGTTTAGCATGGATGGGCAGAAGAGTACGAGGAGGATGAAGGGACGGAGAGTCATCCTGATGTTGACATCGACGTCATGCCTGTTGGTACTCTGGCACACATGGCTGACATCATGTTAAGCTGCCTTTCCCACGACCCTCGCGTTATACGCATTTTAGATAACACAGATTACTGGGTGTTCACCCTTCTCGACCCCCGCTACAAAGAGAACTTCTTATCTCTCCTTCCTGTGGTGGAGAGGAAGAGTAAAACGGTGCAATACCAGAAGGAATTTGTTGAGAGATTTCTCCAAAATTTTCCATCTGACAACGAGGCCGGCAGAGTCCATACTTCCTTAGGCAACCGAGGAAGGGAGAAAAGGGAACACACATCAGTTCCAACAGAGGCAGGGCAACAATTTCCAAGGCATGGGACAGTTTCATGACACCCCGCCAGCAACCTCACCCTGAAGCGCGGCCTAGTACTACAAGGAGGGAAAAGTTTTGGAACATGGTTAAGGAATACATCGTAGACCGTGTCAGCGTCCTAAATGATCCCTCAGTGCCTTACAACTACTTGGTGTCCAAGCTGGATACGTGGCACGAACTTGCACTCTACGCCTTGGAGGTGCTGGCCTGCCCTGATGCCAGCGTTTTGTCTGAGCGTGTATTTAGGGCTGCTGGTGGCACCATAACTGATAAGCGTATCCGCTTTTCCACTGACAATGCTGATAGGTTGACTCAGATAAAAATAAACAAGACCTGGATTGCCCCTGACTTCTCAACTCCACCAGAGTTGAGCTGAGATGATTGATGATGAACATAAAGGCAATTTCAATGTATTGTTTATAATGTACTCAGTCTACTGTACTGTATTCCCAAGCACCTTTTCTACCACAAAAAAGTGTATATGGTTGAATCTTGTTTTCTACTCCTCATCCTCATCCTCCTCAAATTGTATATATTCCCTCCCCTACAATTTTTAAAGATAGTCAGCTCACCAGCAGGCCCTCAACCATAATGTTTTACAGGGTCAGCTCATCAGCAGGTCCTCAACCATAATGTTTTATAGGGTTATCTCACCAGCAGGCCCTCAACCATAATGTTTGACAGGGTCAGCTCACCAGCAGGCCCTCAACCATAATGTTTTAGAGGGTCACCAGCAGGCCCTTGCTCCAAATGTTTTTGAGGGTCACCAGCAGGCCACCAATCATAATTTTTCAAGGGTGTGTATGATGCCCTCCTTTGTGTGTAATAAAGGGTGTATTTTTGTGCCGATTCGTTGTAATTTTTGGCAGCCTTTTCACTTAGTGTATAGGCTTTATGAGTGTAGGAGTCCAACTACCTGAACAATTGTATCACAATGTCAATAAAGCCCTCCTTTATGTGATAAACAGGCTATTTTGGAGTGCCTCTTGCTTGTAATCTATCATCAAGTACCTTCTGGTATTGCACTCTTCCTCTCCACCACAGGAATTAGAAATGAGAAGTTCTCTTTGCAGTGGAGGTCGAGAAGGGTGAACACCCAGTAATCCGTGTTATCTAAAATGCGTATAATGCGAGGGTCACGAGAAAGGCAGCCTAACATGAAGTCAGCCATGTGTGCCAGAGTACCAACAGGCAGGACGTTAATGTCGACATCAGGATGACTCTCCATCTCCTCATTCTACTTCTCCTCTTCTGCCCAGCCACGCTGAACAGATGGAATTAAAGGTCCATGGGCTCTGTAGCAGAGGCAACTGTCTCCAGCTCCTCCTCCTCCTTATGGCCCAATTCGCGCTGTGAAGACAAACTGTGGGCGCCATCTGTAATGTTCTCCCCCATTTCCTCATCTGCCACATTCAGAGCGTCCTCCATAATTGTGAGCAGCGATCGTTTGAATAGACACAGCAGATGGTTACACTGATAATAGCGTTATCTCCAGTTACCATCTGTGTGGATTCATCAAAGTTTTTTAAAACCTCACAGAGGTCTGACATCAATGCCCACTCCTCGCTTGTGAATAGTGGCAGTTGACTGGAAAGGCGACGACCATGTTGCAGCTGATATTCCGCAACGGCCCTCTGCTCACAAAGCCTGGCCAACATGTAGAACGTAGAGTCGGTGAGCTGGAAGCCGCAAGCATTGCTGCAGAGTTGACACACTGGCTGAAGCTGTGGACGACTTGCGGAAATGGGCACAAACGCGCCATGCACAACAGTCTGTGAGCTGGAAGCCACAAGCGCTGCTGCAGCGTTGACAGACCGGCTGAAGCTGTGACCGACTTGCGGAAATGGGCACACACTAGTAACATAGTAACATAGATATCATGGATTTTGTAATACAGACACTGTTTGCAGATGTTTTACACTATTGGTTACAGAAACCACAGATTATGGACACTAGATGTGGCCCAGATTATTGAAGTGTATAATACAGACACTGTTTTCAGATGTTCTACACTATTGGTTACAGAACACCACAGATTATTGAAATTTGTAATACAGACACTGTTTGCAGATGTTCTACACTATTGGTTACAGAACACCACAGATTATGGACACTAGATGTGGCCCAGATTATTGGAATTTGTAATAAAGACACTGTTTGCAGATGTTCTACACTATTGACAACAGAACACCACAGATTATGGACACTAGATGTGGCCCAGATTATTGGAATTTGTAACACAGACACTGCTTGCAGATGTTCTACACTATTGGTTACAGAACACTACAGATTATGGACACTAGATGTAGTTCAGATTATTGAAATTTGTAATACAGACACTGTTTGAAGATGTTCTACACTATTAGTTACAGATAAAGTTGAGCGGACTCCTGGATGTTCGGGTTCGAGGAGTTCGGCCGAACTTCACTGAAATGTTCGGGTCCGGGATCTTGATTTCCTGTCAGCAATGCACAGATGTAGCTTATCACTGGCAAAACTGCGTTAATGTTACCCACCAATGGAACACCTGGTATTCAGAAATGTTAGGCCATTGGCAACCAGACAGAGGAGAGGTAAATTCACGGCAAAACAGGCTTCATGTCACCCCCGAATGCAACAGGCGATTGTCAGAAATGTAGGCCCCTGGCACCCAGACAGACGAAGGTCAATGCACAGCAAAACAGGCTTCATGTCACCCAGCAATGAAACAGGCCATTTTTACTTATTTAGGCCCCTTGCACCCAGACAAGGAGAGGTTCAAATTAGGATAGCCCTTGAAATAATGGTACAAATAAAAAAAAGGATTCAATGAATAAGTGCACTGGAGTACAAGAATGTATGTTTGAGGCATTTATAAATGTCTATTCTGCACAAGATACAGACAAGTCCTGTGGATCCATGCCTGTTTCATTTTTTTGAGCTTGTCAACATTGGACAGGCTGCTGCGTTTGTCTGTAATGATGCCCCCTGCCGTGCTAAATATGCAGGGCAGGCCAGCACCTCCAAGAAATAAAGGGCAACTCAGGCCATGTAGACAATTTGGAGACCCAGAAGTTGAATGTGGCAGAACCATCACTTAGTACATAGAGGCATGTGCACACGTACTGTTCCACCATGTTGTTCAAATGCTGCCTCCTGCTAAGAAGTTCCATATCAGCTGGTGGTGCAGGTTGCTGTGGCGTGGCGACAAAACTTTTCCACATGTCGGCCATGCTAACTCTCCCTTCTGAGGAGCTGGCCGTGACACAGCTGCGTTGGAGACCTCTTGCTCCTCCTCCTCCTCTGCCTTCGCCTTGTGATTCCACTTGTCCCCCCGTGTCAGTTGGGAATGCCCTCAGCATGTAGTCGCTCATGTGTGCCAGGCTGCCCAGAGGTAGGAATAAGCTGTCCTCTGTAGGTGGTGTATCGTCTGTGTCCTCTGTATCCCCCCAGCCATGCTCCATTGAAGGCCCTGAGCTGCGTTGGGTGCCACCCTGCAATGAACCCGGTTCCTCCTCCTCCTCTACCTCATCCTCATCCTCCTCGTCCACCAGAACGGTGCCCTGGCTGGCCACATGTGTACCTCCTCCTCCTCTACCTCATCCTCATCCTCCTCGTCCACCAGAACGGTGCCCTGGCTGGCCACATGTGTACCTGGCCTCTGCTGGTGCAGGAACCCACCCTCTGAGCCACTTCGGAATGCCCGGCTTGAAACCCTGTGAAATGCCCCCTCTTCCTACTCTGCTACATCATCGTCCATCATCCACGTAATAGATTTTTCAAGGAGACAAAGAAGTGGTATTGTAATGATAACAATAGCGTCATCAGCACTGGCCATGTTGGTTGAGTACTCAAAAGACCGCAACAAGGTACACAGGTCTCGAAACTAGGGCACTGGTTGTGAAGTGGTGCTGATCCGCAGAGCGACTGACCCGTGTGTGCTGCAGCTGAAACTCCACGATTGCCTGCTGCTGCTCGCACAGTCTCTCCAGCATATGCAAGGTGGAGCTCCACATAGTGTGCAAGTCGCATATGAGGCTGAAAGGCGAAGTTACGCTGCAGCGCAGACAGGCGAGCAGATTCAGGGTGAGAACGCCGAAAGTGAGCACAGACGGAGCACACTTTCAGCAGCAGCTCTGACATGTATGGGTAGTTTTTAAGAAACAACTACACCACCACATTCAGCACATTCGCCAGGCAAGGCATGTGCATCAAACCGGCTAGTCCCAGAGCAGCAACGAGATTTTACCCAATATCGCACACCACCAGGCTGGGCTTGAGGCTCACTCGCAGCAACCACTCATCGGTCTGTTGTTCTATGCCCCTCCAAAGCTCCTGTGCGGTGTGGGGTTTGTCACCCAAACACATGAGTTTAAAAATCGCCTGCTGACATTTACCCCTGGCTGTGCTGAAGTTGGGGGTGAGGTTCTTTCAATGACCGGATGTGGGGAGGTAGAATAGGAGGAGGAGGAGGAGGATGAGGATTAGGAGGAGGAGGCAACAGGAGGCAAAGAATAATGCCCTGCGATCCTCGGTGGTGGAAGGACATGCGCCAAACCACTATCCACCTACGGGCCAAGCATCCACTATGTTTACCCAGTGTGCAGTTAGGGAGATATAGCAGCCCTGACCATTTTTATTGGTCCATGTTTCTATAGTTATGTAGACCTTGCCACAGATGCCATTGCGCAGCGCACATTTGATTTTATCCTCCACTTAGTTGTGCAGGGAAGAGACGGCTCGCCTGGAAAAGTAGTGGTGGCTGGGAACTACATACTGTGGGACAGCCACCGCCATCAGCTGTTTGAAACAGTTCGTCTCAACCAGACGGAATGAGAACATTTTAAAGTTCAGCAATTTTGAAATGCTGGCATTCAGGACCAGGGATGGAGTGTGGGTATTTTGTCTTTCTCTTTAGTGTTTGGGAATTGGACAGCTGAACACTTGCCTGTGACATGGTGGAGATGCTTGGTGATGGTGACGGAGGTGGTGTTGGTGGGACATCCTCTGTTTTCTGGTTGCCAGGTGCCACGTTGATGCCAGAGGTGTAGGAAGAGGCCGAGACAGCAGCAGAAGAGGGAGCAGGAGGAGCCTGAGACCTTTCGTGAGTTCGTGCTTTGCATGTAGATGCCTGGTTATGCAGGTTGTGCTCAGGTTAAGAACGTTTATGCCTCGCTTCAGGCTTTGATGGCACAATGTGCAAACCACTCGTGTCTTGTCGTCAGGATATTGTGTGATGAACTGCCATGCCAATGAACTCCTTGGAGCAGGCCTTGGCGTGCTCGGTGCCTGAGTGCGGTGGGCAGTAGCAGGCGTAATGTCTATGAAACGGCCGCTCTGCTTTTTCAACCTGCTCCCTCTTTTGCTGTGCTGTTGCCTCTGTGCGACCACAGTTTCTTTCCTCAGAACTGCACACGTCACTAGCATGACTTTCAGTCCAGTTTGGGTCTAGAACCTCATCATCTTCCACATCATCTTCCACCCATTCATGACTACTGCCCTCCTCGTCGGTCTGCACATTGCAGAAAGCCACAGAAGTTACCTGTGTTTCGTCATCATCAGAGACGTGTTGCGGCGGTCTTCCCATGTCCTCATCCTGCAACATAAGTGGTTGGGCATCAGTGCATTCAAGGTCTTCCACTTCTGGGGCAGAGCTAGGTGGATGGGCCAGGGAAACCCCGCCAACAGAGTCATCAAAAAGCATAGGAGTTTTGTAATGCAAGGCACCAACAAACAGACCAGTGAAGTTCAAATCAAAGGTGTTTATTCACAAAAACAAACCAAAAGTCCAGGTAACTTGCTGGAGCAAAATAACAGGTACACAAAACTGTGGGAAAGCTAGGAGAAGTCCCAAACCGTGCATTAGTCCCTGAGCTGGTTGCCAGGTGAAGGAATGCTTAACTGAGTCCAAGCAATCGTCTCTCAGAAGTAAGCAGTACTGACCTGCACTTGTATAGGAAGAATAACAGTGGGCACTGACCGACCTGGGAGGCCACCTTTTATGTGCCTGCTAACAAATCCCAAGGCGCCAAGTGTCCACTCCCCATAGGTCATGATCCTGCCTACACCCGTGTACAAGGCTTGGTCAGTCATTAGTCAATTAGACCAATGCTGGCCCCATAATCTACTTTGCACTTGCGGCCAGGTGCTATTCCCTTTGCTGGTCGGCAAAGCGCATAAGAAGCACGTACGCGTGACCGCATATCCCCTTGCGAACTCGCTTTCGTACATGCGGTCGCACAACAGGCTCTGCGGGAGTATGCGAGCATGTCGACATGGAGACCGGATTAGAACCTGCAATAGGCACCGGAGACAAGCTCGATCGCGTCATAGTGCCACTAGCCCGACCCAGCTGTCCCCGAAACCCATGCGGTCTTCGCCTCCGGCACACATGCAAACGCATCCCTGCGTTGGTTCTCAAAGGGGTCGGAGCTGGTGTATCAGTGGAGATACGCGTAACCTGTCCTGCAGCTCCACGAAGACCTGTTTTTGGTCACGCCAGAGTGCGAGACAGGTGAGGATCTTACAAGTTTTCTGCATGACTTGGAACTCTGAATGCTTGTCTGAATTGCAAGGGGGTGAGGTGAAAGACTGATGGGCATGGACTGCAGGTGCCAACTCTGAGCTTTCTGAAGAGGACTGGGTGGGAGATACTGTGAAGGAACTGGAGGCACTGTCAGCCACCCAATCTACTATCGCCTGTACATGTTCTGGCCTCACCAAATAACGCTACAGATTCTGTCGCCTACTCACACTAGAGGAAGGTGTTTCACTTGGACCTGTAGTTGGCGCTGAACGGCCACGTCCTCTCCCAGCAACAGGAGCTCCACCAACACCACCACGACCATGCCCACGTCCCTTATTTGATGTTCTCCTCAATATTTGTGTTCACCCACCAAGCTGAAAGATGGTTTCTCTCCGGTGTCAATTTAACTGCCAATTGTCAACAATTAAGTTCACTAAGGCAGTGCCCATGTCATCAAAATGATCTGTGTACCAAGAAAAAATAAAAAATTTTTTGGCCTAAAACACACTGATTCTCAATTTCACTGCAGAAATGTAAAATATGTATTTGTACGCTGTATGCACAACTGTTTGGTGAACCCAGAGCATGTTTTTTTTTCTTTCAGTAAAGCACAGTAAAGCACTATTTTCGTGCTGCAATTTAAAATTGGTATGTGTACGCTGTATGCACAAGTGGCTTGTGGACCCAGAACACGGCTTTTTTCAATAAAGCACAGATATGCGGTATTTAACTGCTGGAAATAAAACGTAGCCATTGTTACGCCGTATGCAAAAGTGGTTTGTGGACTCAGAACACGGATATTTTAAATAAAACACAGAAATGCAGTATTTCACTGCTATTAATAAAATGTAGGTATTTCTACACTGTATGCAAAAGTGGTTTGTAGACCCAGAACAAGGATTTTTTTTAATAATAAAACACAGAAATGCAGTATTTTACTGCTGTAAATTTAACGTAGGTATTTCTACACTGTATGCAAAAGTGGTTTGTAGACCCAGATCAAGGATTTTTTTAATAAAACACAGAAATGCAGTATTTTACTGCTGTAAATTTAACATAGGTATTTCTACGCTGTATGGAAAAGTGGTTTGTGGACCCAGAGCAAGGATTTAAAAAAAAAAACACAGAAATGCAGTATTTTACTGCTGTAAATTTAATGTATGTATTTCTACGTTGTATGCACAAGTGGTTTGTGGACCCAGAACACAGATTTTTTTAATAAAACACAGAAATGATGTATTTCACTGCTATCAATTGTGAGGCAGTGACAGGCCTCATGGCTGATAGGAGAGAGGAATGGCAGGATTATCCATCTCTTTCCCATCAGTGGGCAGGCTTGAGGCAGCAACAGGTGCCACAATCAACAGAGCATAAAGCTGTTCTCAAAGTGAGATGGGTGTGTCTTGTGTGGTACAGAAGCCTGGAGTGGTTCTCTGTGTGGTCTGAGCTGGGAGCGCTGAGAGACCACAAGGCTGGGATTAGCCTGAGGTTTGGAGGGTCCCACGACGCCTCAGGATAAGGGTCGCATGGTCAGCGTTGGGCGGACGACTAGACCACAATCCCCCAAAAGACACCAGTGAGGCTGATGGACATTAGGCTGGGAAAGCCGCATGGGTTCCCGTGTGTGTGAACGGTGACTTAGGTGAGTCAGGGATACACTGTGTTTAGGTAGAGCCCGGTCGGGCAGGCTTTCATTTTGTTTTGTATCTTTTGTTTGTGCTTGTGTGCAATAAAGCATGAATTGGAACATAAAAACCTGTTTGTGAGGATGATCCCTGGAAAGAAAGCTACCCCTCACACAATAAAACATTGGTATTTCTATGCTGTATGCAAAGTGGTTTGTGGACCCAAAACAAGGATTATTTTAATAAAACACAGAAATGCTGTATTTTACTATTGTAAATTAAACGTAGGTATTTCTACGCTTTATGCAAAAGTGGTTTGTGGACCCAGAACATGGCATTTTAAAAAAAAAAAAATACAAATGCAGTATTTCACTGTAATAACTAAAACGTAGGTATTTCTGCCCTGTATGCAAAACTGCTTTGTGAAGCAAGAATATTGCTCTTTTTACCACAAAAAAAGACCAATTCACTATTTCACTGCAGAAATGTCAAATATTTGGGCAGTGTATTTCAAACTGTTTTGTGGACCAGGAATAACGTTTTTTTTTCCTGAAACACACTGATGCATTTCCCTGCAGAAATATTAAATATGTATTTGTACGCTGTATGCACAACTGCTTTGTTAAGCAAGACTATTGCTTTTTTACCACAAAATAAAAGTCTAATTCACTATTTCACTGCAGAAATGTCAAATGTGTATTTGGGCGGTGTATTTAAAAATTCTTTGTGGACCAGGATTACCGCTTTTTCTCACAAAAATACACTATTTGACTTCTGAAATTGAATATACAGTTTAGTGCATTGTATACACAAGTGCTCTGTGGCACCAGACTTTTTTCCTTCACTGATCTGCCAAACAAGATTAGGCTAATGTCCCTGGCAGGATGGCACATATGCAGTACACTGCAGTGGCTAAAATGGCTGCCGACCCCCACCTCAGTAACAGATGGATTTAAAAAAAAAAATTCCTTGGCAGTGGCTGGGCACATAAATGTAGGATTTCTGAAGCTCCCCCCTCTCTATTTGCTGTATCTTGTTGATTAAAGTACAACAGGTTCTACATATTTCTTGCCTATCCTGTCCCCAATAGCACTGGCAGCAATCTTTCACTAGGCAGACTGATGTGCAGCACTACGTGACTTCAGCTTATAAAGAGGCTGGGTCACATGCTGCAAACAGCCAATCACAGCCATGCCATTAGTAGGCATGGGTGTGATGGCTTCTTAGGGCAAAGAAGTAAAACACTTGCTGATTGGCTGCTGTGCAGCCCTTCAGAAAGCGGGAAGATTTGTTGAACAACGGACCTGAACCCGAACTTTTATGAAAATGTTCGGGTTCGGGTCCGGGTCCCGAACACCCCAAAATTCGGTACAGTTTGGGTTCGCTCAACTCTATTCACTATACCTCAAAAAAATTCCTTGGGCTTTCACTGCAACATGGTGCCCAAAGACCTTTCCAGAAAAATCTGCCCTCTAAAAACCATATGGCACTCCTTGCCCTCTGAGCGCTGCCATGTGCCCATACAGTTTATGAATATATGTTGGATACTTCTGTAAACTGCAGAATCAGAGTATGGCTACATGCACACGACCGCACCGTCTTTTGTGGTCTGCAAATTGCGGATCCGCAAAACAAGGATACCGGCCATGTGCCCTCCGCAATTTATAGAAATGCCTATTCTCGTCTGCAAAATGGATAAGAATAGGACATGCTCTATTTTTTTTTTTTTTGGGGGCCACGGAACAGAGCAACTAATGCAGACAGCACACAGAGTGCTGTCTGTATCTTTTGCGGCCCTATTGAAGTGAACGGGTCCGCATCCAACCCGCAAAAAATGCAGCTTGGATGTGGACCAAAGCAACTGTCGTGTGCATGAGGCCTAATACATTTGGAGGATTGTTTTGTTGTTAACCCTAGATGTCTTAAAGGAAAAAATACATTAAAATGCAAAATCTGTAAAAATAAAAAAATTTACATTTTGAAATTTCACCTTCATTTTGCTTTAATTCCTGGGGAATACGTAAATGCTGAAGAACATTTCTAAAATCAGTTTTGAATAGTTTGAGGGGTATAGTTTCTAAAATGGGGTAATTTATGGGTGGTTTATGTTAGCTCCTCAAAGTGACTTCAGAACTGAATTGATCTATAAAAAAGATTTGATATTGGAAATTGTTTAAAAAATTCTAAACCTTACCAAAATGATTCCAACATAAAGTAGACATATGTTAAATGTTATTTAATAACTCTTTTATAAGGTATTACTATCTGTCTTAGGCCTCTTGCACACGGACATGTGCTGGCCGTGCCCATGCTGTAGACCGCAAATTGCCGTCCGCAATGCACTGGCACAGACCATGAGCCAGCCGCTTGTGGATCGCGAACCCTTTCACTTGAATGGGGTTCACAATCCGTCCGTTCCACAAAAATATAGGACAAGTTCTATCTTTTTGCAGAACAGAAGCACGGAACAAAACCCCACGGAATGGGTCCGCATCTGTGATGCTGAATGTACATGGCAGGTACCCCATGTATTGCGGACCCGCCGTATACGGGCAGCAATACGGCCACGGGGACATACGGTCATATGCAAGAGGCCTTAGGTCTAGTTTACTTAACTCAAAGGCCCTGAAGGGGCACACAGGAAATAAAACTTAACTTTTAATATATAAATACTATAAATGCAATATACCCCAAACTAAACATAAATGAGACAAACAAAGTGTTCAATAACCCCCATAGGAGTCTCACCACACAGGAACAGCACCTTGCAGTCACGAATCGAAACCCTGTGTGGGAGTAGTGGTTGGTGAGTCCAGGGGGTTTAGATGAACTGGACTTGTACCATAAGGCAAATCGACAAAAGCTTGCCCTAGAAAGCCCTACATGTGGGGAAAGGGACCTGGTATCTTACTGCCTATCTATACGAGGTTCAGACCCCGCAAGCGGACATTCAACATACAGGCTGGGCTTACTAGCCGTCATTGTATTAGGTGGTGCGCTCCCTCCACTGAGAGGCACCCTTTGTTTCTATGTATCCTGAGCAGTCCACTGACCATGTACATGATTGTTTCTCATGTCTTCTTGTTACTTTTAGTCTTTTCTCAGAGTGCCTATTATATTTACTTCTCAATTTCAGGTTACCCTTTCCTGTACATCATCCCTGATGATTCATTGAATGAAACGGGCTACGTCGGGAACTACAAGATAGGGATCGTGAGGGACTCCGCCCGGGATCAGAGACAGGTATCCGGACGAGGTCGCCCCTTGCGGGGTGAACCTCGTATAGATAGGCAGTAAGATACCAGGTCCCTTTCCCCACATGTAGGGCTTTCTAGGGCAAGCTTTTGTCGATTTGCCTTATGGTACAAGTCCAGTTCATCTAAACCCCCTGGACTCACAAACCACTACTCCCACACAGGGTGTCGATTCGAGACTGCTAGCTGCTGTTCCTGTGTGGTGAGACTCCTATAGGGGTTATTGAACACTTTGTTTGTCTCATTTATGTTTTGTTTGGGGTATATTGCATTTATAGTATTTATATATTAAAAGTTAAGCTTTACCTCCTGTGGGCCCCTTCAGGGCCTTTGAGTTAAGTATAGATTTCAGGGAGTTTACCATTCTTCCACTAGAAACTGGTTCTAGTTTTTTTTTTTATTTTTTTGATTGTTTCCAAGGCATGGCAGGATTTCTTTCCACAGGATTTGATGTTGATGGGTGGCTAGTTGAGGCCAAAGACATTTTTTCTGCAAAAGAATTCACTCAAAAAAAGTACACACCCTTGTTTCATACAGATTTCAAGATTTGACAGCCATTTATAAGGATCAGATCCTATCATGGTGGGAAGTACAAAGTTTAGAAAATTACCTTAAAAACAATATAGTACCCAGAGGTTTGCAGATCTCCCTTCTCCTACAACGATGTTTAGAAACCCTGGCTTTCTTACCAAATGGGAACAGGAAGCAACCACCAGTTCACTGCGTCTAATGCAGCTACTACTTACTGAGGAAAAAAGTAATTTGGAGTCCTTCAATAAGAAATTGAGACAGCACAACAACTGCAGAATATTTTAGAAAAGTACCAATATCACCATAAAGAGCGGAAACACCGCCAATTTATTAGGGATCTTTCTGATTTTAAAGAAAATCGGATTTATTCCTCCATTTTCAATAGATGGGACGTCCCGGGTGGTCAGACAGATTACTCTTCGACTGAAACTGAGCATTCAGACTCTGATAAGGATAGTGGGCCCAAGACCAAATTAGCCCCTGCAATCGGGGTGGACAGTGAGGAGGTTATCGGGGACATAACCCACGTTTTTTAGGGCAAGCCCCTCAAGGATACCCCCCTCATGGATACCCCGATCAAGCACCAGTCTAATCCCTTACGCAGTCGTACTCAACCTCCCCCTCCGCTTTAGCAGGACAGTCCACCACACTATCAGGGACCACTAAAATCTTCGGGCCAGAGGTTGTTAATCTCTCTTCTAGACCCCTTAGTACAGAGGAAGTAAGGGTTCTCGAATTGGGTCTGTCCTTTGTTCCTTTATCACCATTCAAACGGTTCGATATTATTAAAGATCTGAACTTATTCATTCGTAATATTCGTTGGCATAAACATTTTAAAACACAGGAAAGGAGACAGTGTCGGGACCTGGGAATTCCCATGGATATATTACCTGACGTACGGATACAATATGAGTTGGAATCAGGTGCCTGCCCAAATGATAGGCTTGGCCCTTTCACTGATATAAAACAAAAAAGTAATAGAATGCCGCCAGCATCTGGTGATGTCTCATGTGTTGCCAACCTTGAAAATGACCCCTCAATTGTGATCAAACCCGCTGACAAGGGGGGCAACACTGTGGTCATGGACCTTGCACAGTATGGGACGATGTGTGAACGCCTGCTTAAAGATCATGAGACCTATGAAGTCCTAAAACAGGACCCGACGAGTACCTATCGTATTAAAATTAAAACCATCCTTGACAATGCCAAACATCTCAAACTTATTAATCAAGAAGAATTAGATTTTTTATTGCCCCTCTTCCATCGCATGTCGACATTTTATTGCCTCCCCAAATTGCATAAAGGCCATAACCCTCTTAAGGGAAGGCCCATAGTATCTGGGGTAAACAATTTGTGTCAAAATTTGGGCCAATATATTGATCAGATGCTTTCTCCCTTTGTTTCTGCGCTACCCTCCTTTGTTAGGGACACCACTGACTTACTAAAAAGACTAGAAGGGATCCACATTGAAGGAAATAGCCTACTATGTAGCATCGATGTTGAGGCCTTTATATTCAAGCATCCCTCATGACTTGGGGCTTAAAGCTGTGGATCACTTCCTAAGTGGTCGTGGATGTCAATAACGTGCCCACAGTCTCTTTGTCCTCCGCATTCTTGAATTTATTTTAACCAGGAATGTTTATTCATTTAACAGCAGGTTCTACCACCAGCTCAGGGGCACTGCGATGGGGAGCCCATGTGCCCCTTCGTATGCAAATTTGTTTCTGGGCTGGTGGGAGGAGAATGTTGTTTTCGCAGAGGAATCACATTCATGGACTGAACGAATTGGACTGTGGGCACGGTATATTGATGATATCTTTATCATCTGTAATGGGTATAGATCCACCTTTGAATCATTCGTGGCCAGCCTGAATGATAACCACATAGGCTTACGATTTACCTGTGAGGTGGAGAAAAATTCTCTCCCCTTCCTGGATATTCGCATCACAAGGAATAGGGTGGGGGAGCTTGACACCACGGTATACTGCAAACCCAATTCTACGAATTCCCTTCTCAGGTGGGAAAGTGCACACCCACTCCCCCTGAGAAGAGGCATTCCGAAGGGACAATATCTCCGTTTGAGGAGAAACTGCTCTACACAAAAGGAGTTTACCATTCAAGTCTCTGACTTGGGTCAAAGATTTTTACAACGCAGATACCCTGACACAATCCTTAAAAAAGCCTACAAAACTGCATTACAGGAGGAGAGAACCACCCTTCTGACTCCCTCTCAGGGGAATAGTCAGGAGGGGAAACTGATTCGCCTCATAGCTACTTTTGATCAAGGGGCAGCGGCTATTCATGAGGTTGTAAACAAACACTGGGGTATTTTAACTATGGACCCAGATGTAAAAAATGTGGTCGGTGAATATCCCCATATAACCTATCGCCGTGGGAGGAGCCTACGAGACAGGCTGGTACATAGTGAATTCAGACCCGCGTCTGTCTCTGGATGCTCCTGGCTACAGAAGAAGACCAAGGGATGCTACAGGTGTAGCGGATGCATGGCCTGTAGATATATACATTCTGGGAACTCCTTCAGAAACAGTGTCACGGGTAAAATCTATGATATTCGTGATTACATTAATTGTAAAACCAAAGGTGTCATTTACCTCCTCTCCTGCGCTTGTAGCAAATAATACGTTGGTAAAACCATACGTGAACTGCGTAGGAGGGTAGGTGAACACATTAATGATATCACTAACATGAGGGACACGCCGGTCGCGAAACATGTGAATGAGGTACATGATGGCAGAATCTGCGTGTCCGTTATGTGCATTGACAAGGTTCACCCCCCACGTAGGGGAGGTAACTGGGACAGGGCCATTCTACAGAGGGAGGCACGTTGGACTTACCATTTCAAAACTCTAACACCAAGAGGGCTAAATGAGCAAATTAGCTTTAACTGTTTCATTAAAGCACTCCAATACCCTCCTCCTCCCCCATTCTGTGTGTGTAGGGGGGGGGGGGGAGTTGAAGGATTTCACTACCTAATGTTGCGGGTTATGTTCATCTAATCCCTATGTCAGCTAATGACTGGAGGATACCTGCATCATCTTTGGTGTGGATCCCTTTTTAATTGGAGTAGCTCTTTTGCAACTTTGTAATTATTTGGTATATTTCTAGACTGTTAAATTATCCTTTTACTTTGGTCTCTAAGATTCCACCTTGATTGTTACCTAGCCAGTAAGTCTTCTCAAAAAAGTGTGCACCGCTTCTAAAAAAAAGTGCACCCGTTACTAGGGACCGCACACTGCGGCTCAACAGTGCGCACGGATATACTGCTTTTTGTATCCTCCGTTGCTAGGCTACCGGCACGCCCCCCCTGCGAGTATGGGTTCCACCTACATGTGACTTCCTTGCGTTCCAGGCGCGCGCCACATGACGTATCTGTGGCGCGCAACTGACGACGCGGACGCACATGTTCCAGTCACATGACCGGAAATATGGCACCCGGGGTTGACTCTGCACACCGGTCGCAGCCTTCAAATAGAGTCACTATACGCCACTCTCAAGCGGACATTCAACATACAGGCTGGGCTTAATAGCCGGCATTGTATTAGGTGGTGCGCTCCCTCCACTGAGAGGCACCCTTTGTTTCTATGTATCCTGAGCAGTCCACTGACCTTAGGTATGTCCCATGTACATGATTGTTTCTCATGTCTTCTTGTTACTTTTAGTCTTTTCTCAGAGTGCGTATTATGTTTATTTCTCAATTTCAGATTACCCTTTCCTGTTCATCTCCCCTGATGATTCATTGAATGAAACAAGCCACCTCGGGAACTACAAGATAGGGATCGCGAGGGACTCCGCCCGGGATCAGGGACAGGTACCCGGACGAGATCGCCCCTTCTAGGGCAAGCTTTTTTCCATTTGCCTTATGGTACAAGTCCAGTTAATCTAAACCCCCCGGACTCACCAACCACTACTCCCACACAGGGTGTCGATTTGAGACTGCTTGCTGCTGTTCCTGTGTGGTGAGACTCATATGGGGGTTATTGAACACTTTGTTTGTCTCATTTATGTTTAGTTTGGGGCAGGGCTTTTTTTCTGGCGGAACGCACCGGAACGGCGTTCCGACACCTATTTTCAGTCAGTGCTCTCCCCGTCTCCCGAGTAGTCCGACTCCCACAGCCACAAACCCGCGGGCCACGGCTGCGTTAGTTGCGCCGCAGATGCCCTTCCGCCCCAGCCTCGCTCCATCCCCTATCCGCAGCTGTCCCGGCCCCAAGCAGCTGAGCTCCATCCCTGCACTGTGCCCTGGCGGCTCCACTCACACAGCACTGTCACGTGGACATGGGGGGGCGTGACTTGTGAGTGGCAGCGCCACTGGCACAGGCAGGCAGCTCAGGAGGACAGATGATTTCCCGCCTGTGGCTCTGCCTCAAGTCACCTCAGAGACTCACGCTATCCGGTAGCCTGGTAGGTGGTTTGTTAAAACTTGAAAGAAACTTGGGGGGGTGGGGATACTTTGGGGATGAGAAGAGTCTCATGGATCTGTGCCATGGGGGGGCTGTAGTGCCAAATGCTAGGTGGTGGTGAAAGAAACTATGGGGGGCGGGGGGGGGGGGTTTAGGGATGAGAATGGAGAAATGTGAACAGGGCAGGGGTCATGAAAAAGGCATTGTGGAGGGGGGATGTGCCATGGGGGAGCGGGGAAGAAATGTTAAATGGGGGGGGACAAATGTGACACAACAGGGGGTCATGTAAAAAGGAGGATGTGATGTGACATGGAGGGGGGAAATGTGACATGTAGGGGAGAAATGTGACATGGAGGGGGAGAAATGTGACATTGAGAGGGAGAAATGTGACATTGAGAGGGAGAAATGTGACAAATAACGGATCCGCAAAAAAACAGATGCCATACGGAACGTCATTCATTTTTTTTGCGGACAAGACATATCAAATCAAATTGAGAAAATCTGGATTTTTTCCAAATTTTCAGTAAATATTGGATTTTATAAATAGAGGTAAAACATATTGATTCAAACTTATTAACATGATGTAAAATGTGTCAAGAAAAAATTACCTCACAATGGCTTGAATAAGTAAAAACATTCCAAAGTTATTACCACATAAAGTGACACATGACAGATTTGCAAAATTAAGCTTGATCAGGAAGGGGGTAAATGGCCCGGTCTGGAAGTGGTTAAGAAATCTAAAGGCAAAATACGGTTATGTTACGGTTATGTTTTTTTCGTCTCAATCAAATAGCATACATAATTTTCCTCGTACTTGTTAGACATTTCTGAGATATATCCATGTTAAAACTCTAACATGAGGTTATGCCTCATCACGTTAACATCCATAGATCATTGAGAGCTTTATATTTTTTTTTATTTTTTTCTTGTTTAATAACAAGCATTTCTTTATTTCTTTCCTTTGAAAAATACTTATTTTGATACATACTTTAATCTTAATGTTCAATAGAATTCATTAATTCTCATCTCCTTTTGGTTATAACTTTATATCAAATATCATTTCACATGTTATTCCCATATCTTTGATATATAAAATGGATTCTAACCTTCATCAATAAAACAAATCTTCTGCATATTATTTGGATATAATAACACATGGCTAGGACTAATTACATTTTAAAACCTCTTACAATTTCAGGATGAATCACTTTATGATTTAACTATTACATCTTTTATCAAGTTGCTTTTTTATTATTTTATTTACTTTCAAGTTGTTGCAGCTGTTGTAGTGATACTCAAGAGAGAAATACAAATTCAATATAGATGGAAAAGCCAATGATTACTTTCCAAAATATTGCATATAAATATGATAAACTGAAAAAAATAGTGGTAAAACATATTCCTTTTTACTCTAATCTGTTTTTATTTTACATTTTTACTCTATTTTCTGTACATTATTAGGGAAGCAGGCATCTTGACACAACAGAAAGGAGATGTTCAACACTATAATGACATTCTCAGAAGCACCCTAGAGGAAGTAGTGTCTCCTACACTCAAATCCACCAATGAGACAAAAGCAATCCTGGCTTACACCTCAAACTAGCTTTTTCCAACAATGATCTAGATGCTCCTAATGCCTATGGAGCAAAAAAACTTACATGCCTCCAGATTTCTTCCATTACAAATTTATGATCACTGACCACTTATCTTATAACATCCATTATCTCTCTGCTAACTCTCTCCTTGATCCATTACAATATAGCTTTCGCACCCTACATTATTATTATTTTTATTATTTTACACATTTATATAGCACTGACATATTCCGCAGTGCTTCACTCTGTCCCCAATGGGGCTCATAATCTAAGTTCCCTATTAGTATTTCTTTGGAGTGTGGTAGGAAACTGGAAACCCACGCAGGAAGAACATTCAAACTCAATACAGAAACTGCCCTCACCAAAGTTACCAATGACCTACTGACAGACCTCCTCCTACAATGGTCACTACTCTTTACTAATCCTCCTTGATCTCTCTGCTGCATTTGACACTGTAGACCACCATCTCCTCCTCACTAGTGATGAGCGGCAGGTGCCATATTCGATTTCGACGAAATTCGCGAATATTCGAATGAATATTCGTTTCATATTCGTCGAAATCGAATATTCGTCATTATTCTAGTTACCGCGATTAATATGCGATTTAAATAATCGCGTATTGCGATTTTAACTTAAGGCTACTTTCCTATTGGTTTCATATCTAGAATTATAGCGAAGATGACGGATATGACGAATGTATTCGTCATATTCCTCAAAACGAAGATAACGAAGTATTCTACATCTTCGTTTTAGCAACCTATTCGTCAACTTAGCTAATTCTAGCAATCAAATAGGAAGGTTGACTATAGAGACAACTGTGTTTAATTCGCTATGCGATTATTTATATATTTTTTTTAATAAATAGAATAATTATAATAATTATATCAAGTAATATAATTATTCTATTAAAAAAAAAAAAAAAAAAAATCGCATAGCGAATTTAACACAGCTGTCTCTATAGTCAACCTTCCTATTTGATTGCTAAAATTAGCGAGGTTGACGAATAGGTTGCTAAAACGAAGATGTAGAATACTTCGTTATCTTCGTTTTGAGGAATATGACGAATACATTCGTCATATTCGCTATTCGCTAATTCTACCAAGCCAACCATAAAGTTCCTTGCTCATGGAGCGTCCCCATCACCATGGGAACATCTTTATATACTAAAATGTACTGTCGGATTTGAGGAATTACGTTGAAATCGCAATGCGATTAATTCAAGTTATATTAATCGCATTGCGATTTCAACTTAGAGCTGGGTTTATAATGGGTCAGCTTGCTAGAATGAACGAAGTTAACGATTCAATGAACGCAGTTAACGAATATGGAATATAGCAGCACTGCTAAGTTGAATTCGCAATGCGATTAATTTAACTTGAAGTAATCGCATTGCGATTTCAACTTAGCACTGCTATCTTACATAGGCTAGAATTAACGAATATGGAATATAGCAGTGGCACTAGCAGTGCTAAGTTGAAATCGCAATGCGATTACTTTAAGTTAAATTAATCGCATTGCGAATTCAACTTAGCAGTGCTGCTATATTCCATATTCGTTAACTTCGTTCATTCTAGCAAGCTGACCCATTATAAACCCAGCTCTAAGTTGAAATCGCAATGCGATTAATATAACTTGAATTAATCGCATTGCGATTTCAACGTAATTCCTCAAATCCGACAGTACATTTTAGTATATGGAGACGTTCCCATGGATGGGGACGCTCCATGAGCACGGAAGTCGGCAGAAGCGGCAATGGGCACTGACTAGAGCAGCCAGGAAGCCAGGAATCCTCAGGACAGGTAAGAACTACTGTTGGGAAGAGGGAAAGAAAAAAATATAACTAAAAAAAAAACAAAAAAAAAACGAATATTCGAAATAGCGAATTTATAGCGCTATATTCGAAATATTCGCGAATTAGCGAAGTGCCGATATTCGCTAAAAAAATTCGCTATTCGAATATTCGCGCTCAACACTACTCCTCACCATGCACCAATGTATCAGCCTTAAGAACACCATTCTCTCATTCTCTCTTCGTTTTCTTCCTATCTCTCTGACCACTCTTTCAGTGTATAATTCTCAGGCTCTACTTCCTCTATTTGAGTTCCTCAGAGTTCAGTCCTAGGCCCCCTCCTCATTGCCCCTATTGAATAGCCTATTACAGTAGCAGATTTGGTTTTCAGTACCATCTCTATGCTGACAAAAATAACTATTGAGCAGTTCAGGGAAAGATTATTGAAAGTGTAGGGATATAATAGGAAAGCATTATCTACACTATTGGGAGACAGCAGGGGACAATTGAACAGTGTAAATAAAGCCTGGGTAATAGGAGCTATTTTATTACACCTTGCTGGACTAATTGGGGATCCAAAGTGCTCTAATTAGTGTTGAGCGAACAGTTCGAGAATAGTTCGGGTTCGTACCGAATTTTGGGGTGTTCGGGACACGGACCAGAACCCGAAAATTTTCAAAAAAGTTTGGGTTCGGGATCGTTGTTCGGCGATTTCTTCCCGCTTTCTGAAGGGCTGCAAAGCAGCCAATCAGCTAGCGTTTTACTTCTTGCCCTAAGAGCCCATCACAGCCATGCCTACTAATGGCATGGCTGTGATTGGCCAAGTGCAGCATGTGACCCAGCCTCTATTTAAGCTGGAGTCACGTAGCGCCACACGTCACACTGCTCTGATTAGCGTAGGGAGAGGACGCAGCTGCTGTGTGGGCGAGATTAGGCAGGGAAAAGTCTGCAAAAGCACCTAATGAAATAATCGATCTACAGCTGTGAATGATTCGACTTCTGCTAGTTACTTGCTCACTGGTCTTTAGGCTGCACAGAGCGTTTTTCTGTCACTTTTTTTGCTGGGGTGATCGGCGGCCATTTTGTGACATGTGGTGCACCAGTACAAGCTGCCACCAAGTCCATCAATCCATCAATACTAGTTTTTTTGTTTTTTTTTGCTATATCCTACATCAGGGGCTTGGCTGTGCTAATTGTCACCCCTAGAAACTCAGGATAGCAATTTCTATATTTTATTAAGGGGTTAAATTCAATTGCCAAAATACCAATCCCCTAAATCTGGTGTTCCAGTTTGGCTAGCCAAGTGTAATACTGTCTGGCAAAGGATAGATTATTTTCTGTGGTGAAATTCAGTTGCCAAAATAGCAATCCCCTAAATCTGGTGTCCCAGCAGTGGCTGGTAAAGTATAATAGTGTCCGGCAAAGGATATATTTTGTTCTGGGTTGAAATTCAATTGCCAAAATAGCAATACCATAAATCTGGTGTCACAGCTGTGGTTGGCCAAGTTTAATAGTGTCCGGCAAATTATATATTTTGTTCTGGGGTGAAATTCAATCGCCAAGATAGCAATACCATAAATCAGTGGTTTCAGCTGTGGCTGGCTAAGTTTCAAAGTGTCCTGCAAAGGATATATTTTTTTCTGGGGTGAAATTCAATTGCCAAAATAGCAATCCCCTAAATCTGGTGTCCCAGCAGTGGCTGGCAAAGTATAATAGTTTCCAGGAAAGGATATATTTTGTTCTGCAGTGAAATTCAATTGTCAGAATATCAATACCATAAATCCGTGGTTTCAGCTGTGGCTGGCCAAGTTTAATAGTATCCGTCAAAGAAAAGATTTTTTTTCTGGGGTTAAATTCACTTGCCAATATAGCAATAATAATATAATCTGTCCGTAAAAGGGTATATTACACTCAAGGTGTACATACAAGTGCTGAGAGGGTCATCCTCAATAACTTCACACGCTACCGTGCATCTCCCATTGTATTTCTGTCCGTTAAAGGGTATATTACACAGTGTTAAAATACAATTGCTGAAGGCATAATCCTACATATTTTTTTACACGCTACTGTGCATCTCCAAGTGTAAATCTGTCCATAAAATGATACCTTTCATCAAGGGCCTAAATACTAGCCCTACAATAGATATTCCATTAAATCAGTGGTTACTGCTGTGGCTGGATTAGTGTAATATGGTACATAAATAAATAGGCAGATAGTGTTAGGTGCCTGTAAAAAAAGGTGGTGCTTGGTGAACGGTAACAATGAGGAAAACATCTGGTAAGGGACGCATATGCGGTCGTGGTGGTGTTAGTGTACTCTCTGGTGCTGGGAGAGGACGTGGCCAGTCTGCCACAGCCACACGTCCTAGTGAACCAACTACCTCAGGTTCCAGTACCCGCCAGAATTTACTGCGATATTTGGTGGGACCCAATGCCGTTCTAAGGATGGTAAGGCCTGAGCAGGTAAAAGCGCTAGTCAATTGGGTGGCCGACAGTGGATCCAGCACGTTCACAACAACATTATCTCCCACCCAGTCTTCTGCATAAAGCGCACAGGTGGCACCTGAAAACTAAGCCCATCAGTCTGTCACTGAGCCAACTGCGTAGCAAAAGAGGGAGCAGGGGGCAAAAGCAGAACAGCCGCCGCCAAGAGAGTTCACCCGCTACTGGACACCGCCAGGGATCGAGCACCCCAAAGGCAGCTTCAAGGAGTTCCCTGGCATGGCACTCCTTTAAAAAATGTGCTGACCAGAGATACGTGGACCATTAAGCACGGCCAGGAACGCTATATCTCCCTAACTGCACACTGGGTAAATGTAGTGGCGGAGGGCCCCAGGCGGAAAGTTCCTTGGTGCACGTCCTTCCGCCGCCAAGGTTTGCAGGGCATCATTCTTTTCCTCCTGTAGCCTCCTCCTCCTACTCGGCTTCCTCCTCCTCTGCTTCCACCAGCCCATCCAGTCAGCCACACACCTTCCCCACCAACTTCAGCACAGCCCAGGGTAAACGTCAGCAGGCCATTCTGAAACTCATATGTTTGGGGGACAGGCCCCACACCGCGCAGGAGTTGTGGCTGGGTATTGAACAACAGACCGACGAGTGGTTTCTGCCGGTGGGCCTCAAGCCCGGCCTGGTGGTGTGCGATAATGGGCGAAATATCGTCACAGCTCTGGGACTAGCCGGTTTGACACACATCCCTTGCCTGACACATGTGCTGAATTTGGTGGTGCAGAAGTTCATTCACAACTACCCCGACATGTCAGAGCTGCTGCATAAAGTGCGGGCCATCTGTGCGCGCTTCCGGCGTTCACATTCTGTCGCTGCTCGCCTGTCTGCGCTACAGCGGAACTTCGGCCATCCCGCTCACCGCCTCATATGCGACGTGTCCACCAGGTGGAACTCCACCTTGCACATGCTGGAGAGACTGTGCGAGCAGCAGCAGGCCATAGTGGAGTTTCAGCTGCAGCACGCACGCGTCAGTCGCACTGCAGAACAGCACCACTTCACCACCAATAATTGGGCCTCCATGCGAGACCTGTGTGCCCTGTTGCGCTGTTTCGAGTACTCCACCAACATGGCCAGTGGCGATGACACCATTATCAGCATTACAATACCACTTCTATGTCTCCTTGAGAAAACGCTTAGGGAAGAGGAGGTGGCCCAGGAGGAGGAGGAGGATGAGGGGTCATTTTTAGCACTCTAAGGCCAGTCTGTTAGAAGTGGCTCAGAGGGAGGTTATTTGCAGCAGCAGAGGCCAGGTACAAATGTAGCCAGCCAGGGCCCACTACTGGAGGACGAGGAGGAGGAGGTGGAGGAGGATGATAATGAACCAGGTTCACAGCGGCGTGGCACCCGACACAGCTCAGGCCCATCACTGGTGCGTGGCTGGGGGGATACGGAGGACGATGACGATACGCCTCCCACAGAGGACAGCTTGTCTGTACCTCTGGGGAGCCTGGCACACATGAGCGACTACATGCTGCAGTGCCTGCGCAACGACAGCATATTTGCCCACATGATAACGTGTGCTGACTACTGGGTTGCCACCCTGCTGGATCCCCGGTACAAAGATAATGTGCCCAACTTACTTCCTGCACTGGAGCGTGATAGGAAGATGCGTGAGTACAAGCGCACGCTGGTAGACGCGCTCTTGAGAGCATTCCCAAATGTCACAGGGGAACAGGTGGAAGCCAAAGGCGAAGGCAAAGGAGGAGCAAGAGGTCGCAAACGCAGCTGTGTCAAATGTGGAAAAGTTTCTCCACGCCACAGCTAACTGCACCACCACCTGATACGGAACGTGTTAGCAGGAGGCAGCATTTCACTAACATGGTTAAACAGTACGTCTGCACACCCCTCTACGTACTGACTGATGGTTCGGCCCCATTCAACTTCTGGGTCTCCAAATCGTCCACGTGGCCAGAGTTAGCATTTTATGCCTTGGAGGTGCTGGCCTGTCCGGCAGCCAGCGTTTTGTCTGAACGTGAATTCAGCACGGCATGGGGCGTCATTACAGCCAACATGGACAAGCTGACGTTCATAAAAATGAACCAGGCATGGATCCCACAGGACCTGTCCCTCCCTTGTGCAGAATAGACATTTATAACTGCCTTCAACCTCAACCATGTATTCTTGTACTCTGGGGTACTTCTTAATTGAATCCTCATTTTTTTAACTTTACCATGATCTTGCGGTGCAACCCAAAGTTGAATAAACCTCTCCTTAATCTGGGCGCCAGGGCCTAAATAACTGAAAGTGACCTTCTCCAGTGGTGGGTGATATGACGCATGATTCCTTGCTGTGGGACCTCTCTCCTCTGTCTGGGTGCTGGGGCCGAAGTAACTTAAAGTGGCCTTCTACAGTGGTGGGTGATATAACGCGTTATTCCTTGCTGTGGGACCTCTCTCCTCTGTCTGGGTGCTGGGGCTGAAATAACTGAAAGTGGCCTTCTCCAGTGGTGAGTGATATGACACATGATTCCTTGCTTTGGGACCTCTCTCCTCTGTCTGGGTGCTGGGCCTAAATAGCTGAAAGTGGCTTTCTCCAGTGGTGGGTCATATGACGCCTTATTCCTTGCTGTGGGACCTCTCTCCTCTGTCTGGGTGCTGGGGCCGAAATAACTGAAAGTGGCCTTCTCCAGTGGTGGTTCATATGACGCCTTATTCCTTGCTGTGGGACCTCTCTCCTCTGTCTAAGTGCTGGGGCCTAAATAACTGAAAGTGGCCTTCTCCATTGGTGGGTGATATGACGCCTTGTTACTTGCTGTGGGACCTCTCTCCTCTGTCTGGGTGCTGGGCCTAAATTACTGAAAGTGGCCTTCTCCAGTGGTAGGTGATATGACGCATGATTCCTTGCTGTGGGACTTCTCTGTCTGGGTGCTGGGGCCGAAATAACTGAAAGTGGCCTTCTCCAGTGGTGGGTGATATGACGCATGATTCCTTGCTGTGGGACCTTTCTCCTCTGTCTGAGTCCTGGGGCCGAAATAACTGAAAGTGGCCTTCTCCAGTGGTGGGTGATATAACGCCTTATTCCTTGCTGTGGAACTTCTTTCCTCTGTCTGAGTGCTGGGGCCAAAATAACTGAAAGTGGCCTTCTCCAGTGGTGGGTGATATGACGCATGATTCCTTGCTGTGGGACCTCTCTCCTCTGTCTGGGTGCTGGGGCCGAAATAACTGAAAGTGGCCTTCTCCAGTGGTGTGTGATATGACACATGATTCTCTGCTATGGGACCTCTCTCCAATTGATATTGGTTAATTTTTATTTATTTTATTTTAATTAATTTCCCTATCCACATTTGTTTGCAGGGCATTTACCTACATGTTGCTGCCTTTTGCAGCCCTCTAGCCCTTTCCTGGACTAACTTACAGCCTTTTTAGTGCCTAAAAGTTCAGGTCCCCATTGACTTTGATGGGGTTCGGGATAAAGTTCGGGTTGAATTCGGATCCCGAGCCCGAAAATTTTCGGGAAGTTCAGCCGAAATTCTCGAACCCCAACATCCAGGTGTTCGCTCATCTCTAGCTCTAATACTACTAATTTTAGGTTGTGTGCATTATTTGATACATCAGTAATTCCAGTAATTCTTGGTTCTGTTATTGGGGTGAAACTGCGGTCTGATACTACAGATTTTAGGGTCCTTGTGTTCTTTTATATAATATTCAATTAGTTAATCCTTGATGTCAGTAGCCTGATACTACAATTTTCAAGTTTATCAAGTTGTATTATACATAAGTATTTCCGTCAATCCCTACTTGTGGAATTAATGTGAAATTGCGGCCTGATACTGCAAGTTTTGAGGTGTTTTTTTAATGTATATAAGAACATGCATTCATACTTGATTCTGGGGTGAAATTGTGGTCTGATACTACACATTTTAGTGTGCTCAAGTCTGTCTGTCTGTCTGCCTGTCTCTTTATCTATGTGATATATCTCATTGTAATTCTGCCTGTGATGAAAATGAGATGACTGAAAAGTGATCTTTATAGAATAGGATGTGTCAGCATTTTATTACTAGAGATGAGTGAATCGAAATTGACGAAGTGGAATTCCATCTGAATTTCAGGTAAAATTAGATTTGTCCCGAAGTCCTATTATAAGTATATCCGTTAATCCTTAATTGTATAATTCGGGTGAAATGACTGTCTGATAATACAAGCTTTGGAGTGTTATATATATATATATATATATATATATATATATATATAAGGAAAATAATGGCGGCACCGAGAGTCCAAAAAATGAAAGAAGGGTGCTAGGTCCAGGGGTGTGAGTGCTTACCCAAATGGATACAAAGAAGAAAATGGACAGCACTCCAAGTGTATCTTTTTTAAAACAGATGTGATTTATTCACCCATGTGAAAGGAAGGACAACGTTTCAGCTTTACAATCAAGCCTTTTTCAAGTCTTGAAAAAGGCTTGATTGCAAAGCTGAAACGTTGTCCTTCCTTTCACATGGGTGAATAAATCACATCTGTTTTCAAGAAGATACGCTTGGAGTGCTGTCCATTTTCTTCTTTGTATATATATATGTACATCCATTCATCCTTGATTCTGGGGTGAAATTGCAGCCTGATACTACACATTTTAGGATGCTTAAATTATATTACATGAAATATATCTGTTAATCCCTACCTGTGGAATTGGTGTGAAATTGCGGCCTAATATTCCGCATTTTAGGGCAGTGGCGTACCGCCAATATAGGCAGACCATGCCGTTGCTATGGGGCCCGCGGCACTGGGGGGCCCGGAGTGCAGATAAGGCCCCGCCCACACTGTTTTGCAACGCCCACTCACTCATTTTACTGTGCGGAATGAATTAATATTCCTTCAGCACCCCCAGCCCACCCTCCACCCACCGCGCGAGCGCTGTCTTTGTCTCTGACTCAACAGTAGAACGCTGGTGCTGCTGAAGGGACAAGAGTCTGACAGAGAAGGAGAGAGAGTCTGAGTGACTCGTGAGTACGTGGTATTTATGGTGTCGTCTGTATAGTTCATGTCCATGATGAACTGTAAAAGTTCAAGTGGGCATGCAGCCAGCAAGAGAAGATCCATAGGGAGAAGAGGGGGACACATTTACCTCCTGTCCTCTATGAGCTCAACCCCTAATGCCCCCCAAAATGCCCAACTGTATTGTGCAAGCTCGGCCAATGCTGCTGGAATGTAGGGTGTTCATAACCATGGAAGCAAAGTCCAGCCAGCAAAGGAAGCAATATAAACAATAACAATATATTAGAAGGTTATTTATACTGTTTCTATAGATTGTCCTGATGTCAAGTTACCAACATCTCAGTGGCGCTCAGAAGCGCAAAAAAAGAGAGAGGAAAGCCAAAAAACTGGAAAACTTCCAAAAATTACTAGTTTTTTTTACTGTTCCTAGCTGTTGTGAAAGTTGTTCTGTTACTGAAACCACTCAGAATGTAGAAGGCATGCCACAAAGTGTTACCCCCTCAGCTGCCATAGTGCAGGAGTCTGTACAGGTCAGCGACCCCAGTACTGCAGCTGACTTGCACAGTATCCCTGAATCAAGTACTACAGAACCAGGTGAAAGTGAGCCAAGTTGCTCTGATGATGCTGAATTATCTAGCAGTGATTTAGCCACTGGTGCTGATGCCAGTGGTATAAATATAGATTTGGCTTCTGAAAAATACGTGACGGACAGAGCAAACTTCCCAGTAACTATTACTGATGCAAGTGTGAAGAGATTTGTTATTGCCAATGGTCCTTGTAGACCTCCAGGACCTTTGCCAAGAGATAAAGATGAGCAAAAAAGGTGCTTTTCTGAGACCTGCTATGAAAGAGTAACTAAGACTGGCCACAAATTTCCAATTACTTGGCTATGTTACTCTCCAAAATTAAATGCAGCCTACTGTGAGCCATGTTGGCTGTTTGGTGATTGCAAGAAATTGGGGTTAAACCCAGCTTGGGCCAAAGGCATACATAATTGGAAAGACTTATCCACCAAAATACAGCTTCATGAAAGTTTACAGACTCATATTGACGCTTGTGTGGTTTATGATCAGTGGCGACGGGAGGGAACAATTGAGCAGGAAACTGAAAGCCAAATTAGAAAAGAAAAAAACTTCTGGAGGCAAGTTTTAAAAAGAATAGTTAATGTCACCTTAACAGTGGCAATGGCAAATATGACGTTTCGTGGTCACAGAGAAAAAGTTGGAAAAGGCAACAGTGGTAATTTCCTTGCAATCATAGAGTATGATCCTCTCTTTAAACAATTGCTACAATTACCAGAGCGCACAGAAAAATAGATAAGCCCCCAAATTCAAAATGAATTAATAGATATTTTATTTAAAACGGTTCAACATCAGATTATATTGGATGTGAAGCAATCTCATTTTTATTCCCTGATTATTGACACAACTCAATACATTGCAATGATAGACCAGATGAGTCAGGTTGTGAGATACTGTAAGTATCTATAGAGAGAGTTAAAAACATGAGAGCCACAGAAGTTTGTATTCACAAGAGTTTTCTTGGCTTTCAGGCAGTGTATGACCAGAATGCTGCTAGTATAGAAAAATAAATCTTGGAATGTATTAATAGGCATGGTCTTTCTTTAGATAAGTGTACCTGTACGCCCTGCGAATTTCCGATTTGCAAAATATGGCGAGGTCCTTAAGGTGAAAAAAGGCTGCTTCCTTAAGGGGTTAAAGAAATTGTGCCCAACACGATGGTCATCTCGCTATGAAGCATTGCTTGCCCTTCATTTTCACTTTCCAGACGTTTTGAAATCATTGTCAAAACTTATCTTACTTCCTCCAAAAAAAGTGAAAGAGATGAGGCAATGAGACTTAAAAAGAAAATTGAGTCATTTAACTTTGTTTTCCTGATTGTCCTTCAGACAAAAGTTTTTGAGAGTGTTAATGCTCTTTCTATCATGCTCCAGGCTAAAAGCATGGATTTATCGAAAGCAACAAACTTGATAAAGAATATAGCTGATGAACTTTCAAGCTACAGAAACAATTTTGAAAGGGCCAAAGAAAGTGCTGTCTCACTAGTAAGCACTTAGAACATTTCTCCACAGTTTGACAACAAACGCACTCCCAAGGTGAAAACTTATTTTGATTAGATTTGTGTTGATCACAGATTGCGAAATCCGGAAGAGAGGTTCAAAGTCACAGTTTTTTACAACTGCTTAGACATCATCAAAAATCAACTAACTAATAGAGATATCGCAAACATAAAATTTTCCGTTCGCGTGTGGCGAACGCGAAATTCCGCAAGTGTTTGCGAACAGGCTAACCGGGCGAACCGCCATAGACTTCAATAGACAGGCGAATTTTAAAACCCACAAGGACTCTTTCTGGCCACAATAGTGATGGAAAAGTTGTTTCAAGGGGACTAACACCTGGACTGTGGCATGCCGGAGGGGATCCATGGCAATACTCCCATGGAAAATAACATAGTGGACGCAGAGTCGGGTTAAAATCCATAAAGGGCAAAATCACCTAACATTCCTAAATTGTTTAGAATAACGTGCTTTAAAACATCCAGTGTGTGTATATACGATCTGGTATGATGTATCGATCAGGTAGTGTAAGAGTTACGCCGCTTCACAGTGACAGACCAAACTCTGACAGACCAAACTCCCCATTTAACGCACCACAAACAACTGCAAACAGTCCATTTGCACAACTGCAAACTCCCCATTTGCACAAGCTTGGATACCAAGCTAGCCATGTCCCGTTCCTTGTCCTCACTGACGTCATTGAAGGTCTCTTTCTCCACCCAGCCACGTACAACACCAAGGGTCCCCAAAAGGTGACAACAAGCCCCCTGGGACACCTGCTGTGGTTGGTCTTCAACCTCCTCAAAGCCACCTTCCTCCTCTGACTCCTCTTCTTCAGACTCCTCTCTCTGCGTTGCCGCAGGTCCAGCAATCGACGACAACAAGGCTGCTTCTGGTGGTGATGGTGAACACAACTCTTCCTCTTCATGCTCATCTACGGCCTGATCCAGCACTCTTCGCAGGGCACGCTCCAGAAAAAATGCATATGGGATGAGGTCGATGATGTTGTCTTGGGTTTGACTGACCAGGTTTGTCACCTCCGCAAAAAGACACATGAGCCTACAGCCATTGTGCATGAGCGTTCAGTAACGCGACCAAAAAATACCCAGCTTCGCAGAGGCTGTCCTCTTTTTTTTTTATTAAAAAAATCTGTTTTTACCAGGTTTAATCTCTGTTTTGTCCCCTATCAGGGCCCGGTATATGGAATAGATTTTAGGAATCAGGAGATGGAAAAAGATGGTTGGTCGGTCCTCTTCCTACCAATTTGGGGCACTGCGCGTGCGCCGTGCAATGTACTGTGCCACCCTATATGAGTGATGTGTTAAGTAGTACTATTCCTAACAGTTTAATCCCTGTTATGTCCTCTATCACGGGACGTGTATCGAATAGATTTTAGGAACCGGGAGATGGAAAAAGATGATTAGTCGGTCCTCTTACTTCCAATTTGGGGCACGGCACGTGCGCCGCGCAATGTACTGTGCCATTAGTACAAATAATGTGAACTACTATTCTTACCATTTTAATCTTTCTTAAGTCCCCTATCAGGGGACGTGTATTGAATTGAATCCTTGCATGGGGAGATAGAGAAAAAAGCTTGCTCTGTCCGCTTCCTTGTAATTTTGGACACTTGCAATGCAATTTGCCAGCAATGCAACTAGTGTTAACTTAGTACTATTCCTATCAGTTTAATCTCTGTTGTGTCCCTTATCATGGCCAGGTGTGTGGTGTATTAAGTAGTACTATTCTTAAAAGTTTAATCCCTGTTAATCCCCTATCAGGGGACGTGTATCAAATAGATTTTAGACAACCGCAAAGAGTTGTCAATAGTTGACACACTCATGACATACATTTTAATCCTCTATGCGTTAATCTTGGTGTAGTGATGACTGTGCTCGTGCGCATGTTTGGGAGATTGCAGGCGATGGTGGTTTTTCAAAGCCTATGGTCGTGCTGAGGTAGTTCAGTGACAGTTAAGTGACCCAGAAAACAATGATTCTGCAGTGTGGGCCCATTGTTGGCCTAGTAGGCTTTAATGATCACCTTAGATGATCACAAAGAAAATAAATGTTTCTTCTATGAAAAATTATCCAGCCGATCGCTTTTGGTCTGTTCACAATGAAGCAACGACCTTATCATCTGGGGTGTGCCAACATTGCCAACACACTCATAGAGGTGATTACTTTATTGTGATACGCAAGCCCCTTCACCACAACAAGTTAACGATCACAAAAGGGAATTGACATACGTATGTGCCTTTTTTTTTGTTTAGTTTTTGCAACCACAGTGCAGCACCAGAGGAAAATTAGGCATGTACACATGCTTGAAAATCTAGGTATTGTTGCAGCTGCAGCAGCCGTAAAAATTAATGTTTTCCAGGCAGAAAGTGTACTAAAACATTGCGGCTTGAACCCTAGTTGGTGGCGGAGAAGTCACGCAAATCATCCGGCATGCAGAGATAAAGTACAGCAGCGTGGGGACCATTTTTAGCCCAAGGCATCTCATCAGGCCTTTTTTAGTCAAATGCATCCCCCACTGTCAGTTCCTTCGGTATCCACGCCTCATTCATCTTAATAAAGGTGAGGTAATCTAGACTTTTTTGACCTAGGCGACTTCTCTTGTCAGTGACAATATCTCCTGTTGCGCTGAAGGTCCTTTCTGACAGGACACTTGAAGCGGGGCAGGCCAGAAGTTCTATCGCAAATTGGGATAGCTCAGGCCACAGGTCAAGCCTGCACACCTAGTAGTCAAGGGGTTCATCGCTCCTCAGAGTGTCGATATCTGCAGTTAAGGTGAGGTAGTCTGCTACTTGTCGGTCGAGTCGTTCTCTGAGGGTGGACCCCGAAGGGCTGTGGCGATGCTTAGGACTTAAAAAGCTCCCCATGTCCTCCATCAACAACACATCTATAAAGCATCCTGTCCTTGCCGTCGAGGTCGTGGTAGGATGAGGATTACTTTCACCTCTTCCCCTGTTAGATTCCCGTTGCGCTGTGACATCACCCTTATATGCTGTGTAAAGCATACTTTTTAACTTGTTTTGGAACTGCTGAATCCTTTCCGACTTCTGGTAATTCGGTAACACTTTCTGCTTATACCGGGGGTCTAGTAGCGTGGCCACCCAGTACAGGTCGTTCTCCTTCAGCCTTTTTATACGAGGGTCCCTCAACAGGCATGACAGCATGAAAGTGTAATTTTTTTAGATTAGTGGTACTATGCGTGCAAGGTTCTGTGCCACCCTATATGAGTGGTGGGCAGTGGGCACAGCACAGTCTGTGGGCCTGACACACACTGGCAGGCAACTGCAATTATATTAAAAGTTAAAAATGTTATGACTTTTTTATCTGCAAGGTACTGTGCCACTCTATATGAATGGTGGGCACTGGCAGTGGGCACAGTACAGTCTGTGGGCCTGACACACACTGGCAGGCAACTGAAATTATATTAAAGGGTGAAAATTAAATGCCTTTTTTATCTGCAAGGTACTGAGCCACCCGATATGAGTGGTGGGCACTGGCAGTGGGCACAGTATAGTCAGTGGGCCTAACACACACTGGCAGGCAACTGCAATTATATTAAAGGGTAAAAATTAAATTACTTTTTTATCTGCAAGATACTGTGCCACCCTATATGAGTGGTGTGCACACAGTAAAGTCTGTGGTCCTGCGGCCTCTCTAAAAAGGGCTCTTTGGGATCGGGTGCTGTCAGGACGCTGTCCTTACAGCAGATGAGTCTTTGAGTACTGGAGTGGACACAGAACACTGGCCTAGCTAACGCTTTCCCTACATTAATTCAGCAGCAGCAGCACTCTCCCTGCTCTAAATAACACTCCAGCTTCAGAATGAATCTAAGATGGATGCTGTCCTTGCTTTTTGATAGGAAGTGGGAGGGCCTGCTGATTGGCTGAAATGTGTCTGCGGACTGTGAGTAACACTGTCAAAGTTTGCTCAATGATGACGTATAGGGGCGGACCAAACATCGCATATGTTCCCACGCCGCTGCGAATGCGAACATGCGATGTTCGCCGGCGAATAGTTCAGGACATCTTTACTAACTAACAGATTTAAAGGAATGAATCAGGTTGTGGAGCGTTTTAATATCATTCAGCCAGCAGCTTTGGCTGCCGTATCAGATGACACTTTGTTTGATGCCGCATCAAATCTGCAGAAAAAATATGAAAAAGATCTGTCGCCAGAATTTCCAGGGCAGCTTCTTAGCTTTAGGTCTGCCCTTAAACCTGAAATTGCAAAGTCATCTTCTGTGAAAGACCTTGCAGATTTGCTTTTCGTGAAGAACAATGTTCTTTCATCCCATCTGCCAGATGTGTGCATAGCTTTTCTGTTGTTCCTAACTATACCAGTTATTGTGGCTTCTGCTGAAAGGTCCTTTTCGAAACTCAAGTTGATAAAAAATTATTTGAGAAGTACAATGTCTGAGCAAAGACTTTCTGGCCTTGCTATCCTAAGCATTGAAAATGCCAGGGCAAAACAGCTAGACATAGACCACATAATCAACACTTTTGTAAAAAGCAAAGCAAGTAGACAACCGTTCTGAAATTGAATGTACACCGTAAGTATGCAGGTTGGAAAAGTTTTTCTTACAGAAATGGGTGACTAAGTGGTTCTACTAAGTATTTGCCAGGATTTGAATCGGTTTTAGATCAAACTTGGCAGAGTGGTTCAATTATCTTATGTATTACAGATTGAGTTTTTTCATTATTTAAGATGCATACCAACCCAGATTACCAGTAAATGTTAAATGTTTTAATCAATTCACCCATTTCTGGTTAGTTTAGTAGTTTTTATTCTATCAGTTGTGTGATGTTTGCATGAACTTGTTCTTTATCATATTACTTAGGGCTTCTTTATGTCTGCGTTGGAGGCTTCATTTGGGGCCTTCCAGACAGACACATAGTATGTTAGACAAAGTGGAAAGAAAGATCCAGCATGCCGGACTTTTTTCTCCAGTAAAAAACTGGATACTGACTGAAAACGATAGTCAGTGGAATCTGTTCAGCTTTGTTTGTGTCAGTTAGGGTTAGCTCCTTGCAGCCCTTAAACGTTATATTTTTCCAGTTATGTATACAGCTGATGTATGCCCTATTTCAAATAACTATATGCCCTTGCTTGTAGCATGCAAAATAACAATGACAAAATAAATAATTAAAATAAATCTAGCTGTTAAATTTATGATTCTGCAGAATCCACTAATTATATTGATTAGTACAATTTTTTTCATTTGGTATATTACACAGAAAAATTCCAGGCCTGTTACTTAAAAATGAGTTCTTGGTTTTCAGGCCTGACTAAAATGTATTCACAAATTTATCAGTGTAAGATCTAAAAGAATAGGTTGGCAATAATACCTGTCAATATTAAGGTCTTTGATTATAGAGTATAAAGCAGCCATACATATAACATAGGAACAGAAATACCAACCTGAGAAAAGAACCTAATATATCTTATTTATGTTACAGGTTGGCCGATCATTTTACTATTTGAAAGTTTGAAAGTTATCAAAGTTTGTTGAATTTGGAAAATCTGAAGCTCTATAGTTGGTTCTGGATGAAAAATGTCACTTGGTTTATATCTGAAAATTCACCAGTAAATACTGTAAGTATTCTGAGTGTAAGGGTGCATTCATACAACCCTATGTATTTTGCAGTCTATTTGGCATCCACATTTTGATGTGGACCCATTGACAAGCTCTATCCTTTGTGGAACGGACATATAGAGCAACACACATATTGCATTCATACTGTGTAAAATTAGTGTGTTCAGAAAATATTTCTTTAAAACATAAAATTTTTAATTGGAACACAAAACTTGCCAGGGTTATCTATTTTGGCTAATATAACAGGAGATAAATCCATTATTACTATTGACAACAAATGTATTGAATAAGCTGTAAAAGCTCAACTTAACATGTGATATGCATTATGTTTTACTCTTTCAGGTTTATTTTCTGATCCCTGCCATGCTACCATACTTCTCCATACTATTTAGGGGGCCCAATTCAGATTTTTGCTATGGGGCCCAGTGATTTCTATGTACGCCCCTGTTTTTGGGTGCTAAAGTCTGTCTGTCTGTCTGTCTCTTTATCTATGTGATATCTCTCATTGTAATCCTGCCTGTGATGACAATGAGAAGTCAACTGAAAAGTGATCTTCATAGAATAGGATGTGATAGCATAATATTACTAGAGATGAGCGAATCGAAGGTGACGAAGTGGAATTCCATCAGAATTACAAGTAAAATTTGAATAGTCTCGAAGTTCTATTATATAAGTATATCCGTTAATCCCTAATTATATAATTGGGGTGAAATGACAGTCTGACACTACAAGTTTGGGGTGTATTTATTTTATATATAAGTACATCCATTCATCCTTGACTTTGTGGTAAAATTGAGGCTCGACACAACAAGTTTTTGGGTGTTTTTATTTTATCTATAAGTATATCCATTCATCCTTTATTCTGGGGTGAAATTGTGGTCTGATACAACAAGTTTTATGGTGTTTTTTTGTTATATATACAGTAAATACATGCATTTATCCTTGATTCTGGGGTGAAATTGCGGCCTGGCACTAGAGATGTCGCGAACATAAAATTTTCCGTTTGCGAACGGCGAACGCGAATTTCCTCAAATGTTCGCGAACGGGCGAACCGCCATAGACTTCAATAGGCAGGCGAATTTTAAAACCCACAGGGACTCTTTCTAGCCACAGTAGTGATGGATGGAAAAGTTGTTTCAAGGGGACTAACACCTGGACTGTGGCATGCCGGAGGGGGATCCATGGCAAAACTCCCATGGAAAATTACATAGTTGACACAGAGTTGGGTTTTAATCCATAAAAGGCATAAATCACCTAACAATCCTAAATTTTTTTGAACAACGTGGTTTAAAACATCCAGTGTGTGTATACGATCAGGTATGATGTTGTATCGATCAGGTAGTGTAAGGGTTACGCCCGCTTCACAGACATTGACAGACCAAACTCCCATTTTAATGCACCGCAAACAACTGCAAACAGTTCATTTGCACAACCGCAAACTCCCCATTTGCACAAGGTTGGATACCAAGCTAGCCATGTCCCGGTGATGTCATTGAAGGTTTCTTCCTCCACCCAGCCACGTTCAACATCAAGGGTCCCCAAAAGGTGAATTGAATTGATTTTTTTCAAACGGGGAGATGGTTAAAAAAACGCTGGCTCCCTCCCCTTTGTTTTAATCCACGGTCACTGTGTCTGCGCCGTGCAATTTACTCTCACACCCGATATGAGCGTTATTTTCTGTAGTTCTCTTCTCATCAGTTGAATTCCTGTTACGTCCCCAATCTGGGGTCCATTTATTGAATTGATTTTTCGAACGGGGAGCTGGTTAAAAAAACGCTGGCTCCCTCCCCTTTGTTTTAATCCACGGTCACTTCGTCTGCGCTGTGCAATTTACTGTCACACCCGATATGAGTGGTATTTTCTGTAGTACTATTCTCATCAGTTTAATCCCTGTTCCGACCCCTATCAGGACGTGTATTGAGTAGATTTTAGACAACAGCAAACAGTTGTCAAAAGTTGACAAACTCCTTGCAGAAATGTGATTTATCTGTGTGCGTCCTTCTTGTTACTTCCAATTTGGGGCACTGCGCGTGTGCCGTGCAATGTACTCTGCCACATGGTATGAGTGGTGTGTTAACTAGTACTATTCTTATCAGTTTAATCCCTGTTACGTCCCCAATCTGGGTTCCATTTATTGAATTGATTTTTTGAACGGGGAGATGGTTAAAAAACGCTGGCCCCCTCCCCTTTGATTTAATCCACGGTCACTGCGTCTGCGCCGTGCAATTTACTGTCACACCCGATATGAGTGGTGTCTCTTAACTAGTACTATTTGTATCAGTTTAATCCCTGTTACGTCCCATATCAGGGATTGCCTTTTGTGAAAAAAAATTTAGGTCCGGGTACCTTCGACTGCCTTCACAGTGACAGACCAAACTCTCATACACCAAACTGAATTGATTTTAGGAACCGGGGGAAAAAGCAGCTTGGTCGGTCCTCTTACTCCCAAATTGGGGCACTGCGCATGCACAGAGCAATGTGCTGTTACACGCTATATGAGTGCTGTCTTAACTAGTACTATTCCTATCAGTTTAATCCCTGTTACGTACCCTGACCGGGGACGTGTGTCGAATTGATTAACCATTGTCGAATTAATGAACCATTACGACATCATGAAATAATTTAGTTCTGAGCTCTGTACTTGCTTTGTATTGGAATTGATGGGGATTTTTTTAAATTGTCTGCATTATTTCTAATAAACTATTAAGAGACTTTATTATGATTTTTTATTTTATGTATTAAAAACCCATAAAACTTAAAAAAAAAAGTAAATTAATGTTTTTTTTATGAAATATTATCCAGCCAATCGCTTTTGGTCTGACCATAATGAAGCAACGGCCTTATCATTTGGGGTGTGGCAACACTGCCAACACACTCAGAGAGGTGATGACTTCTTCATTGTGATACGCAAGCCCCTTCACCACAACAAGGTAACGATCACGAAGGGGAATTGACACTTGTATGTGCCTTTTTTTTTTTTTTGGTTTTTGCAGCCACAGTGCTGCACCATAGGACAGAAACATTAGGCATATACACATGTCTGAAAAATTATGGCATTGTTGCAGCAGCCGGAAAAATTGATGTTTTCCAGGCAGAAAAGTGACTAAAACATTGCGGCTTGAACCCTAGTTGGTGGCGGAGAATTCACGAAAGTCATCCGGTATGCAGACATTAAATACAGCAGCGTGGGGACCATTTTGAGGCCATGTCATCAGGCCTTTTATTAGTCAAACGTATCCCCCACTGTCAGTCCCTTCAGGATCCATGCCTCATTCATCTTTATGAAGGTGAGGCAATCAACACTTCTTTGACCGAGGCGACTTCTCTTGTCAGTGACAATGCCTCCTGCTGCACTGAAGGTCCTTTCTGACAGGACACTTGAAGCAGGGCAGACCAGAAGTTCTATCGCAAACTGGGATAGCTCACGCCACAGGTCAAGCCTGCACACCCAGTAGTGAAGGGGTTCATCGCTCCTCAGAGTGTCGATATCTGCTGTTAAGGCGAGGTAGTCTGCTACCTGTTGGTCGAGTCGTTCGCTAAGGCTGGATCCCGAAGGGCTGGGGAGATGTGAAAGACTGAAAAAGCTCTGCATGTCCTCCATCAACAACACATCTGTAAATCGTCCAGTCCTTGCCGCCGTGGTAGGAGGAGGATTACATTCACCTCTTCTCCAGTTAGATTCCCATTGTGCTGTGACATCCCCCTTATAAGCTTTGTAAAGCATATTTTTTAGTTTGGTTTTGAACTGCTGCATCCTTTCCGACTTTCGGTAATTTGGTAACATTTCTGCCACTTTCTGCTTATACCGGGGTCTAGTAGCATGGCCACCCAGTCCAGGTCGTTATCCTTCATCCTTTTTACACGAGGGTCCCTCAACAGACATGACAGCATGAAAGACCCCATTTGCACAAGGTTGGATGCAGAGCTACTCATTTCCCGTTCCTCGTCCTCACTGATGTCATTGACGGTCTGTTCTTCCCCCCAGCCACGTACAACACCACGGGTCCCAGATAGGTAACAACAACGAGCATCCTGGGGTGCCTGCTGTGGTTGGTCTTCCTCCTCCTCAAAGCCACATTCCTCCTCTGACTCCTCTTCCTCATACTCCTCTTCCAGCGTTGCCGCAGGTCCGGCAAGCGATGATGACAAGGCTGTTTCTGGTGGTGATGGTGACCACAACTCTTCCTCTTCCTCTTCACGCTCATCCACAGCCTTATCCAGCACTCTTCGCAGGGCATGCTCCAGGAAGAAAACAAATGGGATGAGGTCGCTGATGGTGCCTTCGGTGCGACTGACTAGGTTTGTCACCTCCTAAAAATGACGCATGAGCCTACAGGCATTGCGCATGAGCGTCCAGTAACATGGCAAAAAAATTCCCTGCTCCGCAGACGCTGTCCTAGCACCCTGGTCATACAAATACTCGTTGACGGCTTTTTCTTGTTGGAGCAGGCAGTCGAACATTAGGAGTGTTGAGTTCCAACGTGTCGGGCTGTCGCAAATCAAGCGCCTCACTGGCATGTTGTTTCACCGCTGAATATCGGAAAAGTTCGCAATGGCCGTGTCGGAACGCCTGAAGTGGCCACACACCTTCCTGGCCTGCTTGAGGACGTCCTGTAAGCCTGGGTAGTTAGACACAAAGCGTTGTACGATGAGAGTCAACACATGTGCCATGCACGGCACATGTGACAACTTGCCCAAATTCAATGCCACCAACAAATTTGTTCCATTGTCACACACCACTTTTCCGATCTCCAGTTTGTGCGGGGTCAGCCACTTAACCACCTGTGCATTCAGGGCGGACAGGAGTGCTGGTCCTGTGAGGCTCTCTGCTTTCAGGAAGTCAACCCCAAGACAGCGTGACACTGTCGTATCTGGGATATGGAATAGCCCCTGAGGAGCTGGGGGATTCAGTTGATGTGCAGCCAGACGCCGCAGCAGAAGAGGACTCAGCTGAGGAGGATATCGAAGAGGATGGAGTAGGAGGAGTAGAGGAGGTGGCAGTAGGCCTGCCTGCAAGTCGTGGTAGTGTCACCAACTCCGCTGCGGAGCCACGCATTCCATGCTTGTCAGCCATCAGCAGGTTGACCCAATGCGCAGTGTACGTGATATACCTGCCCTGACCCTGCTTTTCAGACCAGGTATCAGTGGTCAGATGGACCCTTGCCCCAACACTGTATGCCAGAGATGCCATGACTTCCTTTTCAATAACATAGTAGAGGTTTGAGATTGCCTTTTTTGAAAAACAATTTTGTCCGGGTACCTTCCACTGTGGTGTCCCAATAGCGACAAATTTTTTGAAGGCCTCCACCAGCTGGTATGGTAAAAGCTAGCGGGCTAAGAGTTCCTTCAAGCCAGCTTAGATGTTAGATGGAAAGTGGGTGACTCTGTGACATTGGCTTCTTACACTCAAACATGTCCTTGACAGACACCTGACTGTGGGCAGATGAGCAGGAACTGCTGAAGGTGAGAGGCGGAGTGGCAGGTGGTTGAGAGGGGGCAGGGAGGACAGCAGTGGTTGACGTAACTGAAGATGCTGGACCAGGAGGAGCATGGTGGCTTTGAGTTTGTGTGCTGCTTGTACTCATGTGTTGATCCCATAGGCGTTTGTGATGTGAGATCATGTGCCTTCGCAAAGCAGTTGTACTTAGGTGGGTGTTGGACTTCCCACGACTCAGTTTCTTTTGGCACAGGTTGCAAATGGCATCGCTTTTATCAGAGGCAGACACACACAAAAAATGCCACACTGCTGAGCTTTGCAATGACGGCATTCTGGTGGTGGCAACAACATGCGTTGATTGGCGTGCTGTTTGGCTAACCCCGGGTTCCAATACATACTGTCTGACTGTGCCACTAGCTCCTTTCGACGACCTCCCCCTGCTTCCAACTCGTCTCCTCCTCCTCTCTGTCTCCCCATCTGAACTTTCCCCCTGTTCTTCTTCTCTTCGAGCGGGCACCCACATGACATCCACGAACACATCGTCATCATCAAGCACTTCACTTGTATCTGACAATTCAACAAATGAAGCAGCAGGGGGTACAACATCATCATCATCACACTGTACGTCCATGTGTGTAATGATGCCTGACTGAGACATATCCCTGTTATCTACATCCTCTGGCAATAATGGTTGCGCATGACTTATTTCTTCCAACTGATGTGTAAATAAATCTTCTGACAGATCAAATGAAGTGGCTGTGGTGCTGGTGTTGGTGGTGGTGGCGGGCAGGCGTGTGGTAACTTGAGAGGTGCACGAAGCTGAGCAGAATCTGTATTAGAATTGGGTGTCCTGTGTAAGCCAGCCAGCTATGTCCTCAGAATTTTTTGAGTTCAAGGTATGTGGCCTCTGAACACTGGGCAACTAACCTTAGATGAAAGGGTAAAAATTAAATGCCTTATTTATCGGCACGCTACTGTGCCACCCGGTATGAGTGGTGGGCACTGGCAGTGGGCACACGACAGTCAGTGAAAGTCGGCCTGACACACACTGGCAGCAGGCAAGTAACTGAAATTAGACTAAAGTGTAAAAATTAAATGCCTTATTTATCGGCAAGCTACTGTGCCACCCGGTATGAGTGGTGGGCGCTGGCAGTGGGCACACTACAGTCAGTGGAAGTGGGCCTGACAAACACTGGCAGGCAACTAACCTTAGATTAAAGGGTAAAAATTAAATGCCTTATTTATCGGCAAGCTACTATGCCACCCGGTATGAGTGGTGGGCACTGGCAGTGGGCACACTACAGTCAGTGGAAGTCGGCCTGACACACACTGGCAGGCAACTAACCTTAGATTTAAGGGTAAAAATGAAATGCCTTTTTTTGAAGCAAAGTCCTGTGCCACCTGGTATGAGTGGTGGGCACTGGCAGTGGGCACATTACGGGTCAGTGGAAGTCGGCCTGACACACACTGGCAGGCAACTAACCTTAGATTAATGGGTAAAAATTAAATGCCTTTTTTTGATGCAAAGTCCTGTGCAACCCGGTATGAGTGGTGGGCACTGTCAGTGTGCACACTACAGTCAGTGGAAGTCGGCCTGACACACACTGGCAGCAGGCAAGCAACTGAAATTAGACTAAAGTATAAAATTAAATGCCTTATTTATCGGCAAGCTACTGTGCCACCCGGTATGAGTGGTGGGCACTGGCAGTGGGCACACTACAGTCAGTGGAAGTGGGCCTGACAAACACTGGCAGGCAACTAAATTTAGATTAAAGGGTAAAAATGAAATGCCTTATTTATCGGCAAGCTACTGTGCCACCCGGTATGAGTGGTGGGCACTGGCAGTGGGCACACTACAGTCAGTGGAAGTCGGCCTGACACACACTGGCAGGCAACTAACTTTAGATTAAAGGGTAAAAATTAAATGCCTTATTTATCAGCAAGCTACTGTGCCACCCGGTATGAGTGGTGGGCACTGGCAGTGGGCACATTACAGTTAGTGGAAGTCGGCCTGACACACACTGGCAGCAGGCAAGCAGCTGAAATTAGACTAAAGTTAAAAAATTAAATGCCCTATTTATCAGCAAGCTACTGTGCCATCCGGTATGAGTGGTGGGCACTGGCAGTGTGCACACTACAGTCAGTGGAAGTGGGCCTGACAAACACTAGCAGGCAACTAACCTTAGATTAAAGGGTCAAAATTAAATGCCTTTTTTGATGCAAAGTCCTGTGCCACTCGGTATGAGTGGTGGGCACTGGCAGTGTGCACACTACAGTCAGTGTAAGTCGGCCTGACACACACTGGCAGGCAACTAACCTTAGATTAAAGGGTAAAAATGAAATGCCTTTTTTTTTGCAAAGTCCTGTGCCACCCGGTATGAGTGGTGGGCACTGGCAGTGGGCACACTACAGTCAGTGGAAGTCGGCCTGACACACACTGGCAGGCAACTAACCTTAGATTAATGGGTAAAAATTAAATGCCTTTTTTTGATGCAAAGTCCTGTGCAACCCGGTATGAGTGGTGGGCACTGGCAGTGGGCACACTACAGTCAGTGGAAGTGGGCCTGACACACACTGGCAGGCAACTAACCTTAGATTAAAGGGTAAAAATGAAATGCCTTTTTTTTTGCAAAGTCCTGTGCCACCCGGTATGAGTGGTGGGCACTGGCAGTGGGCACACTACAGTCAGTGGAAGTCGGCCTGACACACACTGGCAGGCAACTAACCTTAGATTCAAGGGTAAAAATGAAATGCCTTTTTTTGAAGCAAAGTCCTGTGCCACCTGGTATGAGTGGTGGGCACTGGCAGTGGGCACATTACGGGTCAGTGGAAGTCGGCCTGACACACACTGGCAGGCAACTAACCTTAGATTAATGGGTAAAAATTAAATGCCTTTTTTTGATGCAAAGTCCTGTGCAACCCGGTATGAGTGGTGGGCACTGGCAGTGGGCACACTACAGTCAGTGGAAGTCGGCCTGACACACACTGGCAGGCAACTAACCTTAGATTAAAGGGTAAAAATTAAATGCCTTTTTTTATGCAAAGTCCTGTGCCACCCGGTATGAGTGGTGGGCACTGGCAGTGGGCACTCTACAGTCAGTGGAAGTCGGCCTGACACACCCTGGCAGGCAACTAACCTTAGATTAAAGGGTAAAAATGAAATGCCTTTTTTTGATGCAAAGTACTGTGCCACCCGGTATGAGTAGTGGGCACTGGCAGTGGGCACACTACAGTCAGTGGAAGTCGGCCTGACACACTGGCAGGCAACTAACCTTAGATTCAAGGGTAAAAATTAAATGCCTTTTTTTTAATCAAAGTCCTGTGCCACACGTTATGAGTGGTGGGCACTGGCAGTGGGCACACTACAGTCTGTGGGCCTGCAGCTGCTCACACACGGACAGGCCAGGCAACTGCAATATATATATGGAGAAAAAATAAATAAAAGCAGACTAATGTTGCAGCCTTAAAAAGAGCTTTTTGGGGTGCTGTGACGTTGTCCTTACAGCAGATGAGTCTGTGGACACAGAACACTGGCCTAGCTAACGCTTTCCCTATGAATTCAGATTCATCAGCACAGCAGCAGCTGCAGTCTCCCTGCTCTCACTAACAAGCAGCTTCAGACTGGTAGGTGGTAATGTGTGGGAGGGAGGGTGCTGATTGGCTGGAATGTGTCTGCTGACTGTGAGGTACAGGGTGAAAGTTTGTTCAATGATGATGTATAGGGGGCGGACGCGAACAAGCTATGTTCGTCGGGAACTGTTCGCGGGCGAATAGTTCGGGACATCTCTACCTAGCACTACAGATTTTAGGAGCTCAAATTATATTTCACGTAAATATATAAGTTAATTCCTAGTTGAGGAGTTGGTGTGAATTTGTGGCCTGATACTACAGATTTTAGGAAGTTCAAATTATCTTACATGTAAATATATCTGTTAATCCCTAGTTGTGGAGTTGGTGTGAAATTGCAGCCTAACACTACTGCCCTTTTACCCATACCGTTACAGGACAGAATGTCCGACAGTAAGCTGACAGGCCCTTCTGAGGGAACGGGCAGTGGCTAAAATGTTTCTAGAGCTGGCAAATGTAGCAGCAGAAGAAGTGACAGGCCAGAGCTGCCAGTGTAATCTAGTGGTAGTGTTTTGACCAACAACCCAGCTGTCCTTGATTGGTTGACTCGGTCTTCTGCTTCCTCCGGTATGCAGGCATGTAGTGACGATGAGTGTTGCATGGGACCTGGAGTTGCGAGCGGTCAGTCACGTGGCCCTGAGACTGGTGAGGGTGACATCAGTGATGTACAGACAGTAGCCGATCGCACATGGAAGCCGGTGAAGAGGGGGCTTCATCATTATCAGAAGACGACAGTGGCAGCTTGTATGTGAGGCAGCGGTTGAGCCAAAAGGTGGTAACATGGCATTGAGTCAGCAAGGTGGCAGCAGTGTGAGGTTTGGCGCCAAATGTGCCCGGGGTAAACCATCTGCTACACAGGAACCTACTTTTCTGGAAAGAACTAGCGTGCATGGGAAAATGCTCTACTCAGCGATGTGGGAATTTTTCATCAAGCCGCCGGACGACGTCAGCATCACCATTTGTAGAATCTGTGGGCAGAAGGTGAAGCGTGGCCAGGGTGCCAATGTTGGCACCACAGCCTTGTTTCAACACATTCAGTGTTACTATAAAGTTGCCTGGGAAAACCGTAGCGCTAATGTAGTGGTACAGCCTGATGCAGCAACTGCTGCATCATCCAGTGGCCAGCACACCTTCTCCAGCAGTCAAGGCTCCACCACCTCAGCAGAAAGGAGCTGTCCCTTCCTCCCATCATCTACTGGTCCTGATGCTCCTGCTCCTCTTCCTCCTCCTCGTCACTCATTTCATACAACGGTATGGATGCACTCGTCGAATGGTGCAGAAGCTGAATGTGCTCCTAGCCAACTTGCTGATACTACAGTCCTTATCTTTCCATGTGGTGGACTCTGCACCTTTCAGAGAACTAATGGCTTGTGCTGAGCCAAGGTGGAGAGTCCAAAGCCATCAATACTTCTCCAAAATAAGTTGTACCAGCCCTGCACATGTATGTTGAACAGAAGGTGGACCAGTCCTTGAGACTGTCGGTGTCTGCCAAAGTTCATAGCAGCGCAGATGTGTGGAGCTGTAACTACGGTCAAGGACAAGATATGTCCTTTATGGCCCACTGAGTAAATGTGGTTCCTGCCCAGCCACATCAGCAACTTGGCCAGGTGACGGCACTGCCACCTCTACATTCTCAAGCTGTGAGTCTTGTGCCAATGTCCTCCTCTGCTTATTCATCCTCCACTTTGTCCTCAGCCTCCACTGCAGGCACAATTTCAGAGTGCCACTCCAGCAAACCACCTGTGCAGAGCATGGTGGTGTCACGCTGTTCTGTACTTGGTTGACCTGGGCAAATGGAGTCATACCAGGGAGGGACTGCTTTTGGGTCATTCAAGAGGAAATCCAATCCTAGCTCTTTCTTTGCCAATGTAAATTCAGAACCATGATCACGGACTGGAAGAGCATTGTGTCGGCGCTGTGCCAAGGAGGCCTGACCCATGCACTCTGCAAGGCGCAGGTCTTTAATCTGGTTGTAAAGCAGTTCCTGAAGTCTTCCACCCAACTGCAAGGCATCTTGAAAATGGCTAGGAAACTTTGCATGCACTTCAGCCTGATATGCGACTGATATGCAACGTTTCCATCTATTGGAACTCCACCCTGCACATGTTGGACCGACTACATGAGCAGAGTAAGGCCTTAAACAATTTCTTGATGCTGCAGGCTGAAAGGAGAACTCTGTACACGTCTATATGCCATGACCAGGGGATGCGAGCGTCAAATTTTTTTCTTGCTATGACAGGTCTGGACAAGGACTTAGTGCAATTTGTGTTGGAGCTGTTACAGTTTACTTTGACTCATAATTATTTTTTGTTCAAGGACCGCTTCTTCCTACAGCTCCAGGGAACGGCGATGGGGGCGTCTTGTGCGCCCTCATACGCCAATCTTTTCCTGGGGCTGTGGGAGAGAGAGGTAGTTTCTAATACTTTTGGTTATGACGACGTACTCCTCTGGTCTAGGTATATAGACGATGTATTTTTTATCTGGCAGGGCTCCACGTCCCAATTGGAGGATTTCCTCTCAAGACTCAATAAGAATGATCTCAACATAAAACTTACATGGAAGTTTAGTGTAGAACAAGTAGATTTCCTGGACATTTTGATTATGAAGGACCTCGACGGTAAGATTGTGACTGATGTCTTTCGTAAAAAGACCTCTGTCAACGCCCTCCTGCATGCTTCCTCGTCACATTATCCCAAAGTGATTCAAGCTATTCCTAAGGGACAATTCCTTAGAATGAGGAAAATCTGCTCAGAGGATAGCCATTTTGAGGAACAATCACATAATCTTATGAGGAGATTTGTGGATAGGGGTTATCACCCTAGGGCTATCAAGGAAGGATATAACAGAGCAAAGGATGTATCAAGGGATACCCTATTGACGAGGAGGAACTTGACCAGGGAGGATGACCGGACAGTGAGGTTCATTACCCCTTTTAATGAAGACTGGCGATGGATTAAAAGCATCCTATGCAAGCATTGGTCAGTACTGCACACTGACAGAGATTTACATACTATTTTGACTCCTTATCCGAGGATAACATGGAAAAGATCCCGCACACTACGAGACATACTGACTAGGAGCCACTATGTGGCCAATGTACCGAGAGGTATTTTTGGGAGCAAAGGACCCATGTGGGGATCTTATGCATGTGGCAGGTGTGCTGCATGCACCTATATGTCACGTTCCACCACATTTAGTAATTCTCTTGGAGACAAAGAATTTAAAATAGTACATCATATTACGTGCAATACTGAAGCAGTGATTTATTGGCTGACCTGCCCCTGCAAGATGATCTACGTGGGCATGACAAAGAGGGCCTTAAAGGTACGTGTATTAGAACATGCCGGTCGTATTCGTGCGGCAGCGGAGGCAGAGGTAGAAGTGTGGGACCAATTAGAGTCAGTACCGCGCCATTTTCGGCGGTTCCACAATTGTGATCCGTCATTGATGTCTGTTAAGGGCATCGATAGAGTGAGGTTGGGCATCAGGGGAGGAGATATCAAGCGCGCCTTGTTACGTATAGAAACCAAATGGATTACAATACTCAATACGGTAGTCCCGGAGGGACTAAATGAGTCCAATAGCTTCAAACCCTTTTTGTGACGTGAATTTTAATTTCCGGGGTGTATCGAGTTTTTAATTTTTTGTATGTTATCTTCCTAGTTTTCGACTTAAGTCTCTTTGGATTTTCGTATCTGTGGGTGTGGTGGTTTCGTGAAGATGCCAGAAGATACACTGCAATTTCAGGTGGAGAAGAGGTGGATCCTATGCGTTCGGGACCAATTAAGGACTGCGATTTGTTTCATATTACATTTTGAAATGTTATGCTATTCCATATAAACATTTTTTTTTTCTTTCACTTTTTGTGTTATATGTGGTCACAGTACTATCAAATTTTCACTTAAGTAAATATTTTTGTACACATAATCATTGTTTTAATTAAATTATCCTTATATTAATATTTGTACACTTGGGGCACAAAATAATCCTTATATATCTTATGCATCGTTTTATTGATATTAATGTATTTTACACATGTGGTTTTTTTGACACATTTTGATGTATTTTTCACCTTGATTTTTGTTTTTTTAGTCTTATTTATAAAGAGAGGAGTAGGGTATATGATTATGAATTGTTCGCATATTTTTTATTTATTTTCATTCTTATTTATTATTTCATATGATCATGAAGGTTTTTGATTCCATTTTTGATTATGATTTTATGTTTGAATATTATTTGCATATGTATTAATTTGTATTATTGGTATCCTTTGTGGGAATATTATGGGTTAGATTTATATGGTATATAATGTATTGATTATTTAATCGGGATGATTCTTGATTTGATAATTATGGTGATTTATATTATTTTTGGAGTGGAGATATGATGAAGTATAGTATTCTGGACTGTCTACTTTATTGTAGTCTTTCAAGATATACATGTGGTCCCTGGACGCATTGATAATTTTGAGTATTCTCGGTTTTTTATATAATTTTTTGGAAATATTGATTTTCTCCTCTTCCCCCGCTTTATATTACTTATACTATTTATATTATTATAATCAATTATATTATGCGATAGTTATTGCAATCAATCTTGGTATGCATAATTCTGAAATGGATTCAAAATGTTGATCGCTTTCCCAGTTTATATAACTATTTACGTGATAATCTTAGTATTTGTTTGATCTTGGGGGCACGATCAATTGTATTATACTCTTTGTGCATATCTTTGATTAATCATGCCTTTTGACACTCTTTGAAGTATATCGGACTTATGTGTGTTATCTTTTTGACATTTAGTATTGAGTGTCTGATCATGTGATTGGTCATGTGCAGCTCACGTGACGGGCGGTGACGCGACCGAGCTCATGCGCTGGCCGGCTTCCTCCGGATGTGCTCGTTATGATCATGATGCTGCGCTGACATGCGCAGATGATCGATCGAGACGCGCTGAAGGATGAAGTCGGCCATCATGGCTGGGTTGCGCCGAGATATCCGATCCCGTCATGTGCCTGCGACTGACCATTAGCAATATCAGCAGGTGATGATTAGTATTACGGTCATTACTTTGATTGGTTATTCACCTCCCACCCACGGTATATATACCCCGGTCTTTTGCTTTTATCCTCACCTCCTGATGAAGCCTGGACGGTGAAACACGTGTAGGGGTGTTTTCTGTGCAGTTTGAGCGGTCGGTGTTTGGGTGCAATATGGGTATGTGTTATTTTTATTTCTACCTGCATTATTGATGTGTATGGTTTATTTGCAATTTTCCACATGCCATATTTTTCAGTGTAGGGATCCACTTATTTGGGTCTACCTCCTAATTGTATTGACTGGCGGTGGGCTCAGATAGTGGGATAGGGGAGATGCATGTATTAGCCTTATTTGGGGGGACACAGTTTTGTACATGGTAGTGATTATTTACCCCTGTGTCTTACATCCTATACCTTTTGGTTCAATTGCATCCTTGCATGCACCAGCCCCTAGGGATATATATATGTATATCTTTTCTAATTTGAGTCCTATTTGGATTTAAAGGACCTATATTGGATAATATTGCCCCACACCATTGCTCTACTGTTGTATCTCATCTGTATCAGGGTGTCTCGTATTCTATTCTGCCTTTCTCTATAGACCCAAAAATAATTTTTTATATATTAAATTAAATTGTGACATAATAAAATTTGATATTTTTTCATGAGACATGGAAGTTTGTTTTGTGTTTTCAATGTGGTTAGGTACTGCCATGTTATATATATATTCCTTTGCATGAGGTTTTGTAGGTTTACATGAAATGAGAACTCCCCTGTGTACCTTAAACGTTAGCCAGTGACAGCTCATGTCTGACACCTGCCGTTTGCTCAGGCCCTTTGAAGAGGCCACTTTATTTGTCAGTCACCAGGACTACAGGATGAATTACGTCACTCCACTCCTTCATGTCCTGGAGCAGATGCTGACAAATCTGACTGGCCAGGGGACAGGAGATGTGGCGCCAACATCTTATTGGCACCTGAGCCCTGGGGACACTGAACTGGAGAAGGGGGACATTCACGCACAAGCAATGTATACAGAAATGGTTGGTTTTATCGACACAAGTGACAGGACTTTGTCTAAGGCCACAGAGAGTACACAGAGAAAGCAAATGAGAAAGCAAACTATGGTGAAATCTGCTGTAAATCCAAATATATTGCTTTAATTAACTGATGTTGCATTGACCTTTTATCAATAACTGTCATTATAAGGTATGTTAAGTCATGGTTACATGGATGACTACTTGATGTCTGTATGATTACAAAAACTGCACACAGTGTGATAAAAAAAACAATAAGCTATATATAATTTTCTTAGTAACATCTTGTAATAAAAAAGAAGACATTTATTATAGCCAAGCTTGTAAATATTGTAATTTTATATGTGATTTTCTAAAACCATCTGGTTTATTGTTTTATTTTGACTTTTTTTTTGTATAAGAGGTTTATAGGAGAGTACATCAAAATCAAATATATTTGAAGGCAAATCCATAAAATGAATTTGCTAAACAAGAGAATTTCCTCCCTATGACCTAGTACAGAAGCTAAAAAGAACAAAGCAGTCACATTAATCTGGCAAACTATTGCCATTTGTCTATTTTATTTGCTATAGAAGTGAATTATGGGTCATTACTGGCGTAACCTTTTCAGTCCTTTTAAAGTGAATGTTTTTGTCTATCGATTATCTAACATTATATCTCCAAAATAGTCCTCAAATGCACTGGCAAGTCCCCCACATAAGAATAATGACTATGAGGATATCGAGTTGTACAGTATATGAAGAGAAAGTACTTTGAGATTAGAGGGGTGACATAAGGAAAGTGTGTGAGGAACACAGGAACCAAGGCTTTTAATTTTGAAGCACTTTAAAGATATTGCTGCTATACTTTACTTTAAACACTGTACTGTATATCACCATTGTAGGATGCAATCACATGTATATATCACATGGTTGCTGAATATGAAATCACACTAGATGACAAGTCACCACGACCATGCTGCTAGTTGTAGATTTTGCAAGTATCAGAATTTCTTTTGAAGATCAGATTATCCTAGGCAGCTTTATGTGTCCAAACAGATTCTTAATTAACATCTGGTGATATCTGAGAGACAAAAAAAAAATCACAATAGATGAATAGTAAGGAATAGGATGTGGTGTGATTAGAATAAAGTCTTTATGTACAAACTCGGTTCTGAACAAATGTCAATCTGTTATATGAACAACTGGGGATTTGCGTCCTATCACAGATCTTACTAGAACAAATCTAGTCATATATCAACTTTCTTGGCTTTAGCTGGAAACATAATTACATATATTAAAGCAAATTTTACTCCAGTTTTAATGCAAATTTTTGTGACAAAGTTTATTTGCTTTTCTGACTTATGATACAATTACAGATTCTAATTCAGTACTGAGAGGCAGCCAAATAATTGTATCCAGCTAATTTCTAGTAATTTAATTACAATAATGCTGCTTTTGGTTGGGTACAGAATATGTCAACACTCTTTCATAAACTTTATAGGTAGCAGAGTGATTTATTGTGCAGATACTGTTTACACAGAACTATTTCATTAACTGAAATTATGACTGAATTATGTTTATCCAGTCATTGTGTGTGGAAGAGATGGAGCTAATCTCTAGCTGGAGTGGATATTGCTGATGACTGTGAAATAGTAACTGACAAATACTATTAGGTACATTTCCTAAAAATTTTATTTTTGCCTTAAAACTAACAAATTACAAAATCAAGTGATATTTTTATTCATATTAGTGTTCACATCGTGTTTTTGTCCCATGTTTAACATACACACATAGGGGGAGATTTATCAAAACTGGTGTAAAGGAAAACTGACAGGCTGGGTTCACATCACTGATTTGTTTTCCGTTCTTCTGACCCATACTTTTTTCTGTCTATAATAATGGATCTCAAATGAAAATTGCTAAAGCGGATGCAAAATAACTATGCCTGAGCATAACGGATGCTCAAAATAAAAGATCCATTTGTTTGATTTTGTTTATGATGAATCAGAATGGAAAATTAAATGGTAATGTGAACTTGCCATAAGTTGCCTATACAACCAATTCGATTCCACCTTTCATTTTCGAGTGCTCCTTTGGAAAATGAAAGGTGTGATCTGATTGGCTGCTATAGGCAACCAAGCCAGTTTTCCTTTACATCAGGTTTGATAAATCCCCCCATAATGTTTAGTTAAATAAATACCATACAATGGCATCTATCATAGAGTTCCATTGCAAAAAAAAAAAGTATTGGTTAAATTATACTTTTTGAATGGACTCTGCAGGATGGAAAAGTATACTCTACTATACTTTTGCATCTTTTTTTCCCCAAACCTATAAACCAATAAACATCTGTGGGACAAAAAATGTGATGTGAGTAATAAAAAAAATATACAGCAATTGTATCCCTCGAAGAAATTCTGAATCCCCTGGATTTGAGAGCGTAAAATGCTTGATACCCTGCTGGCAGTAGAATACCATTACAAGGGAATGATATATTCATGTTCCTAAGGGTACTTTCACACTAGCGTTTTGGATTTATGTTTGTGAGATCCGTCATGGGCTTTTAGAAGCGGTCCAAAACTGATCAGTTTTGCCCTAATGCATTCTGAATGGAAAATGATCCACTCAGAATGCACCAGTTTGCCTCTGTTCAGTCACCATTCTGCTCTGGAGGCGGACACCAAAACGCTGCCGGCAGCATTTTGCTGTCTGTCCTGGGATGCGGAGTGAGACGGATCCGTCCTGACACATAATTTAAGTCAATGGGAATGGATAAGATTTCTCTGACACAATCGAAAATGTATCCTTTCCCCATTGACTTTCAATGGAGTTCATGACGAATCCTTCTTGGCTATATAAGACATAATACAACCAGATCCATTCATGACGGATGCATGTGGTTGTATTATTGTAACAGAAGCATTTTTGCAGATCCATGATGGATCCGCAAAAAATGCTAGTGTGAAAGTAGCCTTATCTGAAAAAGAAAATTATGTGATATTCTAAAGGCTTAACTTCAGAATTAGCATGATCGATCAGTTCAAGGGAGACTTAAAGGGGTATTCCAGCTCTTTAAAAAGGATTGCCTATCATTAGGACAGGTCATTAAATTAGGGCAGGGTTCACCTCTTGGCAACCCCATACATTAGCTAATTGAAATGGTGCAGCACTCCAAAAAGTGCCACATCTCTGTCCTTGTTTACTAGGCACAGCTGCATATTTATAGTAGAGCTGTGCCTGGTATTACAACTCAGTCCCATTCACTTAAATGTTGGTGTGAGCTACAATATTAGGCACTGTACACCCACTACAAAAGTGCAGAGCTGTGTATAGAAAAAAATTGGGGAATGCGGTACTCACTAGATTGCTGCGCCCCTTCAATCTGCTCACTAGTGGAAGTGTGAAGAATTGGATATCCCTGCCATCGCCGATCTGATATTGATGACGAGGCAAGTAGGGTGCAAAATCCCCAAAAAGTGGGCTATATGCCAAACTTGTTTTCTGGTTTACATGGGTTGATCAGTGTTCCCCAATAATCTACATAAATATAGCTTGATAGGTCATGAAGCACTGTGAGTTGGCCATATACTGATATAATATGACAGTTCATGAATGGAAATTCCTTTTAGTAGATGTGGTGGGGTTTTCAGAGTCCTTCAGAAGTCAAATGACATGTACAATAGCCTACATTCTGTCATGAGGCTTGTGATATACACAGGGGTATTTTTTTTTTCTTAATCTTGACTCTTTGAAAGATTTTTTAGGTTAAAAATGGCAGCTCCAGGTGTTACTAGGAAGTCTATGGTAAATTAAATGCAGGACCAACACGTTCTTTTTATAGAACATGTAGATATTATTTCACCCTTGGGATACATTTTTTGGTCAATGGTGCTTTTGTGTGAAGGAGCCCTATAACAGGCTTTCCAGCTTACTTAAAAAGGCAGCAATATCTGTGCTTGTACTAGTTATTACTGATACACCTGTGCTACATGGCTTCAAAAGATTGGCCTTACAGTTATGCAGTTATGAAAAGAAATTTTAAACAACAGACATAGACTATTTTGCTATTGGTTGTTAGATGCTCACTGAAGTCAAATTCCACTCAAAACTGCTGTTACCTTTGAGAAATCTGCCACAACAAATGGTATATTGGCATAAATGGACATACAGTACACCACAATTGTCACAAAATATTCAAACTATTATCTAACTGCCCAGGTTACAGATTGATTGCCTCCAAACCTCAAATGAGGCTTGATAGAAATTATGTAGGTCCTTTTTCCCAGAGATGACAGGTTTAAAATGCTTTATCCATTCAAAAAGTATTTTGTGAAATAATTATTATTAAGTATTATGTCTTCTACTCTTATCATTAGTTCTCAGGGCTGCGTTGCCAAGAAGCCATGAAACCCTAGAACACTTGGCTCAAATGTTACTGTTTACTGTTCCTTCATAGTGGTGTTCTTTGCCACTTTTCTGCTATTTGACATATCAAGATGGATCTCTTGATGTTAAGGAGTTTGTGTTCCCCAATCTCTTGCTTACAGAAGTACATTAGTGGCAAAGCTGGAAACCTAGAGGTATTCTACAGAGCACACACTGACATGAAAAGATGAATGTTTCCTGTACTTCACAATAAATTAAGTAAGGTTTGTGGGAAAAGTGTTGTCTACAGTCATTAGTGAGTGGCAAAATATGAATCTTACAGTATAATACTGCACTTCTGCTAAAAATAAGACATCTCTTCCAGAAGTGTTAAAATCTTTCAAAGTGTCAAAGAGAAATCTACAATTTTCTTGAAGATATAATTGATCCCATGTGAGTTTTTCTGAGTCTTCTATCGTTGTCACTTGTCAAGCAAGGCTGCATACATTCATGTATTCATTATAGAATGGTGTAATAAGCTATCACTCATATAAACACAAATATATTTAAGTTGAAGTATGATACAATATTACATTGCCATACTTTAGTTATTACATGTATACAGTATAAACTTGGAGAAAAACCTGCACTTCAGAATTATGGCTTCAAAGAGTTACAAAATAGGGCTTTGAGACATTTAGCAGTATACTTGTGCAAAACTATTGAATTTTTTTGCATTTTTTGCAATTTTTAAAAACTTTGAAGCTCACAGTAGGAGGCTGCTAGGTTTAACCCTTTTTCATTTTTGTATTTTCGTTTTTAACTCCATTCCTTCTTGAAGCTGTAAAGTTTTTTAGTTTTTTTCCATTCTCCTAACCGTATGATGGCTTTTTTTTTTTTGCTGAACAAGTACAATGTACTTTCTAATGACACCATTTTATATTGCATGTGATATTGTGGGAAGCTGGAAAAAAAATTCCAAATGGGGTGAAAAGTGGAAAAAAAACACAGTTCAGCCATTTAAATTTTATGGATTTTCCTTTGAAACTTTGAGACTGTCTCTGACTATCGATTATATTTCTGATGTTACCTCCTAAGCCAAAAACAAAGTGGGGCAGCACTACCTTAGTCCACAAACGAACGGTACTTTCTGTGGCAGTGCCTGTGGTGTTGGATCCCGGCCGTGGATCCCCGCAATAGATTTCAGAAAAGAAGACGAAAACCACGGCACTCTTCTTGAGAAGCTGTGAAGTTTATTCACCCAGTATGCGACGTTTCGACACTCAGTCTTTTTCAAGCATAGTATGCTTGAAAAAGACTGAGTGTTGAAACGTCGCATACTGGGTGAATAAACTTCACAGCTTCTCAAGAAGAGTGCCGTGGTTTTCGTCTTCTTTTCTGAAATCTGATGTTACCTCCTGGTTATTGACCCTGCATGTTATTTGACTCATTGTCATTATATCCTGTTTTGTCTTTGACGTTTTACCCTCTGGTTCTGTCTTTGTCAGCCGTTATTTGTACCTCTTTTTTATTAGGCCCTTGCACTTAGTTAAGTTAGGGACCATCGACAAATCAACATTTAAGATGGATCGTTCCAGTAGAGATAGTGGTGTGGGTGGAAGTACAGGGCTACAATATTCCCCAGAGTCTGGAGGTGGGGGCAGCATGAGGAGGCCACACAGTGGCACAATCACAGGTTGTGGAAGTGGCTGCAGCATAAGGAGGCCACATAGTGGTGGCACGATGATGAGAGATTGCTGAGGTGGCTGCAGCATGAGTAGGAAACAGAGTGGCACGACGATGAGAGATTGTGGAGGTAGCAGCAGCATGAGGAGGCCACAGAGTAGCATGACGACGAGAGATTGCAGAGGTGGCAGCAGCATGAGGAGGCCACAGAGTGGCTGCTTCACCTATTTATTTATAGGGAATATGGGACAGAACAGAAGGTTAAAATTTCTCAACTTTATAAAGTTGCTTAAAACACGATTTAATAAAACACGTTCTCCGGCACAAAATGCTTGGCAAATTGATTGCTCGGGAATTTCCCTCGAAGATTTGGATAACATATTGGTGAATTTAAGTTTACTTTCTTATAATTTTAATAAAGTTTTGGTTCAATTTAATATTTAATAAATTTAATTACATAAATTATTTTAAGTGTTGCCTAAGATAGCAGAGAATCAGCCAGTCTTCTGTTTATTCGACAACATGGTTGCGATGGAAAAAGCATTCCAAAAAATTATTTCTCTCCACTAGACTTGAGCGGACACCTGGATGTTCGGGTTTGACGAGTTCGGCTTAACTTCACTGAATTGTTCGGGTTCGGGATCCGAACTTACCCCGAACCCGAACCCCATTGAAGTCAATGGGGACCCGAACCTTTGGGCACTAAAATGGCTGTACAAAAGCCCCGGAAAGGGCTAGAGGGCTGCAAAAGGCAGCAAAATGTAGGCAAATACCCTGCAAACAAAAGTGGATAGGGAAATGACTTAAAATAAAATAAAATAAATGAAAATGTAACATTATTAATTGGCAACTCGGAGGAGGAGGTGGAATAGGAGGTTGTCGGAGGCCTCAAGTGGGAATGCCATCAGCAGCACATCTACCAGCATGCATGTGTAGTCAAGCATCTTTAGATCAGTAACAGACGTTTTTCCAAAATTTGGTTTCCTGCCAGCAATGCACAGCTGTGGCATATCACTGGCAAAACTGGGTTAATGTCACCCACCAATGGAACAGGCCAAATTTCAGAAATGTAGGCCCCTGGCACCCGGACAGAGGAGAGGTCAATTCACTGCAAAACAGGCTTCATGTCACCCACCAATGAAACAGGCGATAATCAGAAATGTAGGCCCCTGGCACCCAGACACAGTAGAGGTTCACTCAAGACAAAACAGGCTTCATGCCACCCACCAATGGAACAGGCTATTGTCACTAATTTAAGCCCCTGGCACCCAGACAGAGGAGAGGTTCATTCATGGCAAAACAAGTTTAATGTCACCCACCAATGAAACAGGCGATTTTTAGTAAGTTAGGCCTCTGGCACCCAGACAGAGGAAAGGTCAATTCACGGAGAAACAGGCTTCATGTCAGCCACCAATGCAACAGGCCACTATCAGAAATGTAGACCCTGGCACCTGGACAGAGGAGAGGTCAATGCACGACAAAACAGGCTTCATGTCACCCACCAATGGAACAGGCGATTATCAGAAATGTAGGCCCCTGGTACCCAGACAGAGGAGAGGTCAATTCACGGCAAAAAAAGAGGTTAACGTCACCCACGAATGCAAGAGGCGATGATCAGAAATGTAGGCCCCTGGCACCCAGACAGATGATAGGTCAATTCACGACAAAACAGGCTTCATGTCACCCACCAATGGAACAGGAGATTATCAGAAATATAGGCCCCTGGCACCTAGAGAAAAGAGTGGTCAATTCATGGCAAAACAGGCTTCATGTCACCCACCACATGAGGACAGAGGAGAGGTCAATTCACTGCAAAACAGGCTTCATGTCACCCACCAATGGAACAGGCGATTATCAGAAATGTAGGCCCCTGGCACCCAGACAGAGTAGAGGCTCACTCAAGACAAAACAGGCTTCATGTTATCCACCAATGCAACAGGCGATTTTTAGAAATGTAGGACCCTGGCACCCAGACAAAGGAGAGGTTCATTCATGGCAAAACAGGCTTCATGTCACCCACCAATGGAACAGGCGATTTTTAGTAAGTTAGGCCCCTGGCAACCAGACAGAGGAGAGGTCAATTCATGGCAAAACAGGCTTCACGTCAACCACCAATGCCACAGGCTACTATCAGAAATGTAGGCCCCTGGCACCCAGACAGAGGAGAGGTCAGTTCACGGCAAAACACGCTTCATGTCACCCACCAATACAACAGGCCACTATCAGAAATTTAGGCCCCTGGAACCCAGACAGAGGAGAGGTCAATCCATGGCAAAACAGGCTTTATGTCTAGAGTTGAGCGGACACCTGGATGTTCGGGTTGGAGAAGGTCAGCCAAACTTCACGGAAATGTTCGTGATCCGAACTTGACCCGAACTTGACCCTGAACCTGAACCCCATTGAGGTCAATGGGGACCCGAACTTTTAGGCACTAAAATGGCTGTAAAATAGCCCTGGAAAGGACTAGAGGGCTGCAAAAGTCAGCAAAATGTGGGTAAGTGTCCTGCAAACAAAGAGGAGAGGTCATTAGATGGCAAAAAAAGGTTAATGTCACCCACCAAAGCAACAGGCGATTATCTGAAATGTAGGCCCCTGGCACCCAGACAAAGGAGAGGGCAATGCACCGAAAAAGAGGCTTCATGTCACCCACCAATGCAGCAGGCCACTTTCAGTAATTTAGGCCCTAGCACCCTGACAGAGGAGAGAGGTCCCGTAATAGCCCTGGAAAGGGCTAGAGGGCTGCAAAAGGCAGCAACATGAGGGTAAGTGCCCTGCAAACAAAGAGGAGAGGTCATTAGATGGCAAAAAAAAAGTTAATGTCACCCACCAAAGCAACAGGCGATTATCTGAAATGTAGGCCCCTGGCACCCAGACAGAGGAGAGGGCAATGCACGGAAAAAGAGGCTTCATGTCACCCACCAGAGCTTGCATCATTCTCAAAGTGCAGCATTTCTAAGTGCCCTAGAGATATTCAAGAGATACTCAGGAGGTAATCTGGAGGTGAGTACAATCTAATAAGTTTTGTTTAACATATTTTCTTGCATTAAAATGGCAGACCTGATTCAGTGCAGGAATTGTTGTGCTTTCATTTCATGTTTGACTCTTCGCAGGTTTGGATGCTGTCTGATCTGCAGACAGTTCTCCATAATGCAGCAGGAAATTGCATTTTTGAAATCTAAGATTTGTAAAGTAACTGTTAGACAAACTCAGACTTGGCATGTTGCAATGCCACTGTCACAAAGGCCCCCCAGAAATGGAAGATGGGTTACTGTAGGTTCTGGTAGACTTAGAGATGTTGATAGAAGACATGTCCCACAGTCTGTGGCTCTCCGTAATTCATTTGCAGCACTTTCAGAATGCAAGAGCAACGTGGAGGATGGCTCAGGCACAGTGGGTGAGGAACAATCACCTCCTATGCCTAAGGTATGCAAGACTACAGCCAAAGACAAAAAGGATATAGTGAGTACTAATAGTAAGCAACTATTGGTGGGCGATTCTATAATAAGAGGTGTGAAGTTTGAAGAAAAGGGTTTTGTGAGATGTCTCCCTGGTGCTACTGCTAGCAGGGACAGACGATGTATCCTTAACATTATTAAGCAAGCAAAAATGGAAAAGGAGGTGGATGTTATTGTCCATATTAGGACAAATGATCTGGCTTGCAATGAAGTTTCAAAAGTGACGGAAGCTTTTCACACACTTGGTAATGATATATGGGGGATTGCATCGACTGTCTCATTCTCTGCAGTTCTGCCTGTGCATAACCGTCAGCATAACAAGCAGTTGCGTATTAAGGAATTCAATGTATGGCTTGGTGAATGGTGTTTGAACCAGGGATTTGGCTTTGTGTCTCATGTTGGCTCTAGCTGGAATGGAAATGAACTGTACAAGAAAGATGGTTTGCATCTTTCTCTCAAGGGAACTAATGTCCTCAGTGAACAGTTCAAAGTTTTTGCAAAGGAACATTTAAACTAGGAAAGGGGGGCACAAAAGAGACAATCCATCAGTTCGGCTGCCCCCCGAAAAAACAATGCCAGAAGATGCCAGGAGCTGATAGGATAAGAAATGACAAGCTAAAAGTCTTGTCTACAAATGCTCGCAGTTTAGGGAATAAGATCAACGAACTTGAGTCTGTAATGGCATCTGAGAATATGGATTTAGTGGCTGTTACTGAGACATGGTTCAATGAGAGTAATGACTGGGATATAACAATACCTGGGTTCTCGCTATATAGGAAAGACAGAGAAGGCAAGAAAGGGGGTGGAGTGGCCCTATATGTGAAAGATAGCATCAGATAGCTATCATTGCAGCTTTTAAGGAATGGAGACATCATCTTCAAGGAACCTCACAGCAAATGATAGTTCTGACTGATCACTGTAATTTGGAATTCGTTAGTAGCGATGATCGAATATGCCCATATTCGAATTCGCGATATTTCGCGAATATTTCGTAAAATATTCGCGATATATTCGCAAATTCGAATATTCGTATTCGTCATCATTTAATCGCCATCTTTTTTTTATAAAATCGCGGATAATCGCATAATGCGTATGATCATGCGCATAGAGTGTGAAAAAAATCGCATTACGGAAAAATCGCATAAAGGCAATATTTCAATTTTCAAGTCAATGCGCAGGCATGTCAGCAAGTGTAAGATATTCGCATCGCTGTCAAAAAAATCGCATTACGGAAAATCGCAAAAAAGGCAGGATTTTGGCTATGGCTTTGAAAAAGAACCTTGATGCAAAACAACACCTTAAATGAATGAAACTCAGAGTCACTCAAACTCATTTATCAACACAAGTGAACTGAAGTTCTTGAACTTATTGTGTATCATCTAATTTAACCAATGCGAATATTCGCAATATCGAATTTATGGCATGATATTAGAAAAAATCGCGAAATCGCGAATATGCGATATTCGCGCGAAATATTCGCATCGCGAATATTCGCGCCCAACACTATTCGTTAGATCTGCCAAATGTCTATCCCCTCGTCAAGCTCGTTGGAGTCTCTTCCTCAATCAATTCAACTTCGTAATCTCGTACAGGCCCGGTTCCTGTAATGGCAAGGCAGATGCTCTATCAAGAATCTTTTCCAATGATTCCCCTTCTACGATTCCGTCCAAGACCATTGTTCCTAAGTCTAATTTTGTGGGAGTAATCCATAATAAGGATTTGCTTGAAGAGATAAAAGAGGCCTATGACATTGAGTCCTTGCTTTCTCGACCACCTGATGATGTGCATTTCATGTTTAAGAACATGGAGTAGACCCATGGGCAGCAGCTATATATACCCGAAACAATAACACAGAAAATTTAAAAAGTAGTCCATGATTCTAAGATCGTGGGTCACAAAGGAGTGCAGAAGACACAGGAATTTTTATCCCATTTCTTTTGGTGGCCCAATTATCAAAAGGATGTAATGAAATATGTCATGTCATGTCACTTTTGTGCTAGATGCAAGACTCCACGTTCTTCACCCATGGGTTTATTACAGCCTTTGTCGGTCCCCTCTCGTCTCTAGGGTTCTATTTCCATGGACTTTATCGTAGATCTACCTGCCTCTAAAGTAAAAAACACAATTTTGGTAATAGTTGACAGGCTCACCAAGGCTGCCCATTTTATTCCATGTACGGGCCTACCCTCTGCTAAAGATACTGCTGACCTTGTAGTTCAGAATGTGCTTCGTTTTCATGAAGTCCCTGATGAAGTAATCTCAGATCGTTTGGTGCAGTTTACATCAACATTTTGGCGTAGTTTTTGCACAGTACTTGAAATTAATATTAATCTATCAACCGCCTTTCACCCACAATCTATTTGGCCAAACTGAACACACAAATCAGATTCTGGAACAGTATCTTCGATGCTATATCTGCCATTTACAAGATGATTGGGTCAATCTGCTTCCTGTGGCTGAGTTCTCTTACAATAACTCCCAAAATGCCCCCACCAAGCAAACTCCTTTCTTTGCAAATTTAGGGTATCATCCAAATATTCTTCCCAAATTCCCAGCTGTTTCACCTTTTCCAGCAGTCGTGAAAAGGATCTCTGCATTACAGCAAAATTTAGAGTTACTAAAAGGAGCATTACAGAGGGCTCAAGAAAATTACAAGAAGATGGCAGATAAATTTCGCAGACCAGCACCAATGTTTAAAATAGGGGATAAAATATGGCTTTCCACTAGGAATTTGAAACTTAAAGTGGTTGTCCGGTCCAAAATCAAAATTCTTTTTATGTGCTCCTAACTCCCCTCCCCATGCATACATATGCCCCCAATACCTGTATTTCAAGTCTGAGCTTTCCTTCTCCCCTAGAAGACATCACATTATCCCGGCAGATCTGTTTACTTTCTTCCCTTCTTGTTTTGTTGAATACATAACTTTATTGGCAGCACAAGCCTGGCTGCACTGCACAGAGATGAGTCACAGGCTGGCCACGCCCCCCACACTGCTCTGTCTGCAGCTGCTACATTCACTACAACTCCTGTGTCCATCTTTCTACACAGAGACAGGAATATATTTCTCACCCAGTGTCTAAATCTCATCACTGACTGTCCACAGGCTCTGCCTTCACATGTGTATCTAATCCTATCCTGTGTGATACAGCCTGCTGAGCTGTGTATCTAATCTAATCACTGACCAAAGTGAAAATCCACAGGCTCTGCCCTCATCATGTCCAGAGTGTGATAGACACATCATATCTAATCACATCTGTACCTAATCCTATCCTGTGTGATACAGCCTGCTGAGCTATGTATCTAATCCTAGCCTGTGTAATACAGCCTGCAGAGCGGTGTAGCTAATCCCATCATTCATACTGAAAAAATGTGTATCTAAGGGTCCATTCACACGTCCGTGTGTGTTTTGCGGATCCACGGATCCGCGGATCCGCAAAACACGGACATCGGCGATGTGCATTCCGCAATTTGCGGACCGCACATCGCCGGCACTCTCATAGAAAATGCCTTTTCTTGTCCGCAATTGCGGACAAGAATAGGACATGTTCTATTTTTTTCGGGAACGCAATTGCGGACCCGGAAGTGCGGATCCGCAATTGCGGACCCGGCCGGGACATAGTCTGTCCCCATTGAAATGAATGGGTCCGCAATTCCGTTCCGCAAATGCGGAACAGAATTGCGGACGTGTGAATGGACCGTAATCCCGTTTTGTATGATCCTGCCTTCTGAGCTGTGTATCTAAACCCTTATGCACACGACCGTATACATTTTGCGATCCACATTTTTTGCAGTCCCATTGAGTTCTATGGATTTTAGGTTCTCATTTTGATGACCAGAATAGGACATGTTCTATTTTTACTAGAACTGACATACGGATATAAAAAACACACTGATGACGTCCCTGTGCTTTCCAAATCCGTATGTTAGTTCTGCGAAAGATGGAACATGTCCTATGCTGGTCCTCATAATGCAGATTGAAAACCCATAGAACTCAATGGGACATTCAAAAATTTAGAATCACACATGGACAGTAACCTCATTTAGTTGATCTGCGACTTGAAGACCGAAAAACAGATATGGTTCTGTGCACAAGCCCTATCACTTATACTGAGTGCTCATAACAGTGCCATCCACAGAACCCCACATAACAGTGCCATCCACAGAACCCCACATAACAGTGACATCCACAGTGCCCCCGATAACAGTGTCATCCACAGATCCCCCATAACAGTGTCATTCACAGATCCCCCATAACAGTGTCATCCACAGTGCCCCCATAACAGTGTCATTCACAGATCCCCCGATAACAGTGTCATCCACAGATCCCCCATAACAGTGTCATCCACAGATCCCCATAACAGTGTCATCCACAGATCCCCCATAACAGTGTCATCCACAGATCCCCCATAACAGTGTCATCCACAGATCCCCGATAACAGTGTCATCCACAGATCCCCATAACAGTGTCATTCACAGATCCCCATAACAGTGACCTCCACAGATCCCCCATAACAGTGTGTCATCTATAGATCCCCATAACAGTGTCATCCACAGATCCCCCATAGCAGTGTCATCCACAGATCCCCCATAACAGTGTCATCCACAGATCCTCCATAACAGTGTCATCCACAGACCCCCATAACAGTGTCATCCACAGACCCCCATAACAGTGTCATCCACAGATCCCCATAATAGTGTCATCCACAGATCCCCCCATAACAGTGTCATCCACAGATCCCCCATAAGAGTGCCATCCACAGATCCCCCATAACAGTGTCATCCACAGGTCCCCATAACAGTGCCATCCACAGCTCCCCCATAACAGTGTCCATCCACAGATCCCCGTAACAGTGTGTCATCCACAGGTCCCCCATAAGAGTGCCATCCACAGATCCCCCATAACAGTGCCACCCACAGGTCCCCCATAACAGTGCCACCCACAGGTCCCCATAACAGTGCCATCCACAGCGCCCCCATAACAGTGCCATCCACAGATCCCCCATAACAGTGTCATCCACAGATCCCCCATAACAGTGTCATCCACAGCTCCCCATAACAGTGACACCCACAGTGACACCCACAGTGCCCCCATAACAGTGACATCCACAGTGCCCCCATAACAGTGACACCCACAGTGCACCCATAACAGTGACACCCACAGTGCCCCCATAACAGTGACACCCACAGTGCCCCCATAACAGTGACACCCACAGTGCCCCCATAACAGTGACACCCACAGTGCCCCCATACAGTATAACATCTTCTTGTGGCCCCCGCCCCCATACAGTATAAGTTCCGGACAAGTAGATTGAGCCCCAACTTTAGTCCTTCGCCAAGTTTTTATTTCTAATTTCCACATTTATATATATATATATATATATATATATATATATATATATATATATCTTTATATTGATCTCTATCTCTTTCTATATATATAAATTATTAAGATATATATATATAGTAAGAGATAGAGATCAATATAAAGATATATATATATATATAGTAAGAGATAGAGATCAATATAAAGATATATATATATATAGTAAGAGATAGAGATCAATATAAAGATATATATATATAAATGTCTATCATGTCTAATATATATATATCTTTATATTCATCTCTTTTTTTTATTATGGTGCCAATATTTGCCCCCCAAAAAAGTGGCCATCTAAGGTATCTTGAAATGCATTATTTTCACTTTTTAAATGCCTTTTTTTTTGTTGGGAGGATTATTGTTCAGAATTACCTCCTGTGCTTTGGGGAAGTAATCAGAGAGGGAGGAAAGGAGTGTGGCACCTGCGCTATGAATTATGTTCCAGGCGATGGAGAGGAGTGTCCGGCGCATGCGCACTGCTGTTCTGCGTACTGCGCGTGCGTCGGCAAGGAAGACAGAGGCCGGCGCTTCAACAAGCAGGAGGCGGTGACGTCATTAGTGACGAACCGTCTCCTGCAGAAGACCGCGAGTGAAGACAGGAAGCAAAGAAGACGGACTGGGACCGGAAGAGGAGAAGATGAAGAGAGATGGACCACGTGACCTGAATGAAGATCTCAGGAACGGCAACTGTTAGGAAGGTAAGTGGGTGACACATACTGTTTATTCTACAGGTTGACACAGATGAAGAAAGAAACATTTTTGACCGGACAACCCCTTTAAGGTTCCTTCACCAAAACTTGGACAGAAATTTATTGGGCCTTATAAGATCATCGGGATTATTAATCCAGTAGTTGTTCAGCTCAAGCTCCCACGATCTCTGAAGATTCATCCTGTTTTTCATGTGTCCCTACTTTAAGCCTGCCATACCCAATCCTTTTCCAGAATGTATCCGTCCTCCTTCCAATGCGGTCCTGCAACCTCCTGTTCAAGACTCCAGTGCTTCCTGTGTACAGGCCTTGTCCCTGCCATTGGATTCCAGCAGTATTCCACTAGTATCGTGACAAAAGGGCTTTAAAACAGATAACTGCACAGCTGAGCGGCACATATTTTTTTTCTTTTTCTACTAATACACAGAAAAAATGGCTTTAAAACAGATAACTGCACCGCTGAGTGGCAAATATATTTTACTTTTGCCAATCTTCTCTCCATCGTCAGGGAGACCAAACCGGGCCAGGTGACCATGCTGCATTTTTATAGCTGTACATCTAGTGTCTTTCTTTTTCTCCCAGGTAACCAGTCATGTGATTGTAAGGATAACAATCACGTGACCGCAAGGATAGCGATATCGTGACGGGCAAGTACAGCATACATCTGATGTCTCCCCCCTTCTTCTGGTTAACCAGTCACATGGCTGCAGCGATCACGTGACTGGTAAATATGCATGATATTACATTCTTTTGGTTTTGCATCTGGCAAACTAGAATACTATGAGGTGCAATTTAGAATGCGATGTTTACACTGTATATATTCATTCTGTTCTTGAGGCACACCCCAAGGGTGTGACAACCTCCTTATGTGTTTGTTGGTGCCCCTTTTATGTTTATAAACTCCATACCAAACCACTACACATTCAGCAAACCTAACCTGATGAAGGTGACCTGAGTATCCCTGAAATGTGTTCTTTCTTTTATGCTAATTTGGTTACAATAAAGAAGATGTATCCATCATCTGTGTGATGCCGGTTTCTTTACGCCAGGCAGCAAACCTCCTGCAACTACTTTGTCCTTCTAAGAGATTGGCCCTCTCCAGGAGAAGTAACCCATCTGCGGCAGCATAACTTGCATCTCAGATTACAGTTTCTACAGGTCTACAATAGAGTTGTGCCTATTTCTAGCACAACTCACCAAGGTGAGCCTCCATTTTGGAGTTTCTTGCTCTTGGCTGTTTGCCCAGGACATACCTACCCTATATTGCGCCATTTCTGTTCTTACAGTAATTCCGTACCTTCTTTTCTGAAAAAATAAGCTGATGACTGGAATGCCCCAACTTTGATCTGCTGTGGAACATGGTAGTAAGTGTTCAATTCCTCTGCAGTGCCACTACTGGGGCAATGAAACTTTTTATGTCAGACAAAAATCCTTAAAGATGGTTACTCAAATTGCAACTTAAAACTTATGTTTTTCAAAGTATAACTTGCGCATATTTATGCAGTGTAAGTTTTCCATCGAGTCCAACAGTTTTTAGTTTTGGATCTTACTTGGGGAATTACTTCGCCGTAAACATTCTTTGTGGCATGGTTTGTTTTTGACTTTGCTTATCCTGCAAGCAGCGTTTTGGTGTCCACCTCCAAAGTGGAATGGAGGCTGAACGGAGCCAAACTGATGCATTCTGAGTGGATCCTTATCCATTCAGAATGCATCAAGGGCAAAAGTGATCCGTTTTGGACCGTTTGTGAGATCCCTGAACGGATCTCACAAACAGAAAACAAAACACCAGTGTGAAAGTAGCCTTATACCAATCTGTACCTTTACTGCAATTTCATTCATAAACGTCTAGTAGAAATAGTAGAACACATGAATGGCAGTAGAACACATGAATGGTACAACATAGAGTGATAAGAATGGATGCTCCGAAATTCTTGTTACATGGGAAATGTAAGTAGTTCCTAAAATAGACACGTCAGGAGAGGTGGCAGGTCCTCAGGGGCAGATTGGAAACTTAAAGTGGCCCTGGAAAAAATAATAAAAAAGTGCCCCCATTTTGAAGTCAGGTCCAAATTGATTGAAGGAAGGGCCAGGAGAAGCATATTGTGGCACATTATACCACCCCAACAGAGCCAAATACCCTCATCCATCATAAAATACAGCCAGCAGCAAAAAATACATCCCCAAAAACTTCCACTGGCCGGCTGTGAGGTGTGCCCAGGTGGCCCCCTGGGAAATTTTCCTGTAATGTCTATTACCAAACCGCCCTTGCAAGTCCTCTTTAACCCATTAAACAGTTGCCGTGATATACGATTTAAATCAATGTATTGAACTGCATCAATATACAATTGTAAATTGTCAATACCAGTGGGCAGTATGTTCATAGGGATGTTTAATTGTACCTCTGTCTGTTAATTACAGAACAAAACACTTGCAACTGTGCTACCAAACCTGTGACTTGGCATTGTAGAAATAGGATTAATAATAAAATGTCTCGTAACTGATAGAGTAGGAATGTGGGTGTTTCTGACCAGTAGTAGTAGCAGAAGCAAGTCACAATTCTCTCTCAATTCTCTGCCATATTATTATTGAGGACAAGGAAGATTACATTGGAACTAGAAGGCTCACTGCTTCTCTCAGTCATAGCAAGATGATGTGGATGTCACCTCAGAGTCAGACAATTTGTCTTGGAGCCAGGGCTCAATGCCTTCTTTCTGGTTCTCCTACTTTTGGCCACAGGAAAGTCGATAACTTGTATCATTGCTTTCTTCACTGCCCTCTCATAATAGGGCATCTTATTTGTTCCTAAAAGGCAACAAAACCTTATGTGCTATGGAAAATATGCATGATAGTCTTCTTTTGATGACTATGTGAGAACTATCAGTGTTTGTGATTTTACTACAAAGAAGAGGAGATTTAGTGGGAGGAGGAGGGCATCATGCATAGCTATGTTAGTGGTAGTGGTTGTAGTAGTGACACTTGTAGTGATGGTGATAGTGGCAGGGGCAATGATAGCATTGGTGACAGTGGCACTTGTGGCAAATACAGAGGAGAGAATCATGAGAGGGGACATGGAGCCAATGATAACAAATCACAGTCTGATAAAAGTAAAAAAAAAAAAAAGAGTAGATTGTTGGCATGCTGACATTTTAGATAATTGGTGCTCAGTGGTAGGGAAATCACCCACATATAACATTTAGAAACAACAAGGCACTCAAGTAGTAGATTAGTGAACAATTAGTATTTTATTATTCCATCCAGCAATATATTAAACAGTAGCCAATCTTTCGGTCCTGTCCCCGTACTCGGTTCATGGCCTAGGTGAAATAAGCCTTATTTTGAAATAGATATGTGTTATGTTAGACACTGTTAACAATTATATCAAAGGTAAAATACCAAACAAATACATGGTGGATATTGACAACATTTCTTCATACAGTCTAGTGTTAGATAATAATTGTCTCAAATAATGAACTAAAAAGCAAACAGGCAGAAGGAGAGAGTTAGCAAGTGCATGCCTGAGTGTTAGTAGCTAAAATAAATAGTATCAAGATAGTACTGATGGACATGTAGTATTACACACACGTATAAACATGTTGCTATAGAGTAGGCAAAAGAACAAATGTGCCAATAATGGGGATGATAGAGGTCATATAACACATTACAGGATAGAAAAGTATGACTGCAGGAATACAAAAAAAAAGTGAAAACTTGAGACAAACATGGGTTAACAAAGTTGTTACAAATAGCAATGTGGAATGTATTACCCTTTAAAATTCAGGTAAGTGACTTCAGTATATGCTCAAGTACATAACATATACATCTAGTATGTTGATCTCCCACTGCTAAATTGCCACATAGTTCTCATAGTCAACATAGTCAGCATTCACTGTCTTTATAGGAAAATAAGACGCTGTGGGCACTTTGAAGCCACCACAACCATGCCTAGTAATGCCATGACTGTGATTGGCCCATGCATCATGTGACCCAGCCTCTATAAAAGCTGGATCACGTGTAGCACCGCCCATTAGCTTTGAATATTGCAGGAACTGGAAGCAGGCAGCTGAAGCGAGGGAAAGTGTTAGGAATCTCATCTGGCTAATTATACTGTGGGTGACCTATAGTGATTTTTTTGTGGATGCTATACAGCAGCTTTGCACTCCTGACAAAGAAGTATAATAATTAATCGCGCTGTTAGTTCTGTGGGTGACCTACTGTATAGCAATCATTTGTGGTTGCAATACCCCATCTTTGCACCCCTGATGCAGAAGTATAATAATTAATCTGGCTGTTAATTCGGTGGGTGACCGATAGCGATCTTTTTGTGGGTGCGATGCACTTTGTACCCCTGACACAAAAATATAATAGTTAATCCATTTAATAGTTCGGTGGGTGACATATACCCATTGTTTGTCTGAGGTACACATGCACTGCATACGTGACAGGGAAATAAATCTAGTTAATCCACCTGTTAGTTCGGTGGTGACCTAAAAAAATGAGGAGGGCATCAAAAAAGGGACGTGGCCCTAGTCGTGTTGCTGCTGGTGTTGGTGGAGCTCCTGTTACAGGGAGAGGGCGTGGACGTGGTTGATCAGTGCCAGCTACACACCCAAATGAAAAACCTTCCTCAGGTGCACGTAGGCGTTATTTTGTAGGCCCGAATACCGATGTACAAATGCTAAGACCAGAACAAGTAAAAAGAGTAGTAGATTGGGTGGATGAACGTGCCTCCAGTTCCCTCAAATTGTCTTCCACCCGGTCCCCTGCTAAAAGCACATAGTTCGCACCTGCAGCCCATGGGCATCTGTCTTTCACCTCACCCTTTTTGCAAATCAAGCAAGCATTCTGAGTCCCAAGTTATGCAGCAGTCTCTTATGCTTTTTGATGATTCTACTGGCAGGGTTTCTGTCGGCCATCCACCAAGCCCTGCCCCAGAAGTTGAGGAGATTGAGTGCACTGATGCCCAACCACTTATGTTTCAGGATGTGGACACGGGAGGACCACCGCAGCACGTCTCTGATGATGACAAAACACAGGTGCCAAATGCTGCAGCTTTATGCAGTGTACAGACCAGCAAGGAGGGCAGGGGTGAGGAGTGGGTGGAAGATGATGTGGAGGAAGATGAGCTCCTAGAGCCCACATGCAATCAAGGTCATCTGAGTGACGTGTGCAGTTCTGAGGAAGAGGTGTTGGTCAAACAGTGCTAGCCGCACAGCAAAAGAGGGAGCAGGGTGCAAAAGCAGAGTGGCCTTCCCCTAGCTAGTACATCTGCTACTGCCCAACGCACCCAGGGACTGAGCACACCAAAGCCAGCAACAAGCAGTTCTTCAGACAAGACGCGAGTGGTTTGCATGCTGTGGAGTGACAGTGGCACCTGCCACCCCGCAAACAGAGGATGTGGCAGCAACAACTCCACCTCCACCACATTGTCCCATGGAAGCATTCAGCTGTCTATCCCCCAAACACTGGAGAGAAAAGGGAAGTACCCTCCTACCCACCAGCGATCCCTGGCCCTGAATGTCCGCATTTCAAAATCCCTGGCCTATGAAGTGCTGGTATTTTATCTGGTGGAGACAGAGCCTTTAGGCATTATTTTCTTGATTGTGAAAATTTGCATAGAAAATTTGCATAAAAATTTGCATAGACTGATATTTAGAAAAAAACTAATATTCGCAATTAGGAATATATTTTGAGATATTCTAAATATTCGTGAATTCTCGAAGTGCCGATATTGACGATTAAACTTCGCTATTCAAATATTTGTGATCAACACTAGTGGTTCCCAGCCTCCACTACTTTTCCAGTTGAGCCATCCCTGCCCCGCACAACCAACTTCAGCACAGCCAGGGGGAAACGACAGCAGGCTGTTTTGAAACTCATCTGTTTGGGGGAAAAACCACACACCGCAAAGGAGCTGTGGACAGGCATGGAACAACAGACCGATGAGTGGTTGGTGCCACTGAGCCTCACTTAAACTTTGGTGGTGCAAATGTTCCTGAAAAATAATAATGTCAGAGCTGCTACAGAAAGTGCAGGCCGTCTCTGCGCGCTTTCAGCGTTCCCTCCTTGCGCTCGACTGTCTGCACTGTGAAACTTCGGCCTTTCCACTCACCTCCTCATATGCGACATACCCACAAGGTGGAACTTCACCTTGCACATGCTAGAGAGCTGTACGAGCAGCAGCAGGCGATAGTGGAGTTTCAGCTGCAGCACGCATGGGTGAGTCACTCTGCGGAACAGCACCACTTCACCACTGGCCTCCATGCGGAACATGTGTGCCATGTTGCGCTTTTTTGAGTACTCCACCAACATGGCCAGTGCTGATGACGCCATCCTCAGCGTTACTATCCCACTTCTATGTCACATATGGCACAGGAGGAAGACGTGGAGAAAGAGGGGTCATTTTCACAGTTATCAGGCCAGTCATTCACAAGTGGCTCGGAGGGTGGATTCCTGCAGCAACAGAACCCAGGTTCTGGCAGATGAAGAGGATGATGATGGGGAGGAACCGTGTTCACAGCAAGATGGCACCCAAAGCAGCTCATGGCCATCACTGGAATGTGGCTGGGGGGATACAGAGGACACAGATGACACACCCGCAACAGAGGACAGTTTGTCATTGCCTCTGGGCAGCCTGGCACACATGAGCGACTACATGATGCAGTGCCTGCGCAATGACTGCCGAGTTGCCCACATTCTAACCAGTGCTGATTACTGGGTGGCCACCCTACTGGATCCCCGCTATAAGGACAACGTGCCGTACTAAATTCCATCACTGTAGCATGATCAGAAAATGAGCGAGTACAAGCGCATGCTGGTAGACCCCCTGTTGATTGCATTCCCACCTGACACCTGTGGGGGCTCAGTGGAAGCACAAGGTGAAGGCAGAGGAGGAGGAAGAAGTCACCATCACAGCATGCCACAACAACCAGCACCACCTGCTGATACGGAACGTCTTAGCAGGAGGCAGCATTTCAGCAACATGGTGGAACAGTACAGTATGTGTGCACACGCCTACACGTAATGATTGATGGGTCTGCCCCATTCAACTTCTGGGTTTCCAAATTGGACACATGGCCTGAGCTTGCCCTTTACGCCTTTAAGGTGCTGGTCTGCCCTGCGGCCAGTGTTTTTTCCGAACGTTTAGCAAGACGGGGGGGGGGGGTGATCACTGACGAGCAACGTGGACAAGCTCACGTTCATTAAAATGAACCAGGCATGGATCCCACAGAACTTCTCCATACTTTGTGCTGAATAGACAAGTATACCGGCCGCACCCAGCTATTGTTAGACTCCAGCACACTTTCTCTTTGCATTCTTTTTTCTATTTCCCAATGTTTTTGGGGTCTTCCAAAATTTATAAAAAATAAAATTAAAAAATTTAAGAAAAAATAAATAAATAATAAAACAACAAAAACAGTGCTGGCTACCTTCTCTTTCTCCACCGTCACTTTCACCTACACCGCAACGTCCACCGCCTCCTTAACCTCCTACTCCACTATGACCTCCGCCTCCTAGTTCAAGATTATTATTTTTTTTAGATTCTATGTTATTTTAAGTCATTTTACTATCCACGTTTGTTTGCGGGGCAATTGTCCTGCTCTTACCCCCATTTTGCTTCCGTCTATAGGCCACTAGACTTTACTATGACTATTTTACAGCGCTTTTAGTGCACCAGTTCGGGCGATCCAGCGAACCCGAACGTCCACGAATCAGCTCAACCCTAGTAAGGTTTTAAAGTAGCATACGCCATAATAAAACTATGACATCATAACTGTGTAGGCTAACTAACTCTCTTACAATCCAAGAAGCATTTATCCAAGAGACAATATCCAAGAGACTATATACAGTATATTATACTACACATCTTGCATAAAAAAATGAGTAATTTGCAGTCAGCAATCATGTTTAGAATGAACAAACAATTTGTTTCATTTTCCGAAGAGCTATTGAGTGCCTGGAATTAATTTCTGATGACTTACAGACAAATGGATTCATGCTGTTCAATAAAGACTCACTAGGGTTCTACCAGACAGATGTAGACAGTACTTACCAGTGCTCTGGTAAGTGATCTCCATGCTGAGACCACATCTGAGACTTGCCTACAGGATGCATTTGATGGATGTAAATATTTATGCCTCCCTCATTACAAAAAATAGAATGTATTTTTCGAAAAGAAACTCCCTTTGGTCCATGCAGAGAGTTCTATTGAATGAGGCTGTATAAATGACAATGCAGATTCCCATGACTGCTGGAATTGACCAAAAATGTATGGGGGAATAGCACTCATAGGTAAAACAATCTGAGATATGGGTGCTCGCCAGGTTTGGTGCAACTCACCCCAAAATAAGCAACATCCAAAAAGAAAAATTTGATGCAGCACTTCTTAGATAATCAGATATATATGTGTCGTTTTTCTGTAAATCCATTACCAGATGCAACATTTTGGCATGAAGCCTTTCTCAAGCCATATTCAAACTGATTGAAGTGCACACACCGTATATATGTAAATACAAGTGACCCCATAACTGTGCGACTAATAGCAAAATGATTAGTGATGAGTGAAGTATTCATAAATTAGATTCGGCTGCTGCGCCGAATTTTACAAAAAAATCCGCTTTGTGACAAATTACTTAGTCAAGAAGCACATTTCTTAGTAAGAGGAAGGTGCAATGGTAGATTTGATCTTAATTTATTTGTAGCGAATCTAGTTCAAAAACATCTGTTTCCTGGCTGCAGAGTACCTTTATAAGAGAACACTGTGCCTTGCAGTAACACGCAGTGGTAGTGAAACAATACTGTGAGTCAGTATGACATGCAGATGACAGGCATCATTCTTAGAATCACTGCACACTTTACTTAGTTGGGCAGTTACGGGGCCAAAACAGACCAAATAATTTAAGCGTGAACTCAGCCTTACTGGTCAATGTTAGCGGCAGGTATAAAGAACCATGCAGAGGCACAAGATCCTACCATGGCATGAAAGAGCACACTCCTTTTACACCAATTTACTGATTCCACATAGATTTCTACAGAACCTGTTCTATTAAACGCTTATACAAGTAGAGCACCCCCCCCCTCCCCTGACAGAGTGGAGTGGGAGTGTCAGCAGTAAGTTTTTGTTGACGTCACTGATTATTTTGCCCTCTAAACCGTCATTGAATCCTGTCTGCCTTAACTCCACCTTCACTTGGTCAGTATTTGGTCAGTAATCCAAACACTAGTGGTTCCCAGCCAAAAAAAACAGGAGTGGATCCAAAACAGAGATGACACGTGAATGGAATATTTGAATGTCTTCTGTGTTTTGGACCCACTGCTGTTTTTGGCTACCAAATCATAAACCAATTTTGATTTAAAATAGGGAACATGTCATGCAGGTCTTACAGCTGTTAAATAGACAGGACCCGTTGTGCGTCTCATTTTTCCTTCCTTCTGATAGATTAGATGATGTCAGCCAGGCCAAAAGGCAAATTAGTGGCAGAGTGGCACAATGACAGAGTGTGGAGGTGATGATGGCAGCAGCAGCTTCAGGAGGAGGTCACAGGGTGGCACAATGACACTGTGGCAGTGGCAGCAGCATCAGGAAACCTGAGTGGTGAGATAGTAGCAGCATCAGGAGACCACAGAGTGACCCGTTGACAGAGTGGGGAGGTGGGTGGCAATACCAGTAACAGCTGAAGATGGTGGGTTAAAGAAGAAGCAATTGGCATCAGATGTGTGGAAAAAGGTGGGTAGTAGCATCAGAATAATAACTGAGGGGGTTATAAACCAATTTTGATTTAAAATAGGGAACATGTCATGCAGGTCTTACAGCTGTTAAATAGACAGGACCCGTTGTGCGTCTCATTTTTCCTTCCTTCTGATAGATCAGATGATGTCAGCCAGGCCAAAAGGCAAATTAGTGGCAGAGTGGCACAATGACAGAGTGTGGAGGTGATGATGGCAGCAGCAGCTTCAGCAGGAGGTCACAGGGTGGCACAATGACACTGTGGCAGTGGCAGCAGCATCAGGAAACCTGAGTGGTGAGATAGTAGCAGCATCAGGAGACCACAGAGTGACCCGTTGACAGAGTGGGGAGGTGGGTGGCAATACCAGTAACAGCTGAAGATGGTGGGTTAAAGAAGAAGCAATTGGCATCAGATGTGTGGAAAAAGGTGGGTAGTAGCATTAGAATAATAACTGAGGGGGTTAGCCAAAAGAAACCGGTCCTTTTGTCAAAGTGTTGGTGTGGCACCATGGATGACCTAGTGTGATGCATCAGGCATTGGTGGGTGGAAATCCTGGCTGATCCACACCTGATTCATCTTTAGAAAGATCAGTCTCTCCACATTTTGGGTGGACAGGCGAGTTCTTCTTGGGATAACTATGGCCCCGCCGCACTAAACGCCCGCTCTGATGCCACACTACTGGCTGGGCAGGGCTGCTTTTCCAGGGCAAACTCTGCCAGTTGCGGCTAGAGATGAGCGAATTGAAGTTGTCAAAGTGGAATTCGATCTCAATTTCAGGAATAATTCGATTCGCAACGGATCCGAATTTCCTCATTTTAGTTTCCTAAAATGGCTGCTGTACTTGTGAGGACATGGAGCAAGGGGAACATGGGAAGGCGGGATCGCCCATAATGCCATGCATGCAGCCTCAGCCATCTTAGATTCTGCCATTTTCCAGTGTACTTAGTGCAGAGAGAGACGTCAGCAGGCGCTAGGGACAGTGCTAAAAAAAAACGTCATTGTGCTAAAAAAAATATTTACAAGTTCAGGGAAAGATTATTCAAGGTGTAGGAATAGGATAGGGAGGAATCATTCCACAGCATGTATGTTGGACAGGGTTCAGTAGGGGAGGTTACAGCCTGGGTAATAGGAACAATCCTATTACACCTTGGTGCACTGACTGGGGACCCAAATTGTCATTATTCAGCTCTGTAATTCCAGCAAACCGTTCTTGTTATTGGGATGCAAGTGTTGTTTGATACAGGCATTAACAGAGTTTATTACAAAGAAATAATTCTATGTCTTTTTTGCCCTTGTGCGGTACAGTTACAGTATAAGTTCTAAAGTATTTTTTTGCTTGTATTAGTGGGAAAAATGGGCTTATTAGTCGTTGTGTGGTGAAGTGGGAAAGTTACAGCCCTTTATGTCGTGTATTAGTGGCAAAAGTAAAATATATTTGCTGTTCAGCAGATATTTTCTAAAGCCCTTTTTGCTGTGATTAGTGGGGAAAAGAAAAAGGACTTATTAGCTGTTGTGTGTTGAAGTGAGAACATGACAGTCCTTTTTGGTGTGTATTAGTGGCAAAAAAAAAATATTTGCAGTTCAGCGCTGAAGTTCCATTGTACTACGGCCATTTACCGGGTGTATTAATAGGATAGATACATACGTCCTATTAGCCATTCAGCGGTGCATTGTGATTGTTATATTTATTTTTTTGGCATGTATTAATAGGCTATATTTAGGTGCTCCTGTGAGGCCTGGGCCATATCAGCCAGTCTTGGGTGGGGCTCACAGCCTTCTCCCTCCTCCCATTGCAGGCATAGTTACATGCTTGAGTTAACTGAGTAGTGTGTTGCGAGTTGGCCTAATACATTCGTGTAATTTTGCCCACTGGCCCCTGGTATTGCCCATATGGCACAGGTAGGTGAGTGTTAGGTCCCGAGCTACTTGAGAGACCTTGGCGTGGTGCTCGGGCTTAAGACATGTCCTCCACTGTAGGACATGTTGACTAACCTCTCAATTTTAACATCAGTTTGAGGGCTTAGTAAGACCGCAGTGTGCACCTGTTTTGTCATTTGTTATTGCTATATTGTTATATTATTTATCACATCCACACTATCGCCATTTTGTGTAGGATGCCTATTTTGGTACTTGTGGTCCGCTGCGGGCATCCTCCACTGTATGCATTTTTGCTGGGGATTGCCACTAGCAACGGGCCACAAGTGCAGGATCTATATATGCACAACTGCATTTTTGGGTTGAGCACATCCTGCTTCATGCCACCTTTCAGTTGGTTTGTGTATTAATAGGAAATACAATAAGGGAAAATTGTTGGGTGCTTGTACACTTTCTTCTGTATTAGCCAAATTACGTCGATTAGCCATTCATTGGTGAAATTTATTTGTGAAATAGTCTTTTTTGGGAAAATTGATGGGTGATTGTAGACTTTCTTCTGTATGAACGGAGTTACGTCGACTACCCATTCAGTGGTGAAATTTGTTTGAGATACAGCTTTTTTTGGAAAAATTGGTCGGTTGCTCTAACTATGGTCATAGACAATATATGTCCTTTACGGCCCACTGAGTAAATGTGGTTCCTGCACAGCCACACCAGCAACTTGGCAAGGTGATGCCGCTTCCGCCTCAACGTTCTCACGCCGTTGGTTCAGCGACAATGTACACTTCTGCCTCCTCATCCTCCACCGTGTCCTCAGCCTCCACTGCAGGGAAAATTCACAGTGCCTCTACAATTTTGTCAAGATTTCCATCCACACCAATGTCTTATGCATCAGACTAGATAAGTCCATGGTGCCACACAAACACTGACAAAAGAAATCGGTTTCTTCTGGCTATCTGCCTCAGCTACTATTCTGATGCTGCCACCCACCTGATGCCACACATCTGATGCCAAGTGCTTTTTCTTTCACCCACCATCTTCAGCTGGTACTGGTATTGCCACCCACCTCCCCACTCTGTCAACGGGTCACTCTGTGGTCTCCTGATGCTGCTGCCACCTCCACACTCTGTCACTGTGCCACTTTGTGGTCTCCTTATGCTGCCTCCACCTCTACACTATGTCATTGTGCCGCTCTGTGGCCTTCTCCTGATGCTGCCGCACCTCCAGACTTTGTCATTAGGCCACTCTGTGGTCTCCTCATTCCCGTGTCATCTCAGTTTTGGATCCATTCCTGTTTTTTTTTTTTTTTTTTTTCATTAGCAATAATAATGGATTACTGACCAAATACTGAACGAGTGAAGGCGGATGCTCAACAGATAGGATCTGTTTTTTGGGGGTTATTGTTCTGATGGATCAGAGGAAGGGCAAAATATTTTGGCTATATGTAAAATTAGGAAAGGGAGAGATTTACATTTTTTTTATTTTATTTTATTACCGTGTATGCGATTCTGATAGCCTGCCTGAGAAGCCATGTCTTGCATACGGCATTTCACAGTTAGCCATGACAGGTCTGGGAAACTTTCACAAGGCCCCTGGCTGGCTGTCATGGCAATCAATCGTAGCCCCATGAGTTTCCCGTAAGACTCCTCTGCCTAATCCCACAGTTTCCACTGAGGCTTTTGTTAGCGGAATCTGAGGGGTTAAATGCAGCCGGGTGGTGGCTGCATAATACCATACAACCCTTTAACGCTAATGATGTACATGTAAGTGATTATTCATTATGAGGTTAGAAAAAATCCTTAACAGCCCCTTTCAATTTGCTTTTTTCGTATACCTTCCAAATTACAAAATCCTGTGTGCTTCAGGGCAAATTTTGGACTCTGGCTAAAACATCCCAAAAGGTGAGGGGGGAGAGCAACATGTCTTTAACAGTCAAGGGTAGCCATTCCCTACATTTCAATACTTATCATGAATGGTGGGATGCATATTTCATGTGGATTTGATGAACTCCTCATAGAATTTCTGCTGTGTAAACATACCGTAGTACTCCAGAATACCATTATTGCTTACAGTAGGTGTAGATAATTGTAATCTTAAGGTCATACTCAATATCTTAATACTGAAACTGCTTAGTTCAGCACCCAAAATGGTATAGTACATTGCTAATATATTTTGCAACATTTTCTGTCACAATTAATAGATCAATTAAGATCTGTGCTTGGTGTCATTGAATGGTAGCCGTCATTTTACTTCTAGAGGATTAAAATCATTGTCACAAATGAGTATGTCTTGATATCAAAGCTGTCTTTCATTGACGCCATGTATTTCAAGTTAAATAAGCAAAATCTGGTTGTATTGACAGATTGTGCCACCAGTTTAGTTTATGGATAAAACATACAGGTCAAAATTACTGTTGCTGTTACGGTGAACAGTTAAGCAAGTTGAAGGTAAAATGATCTCCAAAAGGCACAAAGTTAAAGATGACACATTTCCTTTGTATTTTAAGCAAAAACTATTTTTTATTTTCATTTTTTACATTTGAAAATAACAAAACAAAAAAACTTTGGGCACCCTGCATGGCTAGTCCTAGTAGCACTCCCTCTGGCAAATATCATGGCTTGTAAACGTATAATGTAGCAAGCCAAGAGTCTTTCAATTCTTTTTTGAGTAATTGTCATCCATTCTTCCTTGCAAATGTCTTCCAGTTCTGTGAAATTCGTGGGCTGTCTTGCACGCACTGCTCTTTTGAGGTCTAGCCACAGATTTTCAATGATGTTCAGATGATGGAACTGTAAAGGTTATGGTAAAACTTTCAGCTTTCGCCTTTTGAGGTAGTCTCTTGTGAATTTTGAGATATGTTTTTTACAGCTTTTTTACAGTTGGTGTTTGCGTCCAGAATTTGCTTGAATTTCATTGAATCCATTCTTTCCATGAAATGTTCCCTGTGCCATTGGATACAACACAACCCCAAATCATGATTGATCCACCCCCATACTTAATCATTGGAGAGGTGTTCTTTTCATGAAACACTGTCCCTTTTTTTTTTTTCTCCAAACATCCCTTTGCTCATTGTGTCCAAAGAGTTCTATTTTAACCTCATTAGTCCAAAGGACTTGTTTCCAGAATGCATCAGGCTTGTTTAGATGTTCTTTTGCAAACTTCTTACATTGAATTTTGTGGTGAGAACGCAGGGGAGGTTTTCTTCTGATGATTCTTCCATGCAAGTCATATTTGTGCAGGTGTCGCAGAAGAGTAGAAGAATGTACCACAACTTAAGACTCTGCTAAATCTTCCTGAAGGTCTATTGCAGTCAAGCAAGAGTTCTGATTTGCCTTTCTAGCAATCATACAAGCAGCTGTCTTTGAAATTTTTCTTGGTCTTACAGACCTTCTCTTGACCTCCACTGATCCTGTTAACTGCCATTTCTTAATTACATTTCAAACTGGGGAAATGATAACCTGAAACCGCTTTGCTACCTATCTTCTTATAGCCTTCTCCTGCTTTGTGGGGCTCAACCATTTTCATTTAGGCAGCTGCTTAGAAGAACTCATGACTGCTGTTTTTTAGGACAAGGTTAAAGGAATCAGGGTATTTATAAAGCTTTGGAATTTGCATCACCTGGCCTTCCTAATGATGATTGTGAACAAGCCTTAACCCTAACAGGAGATTTAAGGTCTGAAACCTTGATCAACGTTATCTCCTTGAGTTCCCATAGTTTTGCAAGGAACTTTTTTCACTCTGATATTGTACAAAACCAATATAATACACTGATATTGTGTAAAATGTTGAAAAGTGTGTTTCACCTTTAACATTATGCCTAGAGATGAGCGAATGGAATCTGATGAAGTGGAATTCGATCTGAATTTCAGGAAAAATACGTTTTGCATCGAATGCGAATTTCCTCAAGCTTCGTAAAGAATCACATTTTTCCTATGTGAAGTATGGGAAGGCGAGATCACCCAGACCCATCAGTAGCCAGCCAGCCCTGTGATGTCACAGCCCTATAAATACTGCGGCCATCTTAGAGTCAGACATTTGCCAGCGTTCTGAGTGCAGGGACAGATGTGAGAAGGCACTAGGGACAGCAATTGGAAAAACCTCATTGTGAAACAAAAAACCTGAAAGGGAGGAATCATTTCACAGCATCTTAGTGCAGGGAGAGACGTCAAAACGTGCTAGGGACCGTGTCAGAAAAGCGATTTACAAGTGTATTGAAAGATTATTTGGGGATCCAAATAGCAATTATAAAACTCTGTCATTCCAGCAATTTGGGATGCAAGTGCTATGTCGATAAGCCTTTAGTGGCTTATATCTGTGGAAAAAGAAAACTATATACATAGTTCACTTCTGCAGTTATATGTAATGAAAGCGCATAGTGGTGTACTTCAGTAGAAAAAGAAACATTTATACGCAGTTCACTTCTGCAGCTATATGTGGTGAAAGCATTTAGTGCATATTTCAGTACAAAAAGAAAAATATATATGCAGTTCACTTCTGCAGCTATCTGTGTTTAAAGCATTTAGAGGCGTATTTCATTACAAAAAGAAAAATATAGTCTCAGTTCACTTCTGCAGCTATATGTGGTGAAAACGTTTAGTGTATTAAAGAAGAAAAATAAAAATATATACGCAGTTCATTTCTGCAGTTATGTGTTTAAAGCGTTTAGTGATGTATTCCAGTACAAAAAATATATATATACGCAGTTCACTGTTGCAGTTATTTGTGGTAAAACCGATTAGTGACGTATTTTAGTACTAAATGAAAAATATTTACGCAGTTTACTGTTGCAGTTATTTGCGGTAAAAGCGTTTTGTGGCATATTTCATTACAAAAAGAAAAATATATTCTCAGTTAACTTCTGCAGCTATATGTGGTGAAAGCGTTTAGTGGAGTATTTAGTAACATAGTAACATAGTATATAAGGCCGAAGAAAGACATTTGTCCATCCAGTTCGACCTGTTTCCTGCAAGTTGATCCAGAGGAAGGCAAAAAACCCCTGTGAGGTAGAAGCCAATTTTCCTCACTTAAGGGGAAAAAAATTCCTTCCCGACTCCAATCAGGCAGTCAGAACAACTCCCTGGATCAACGACCTATCTCCAGTAGCTATAGCCTGAAATATTATTACGCTCCAGAAATACATCCAGGCCCCTCTTGAATTCCTTTATTGTACTCACCATCACCACCTCCTCAGGCAGAGAGTTCCATAGTCTCACTGCTCTTACCGTGAAGAACCCTTTTCTATGTTTGTGTAAAAACCTTCTTTCCTCCAGACGCAGAGGATGTCCCCTCTTCACACAGTCACAGTCCTGGGGATAAATAGATGATGGGAGAGATCTCTGTACTGACCCCTGATATATTTATACATAGTTATTAGATCTCCCCTCAGTCGTCTTTTTTCTAAAGTGAATAACCCTAATTTTGATACCCTTTCAGGGTACTGTAGTTGCCCCATTCCAGTTATTACTTTAGTTGCCCTCCTCTGAACCCTCTCTAGCTCTGCTATGTCTGCCTTGTTCACAGGAGCCCAGAACTGTACACAGTACTCCATGTGTGGTCTGACTAGTGATTTATAAAGTGGTAAGACTATATTTTCATCACGGGCATCTATGCCCCTTTTGATGCAACCCATTATCTTATTGGCCTTAGCAGCAGCTGCCTGACACTGGTTTTTACAGCTTAGTTTGTTATTTATTAAAATTCCTAGATCCTTTTCCATGTCAGTGTTACTGAGTGTTTTACCATTTAGTATGTACGGGTGACTTGCATTATTCCTTCCCATGTGCATAACTTTACATTTGTCAGTGTTAAACCTCATCTGCCCTTTCTCTGCCCAAGCCCCCAATCTATCCAGATCCCTCTGTAGCAGAAAACTGTCCTCTTCAGTGTTAATTACTTTACACAGTTTAGTGTCATCTGCAAAAATTGATATTTTTCTGTGCAAGCCTTCTACAAGATCATTAATAAATATATTGAAGAGAATAGGGCCCAATACTGACCCCTGAGGTACCCCACTAGTGACAGTGACCCAATCTGAGTGTGTACCGTTAATAACCACTCTCTGTTTTCTATTACTGAGCCAGTTACTTACCCACATACAGATATTTTCTCCTAGTCCAAGTGTTCTCATTCTATATACTAACCTTTTGTGTGGTACAGTGTCAAATGCTTTGGAGAAGTCCAGATATATGACATCCACTGATTCACCCCGGTCAAGACTAGAACTTACCTCCTCATAGAAACTGATTAAATTAGTTTGACATGACCGATCCCTCATGAAGCCATGCTGATATGGTGTAATTTTCTTATTTTCATTGAGATACTCCAAGACAGCATCTCTTACAAAACCTTCAAACAGTTTACCTTACCCACAACAGATGTTAAACTTACCGGCCTATAATTTCCAGGCTCTGTTTTTGGACCCTTTTTGAATATTGGCACCACTTTTGCTATGCGCCAATCCTGTGGAACATTCCCTGTCAGTATAGAGTCCATAAATATCAGAAATAAAGGTCTGGCTATGACATCACTTAATTCCCTTAGGATACGGGGGTGTATGCCATCCGGTCCTGGCGATTTTTCTATTTTAATCTTTTTAAGTCGCTGTTGTATTCCTTCATTGGTCAGACAGGGCACTTTTAATGTGGAATTTACTTTTACATTCTGCATTTCATCTGACAGTTTATTTTCCTCAGTGAATATAGTGGAAAAAAAGATATTTAATAGTTTTGCTTTATCCTCGTCGCTCTCTGCAACACCCCCCTCATTGCTATGTAAAGGGCCGACTCCTTCAGATTTATATTTTTTACTATTTATATAATTGAAAAACATTTTAGGGTTAGTTTTGCTCTCTTTGGCAATTAATCTCTCGGTCTCTAGTTTGGCAGTTTTTATTAGTTTTTTAAATATTCTATTTTTTTCCTTATATTTTCTCAGAGCTTCCTGGCTCCCCTCCTGTTTTAGTGATTTATATGCTTTCTGTTTGTCATTTATTGCTTTTTTTACGGTTCTATTTATCCACATTGGTTTCTTCTTATTTCTTAGCCTTTTATTTCTATAAGGTATGCATCGATCACAATTAGATGTTACGATGCTTTTAAAAATTAGTAATTTATTATTGTTTTTGGCTCCATTTATCTCCACCCACAATGACTCCACATTTTCGTGTCCCTCACAGATGTCTTCCCGGAGTGTGGGCTTTAGACAGGACTTTATGTAAAGGCAGACCCCTCCCCCTCTCCGGTTTTGACGATCCTGTCTGAACAGATTGTAACCTTGTACATTAACAGCCCAGTCATAGCTATCGTCCAGCCATGTCTCAGTTATTCCCACTATGTCATAGTCCTCCTCACACATCACTAATTCCAGTTCCCCAGTTTTATTAGTCAGGCTTCTGGCATTAGTATACATACATTTGAGAGGTTTATGCATATTTTTTGCCCTACACCTTTCCTTCTGAACTTTTCTAGTCCCTCCTTCCATTCCTCCCCCAGTCCCACTACCTTGCCCCCGGTCTCTATCTGCACTATCTTCCCCTCCTATAATGTAATTTCCCTCCCCCCAGTCCCTAGTTTAACCACTTCAGCCCCCCTAGCTTAAACACCCTTAATGACCAGGCCACTTTTTACAATTCCGCACTACACTAATTTCACCGTTTATTGCTCCGTCATACAACTTACCACCCAAATGAATTTTACCTCCTTTTCTTCTCACTAATAGAGCTTTCATTTGGTGGTATTTCATTGCTGCTGACATTTTTACTTTTTTTGCTATTAATCAAAAATTACCGAAATTTTTGCAAAAAATGACAATTTTCACTTTCTGTTGTAAAATTTTTCAAAAAAACTACATTTCTATATAAATTTTTCTCTAAATTTATTGTTCTACATGTCTTTGATAAAAAAAATCCAATAAGTGTATATTTATTGGTTTGGGTAAAAGTTATAGCGTTTACAAACTATGGTGCAAAAAGTGAATTTCCTCATTTTGAAGCAGCTCTGACTTTCTGAGCGCCTGTCATGTTTCTTCAGGTGCTAGAATGTCAGGATAGTATGAATACCCCCAAATGACACCATTTTAGAAAGAAGACACCCCAAAGTATTCGCGGAGGGGCTTGGTGAGTTCATGTATCATTTCATTTTTTTCACAAGTTAGCGGAAAATGACACTTTCTGAGAAAAAAAAAAAAAAAGTTTCAATTTCTGATAACTTCTGGCAAAAAAAAATAAAAATCTCAGACGGACTCACTATGCCCCTCAGTGAATACCTTGGGGTGTCTACTTTCCGAAATGGAGTCATTTGTGGGGTGTGTTTACTGTTCTGGCATTTTGGGCGGGGCTAAATTGTGAGCCGCCATGTGAAACCTAAAGGTACTCGTTGGAATTTTGGCCCCTTTGCGCACCCAGGCTGCAAAAAGGCGGCACTTATGTGGTATCGCCGTACTCAGGAGAAGTAGGGCAATGTGTTTTGGGGTGTATTTTTACATATACCCATGTTGGGTGAGAGAAATATCTCTGTAAATTCTCAACTTTGTATAAAATTTTTTAAAAGTTGTCGTTTACAGAGATATTTTTCACACAAAGTATGGGTATATATAAAAATACACCCCAAAACACATTGCCCTACTTCTCCTGAGTACGGAGATACCACATGTGTGCCACTTTTTTGCAGCCTGGGTGCGCAAAGGGGCCCTAAAACCAATGAGTACCTTTAGGATTTCACAGGGCATTTTTACGCATTTGGATTCCAGACTTCTTCTCACCCTTTAGGGGCCCCTGAAATGCCAGGACAGTATAAATACCCCACATGTGACCCCATTTTGGAAAGAAGACACCCCAAGGTATTCTGTGAGGGGTATGGTGAGTTCATGTAAAATTTTATTTTTTGTCACAAGTTATTGGAATATGTAAAAAACAAAAAAAAAAAAAAAAAAAATTTCCGCTGACTTGTGCCAAAAAATAAAAATTCTGTGGACTCACCATGCCCCTCACGGAATACCTTGGGGTGTCTTCTTTCCAAAATGGGGTCACATGTGGGGTATTTATACTCACCTGGCATTTTAGGGGCCCCTAAAGTGTGAGAATCCAAATGCATAAAAATGGCCTGTGAAATCCTAAAGGTACTCATTGGTTTTAGGGCTCCTTGCGTATCTTGGCTGCAAAAAGTGTCACTCATGTGGTATCGCCGTACTCAGGAGAAGTAGGGCAATGTGTTTTAGGGTGTATTTTACATATACCCATGCTGCGTGTGAGAAATATCGCTGTAAACGACAACTTTTTACATTTTTATTCAAAGTTGTCAATATACAGAGATATTTCTCTCACTCAGCATGGGTATATGTAAAAATACACCCAAAACACATTGCCCTACTTCTCCTGAGTACGGCGATACCACATGAGTGACACTTTTTGCAGCCAAGATGCGCAAAGGCCTAAATTCCCATGAGTAACTTTTAGGAGGGCATTTTACGCATTTTCTTCTCACGCTTTAGGGCCCCTAAAATGCCAGGGCAGTATAAATACCCACATGTGACTCCATTTTGGAAAGAAGACACCCAAGGTATTCCATGAGGGGCATGGCGAGTTCATAGAATATTTTTTTTTGGCACAAGTAAGTGGAAATTGATTTTTATTGTTTTTCTCACAAAGTCTCCCTTTCCGCTAACTTTTGACAAAAGTTTAATTTTTCATGAACTCATTATGCCCCTCAGCGAATACCTTGGGTGTCTTCTTTCCAAAATGGGGTCACATGTGGGTATTTATACTGCCCTGGCATTTAGGGGCCCTAAAGCGTGAGAAGAAAAATGCGTAAAATACCCTCCTAAAAGGTACTCGTTGGAATTTGGGCCCTTGCGCATCTTGGCTGCAAAAAGTGTCACACATGTGGCATTGCCGTACTCAGGAGAAGTAGGGCGATGTGTTTAGGGTGTATTTTACATATACCCATGCTGGGTGAGAGAAATATCTCTGTATATTGACAACTTTGAATAAAAAATGTAAAAAGTTGTCGTTTACAGCGATATTTCTCACACACAGTATGGGTATATGTAAAATACACCCCAAAACACATTGCCCTACTTCTCCTGAGTACGGCGATACCGCATGTGTGGCACTTTGCAGCCAAGATGCTAAAGAGCCCTAAAACCAATGAGTACCTTTAGGATTTCACAGGCCATTTTTACGCATTTGGATTCTCACGCTTTAGCACCCCTAAAATGCCAGGGCAGTATAAATACCCCACATGTGACCCCATTGTGGAAAGAAGACACCCTAAGGTATTCTGTGAGGGGTATGGCGAGTTCACAGAAAAAAAAATTTGGCACAAGTTAGCGGAAATTGTTTTTTTTTTTTTTTTTTACAGTCTCATATTCCACTAACTTGTGACAAAAATAAAATTTTCCATGAACTCGCCATACCCCTCACGGAATACCTTGGGGTGTCTTCTTTCTAAAATGGGGTCACATGTGGGGTTTTTGTACTGCCCTGGCATTTGAGGGTCTCCATAATCATTACACGTATGGCCAGCATTAGGAGTTTCTGCGATTCTCCGTATATTGAGCATACGGGTAATGAGATTTTTTCCGTTCAGCCTCTGCGCTGAAAAAAAAAAAATGAACGGCACAGATTTTTTCATTCGCAATGTGGATGAAAAAATCTCTGCCAAAATCAGTGACCCCGGTGGGCTGGGCGCTAGCTACCTAACAAGTAGCTAGCTAACTGGCGGTGATAAGGGACCCTTATGCCCCATTCACACAACCGCAATTCTGTTTGCGGAACGGAATTGCGGACCCATTCATTTCTATGGGGACAGACTTTGTCCAGCTCGGATCCGGAATTACGGATCCGCGCTTCCGGGTCTGCACTTCCGTTCCGCAAAAATATAGAACATGTCCTATTCTTGTCCGCAATTGCGGACAAGAAAAAGCATTTTCTATATAGTTCTGGCAATGTGCGGATCTGCAAAATGCGGAAAGCACATTGCCGGTGTCCGTGTGTTGAGGATCCGCGGATCGGATCCGCGGATCGGATCCGCGGATCGGATCCGCGGATCCGTGAATCCACGGATCCGTGAATCCACGGATCCGCAAAACACATATGGACGTCTGAATGGAGCCTTACAAGGGGTGTGATCAATGACAGGGGGTGATCAGGGGTCTAGATGGGGTGATCAAGGGGTTAATAGGTGAGGGGGGTGGGGGTTAGTGTAGTGTTTGGTGCAACTTTTACTGTGTTACCTGGTCCTCTGGTGGTCGATCCCAGAAAATGGGACCACCAGAGGACCAGGTAGCAGCTATATCAGACGCTGTTCATAAAACAGCGTCTGATATAGCTGTTTGATGCGATTTATATCGCATCTACAGCTTGCCAGCGATTGATCATCGCTGGCAGGCTGTAGTCCAACTCTCGAGACGCGCGACGCTGTGAACGCGCGCGCGCACGTGCGCGCGTTCACAGGAACTCTCGCGTCTCGCGAGATGACGCCCCGGCGCGTCCGAACAGAAGAGCAGGACCGCCCGCAGGACGCAATCCTGCGTACGGCGGTCCTGAAGCAGTTAAACACTCCTCCAACCTTCTAGCCATCTTTCTCCCCAAAACGGCTGCCCCTTCCCCATTGAGGTGCAGCCCGTCCCTACGATAAAGCCTGTAGCCGATAGCAAAGTCGGCCCAGTTCTCCATGAACCCAAAACCCTGCTTCCTACACCAGTTCTTGAGCCACTTGTTAACCTCTCTAATCTCCCTCTGCCTTTCTTGTGTGGCCCGTGGTACAGGCAGTATTTCGGAAAATACTACCTTTGAGGTCCTTGCCCTAAGCTTTTCACCTAAATCCCTGAAATCATTCTTAAGGACTCTCCACCTACCTCTAACTTTGTCATTGGTTCTGATGTGGACCATGACCGCTGGATCTTCTACAGCCCCTCCCAGTAATCTGTCAACCCAATCTGCGATGTGTCGAACTCTAGCGCCAGGAAGACAGCACACTGTTCGGCGATCACGATCTTTGTGACAGATCGCCCTATCTGTTCCCTTAATAATTGAGTCTCCCACTACCAGCACCTGTCTGGCCTGCCCTGCTCTCCTGGTCCCCTGCTTACTGGAGCTGACATTCCCCTGACCGGCAGAGGAAGTGTCTGGCTGCAGCAGTACTGTCCCTGAGCTGCCACCCCCCTCAGCTGCCAAACGTGCAAACTTGTTGGGGTGTGTCAGATCAGGGCTAGCCTCCCTGGCACTCTTCCCTCTACCCCCCTTTCTTACTGTCACCCAGCTAGTTACCTCACTTTCCTCAGCCTCCTTACTGTCACCCTTCCCCTGAACTACCCCAAAGACTGCTTGCTCGGTGAGCAGCAAACTCTTTTGCAAATTGTCAGTGGCTCTCAGTGTTGCAATATGCCTGTTTAGAGACTCGATGTGCGATTTCAGTAGAAAAATAAAAATATATAAGCAGTTCACTTCTGCAGCTATTAGTAGTGAAAGAGTTTAGTGGTGTATTTCATTACAAAAAGAAAAATATATATGCACTTCACTGTTGCAGTTATTTGTGGTGAAAGCATTTAGTGGCCTATTTCATGGAAAAGCCTGTTGTGTAAAAGTAGAACAAAATTTGGGCCTAATTGACATTCTACGGTGCAGTGATATATTCTGAAGCCCTGTTTTCAGTGTATTACTGGAGAAATAAAAATATATTCGCCGTCCAGCGTTGCATAAATCTGTTAAAGAGCCTTTTGTTTAAAAGTGGGAAAAATGTAGGTCTGTTAGCCGTTCATGGGGTGCAGTTATATGTGGTAAAGGTCTTTTTGCGGTGAAATTGTTTCTGTGAAGAGGGCTTTTTTGGGTAAATTTTACCTGTACACCTGCTTTTGCTGTATTGACCGAATTACGTAGTGAAGACATTTTTCCTGTTAAACAGGCTTTTTTGGGGAAACTGTACATCTTCTTTTGATGTATGGACCGAATTACATAGTCGTGAAATTTGTTATATGAAACAGTTTTTTTTTCGTCAAATTTATCGGTGACTTTACACCTTCTTTTGCTGTATCGACCGAATTATGTAGTGGTGAAATTTGTTATATAAAAAGGCTTTTTTTGTCACCTTTATGGGTGATTGTACACCTCCTTTTGTGGTATGGAACAAATTACTTAGTGGTGAAATTTATAATGTGACATTGTTTTTTTTTTCTGAAAATGTATGGGTGATTGTACAACTCCTTTTGCGGTATGGGCCGAATTACATAGCGGTGAAATTTGTTATATGAAACAGGCTTTTTTTCTTCAAATTTATGGGTGATTGTAAACATTTTTTCGTCACATTTATGGGTGTTTGTACACTTCCTTTTGCGGTATGGACCAAATTACTTAGTGGTGAAATTCATAATGTGACACTGTTTTTTTTTTTTTTTTTCTGAAAATGCATGGTTGATTGTACAACTCCTTTTGCAGTATGGGCCGTATTACATAGTGGTGAAATTTGTTTTAAGAAACTGTCTTTTTTTCGTCACATTTATGGGTGATTGTGATAGAGATGTGCATATATGAATATCTTTCTCAGAAACCAAGATGGCTCCCACATCCTGTAGCTTGAAGACAAGAACAAAGGACAGCATGAGGGTTTGGGCACATGTTGGAAGACCCCCCTCTGGAGGGATTATTTGTGATATACCTTGGACCACTGTTGACCAAATAAGGACATTACCCAATGAACTCCTCCCCCTCCCCTTCCTCACTATGTATAGGAATGTGCTGTGTAATAAAGCTAAGAACTGAATTGACCCTGAAGGTGTCAAGTCATCTCTTCTGTGCGCACAAAACCTTACGATCTAGCTATTGATTTGGAGCAGCAAAGCAAACGTTATAGCTCTGATTAGAGCATCTTTATCAATTTGGCGCTCAACGTGAATCTCGAGAGAATATAACAGCGGTAGCCGAAGTTTTGGATTCCTGGAGCACGGTGGATGACGCTTGAGGATTGGGACTGCAGCCCTATAACTATTACGGTAGGAAAATTCGTAATCTTGCCGACCTCTTGTCGTACCCCACCGTGCTGTGGAAATCTTTCTGCTGGTCGCCTGTTACACTGTGTATTAGCAGCCCTCGGCTGATTGTTGAAAATCTCGAGTTCTTTTCGGACCTCTGAGCGGGCTGCAGTTTGCTTTGCTGTGGTTTTGTTTGTTTGTCTTTTGTGTTGGCTGCTTTTCCCTGACAACAGGCAAGCAGAGTGCGACGACTCCCTGCAGGGGGACTACAATAAATTTTGCTGCAGATGTATTAGCCCCAGGGGGTTACAATAAATTTTTGCAGCAGATGTATTAGTCCCCGGACTACAATTAATTTCTGCCGAATTGGGACTGGAGAATCTCCAGAGGCGGTGGCAGATGTATTAGCCCAGGCTGGTGTGACCAGACGTGGACACCAGGTTTCTTTCTGTCAGGGGGAAGTCTACTCTGCTTGCTGTTGAGGGGGAAGTGCTGTTGTCTTTGTCTTTGTATACACGTGTGTGAACTCATGGGCCTGTCTCCATCTCTGCCTGAGGGAGAGTATACTGCTCCGCAACTTGTGGCACGTGAGGAAGGCAGTAAGCATGTTAAGAATTGTAGGAAGTTAATGAAGATAGCTGGATGTAATGAGAATGGAGAACTTAGCACTGAAGTATGGAAGACAGTTATAAGACAGTGTCGTGGTACGCTAATTGATGTAGGTTTGCTCAGTGCTGCGCAAGCATGGCACCGGACAGCAAATCGTTTGGCTGCTAATGGAGGATCACAAAGATGGGATGAGAATTTGAAAGCTTATATTTATAAGATAGGAAACCTTGGGCCACCACCCTATAATGACTCTGGAGTAATAGCACCGGATGTAGCTCATTTACTGAGACCCCACTCACAGAATGGAATATTAGTCGGAGGGTCTGTGGGATGGACTTGTGTGCATTGTGGCCAGCCTAATCCAGACCCCTGTAATTCTTGTCCTACTTGTCGTGTCCCCAGCCCCCATCCTCCTCGTGCTGGACAGACCCCTATGGTGTCACTGCCTCAGTCTGTAGGTGCCCATCCCCCAGTACAAACAACCCTCTGTCCTGCTCAGCCTCCGCCACTAGATGGCAAGCAGAATGCTCCTTGGTGTTCAGATCCTCCTATGATAACTTCAGAGGAGGCAATCCAAGATTTCTGAGGAGACACAGACAGGAGGGACAGGGAAAGTTTTAACCCAGATCACCCCTTATATCCGGTGTTAAATAAAGATGGCACTTATTACGTGCCGGGAGGGCCCACTATGCCACTTTCAGCGCCCCCATCATACCCATAATGATGATAGGTGGTGGCCCTGAAACCAGAAGTCAGAAGAAATCCAAGGAAGCAGATGAGGCAGATGGGGACACAGAGGCCCCCCCAGACTCTGCAGTTAGTCTTCCTCCTACTTTGCAGCCGCAAAACACAGACGAGGTGTGGCTAGCTGAGGATGGTATAAGGAGACAGGCAGAGCAAGAGAGAGAGCGGGAGAGAGAGAGGGAGAGAGATGAGAGAGAGAGGGACAGGCTGGTGGCCAGATTGGCCGGACAGGTAGATCGTCTGGCCAGACAAGCCCAGACTTCTTCCTCTGAGAAAAATGAGGAAGGAAGATATGTGACTTTTAGTCCTACACAAGCCACTAATTTGGTAAACTCCCTCCCTGACCCAGAACAGCATCCAATGCCCTTTTATAGGGCATTGGAACAGATCAGGAAAACTCACTCTGCCACGTGGAGGGACTTAGCAGGGCTTACCCAGATTAAGGCAGGGGATTCTTTCTGGCCTACAATGGAGAAGGATCTACCCCTCCCAATCATGGGGAGGCGGAGTTTTTGAAAACCTATGCTTCTGGGGAACGATTCTGTGACTTCTTAGAACAATGGGCTAGGACCAGGCTGGCAGATCAAGCAATTCAAATTCAGGATATGAAACAAGATAAAGGAGAGTCAGTGGAGAAATTTGCAAATAGAATGGAACAAATGTTCAAAGATCTGGGTTTTTCCAAACAAGACCCAGTACAGACTAGGATGTTGTCTAGTGCTTTTGCTGATGGACTAAAACCCCACATTCAAAAGTCACTAAAAATTGCCCGTCCAGAATATCGTTCTGTTTCTATGGAGACATTAACACTGGTAGCTAAAGGTATTGAAGCAGCCCCCAGGACTAGCATCATGCTTGTGACAGGACAGGATGCCCCCTCCCCAGAGAGATAACAGACCTGCTCGTCTCTGCTATGGGTGTGGCCAGCTGGGACATTTCAAAAGGGTGTGCCCCCACCGCCCCCTCAACAAGGCAGAGGGGGCCGCCTCGTGTGTTTCCATGGGCTCCCCCAGCAGGAGCAAGGGAGGACTGTAACAATGCTTTATAGGACAGGGGCAAGCCAGATCCACACGTCGGAGAAGCCAATCTCACTATGGCCCTCCTTCCCCCCACTGTGGCCCTGCACCTACTGTGCAGCTGCAGGTAGGAGGGGATATGCACACATTTCTTGTGGATACTGGTGCAGCCAGAAGTGTAATCCGACGTGATGAGATCTCTGACCCATCTTTTTAGACAAAATTACTGTGCAGTGTGTTGGCATAGATGGTCGTGCTAGGCCCTCTCCCTAACCAAACCTCTTGATATTTCTTTTGGCCCACAGCCCTGTACTCGAGTACTCTCGCAATTTGTAGTTTCCTCCACATGTCCACTTAACCTTCTAGGAGCGGACTTACTACAAAAGATGCAGGCTATTATTCAGTTTCACTCTGATGGTACTGTTACCCTTTCTACTCCTTTGCAGCCAGAAGAAACTGTGCTGCTGGCCGCGCTACATCCTTAGAAGATTGTCCTCCCACTACTGAACCACTCCCTGCTGCTGTGCTGTCTGTTATACCTGAGACATTGTGGTCCACAGGACCTCAGGATGTGGGTCGGTTGCGGGTACAACCTGTAATGGTGCACCTCAAACCAGGAGCAGTGCTCCCTAGGAAGCCTCAATACCCCTTATCTATGGCCCAGATGGATGCCATCACTCAACAGCTGCGGGCGTTCTTGAAAGTTGGTGCTATAATACCTACCACATCCCCGTGCAACACACCCCTCTTCCCAGTAAGGAAGAAGGGAAAAAGGGACAACCTGATACCTATAGGATGGTACATGATCTTCGGGCGGTTAATGAAGCCACCTTCCTAGAAACCCCCATTGTACCGAATCCTCATACCCTGCTTTCTAACATACCCTCTGACGCAGCAGTTTTTACAGTCATTGACCTGGCTAATGCTTTTTCTCTGTGCCTTTACACCCCGAATGTCAATACCTTTTTGCTTTTACCCATGCTGGATCCCAGTATACCTGGACAGTCATGCCTCAAGGGGCTCAGAATAGCCCATCTCAATTCAGTAAAGTCATGTCATCTATCTTGGATGAATGGAAACAAACTCATGATGACGTTGTGCTGCTCCAGTATGTGGACGATCTTTTAGTGTGTGCCCCGGACATAAATATCTGTTCTGATGCTTCGCTCTCTTTACTTCTTTTCTTGTCGAATCAGGGGTGCAAGGTTTCCAAAGACAAAATCCAGTGGTGTCGGTCAAAGGTGGTGTTCCTTGGACATTGCCTCAGTCTTGGTGCTAAACACCTTACAGAGGACAGGAAGACAGCAATTCTTCAAATTAAAGAACCCGCTACCTCTAAACAACTGCAAGCCTTTTTGGGACTCATATCATACTGTCGCCCTTGGATCCTGGATGCTTCCATTCTTATGCAGCCTCTGTATGATTGCATACCTCATGTCCCTTTTATTTGACAGATGAGGCTAAACGCTGTTTTAAACAGTTGCAGGAAGTGGCCTCGTCCTCTCCAGCTCTGGGGTTGCCGAACTATAGCCTACCCTTTAGACTGTATGTCATGGAACGCCAGGGACATGCAACTGGGGTTCTAACCCAGAGTCATGGAGGCAGGCACAGGCCTCTGGGCTACTATTCAGCCCGCCTGGACCCAGTAGCTCGTGGGACACCTTCCTGTATTCGAGCTATCCACGCCTGTCATCTCCTTCTAGATAAAACTTCTGACATTGTCCTGGGTCACCCCTGCATATTTTAGCTCCCCATGACATTTCTGCAATCCTCCAGCAAACTCAGCCGAAACATCTCTCAGCTGCTAGGCATCTCCGTCTTCAGTGTTCCCTTTTACTTCCGGATACTGTTACTATATCTAGATGTCATGTGCTTAACCCCGCGTCCCTCCTCCCTTTTCCTCAAGGGGGACAGCTGAGGAGGAAGGTGTTTATTCTGCCGATGATTTTTACTCTGGAGACTGTCATGATTGTGTGGAATTGATTAAACAAGAGACTGAGCCTCTTCCAAATGTAACTGAAACAGCTTTGAACAACCCTGACCTCAACTTGTTTGTGGATGGATCCCGATATGCAGATGAACAGGGCAGGTATCACACTGGATATGCTGTCACCTCTTCAGATGAAGTGTTGCAGGCTGGCCCTCTTTCTCCTGACAAATCTGCCCAAGAGGCTGAACTGATAGCTCTCGCTGAAGCCTGCCGAATAGCTGAGAGGAAAACTGCCAATATACACACAGACTCTAGATACGCCTTTGGAGTAGCCCATGATTTCGGTCCCATCTGGAAGAGCCGCAATTTTATCACAGCTAACGGGATTCCCATAAAGAATGCAGAAGCTGTGCACGCTTTGATGGAAGCCTTGGCACTCCCTAAACAAGTAGCCATACTCAAAGTTAAGGCGCATTCGAGAGCTGATACTCCGGAAACACAGGGAAATGCAAGAGCTGATAAAGCAGCAAAGGAAGCGGCGATGAGGAAAAGAGAGGAGGTGACGATGATGGCAGTGCAGACACGATCCAGTGCAGCAAAAGATGAGACGGGTATACCCAGTGGACTCCTGCTTACAAAGGAAACATTAGGGGATATACAAGAAGCAGCATCTGAAGAAGAGAAGGAAGTGTGGTTTGAAAACGGAGGAAGCCCTGATGAAGACCAGATTTGGAGGAAAGGACATCTCCTCTGTTTGCCTAGAAGTCTCTACCCTGCAGTAGTCTCTTGGGCTCATGGGCCAACACATCAAGGAAAATCTGCAATGAATAACCTTATCTCTTCTATATGGCTTGCCCCGGCCATTACTACATTCACCACTCGACATGTCAATAGCTGCATGGTCTGTGCCAAATGTAATCCTGGGAAGATGGAAAAGTCCCTGTCAAGTGCCTACCAAAACCTCTCTACCCCTTTCAAAGGATTCAGATTGACCACATACAAATGCCCCCTGCTCAAGGGTTTCAGTATGCCCTGGTGGTCATAGACATGTTCTCTGGATGGCCTGAAGCCTACCCCGTGAAGAATCAGACGGCAAAGACAACAGTGAAGAAGTTGTTAAATGAAATTGTCTGTAGATTCGGGGTACCTGAAGTAATAGAGAGCGATCAAGGACCTGCCTTTATAGCAGATGTGGCTCAGGAGATATGGGCTGCACTAGGGACCCATCTTGCCTTCCATACTCCCTACAGACCACAAAGCAGCGGAAAAGTGGAAAGAATGAACGGCACATTAAAGCTAAAAATGTTGAAAATGGCACAAGAGACTGGAAGGCCATGGCCAGAGGCTCTTCCTATTGCCCTATTTAGTGTGAGGCATACCCCTAGAGGAAAAGAGAAGCTGTCCCCTTTTGAGATTTTATTTGGTAGTGCCCCTAAGTTAGGACAGTATTTTCCCCAAGAACTTGCTTTGCAATATGATTGTTTATCTGCCTATGTGTCTGCTCTGTGTAAACACCTGACTGATCTACATTCTCGAGTATTTTCTTCACTTCCAGATCCCAGCCAGATTCCTGGAAGTCATACCCTTCAACCAGGAGATTGGGTTCTAGTGAAGAAGTACGTCCGAAAGACTCTTGAGCCCAGATTTGACGGTCCCTTCCTGGTTCTGCTGACCACTCCCACCTCAGTAAAGCTCGAGGGCAAGAAAACGTGGATTCACGCATCTCACTGCAAGAAGGTTCCAGGCTTGGAGCCAGAGATTTGTCAAAAATGATATCCTTTCTCTTGCTGATAGTGGGATGGGTGGGACTGAATGAGGGGACGCAGTCATTATATACCTTGTGGGTAAATACTAGTGCTACAATACAGGTGTTTGAGTTTGACTATTGTGAAGTGGCAAATTGTACATTAATGCATCAAGGAAGGGTGTATGCGCGAAGGGGAGTTCAGTATTACATTTGTGTAACCAGAGAAGGAAATGAATGGTGTTCCTCATGGGGAGATGTAATAGCAAATACCGGAACAGATTGGGGATACCGGCCAGCAGAGGGAATGTCTCGGAAGGATGACAAAGGGACATCTTTGGTGGATAGGCTGCATTTTTCTGACAAAGAAAGATCATGGAAAGAAAGGTGTGATCTGACAAAGGTAGAGCCTGGAGAGTGTCACCCTCTGATTCTGGCCCTAGAGAACCCACAGAAAGTAGACCTGGGAAAATATGTGTTGGGAAGGTATCAAACATCAAGCAGTCTCCCTAATGCCCCCTTGTACAGTTCCAATTAGGAGATCTTGAAGCCAGAGTAGACAGGCCTGACTCCTTATCAGGGAATCCTCTCCTCCCAGGGGAGAGTCAAGCCAGGGCTCCGTATACCATGGAGGAAACTTTGGCTGTGGAAACAGGATTCTCTGATAGCAATTTTTGGTTGGAATGGATGAAGTATACAGCATCCCAGGTAAATAGGTCAGGTTGTATCACCTGCTCTACAGCCAGGCCCCATCTGGGGACTGTACCCTTCACCTAGATCCAAACCATTATTCCTGTTTTATCGGCCTGTATGTAAATCAGACTATTAATGAAACCGTGTGTAATTTTTGGAAAGGGAAATTCCCAATCTTAAGCGAAGCACCATCACCTGGAGAAGGCATCACAATATACAAAGGGAATTATACCTGTTTTGAGATAGAGGGGTCAGAGGGAAAGCACCTGGGTAGATTTCCCAAGGGTTACTGTGGAACTGTGGTCAACACCACTGGGACTGATTACCAAACCCACTTATGGAACCAGACCCGAGCTCTGGGAGATGTGATATGGTTGTGTGCGGATATGAAGCTGAGGACAAAATTAGAAATTGTCTGGCATGGACAATGTGCTTTGGCCTTGGTGTTGATGCCGTTCCACATATTTAACCCGCTTGACTGGAAAAAGACTATAGAAATTTTAAGAAACCCCGAATTAGAATATTTTAATCCCTCTCTGCCAGATGAAGGAACAGTTATAAGAAGGAAAAGGAAACAAATCCAAGAGGTAGCCTTGATTCTCATGTGTACATAGATGCCATAGGAGTGCCCAGGGGGTCCCAGATGAGTTCAAAGCTAGAGATCAAGTGGCAGCAGGTTTTGAATCCCTCATCCCTATAATTACGGTAAATAAAAATGTGGATTGGATCAATTATATCTATTATAATCAACAGAGATTCGTAAACTTTACCAGAGATGCCTTAAAAGGAATAGTAGAACAGCTAGGGCCCACTAGTGTTATGGCATTCCAAAATAGAATGGCCCTAGATATGCTACTTGCTGAAAAAGGAGGTGTATGTAAAATGATTGGTGAGACCTGTTGTACTGTAATTCCCGATAATTTAGGACCAAATGGCCAGGTCACGAATGCTCTTAAGGGGCTTACCTCTCTTTCAGAGGAATTAAAAAGAAATTCTGGTATAGATAATCCATGGGGTGAGTGGTTTGACAGCTGGTTTAAAAATTGGAAACAGACCTTACTACAGATTGGTATAATAATAACGGTTGTATTGTTAATGTTTGCATTAATTGTCTGCTGTGTCATCCCCTGCATCAGGAAACTTCTGGCTAAAGCTGTGGCTGACGCTACCCCAGAGATGCTTATGGGAGAATATTATGATGAAATTGAGGATGAAAACCAAGGTGCACTACACTCTGTCAGTCTTCCCTTTATAACACCATTTGGAAGGACAATTCAGAGTAGGGACAGATCATCTGACTTTCCAATGCGTAACAGTGTCATGGGAGGTTATTCACAAGGAATAGCTTGTCATGGAAGCTGGAGAAGAGGATTCGAAACATTGGGACAGATGGTTAGGTTTAGGGAAAGAATGATATCCAAGGGGGACTGATAGAGATGTGCATATATGAATATCTTTCTCAGAAACCAAGATGGCTCCCACATCCTGTAGCTTGAAGACAAGAACAAAGGACAGCATGAGGGTTTGGGCACATGTTGGAAGACCCCCTCTGGAGGGATTATTTGTGATATACCTTGGACCACTGTTGACCAAATAAGGACATTACCCAATGAACTCCTCCCCTCCCCTTCCTCACTATGTATAGGAATGTGCTGTGTAATAAAGCTAAGAACTGAATTGACCCTGAAGGTGTCAAGTCATCTCTTCTGTGCGCACAAAACCTTACGATCTAGCTATTGATTTGGAGCAGCAAAGCAAACGTTATAGCTCTGATTAGAGCATCTTTATCAATTGTACACCTCCTTTTGCGGTATGGACTAAATTACTTAGTGGTGAAATTCTTTATGTGACACAGACTTGATGAACTTTGTGACTCTTCTGGGCTCCAAGCAATCTTGAAGCTTTGTCTTATCATTGTCTGTAGCTACTAGAGGCCTGTTCATGCCAGCAGGTTCCCACAGAAGTATCTGGCTCAATGAGCAGCCGATACTGCACTTGCATCAATCTTGACAGGATTTATCTCAAGGTTCGAGAGAAATTGTTTTTCGGAATGCTTTCTCCATCACAACCACGTTGTTGAATAAACAGAAGACTGGCTGATTCTCTCCTGTCTTAGGCAACACTTTATTGAGTAATCGTGGAAAGTCAAAAGACAGTTGTTCACTAACCCCATAAAGGCCTTTCCGGTGCGGATTAACCACAGAAAAGACATCGCAAGGATTGCCGCCAATTTTCAGATCTGTTTGCTGGTTATATTCTGTATGTCGCCCACACATACAATCTCCCCTGGATGGCGTACCAGTCCTATCCTGATGGTGTCCTCACACACCTCTGATGCCATATATTTTTCACTGTTGATTCTAATCTTTTTCCATGATGACTGGGAACTTGTGTTTTCCTTGACGAAGAGACCAGGGGCTGGTAGGGTTTGAATCTTGATGAACTCCGCGACTCTTCTGGGCTCCAAGCAATCTTAAAGCTTTGTCTTCTCATTGTCTGTAGCTACTAGAGACCTGTTCATGCCAGGCAGGGTCCCACAGAAGTATCTGGCTCAATGAGCAGCCGATACAGCATCAATCTTGACAGGATTCATCTCCAGGTGGAGAGAAATTATTTTTTGGAATGCTTTCTCCATCTCAACCACGTCATCGAATAAACAGAACACTGCCCGATTCTAACCTGTCTTAGGCAACACTTAATTTTTTACTAAATGTATTAAATATTTAATATTAAATTTAACCAAAACTTGATTAAATTTGCCAATATATTATCCTAATCTCTGTCATTGTGCCACTCGGTGGCCTTCTCTTGATGCTGCTGCCACCACCTCCAGACTCTTACATTGTGCCACTCGGTGACCTCTTCATACTGCTGCCTCAACCAGAACCCGAACCCGAACCCGAACTCGAACTTTTTTGAAAATGTTCGGGTCCGGGTCCATGTTCCGAACACCCCAAAATTCGGTACGAACCCGAACTATGCTCAAACTGTTCGCTCAACACTACTCAAGAGTCTACAATAGTGATCAGCTTTCTCGAATAGATTTAGCCGTCTGACTACTATTACCCTAAGACTGAATCTATGGTGTCAGGTTTTTATGGTCTGCTTAATCTTCTTACTCTAACAGAGTTCCATTTTATATTCCTTTTGCATGCATGTGTACATTCTAATAGACTATTAAAACCACTATGTGACCTACTTTTGCAAGAGCCAGTCTTATATATTATCAATGTGCAATGTGCATGCTTTTCCAGTGTGATAGGCCATTAAATAAATGTTATGAGCAGGTTATTTAATTTTTATAGTTTACTTTCATGTGAATTGCTTGGAATGATCAGTATGTAAGGGTAATGTTAGTTTAGGGAAATGGTTTAAAGAAAACCGTATATTTTCATGTCATAAGATGCTTTATCATTAGTGCTAGTGCCTATACCTAATGAAGGCCTAAAATGATACACATAAAAAGCACAAGCACAAAGTAATCTGTTATTAGGATAATAACTATGCAAACAGGGTAAAAATAAACAATATTGGAGATAAACTGGAGCATTAAAGGCTTTGACAGAGTCTTGAAAGCTGTTCACTAATCTCTGTGCAGGTAATTTAGATTCTATGGCCATTACTGAATTGCTTGTGTGGGATAGCCAGTGCTGTGTGATATTTACTACTGTAATCCATATAGTCCTACTTTCGAGTAATTGGAATTGGTTTTGAATTTGTCAGCGATGTCTCTGAAATGCTCTAGTTTGCTCTTAGATGACAGAACGGTAAACATTTTATACAGAGCATTTTGTTTCATGATTTATGAAGCTGACATTTTATTGGCAAACATCTCTGTCACTTGCCTTGATATTCTAATGAAATTAAAATTTACGGGGAATTTATTGCTTGCGGTGGTGTCAGTTTTAAGTCTGTCTATGCATCATGAGGTTGCGCCAAATTTACATAATGGCGCACCGCAATAATATATTTGGTGCAAGTGCAATTTGGTGTATGCCTATGTCTATAAAAGTACACCAGGAGGTTTCTTGGCATGGAGATGGGACTTTTTTTGTGACTTTGTTCTAATCTGAAATCTTCACTTACTTTTTACTCCACTTCTAAAAGTGGCAAGGCTGACCAAATGTCACAAAATCTGACCAAATGTTGCAAAAATATATAACAAATGTTGCATGCAGGCATCACTTATGACTTTTTTATGCCACAAAAATGGGGTAGCATATTTAATAAGTGATCTCCTAATTCTTTATGTTCGGTTTGCATCAACATTCTTTAAAATAATCAGTTATCAAGGTAACTGTAATTTTGAAATGTATTTCTTTTATCTTTATTACTTCTATCTTCTGTTTTTGTCTGTGGTCACATGAGCATGTCAATGCATCTCATATTTTCTATGATGTTATGTTCATGTTTCGAAGGAGCAACAGGGGCAGTCATAGGGGAGTGTCTATGTAACTAGCTGGGTGGGAGGAGCTATAAAGTAGCTGAGCATTGTTAGGGGGGGGCTGGAGTTGTGGCAGAGAAAGGAGAAGTGCATGATAGGTTTGTATGGATACAGCAACAGGAAGTGCTACATACAGGATGGAAAAAAAACAAAGTGATTGATGTACTCAGTGAAAATGGGTCAGGAGACTCCAAATTAGAAAAATAAAGCATGGGAAAATGTAGATGATGTAAGAATAGTTATCCCGGAAACCCTTTTAATATTATATATTCAAATTATTTACACTTCCTATAAAAATTTGACTTTGATGCTAAAAAGTCTCTTCTCAAATATAGAAAATTCTGAATAGAAATGTTGCCATTTATTATGATACAAAATGCATTGTGAGTGATACATAGTGTTACAAAATGAAACAAACATAAAGTGTAAGAAGGTGATAGCTTTTTACGAACACTGTATATTGCACAACTGGGATTTGCCTCTGTCCTCTATATTTTCTATAGACTTGTAAATATCATTTTTCAGCAGACCTGTGCAAGGCTGCAAGAAATATTGCTACAGTACTGTTACTTTACTACTTTTGGCATCAGGGAGACATTATGACCAGAGAGTGTATCTCTTTCAGTTCTCAGAAAATGCATGCTGCCCAAAGGCATGTTGCAAAAAACGTTCAGAGTGTTTATTACTTTACTATTCCTGCAAACTACATTTTCTTCTTGGAAAGGACAGCTAGTGTGATACCTCTGGCAGTCAGGAACTTAAATTACTCTTAGAAAAACTCAGAGCATTATAGTTTTCATTAGTTCAGGTTACTAGTGATCCACATGCCTCAGGACTTGTGTACCAGTTGGTTCTGCATGCTTATTTCCTAAATAATTATTGCAGTTCCAGAGCAAGTAGTATCCTCAATTAATAAAGACAAGTAAAGAAAATAACTGTCTCACCTTAAAGGGGTTCTCCAGGAAATAAGAAAATGAAGATACTTAAATATTACTTTATTATAAATAAATTCCCAAATACCTTTTATTAGTTATGTTATGTCTAGGGAGCAAATAAAATGGCCGCCTTCCTATTAGTACATACAAAACTTGTCCTATTGACACAGAAGAACAAGATACTTCAGGACACTGAGGTAAAGAGCTGCCTTATTCTCCTCTCTGCTCTGCTTGTCAGGGGTTATGGTCCTGAATACTGTTTAATATGATCTTTAGCTGAATCTCAGAAGGAACGGAGTTCATGAGGAGACATAAAGTACAGGGAGGAGGTGGGTATGTGGCTATGTCCTGCTGTGTGATGAGGACAGATTTTGTGTGTACTAGTAGGACGGCAGCCATTTTATTTCTTCTAATGATTGCTCCCCAAATAAAACGAGCCATTATAACTAGAGTTGAGTGAACACCTGGATGTTCAGGTTCGAGAAGTTTGGCCGAACTTCCCAAAAATGTTCGGGTTCGGGATCCGAACTCGACCAGAACTTTATCCTGAACCCCATTGAAGTCAATGGGGACCTGAACTTTGGGCACTAAAAAGGCTGTAAAATAGTCCAGGAAAGGGCTAGAGGGTTGCAAAAGGCAGCAAAATGTAAGTAAATGTCCTGCAAACAAATGTGGATAGGGAAATTAATTAAAATAATATAAAATAAATAAAAATTAACCAATATCAATTGGAGAGAGGTCCCATTGCAGAGAATCATGCATCATATCCTCCTCCTCCTGGGCCACCTCCCTTCCATCATCACCCTAAGCGTTTTCTCAAGGAGACATAGAAGTGGTATTGTAACGCTGATAATGGTGTCATTGGCCATGTTGGTGGAGTACTCGAAACAGTGCAACAGGGCATACAGGTCTCGCATGGAGGCCCAATCATTGGTGGTGAAGTGGTGCTGTTCTGCAGTGCGACTGACGTGTGCGTGCTGCAGCTAAAACTCCACTATGGCCTGCTGCTGCTCGCACAGTCTCTCCAGCATGTGCAAGGTGGAGTTCCACCTGGTGGGCACGTCGCATATGAGGCGGTGAGCGGGAAGGCCGAGTTACGCTGTAGCGCAGACAGGCGAGCAGCGGCAGGATGTGAATGCCGGAGCGCGCACAGACGGCCCGTACTTTATGCAGCAGCTCTGACATGTCAGGGTAGTTGTGAATGAACTTCTGCACTACCAAATTCAGCACATGCACCAGGCAAGGTATGTGCGTCAAACCGGCAAGTCCCAGAGCTGCGACGAGATTTCGCCCATTATCGCACACCACCAGGCCGGGCTTGAGGCCCACCGGCAGAAACCACTTGTCGGTCTGTTGTTCAATACCCAGCCACAACTCCTGTGCGGTGTGGGGCCTGTCCCCCAAACATACGAGTTTAAGAATGGCCTGCTGACGTTTACCCTGGGCTGTGCTGAAGTTGGTGGTGAAGGTGTGTGGCTGACTGGATGAGCTGGTGGAAGCGGAGAAAGAGGAAGCCGAGGAGGAGGCTACAGGAGGCAAAGAATGATGCCCTGCGATCCTTGGCGGCAGAAGGACGTGAGCCAAGGAACTCTCCGCCTGGGGCCCAGCCGCCACTACATTTACCCAGTGTGCAGTTAGGGAGATATAGCGTCCCTAGGCCATGCTTACTGGTCCACGTATCTGTGGTTAGGTGGACCTTGCAACAGATGGCGTTGTGCAGTGCACACTTGATTTTATCGGAAACTTGGTTGTGCAGGGAAGGAACGGCTGTCTTGGAGAAGAAGTGGTGGCTGGGAACAACATACTGTGGGACAGCCATGACCATCAGCTGTTTGATGCTGTCTGTGTCCACCTGCCTGAATGACAGCATTTCAAAGGCCAGTAGTTTAGAAATGCTGGCATTCAGGCCAAGGGCTCGAGGGTGGCTAGGTGGGAATTTGAGCTTTCTTTCCAAGATTTGTGAGATGGAGAGCTGAACGCTGCCATGTAACATGGTGGAGATGCTTGGTGACGCAGGTGGTGTTGTCGGTGGCACATCCTCTGTTTGGTGGGCGGCAGGTGCCAACATTCCTCCCGAGGCGCAGGAAGAGGCAGAGGCAGCAGCAGAAGAGGGAGTAGGGGGAGCCTGAGAGAGTTCCTTGTTTTTAAGGTGTTTAATAGAGATGAGCGAACACCTGGAAGTTCGGGTTTGGGAAGTTCGGCCGAACTTCCCGAAAATGTATATTTCGGACCCAGCACCCAGACAGAGGAGAGAGGTCCCACAGCAAGGAATCATGCGTCATATCACCCAACACTGAAGAAGGCCACTTTCAGTTATTTCGGCCCCAGCACCCAGACAGAGGAGAGAGGTCCCAAAGCAAGGAATCATGAGTCATATCACCCACCACTGGAGAAGGCCACTTTCAGTTATTTCGGCCCCAGCACCCAGACAGAGGAGAGAGGTCCCACAGCAAGGAATCATGCGTCATATCACCCACCACTGGAGAAGGCCACTTTCAGTTATTTAGGCCAGGCACCCAGACCGAGGATAGAGGTCCTACAGCAAGGAATCATGCGTCATATCACCCACCACTGGAGAAGGCCACTTTCAGTTATTTCGGCCCAGCACAAAGACAGAGGAGAGAGGTCCCACAGCAAGGAATAATGCGTCATATCACCCAACACTGGAGAAGGCAACTTTCAGTTTTTGGCCCCAGCACCCAGACATAGGAGAGAGGTCCCACAGCAAGGAATTAGGCGTCATATCACCCACCACTGGAGAAGGCCACTTTCAGTTATTTCGGCCCCAGCACCCAGACAGAGGAGAGAGGTCCCACAGCAAGGAATCATGCGTCATATCACCCACCACTGGAGAAGGCCACTTTCAGTTATATTGGCCCCAGCACCCAGGCAGAGGAGAGAGGTCCCACAGCAAGGAATCATGCGTCATATCACCCACCACTGGAGAAGGCCACTTTCAGTTATTTCGGCCCCAGCACCCAGACAGAGGAGAGAGGTCCCACAGCAAGGAATTATGCGTCATATCACCCACCACTGGAGAAGGCCACTTTCACTTATTTCGGACCCAGCACCCAGACAGAGGAGAGAGGTCCCACAACAAGGAATCATGCGTCATATCCCCCAACACTGGAGAAGGCCACTTTCAGTTATTTCGGCCCCAGCACCCAGACAGAGGAGAGAGGTCCCAAAGCAAGGAATCATGAGTCATATCACCCACCACTGGAGAAGGCCACTTTCAGTTATTTCGGCCCCAGCACCCAGACAGAGGAGAGAGGTCCCACAGCAAGGAATCATGCGTCATATCACCCACCACTGGAGAAGGACACTTTCAGTTATTTAGGCCAGGCACCCAGACCGAGGAGAGAGGTCCTACAGCAAGGAATCATGCGTCATATCACCCACCACTGGAGAAGGCCACTTTCAGTTATTTCGGCCCAGCACAAAGACAGAGGAGAGAGGTCCCACAGCAAGGAATCATGCGTCATATCACCCACCACTGGAGAAGGCCACTTTCAGTTATTTCGGCCCCAGCACCCAGACAGAGGAGAGAGGTCCCACAGCAAGGAATCATGCATCATATCACCCACCACTGGAGAAGGCCACTTTCAGTTATTTCGGCCCCAGCACCCAGACAGAGGCGAGAGGTCCCACAGCAAGGAATCATGCATCATATCACCCACCACTGGAGAAGGCCACTTTCAGTTATTTCGGCCCCAGCACCCAGACAGAGGAGAGAGGTCCCAAAGCAAGGAATCATGCGTCATATAACCCACCACTGGAGAAGGCGACTTTCAGTTATTTCGGCCCCAGCACCCAGACAGAGGAGAGAGATGTCCCACAGCAAGGAATCATGCGTCATATCACCCACCACTGGAGAAGGCCACTTTCAGTTAATTAGGCCAGGCTCCCAGACATAGGAGAGAGGTCCTACAGCAAGGAATCATGCGTCATATCACCCACCACTGGAGAAGGCCACTTTCAGTTATTTCGGCCCCAGCACCCAGACAGAGGAAAGAGGTCCCACAGCAAGGAATCATGCGTCATATCACCCACCACCGGAGAAGGCCACTTTCAGTTATTTCGGCCCCAGCACCCAGACAGAGGATACAGGTCCCACAGCAAGGAATCATGCGTCATATCACCCACCACTGGAGAAGGCCACTTTCAGTTATTTCGGCCCCAGCACCCAGACAGAGGAGAGAGGTCCCACAGCAAGGAATCATGCGTCATATCACCCACCACCGGAGAAGGCCACTCTCAGTTATTTCGGCCCCAGCACCCAGACCGAGGATACAGGTCCCACAGCAAGGAATCATGCGTCACTTCACCCACCACTGGAGAAGGCCACTTTCAGTTATTTCGGCCCCAGCACCCAGACAGAGGAGAGAGGTCCCACAGCAAAGAATCATGCGTCATATCACCCAACACTGAAGAAGGCCACTTTCAGTTATTTAGGCCAGGCACCCAGACCGAGGAGAGAGGTCCCACAGCAAGGAATCATGCGTCATATCACCCACCACCGGAGAAGGCCACTTTCAGTTATTTCGGCCACAGCACCCAGACCGAGGATACAGGTCCCACAGCAAGGAATCATGCATCATATCACCCACCACTGGAGAAGGCCACTTTCAGTTATTTCGGCCCCAGCACCCAGACAGAGGAGAAAGGTCCAACAGCATGGAATCATGCGTCATATCACCCACCACTGGAGAAGGCCACTTTCAGTTATTTATGCCCCGCCACCCAGACAGAGGAGAGAGGTCCCACAGCAAGGAATCATGCGTCATATCACCCACCACTGGAGAAGGACACTTTCAGTTATTTATGCCCCACCACCCAGACAGAGGAGCGAGGTCACACAGCAAGGAATCATGCGTAATATCACCCACCACCGGAGAAGGCCACTTCCAGTTATTTCGGCCCAGCTCCCAGACAGAGGAGACGTTCATTCAACTTTGGGTTGCACCGCAAGATCATGGTAAAGTTAAAAAAATGAGGATTCAATAAAGAAGTGCCCCGGAGTACAAGAATACATGGTTGAGAGGGAGGCAGTTATAAATGTATATTCTGCACAAGGGAGGCACAGGTCCTGTGGGATCCATGCCTGGTTCATTTTTATGAACGTCAGCTTCTCCAGGTTGGCTTTAGACAGGCAGCTGCGTTTGTCAGTAATGACGCCCCATGCCGTGCTGAATACACGTTCAGACAAAACGCTGGTCGCCGGGCAGGCCAGCACCTCCAAGGCATAAAATGCTAACTCTGGCCACGTGGACAATTTGGAGACCCAGAAGTTGAATGGGGCCGAACCATCAGTCAGTACGTTGAGGGGTGTGCAGATGTACTGTTCAACCATGTTAGTGAAATGCTGCCTCCTGCTAACACGTTCCGTACCAGGTGGTGGTGCAGTTAGCTGTGGCGTGGAGACAAAACTTTTCCACATTTCTGCCATGCTATCCCTACCCTCAGAGGAGCTGGCCGTGACACAGCTGCTTTGTCGACCTCTTGATCTTCCTCTGCCTTCGCCTTGGGCTTCCACCTGTTCCCCTGTGACATTTGGGAATGCTCTCAGGAGCGCGTCTACCAGCGTGTGCTTGTACTCGCGCATCTTCCTATCACGCTCCAGTGCAGGAAGTAAGGTGGGCACATTGTCTTTGTACCGGGGATCCAGCAGGGTGGCAACCCAGTAGTCCGCACACGTTAAAATGTGGGCAACTCTGCTGTCGTTGCGCAGGCACTGCAGCATGTAGTCGCTCATGTGTGCCAGGCTCCCCAGAGGTAAGGACAAGCTGTCCTCTGTGGGAGGCGTATCGTCATCGTCCTCCGTATCCCCCCAGCCACGCACAAGTGATGGGCCTGAGCTGTGTCGGGTGCCACCCCGCTGTGAACCTGCTTCATCCTCATCCTCCTCCACCACCTCCTCATCCTTCTCGTCCTCCAGTAGTGGGCCCTGGCTGGCCACATTTGTACCTGGCCTCTGCTTTTGCAAAAAACCTCCCTCTGAGCCACTTCTAACAGACTGGCCTGAAAGTGCTAAAAATGACCCCTCATCCTCCTCCTCCTCCTCCTCCTGAGCCACCTCCTCTTCGCCCTAAGCGTTTTCTCAAGGAGACATAGAAGTGGTATTTTAACGCTGATAACGGTGTCATCGCCACTGGCCATGTTGGTGGAGTACTCGAAACAGCGCAACAGAGCACACAGGTCTCGCATGGAGGCCCAATCATTGGTGGTGAAGTGGTGCTGTTCCGCAGTGCGTGCTGCAGCTGAAACTCCACTATGGCCTGCTGCTGCTCGCACAGTCTCTCCATCATGTGCAAGGTGGAGTTCCACCTGGTGGGCATGTCGCATATGAGGCGGTGAGCAAAGAAGGCCGAAGTTCCGCTGTAGACAGGCGAGCAGCGACAGGATGTGAACGCCGGAAGCGCGCACAGACGGCCCGAACTTTATGCAGCAGCTCTGACTTGTCAGGGTAGTTGTGAATGAACTTCTGCACCACCAAATTCAGCAGATGCGCCAGGCAAGGGATGTGCGTCAAACCGGCTAGACCCAGAGCTGCAACGAGATTTCGCCCATTATCGCACACCACCAGGCCCGGGCTTAAGGCCCACCGGCAGAAACCACTTGTCGGTCTGTAGTTCAATACCCCGCCACAACTCCTGCACGGTGTGGGGCCTGTCCCCCAAACATATGAGTTTCAGAATGGCCTGCTGACGTTTACCCCGGGCTGTGCTGAAGTTGGTGGTGAACGTGTGTGGCTGACTGGATGAGCTGGTGGAAGCGGAGGAGGAGGAAGCCGAGTAGGAGGAGGAGGCTACAGGAGGCAAAGAATGATGCCCTGCGATCCATGGCGGCAGAAGGACGTGCGCCAAGGTACTCTCCGCCTGCGGCCCAGCCGCCACTACATTTACCCAGTGTGCAGTTAGGGAGATATAGCGTCCCTGGCCGTGCTTACTGGTCCACGTATCTGTGGTTAGGTGGACCTTGCCACAGATGGCGTTGCGCAGTGCACACTTGATTTTATCGGATACTTGGTTGTGCAGGGAAGGCATGGCTGTCTTGGAGAAGTAGTGGAGGCTGGAAACACCATACTGTGGGACAGCCATGGACATCAGCTGTTTGAAGCTGTCTGTGTCCACCAGCCTGAATGACAGCATTTCAAAGGCCAGTAGTTTAGAAATGCTGGCATTCAGGCCCAGGGCTCGAGGGTGGCTAGGTGGGAATTTACGCTTTCTCTCCAAGGTTTGTGAGATGGAGAGCTGAACGCTGCCGTGTTTCATGGTGGAGATGCTTGGTGATGCAGGTGGTGTTGTCGGTGGCACATCCTCTGTTTGGTGGGCGGCAGGTGCCAACATTCCTCCCGAGGCGGAAGAAGAGGCCGAGGCAGCAGCAGAAGAGGGAGCAGGAGGACCCAGAGTGAGTTCCTTGCTTTTAAGGTGTTTACTCCACTGCAAGTCATGCTTTGCATGTAGATGCCTGGTCATGCAGGTTGTGCTAAGGTTCAGAACGTTAATGCCTCGCTTCAGGCTCTGATGGCACAGCGTGCAAACCACTCGGGTCTTGTTGTCAGCACATTGTTTAAAGAAGTGCCATGCCAGGGAACTCCTTGAAGATGCCTTTGGGGTGCTCGGTCCCTGGTGGCGGTGGCCAGTAGCAGGCGAACTCTCTTGGAGGCGGCTGTTCTGCTTTTGCCCCCTGCTCTCTCTTTTGCTACGCTGTTGGCTCGGTCTCACCACTGCCTCTTCCTCTGAACTATGAAAGTCAGTGGCACGACCTTCATTCCATGTGGGGTCTAGGACCTCATAGTCCCCTGCATCGTCTTCCACACAGTCTTTCTCCCTGACCTCCTGTTCGGTCTGCACACTGCAGAAAGACGCAGCAGTTGGCACCTGTGTTTCGTCATCATCAGAGACGTGCGGACTTCGATGAGGTGGTTTCCCCATGTCCTCATCATCAGGAAACATCAGTGGTTGTGCATCAGTGCATTCTATGTCTTCCACCACTGGGGAAGGGCTTGGTGGATTCCCTTGGGAAACCCTGCCAGCAGAGTCTTCAAACAGCATAAGAGACTGCTGCATAACTTGAGGCTCAGACAGTTTCCCTGATATGCATGGGGGTGATGTGACAGACTGATGGGCTTGGTTTTCAGGTGCCACCTGTGCGCTTTCTGCAGAAGACGGGGTGGGAGATAATGTTGTGAACATGCTGGATCCACTGTCGGCCACCCAATTGACTAGCGCCAGTACCTGCTCAGGCCTTACCATCCTTAGAACGGCATTGGGCCCACCAAATATCGCTGTAAATTCTGGCGGGTACTGGAACCTGAGGTAGTTGGTTCACTAGGACGTGTGTACCGTTCACCAAGCACCACAATAAGAAAAAATATTTGGCCCAATGTATTGATTTCAAATTCAGGCCTTTTTTTACAGGCACCTAACACTATCTGCCTATTTATTTATGTACCAAATTACACTAATCCAGGCACAGCAGTAACCACTGATTTAGGGTAATATCTCTTTTAGGGCTAGTATTTAGGCCCTAGATGAAAGGTATCCTTTTATGGACAGATTTACAATTGGCCTGCAACAGCTCGAACACCAGATTCAGGGTATTGCTATTTTGGCAATTGAATTTAACCCCAGAACAAAATATATGTTTTGGCGGACACTATGAAACTTGGCCTGCAACAGCTGGGACACCAGATTCAGGGTATTGCTATTTTGGCAATTAAATTTCACCACAGAACAAAATATATGTTTTGGCGGACACTATGAATCTTGGCCGGCAACAGCTGGGACACCAGATTCAGGGTATTGCTATTTTGGCAATTGAATTTCACCCCAGGACAAAATATATGTTTTGGCGGACACTATTAAACTTTGCCAGCAACAGCTGAAACCACTGATTTATGGTATTGCTATTTTGGCAATTGAATTTCACCCCAGAACAAAATATATGTTTTGGCAGACACTATGAATCTTGGCCTGCAACAGCTGGGACACCAGATTCAGGGTATGGCTATTTTGGCAATTGAATTTCACCCCAGAACAAAATATATGTTTTGGCGGACACTATGAATCTTGGCCTTCAACAGCTGGGACACCAGATTCAGGGTATTGCTATTTTGGCAATTGAATTTCACTCCAGAACAAAATATATGTTTTTGCAGACACTATGAATCTTGGCCTGCAACAGCTAGGACACCAGATTCAGGGTATTGCTATTTTGGCAATTGAATTTCACCCCAGAACAAAATATATGTTTTGGTTGACACTATTATACTTTGCCAGCCACAGCTGTAACCACTGATTTATGGTATTGCTATTTTGGCAATTGAATTTCACCCCAGAACAAAATATATGTTTTGGCGGACACTATGAATCTTGGCCTGCAACAGCTGGGACACCAGATTCAGGGTATTGCTATTTTGGAAATTGAATTTCACCCCAGAACAAAATATATGTTTTTGCGGACACTATGAATCTTGGCCTGCAACAGCTGGGACACCAGATTCAGGGTATTGCTATTTTGGCAATTGAATTTCACCCCAGAACAAAATATATGTTTTGGCAGACACTATTATACTTTGCCAGCCACAGCTAAAACCACTGATTTATGGTATTGCTATTTTGGCAATTGAATTTCACCCCAGAACAAAATATATGTTTTGGCGGACACTATTATACTTTGCCAGCCACAGCTGAAACCACAGATTTATGGTATTGCTATTTTGGCAATTGAATTTCACCCCAGAACAAAATATATGTTTTGGCGGACACTATTAATCTTGGCCTGCAACAGCCGGGACACCAGATTCAGGGTATTGCTATTTTGGCAGTTGAATTTCACCCCAGAACAAAATATATGTTTTTGCGGACACTATGAATTTTGGCCTGCAACAGCTGGGACACCAGATTCAGGGTATTGCTATTTTGGCAATTGAATTTCACCCCAGAACAAAATATATGTTTTGGCGGACACTATTATACTTTGCCTGCCACAGCTGAAACCAATGATTTATGGTATTGCTATTTTGGCAATTGAATTTCACCACATAAAATAATCTATCCTTTGCCAGACAGCAGACAGTATTATACTTGGCTAGCCAAAGCTGGAACACCAGATTTAGGGGATTGGTATTTTGGTCAATTGTATTTAACCCCTTAATAAAATATAGAAATTGCTATCCTGATTTCTATGGGTGACAATTAGCACAGCCAACCCCTGATGTAGGATATAGCAAAAAAAAACTAGTATTGATGGATTGATGGACTTGGTGGCAGCTTGTTCTGGTGCACCACAAGTCACAAAATGGCCGCTGATCACCCCAGAAAATAAGTGACAGAAAAACGCTCTGTGCAACCTAAAAACCAGTGAGTAAGTAACTAGCAGAAGTTCAATCATTCACAGCTGTAGATCAATCTGTTCATTAGGTGCTGTTGCTGACTTTTCCCTGCCTAATCTCGCCCTCACAGAAGCTGCGTCCTCTCCCTACACTAATCAGAGCAGTGTGACGTGCGGCGCTACGTGACTCCAGCTTAAATAGAGGCTGGGTCACATGCTGCACTTGGCCAATCACAGCCATGCCATTAGTAGGCATGGCTGTGATGGGCTCTTAGGGCAAGAAGTAAAATGCTAGCTGATTGGCTGCTGTGCAGCCCTTCAGAAAGCGGGAAGGAATCGCCGAACAACGAACCCGAACCCGAATTTTTTTGAAAATGTCCCAAAATTCGGTACGAACACGAACTATGCTCGAACTGTTCGCTCAACACTAGTGTTTACTCCACTGCAGTTCATGCTTTGCATGTAGATGCCTGGTCATGCAGGTTGTGCTAGGGTTCAGAACGTTAATGCCTCTCTTCAGGCTCTGATGGCACAGCGTGCAAACCACTCGGGTCTTGTTGTCAGCACATTGTTTAAAGAAGTGCCATGCCAGGGAACAACTTGAAGCTGCCTTTGGGGTGCTCGGTCCCTGGTGGCGGTGGCCAGTAGCAGGCGAACTCTCTTAGCGGCGGCTGTTCTGCTTTTGCCCCCTGCTCTCTCTTTTGCTACTCTGTTGGCTCGGTCTCACCACTGCCTCTTCCTCTGAACTATGAAAGTCAGTGGCACGACCTTCATTCCATGTGGGGTCTAGGACCTCATAGTCCCCTGCATCGTCTTCCACACAGTCTTTCTCCCTGACCTCCTGTTCGGTCTGCACACTGCAGAAAGACGCAGCAGTTGGCACCTGTGTTTCGTCATCATCAGAGACGTGCGGACGTGAGGTAATATTCCCATGTCCTCATCATCAGGAAACATCAGTGGTTGTGCATCAGTGCATTCTATGTCTTCCACCACTGGGGAAGGGCTTGGTGGATTCCCTTGGGAAACCCTGCCAGCAGAGTCTTCAAACAGCATAAGAGACTGCTGCATAACTTGAGGCTCAGACAGTTTCCCTGATATGCATGGGTGTGATGTGACAGACTGATGGGCTTGGTTTTCAGGTGCCACCTGTGCGCGTTCTGCAGAAGACGGGGTGGGAGATAATGTTGTGAACATGCTGGATCCACTGTCGGCCACCCAATTGACTAGCGCCAGTACCTGCTCAGGCCTTACCATCCTTAGAACGGCATTGGGCCCACCAAATATCGCTGTAAATTCTGGCGGGTACTGGAACCTGAGGTAGTTGGTTCACTAGGACGTGTGTACCGTTCACCAAGCACCACAATAAGAAAAAAAATATTTGGCCCAATGTATTGATTTCAAATTCAGGCCTTTTTTTACAGGCACCTAACACTATCTGCCTATTTATTTATGTACCAAATTACACTAATCCAGGCACAGCAGTAACCACTGATTTAGGGTAATATCTCTTTTAGGGCTAGTATTTAGGCCCTAGATGAAAGGTATCCTTTATGGACAGATTTACAATTGGCCTGCAACAGCTCGAACACCAGATTCAGGGTATTGCTATTTTGGCAATTGAATTTAACCCCAGAACAAAATATATGTTTTGGCGGACACTATGAAACTTGGCCTGCAACAGCTGGGACACCAGATTCAGGGTATTGCTATTTTGGCAATTGAATTTCACCCCAGGACAAAATATATGCTTTGGCGGACACTATTAAACTTGGCCAGCAACAGCTGAAACCACTGATTTATGGTATTGCTATTTTGGCAATTGAATTTCACCGCAGAACAAAATATATGCTTTGGCTAGACACTATGAATCTTGGCCTGCCACAGCTGGGACACCAGATTCAGGGTATTGCTATTTTGGCAATTGAATTTCACCCCAGAACAAAATATATGTTTTGGCGGACACTATGAATCTTGGCCAGCCAACAGCTGAGACCACTAGATTTAGGGTATTGCTATTTTGGCAATTGAATTTCACTCCAGAACAAAATATATGTTTTGCGGACACTATGAATCTTGGCCTGCAACAGCTAGAACACCAGATTCAGGGTATTGCTATTTTGGCAATTGAATTTCACCCCAGAACAAAATATATGCTTTGGCTGACCACTATTATACTTGGCCAGCCACAGCTGAAACCACTGATTTATGGTATTGCTATTTTGGCAATTGAATTTCACCCCAGAACAAAATATATGCCTTGTTGCGGACAGCTATTATACTTGGCCAGCCACAGCTGAAACCACGAGATTTATGGTATTGCTATTTTGGCAATTGAATTTCACCCCAGAACAAAATATATGCTTTTGGCGGACACTATTAATCTTGGCCTGCAACAGCTGGAACACCAGATTCAGGGTATTGCTATTTTGGCAGTTGAATTTCACCCCAGAACAAAATATATGTCTTTGCCGGACACTATGAATTTTGGCCTGCAACAGCTGGGACACCAGATTTAGGGTATTGCTATTTTGGCAATTGAATTTCACCCCAGAACAAAATATATGTTTTGGCGGACACTATTATACTTTGCCTGCCACAGCTGAAACCAATGATTTATGGTATTGCTATTTTGGCAATTGAATTTCACCACAGAACAATAATCTATCCTTTGCCGGACAGCAGACAGTATTATACTTTGCCAGCCACTGCTGGGACACCAGATTTAGGGGATTGCTATTTTGGCAATTGAATTTCACCCCAGAAAAAAATATATCCTTTGCAGGACACTATGAAACTTGGCCAGCCACAGCTGAAACCACTTATTTATGGTATTGCTATTTAGGCAATTGAATTTCACCCCAGAACAAAATATATCATTTGCCGGACACTATTAAACATGTCAAGCCACAGCTGAAACCACTCATTTATGGTATTGCTCTTTTGGCAAATGAATGTCACCCCAGAACAAAATATATCCTTTGCAGGACACTATGAAACTTGGCCAGCCACAGTTGAAACCACTGATTTACGGTATTGCTATTTTGGCAAATGAATTTCACCCCAGAAAAAACTATACCCTGTTACAGACCGATTTAAAATAGGCCTGCAACTGCTGGAACACTTGATTCAAGGTATTGCTATTTTGGCAATTAAATTTCACCCCAGAAAAAAATATACCCTTTTTTGGACAGATTTAAACTAGGCCTGCAACAGCTTAAACACCATATTTAGGGTATTGCTATTTTGGCAATTGAATTTCACCCTAGAAAAAAATATACCCTGTTACGGACAGATTTAAACTAGGCATGCAACAGCTGGAACACAATATTCAGGGTATTGCTATTTGGGCAATTGAATATTACCCCAAAACAAAATATATCCTTTGCCGGACACTATTATACTTTGCCAGCCACTGCTGGGACACCAGATTTAGGGGATTACTATTTTGATAATTGAATTTCACCCCAGAACAAAATATATCCTTTGCGGGACACTATTAAATTTGGCCTGCCACTGCTGGGACACCAGATTTACTGTATTTCTATTTTTGCTACTGACTTTCACCCCAGACAATAATATATCCTTTGATGAACACTAGAGAAATTGTCTAGTCACAGCTGGAATACCAGATTCAGGGTATTGATATTTTGGCAATTGAATTTCACCCCAGAACAAAATCTATCCTTTGCCGGACACTATTCAACTTGGCCAGCCACAGCTGAAACCACTGATTTATGGTATTGCTATTTTGGCAATTGAATTTCACCCCAGAACAAAATATATCCTTTGCAGGACACTATGAAACTTGGCCAGCCACAGCTGAAACCACTGATTTATGGTATTGCTATTTTGGCAATTGAATTTCACCCCAGAAAAAATATACCCTGTTACGGACAGATTTAAACTAGGCCTGCAACTACTGGAACACCAGATTCAGGGTATTGCTATTCTGGCAATTAAATTTCACCCCAGAAAAAAATATACCCTGTTGCGGACAGATTTAAACTAGGCCTGCAACAGCTGGAACACCAGATTCAGGGTATTGCTATTTTGGCAATTGAATTTCACCCCAGAACAAAATATATCCTTTGCCGGACACTATTAAACTTGGCCAGCCACTGCTGGAACACCAGATTTACTGTATTTCTATTTTTTCTACTGACTTTCACCCCAGAAAATAAGATTTCCTTTGACGGACACTAGGGAAATTGTCCAGTCACAGCTGAAACACCAGATTCAGGTTATTGCTATTTTGGCAATTAAATTTCAACCGAGAAAAAAATATACCCTGTTACGGACAGATTTAAACTAGGCCTGCAACAGCTGGAACACCAGATTCAGGGTATTGCTATTTTGGTAATTGAATTTCACCCCAGAACAAAATATATCCTTAGCCGCACACTATTAAACTTGGCCAGCCACAGCTCAAACCACTGATTTACGATATTGCTATTTTGGCTATTGAATTTCACCCCAGAACAAAATATATCCTTTGCCGGACACTATTATACTTTGCCAGCCACTGCTGGGACACCAGATTTAGGGGATTGCTATTTTGGCAATTGAATTTCACCACAGAAAATAATCTATCCTTTGACAGACAGCAGACAGTATTACACTTGGCTAGCCACAGCTGGAACCCCAGATTTAGGGGATTGCTATTTTGGAAATTGAATTTAACCCCTTAATAAAATATAGAAATTGCTATCCTGAGTTTCTAGGGGTGACAATAAGCACAGCCAAGCCCCTGATGTAGGATATAGCAAAAAAAAAAAACTAGTGTTGGTGGATTGATGGACTTGGTGGCAGCTTGTGCTGGTGCACCACAAGTCACAAAATGGCCACCGATCACCCCAGAAAAAAGTGACAGAAAAACGCTCTGTGCAGCCTAAAAACCAGTGAGCAAATAACTAGCAGAAGTTGAATGATTCACAGCTGTAGATCGATCACTTCATTAGGTGTTTTTTCTGAGTTTTCCCTGCCTAATCTTGCCCTCACAGCAGCTGCATCCTATCCTTACACTAATCAGAGCAGTGTGATGTGTGGCGCTACGTGACTCCAGCTTAAATAGATGCTGGGTCACATGCTGCACTTGGCCAATCACAGTCATGTCATTAGTAGGCATGGCTGTGATGGCTTCTTAGGGTAAGAAGTAAAATGCTAGCTGATTGGCTGCTATGCAGCCCTTCAGAAAACGGGAAGAAATCGCTGAACAACGGACCTGAACCCGAACTTTTTTGAAAATGTTCGGGTCCGGGTCCCGAACACCCCAAAATTCGGTACGAACCCGAACTATGCTCGAACTGTTCGCTCAACACTATTTATAACTAAAAATAGGTATTTGGGAATATATTTATAATAAAGTAATATTTAGGTATTTTAATTTTCCTAATTCCCAGAGAACCCCTTTAACTTCAATATTCAATATTAGGCTGTGTTCACACAGCCCCAAGTTTAATATATTCGTGAGTAAACACATGATGGAAAAGCATAGCATACTGCACTTGTGCATCCCGCAGACTCCAGTAATGTGCATCCATTAAATGTTTTTTTATAATAGAATTCTACATTGACAGATGCCTCCAATGGCATCTGCATGAGGAATTATTTTAGGGTATAGACATGGATATACATATGTGTATATGTTAAACATGGGACTAAATCAGCATGTAAACGCAGCCTTATTTATGCTGATTGCTCTGACTAATGCCTTGTACCCTCAGGAGAAAAAGCAATATTGATCATTAAACACTACAGGAAGATGGAAAAAGAAAACCTGGAACATGTTATGTGATTGAGCTGAGATTGACAAAATATAAACATTCTAATGGTACTTGGTCAATTGTCAGGCAGCCAAGGTTTGTTTATTTTTTTCTGTTTAAGGTGTTGTATGAAGAGTGCTGCTGCGCTTAGCCTGCTCTGTCCATGGTAGGTGCCAGTTATACAACAAGCACCCGGCCACAATGACCGGCATTGACGATGATGCCGAACCCGGTCATTTAAACCCTCAGATGCCGCAGCACCCTCTGCACTCTGATTGGATCCTTACAGTGATATCGCCAGGGTCAAATCGATTACCATGGAGAAGGAGGAACGTCATATCTATTGAATCAGACGCAGGATAGCCACGGGCGCACTCAAACGTTCAGAGTAGTAAGAACAGTTGATTCTATTAAGTAGACGACACGTTTCGGGGTGATATAACCCCTTTATCAAGTCTTTAATTTCTGCTGGAGTCCTATATCATGGCCTGGATTTGTGTTGATGTCATGGAGGATATATATATCGCCGAGTACGGTGAAGTCTCCATCTTCCTTAGACACATGTGATGTGATTGGTGCCAAGGAGTGCTGCGCCAATTTGTTGGTTTTGTAGAGAGACCCCATGACCAGGGGTGGACGCGTGCACCATCGAAATAGATTGAAGGAGTGCTGCCGGATTTTTGCTTTTGTCTATATATATATATATATATATTGTGGTAAGGTGCAAGGTACTGTGGTCGACGGGAGGTACGTGTCACCGAGGTTCCTGGCCTCGGTGAGGTAAGAGCCGGATTTTTGGTGTGTCAGCAGCAGCTAGTGCTGCTTGACACCTTGCTATTTAGTTTGGCTGCAAAGCCAATCCGGGCCGGCTCTTACTGGGAGTAGGCAAAGAGTTGGGTGGGTGCCTACTCCCCACGGTCCAGGCCGGGTTTTCCAGGGCCTTTATAACACAGCCAGCAGCTGGGTGTGGAGGGTGTGATTGTCCTGGAGCTGCTGTTAGACTGTTTCACTTGTGTTTGGAAGTTCTCTGGGCTGGAAGCAAGAGCCCAGCAAGGAGGAGTGCAGACGACCTGGAAGCCTGACGGCGACTGTCTTACGGCTGGACTGACAGCCAGGTGTGAACCTGCATCTAAAAACCTCCCAGGTGACTGGAGCCTGTTTTGGACTGTCTTGTTTTTCCGCTTGATTTCTTATGTGTGTGAATTAACACCAAGAGACTGTTTTATTTTGTGCAAGTGTGAATAAAACACTGTTTATTGCACTATCTGGACTCCCTGTTTTGCCTCTATACTGCACCCGCACTGCTATCTACCAGAGCGACTCCCCACATTTGGTGTCGGATGCGGGCATGCGCAGTGAGGCTGGCGTGACCGCCGAAGTTTGTTTTTGTTTTGCTGGGCACAAGTGCATGGCATATATTAAGCCAGCAAAGCTACAAGTAGGAGTTGCTGGCAACATGGAGGCGGCTGTGAAAGCTCTCATAGAGGCTAACGTGCAGCAGCGGGAGACCAACCAGCTACTGTTACAGCACGTGATGGCGTTACAAGCTGCAGGAGCGTCCCACCACGACCATGATGCCCGGAAGCGGTCCGTGCGGCGATCCCAAAGATGACCCCTTCGGACGACGTTGAGACATATCTGGCGGTCTTTGAGAAGGTAGCTGTGAGGGAAAAGTTACCCCGTGACCAGTGGGCCGAGGTGGTCGCTCCGTTCCTGGCATCCGGGCCCCAGCAAGTTTTTTTGAATTGGCAGATGCCCAGGCTGCTGATTACCCCACGGTGAAGGGGAGATCCTGGCCAGATTGGGGGTAAACGTGTTGGTCCGGGCTCAGCGGGTCCACCAGTGGGACTTTAAAACGGCTGAACCCGCCAGGCCGCAGTACTATGAGTTGCTGCATCGGTTGCAAAAGTGGCTGCAGCCTGATGTTCTAAGTCCGACTGCTATGCTGGACCGTCTACTGGCCGACATGTTCTGGAGGGCCCTGCCTTATCCCTCCAACACTGGGTCGGCCAGGCGTCTCCGGTAAGTGCCCTGGAGATGGTCGACCTGGTGGAGCGTTACGAGGCCACCAGAAACCTGCAGGGGAATCTTGCTGGGAAGGGGTCAGTCAAACCCCGGAGGCCTCCGCCCCAGTTCCGACGTCCGGCGACAGAGAGGCCTGCACGGAATATACCCCCTGCGGATCCGCCTCCCGTGGTATGCTGGAGGTGTCAGGAGCCAGGCCACATCAGGGCCGACTGTCCGCATCAGGATGAGCCGATGGATGTGAACTATGGCTATCGCCACTCCCTGTATGCACGGAAGCTGTGTGCAACTGGCACCTGTGAGGGGCAGGACAATAACCTCCTGTGTCAGGTAGAGGTGGGAGATTCTCTGGCGGTGGCCCTGCTGGACTCCGGGAGTCTAGTCTCCCTGGTAAGGGCTGCCCTGGTACGGCCTGTGGAGTATACCGGCCGTAAAATCGGGGTCCTGTGCATCCACGGAGACCTAAAAGACTACCCCACTGCACTAGTGACTTTGTCCACAGCGGCTGGTAAGTGGACCGCATGAATTGATACTTGGGAGGGACTTCCCAGGTTTCCCAGCACTGTGGCCGGCGATAAAACTGTCTGATGGACCCGAGACAGGGGTAACCCTAGGAGAGTGGCCTGATACCACTGGAAGGCCAGAACCCTGGGAGCCCGAGTCTGAAGGGCCAGCGGTAGGGGTGACCACTGCTCCAGCGGTAGAGGGGGAGACAACCCCACTGAGTGTTATGGTGGGAGACACGGAGGACTTGCCACCGGGACCTGAGTTGGCAGACCTCAATGTCTCCGGGGAAAATTTTGGGACCGCACAACACCGGGACCAAACCCTAACCAGGGCCTGGGAAAGTGTCATAATAATTGATGGTAAACCCCAGAAACCTGGGGCTGAATTAATGTTTCCGCGATTCATTGTTCTTCAGGATATGTTGAATCGAGTGAACCAAATCCGAGGTGAGCCTGTTGAACAGTTGGTGGTGCCCACAGCGTATCGCAAGCTGGTCATGGAGCTTGCCCACCAACATGTTCTTGGGGACACCTGGGGTGGCAGAAAACGCAGGACCGCATACTACAGCGATTTTACTGGCCCGGTTTGTTTAAGGAAGTAGAAGAGTATTGTAAGTCCTGTCCCACCTGTCAGATAAATAGCCCCCAGCCACATTTCCGTAGTCCTCTGGTACCTCTTCCAATTATTGAGGTCCCGTTTGAGCGAATCGCTATGGATCTAATTGGGCCTGTACCAAAGTCTGCCAGGGGCCACCAACACATTCTGGTAGTTCTCGACTATGCCACTCGATATCCGGAGGCGGTGCCTCTGCGACATACCTCAGCTAAGCTCATTGCCAAAGAGTTAATGGAAATGTTTTCCCGTGTGGGCCTGCCAAAGAGGTTCTGACAGACCAAGGGACCCCTTTATGTCCAAAGTTATGAGGGAACTGTGTAAATTGTTGCGTATAAAGCAGTTACGGACGTCCGTTTACCATCCACAAACAGACGGTCTTGTCGAGAGGTTTAATCAAACTTTAAAAACATGTTAAAAAGGGTGGTGTCTAGAGATGGGAAGGACTGGGATCTGCTTCTGCCCTATCTCATGTTCGCAGTGCGAGAGGTGCCCCAGGCCTCTACTGGGTTCTCGCCCTTCGAACTGCTTTATGGCAGACACCCTCGGGGCCTGTTGGATATCGCCAAGGAAGCGTGGGAACAACAGCCTGTCCCCCACAAAAGTGTCATTGAGTATGTCACCCAGATGCAGGAACGGATGGAAAGGGTGTTGCCGCTGGTCCGGGAGCATATGGAGGCAGCGCAACAAGCCCAGAGTAGGGTGTACAATCGTCAGGCTCGGGTACGGAGCTTCAACCCGGGAGATCGGGTTTTGGTTCTGGTGCCCACCCTTGACAGCAAGTTCCTAGCTAGGTGGCAGGGCCCCTATGAGGTGATCGAGAAGGTAGGGGAAGTGAATTACAAGGTACACCAGCCAGGGCGGCGCAAGCCGGAGCAGGTGTACCACGTGAATTTACTGAAGCCGTGGAAAGACAGGGACACGGCCGACGACAACAGCCCCCGGCCAGGGCTTCTAGGTGACAAGGGTCCAGCCCCACAGTTCGAGGCCTGCGAAGCGGTAACCACGGTAAAAATCGCAGACAGCCTGTCTTCCAAACAAGTTCAGGATGTCAGGGAGTTCGTCAGTCGGAACACGGATGTGTTCTCGGACCTCCCTGGCCGCACGTCTCTCATCCAACATGACATCGTCACTGAGCCTCAGGCCAAGATCCGGTTAAAACCCTACCGGGTACCCGAGGCTCGGCGACGGGCCATCGCGGAGGAAGTGCAGTTAATGTTGAAGCTTGATGTCATTGAGGAGTCGAAAAGTGAGTGGGCCAGTCCCATAGTTCTAATACCCAAGCCGGATGGGACGTTGCGGTTCTGCAACGATTTTCGCAAATTAAATGAAGTGTCCAAGTTCGATGCGTATCCCATGCCCCGGGTAGACGAGCTTGTTGAGAATTTAGGGCAAGCCCGTTATTTTTCTGTGCTAGACCTCACTAAAGGATACTGGCAGGTACCCTTAACGGAGGCGGCCAAGGAAAAACCGCTTTGTTACCCGCAGGGCCTGTATCATTACAAGGTGTTACCCTTTGGCCTGCATGGCGCCCCGCCACCTTCCAAAGGTTAATGGATATTGTACTGCGACCTCATCGTCGGTACGCTTCGGCCTACTTAGATGATGTAATCATCCACAGCACCGACTGGGAAAGCCATTTGCCCAAAGTGCAGGCGGTTGTGGATGCCCTGAGGAAAGCTGGACTAACCGCCAATCCAAAGAAGTGTGCGATTGGGTTGGAAGAGACCAAATACCTGGGATATGTTATTGGGCGGGAGTCATCAAGCCGCAGGTAACCAAAGTAGAAGCCATACGTAACTGGCCCCGACCGGTCACTACCAGGCAGGTAAAATCGTTCCTGGGGATTGTAGGGTACTACATGAGGTTTGTGCCCCACTTTGCCACGATAGCAGCACCATTGACAGACCTATTGAAGGGACGAAAGTCCGGAAAGGTTCACTGGAGTGAGAAGGCAGAAGAGGCTTTCTCTGCATTGAAGTCGGCCCTGTGTGGGTCCCCGGTTTTGGTGACACCCGACTTCAACAGGGAATTCATAGTACAGACGGATGCCTCAGAGGTAGGCCTCGGTGCTGTACTGTCTCAGGAGGTCAACGGGAAGAACATCCCGTTGTCTTCCTGAGCCGTAAGCTCAGTCCCGCCGAGACCAGGTATAGCATAGTGGAGAGGGAGTGCCTGGCTATCAAGTGGGCACTCGAATCTCTCCGCTACTACCTGTTAGGGAGGAGGTTCCGTCTGGTGACCGACCATTCCCCTCTCAAGTGGATGAGCCAGGCAAAGGAGAGGAATGCTCGGGTCACCAGGTGGTTCCTATCCCTGCAGAACTTCAAGTTCTCCGTGGAACACAGGGCAGGCCGCTTGCAGGGTAACGCAGATGCCCTGTCCCGCGTCCACTGCCTCACATGTGTTCACCCCCTCAGGGTTGAACAAAGGGGGGTATGTGGTAAGGTGCAAGGTACTGTGGTCGACGGGAGGTACGTGTCACCGAGGTTCCTGGCCTCGGTGAGGTAAGAGCCGGATTTTTGGTGTGTCAGCAGCAGCTAGTGCTGCTTGACACCTTGCTATTTAGTTTGGCTGCAAAGCCAATCCGGGCCGGCTCTTACTGGGAGTAGGCAAAGAGTTGGGTGGGTGCCTACTCCCCACGGTCCAGGCCGGGTTTTCCAGGGCCTTTATAACACAGCCAGCAGCTGGGTGTGGAGGGTGTGATTGTCCTGGAGCTGCTGTTAGACTGTTTCACTTGTGTTTGGAAGTTCTCTGGGCTGGAAGCAAGAGCCCAGCAAGGAGGAGTGCAGACGACCTGGAAGCCTGACGGCGACTGTCTTACGGCTGGACTGACAGCCAGGTGTGAACCTGCATCTAAAAACCTCCCAGGTGACTGGAGCCTGTTTTGGACTGTCTTGTTTTTCCGCTTGATTTCTTATGTGTGTGAATTAACACCAAGAGACTGTTTTATTTTGTGCAAGTGTGAATAAAACACGGTTTATTGCACTATCTGGACTCCCTGTTTTGCCTCTATACTGCACCCGCACTGCTATCTACCAGAGCGACTCCCCACAATATATATATATAAAGTAAATTCGACAGCACTCCTTATTCGATATCACAGCGGTGCAAGCGTCCACCCCTGGCGTAGCACTCTCTCAGATCTGGCGAAAAAAATTTTGTTTATTTAACACATGTTTACAGCAGCAACGTTTCAGCTCTCTCACAGAGTTATTTTCAAGCGAATCATATACAAAATTACGTGTCTTTATACATCAAACATAATTATCTCAAGTGTCTACATCTGTGTACAATAAATTGATACTTCATTAAAAATGGTGATCAACGCATTCATTATTCAGTGTTACATTCTTGTGTGCAAGAATAATAGCCTTAGCATAAAAATCAAACTTTATAAAAGGACCATATTACACTCTCTTACACATTTAATAATATATCTGGTATGTCCCTGTTCACATTAAAATCGCAACAGTGCATGATTCACGTCATATGATTCTGCGTCTTCGTAAGAAAGAATTATCTTGGGGGATAGTCAAGGGAGGTAAATCGATGTTAACTAAGCATACCCGTAGTGACCCTAAAATCCACATTAAGTCCTACTGGTTTTAATGTATTGAGTTGAAAAATCCATTTCAACTCACATTTTTTTAATAAAGTTTCCCTATCGCCCCCTCTTTTCAGCATAGTGACTTGTTCCAATATCATAAAATGCAAATCTTTTTCTTTATCTTTTTTATCTAGAAAATGCATTGAGACTGGAAGATCCTTCCTTCTGTCTCTAATACTTTGTTTGTGGTTGTTTAATCTACTCTTTAGTTCTGTCGTAGTCTCTCCAATATACAATAAATTACATGGGCACCAAAGCACATATACCACCCACGTAGAACTACAAGTAAGATATTGTTTGATCTTGTAGTTTTCTTGCGTTACTGGACGTATAAAATATTTCCCTTTCTTCATAAATTTATAGTTAACACAGTTAAGACATGGAGAACTTCCGTGGCTCTTAATAGTTAAATACATTTGTTGACTTTCCCTTCTGGTCGATACCGCAGTTTTTACTATTTTATCTTTAATATTCTTTGATCTCCTGCATGACATTAATGGTGCCCTTTTAAAAGTGTCTACCTGAGGAAAACCACTTTGTATTATCCCCCAGTGTTTCCTGACTATATGTTCTATCTTAGGGCTCAGTTCGTTATAAGTGGTGACAAAGGGAATCCTGTCCATTGGTCCCTTATGTATTTTTATTGATTTCCCCTTGGGAATTGTTCTAACCCTATTTAAATGTTTATTTAATAGGGTTCTCGGATACCCTCTTTCTCTAAATGAATTATTCATTGTACATAACGCAGCTTCCATGCGATTATGATCATCCACAATGCGTTTAACCATGAGCATTTGACTAAAAGGAAGAGAATTAACCATCCTCCTCAGATGGCAGCTAGTAAAATGTAATAACGTATTCTTGGCAGATGTTTTTACATGTAAATCTGTATGAATCACATTATTCTTCAAATATACTTGTGTATCCAGAAACTGAACCCTTTCCCTTGACGCCGTCAATGTAAACTTAATCCCTTCATCCATTGTATTCAAAAATTCATAAAATACGTTTAAATCATCCATGGTCCCGGTCCAAATGAGGAACACGTCGTCTATGTACCTCCACCACGCTAGGACATATCCAAAGTGGGGAGATACATAGACGAGGTGCTCCTCAAGTGCCCTAACAAATATATTTGCATAGGTGGGCGCGACATTAGACCCCATCGCCGCGCCCACCTTTTGCATATAAAATCGATCCTGAAAACGAAAATAAATGCACTGTAATGTTAACATCAACAAATCTATAATGAACCACTTATGTATGTTTTGCCAAAAATACATAAAAATTTAAGGGACCCTCCAGGATGTCCTATTATTTCGGGGAGAGGTTCAATTTGTTCCAATATAGCTATTTTTCTTGATAAACTTTTAAGATGTTACGCGACTGAGGCAAAATCATACATTGGTGATACGGGCGATTTTTTGGAAAAATTGAGAAATCTAGATGTGCCAGATGGCTGTATTTTGGCGTCATTTGACATCGTGTCGCTATACACATCTATCGACCATGAGAGGGGAGTGCAGGCAGTAAAACAATTTTTAGAACGGTCCACGTATACAGAGTCTACACAGAGGTTCGTTATAGATTTGTTGCTGCTAACATTACAGTGCAATTATTTTTGTTTTTTCAAATCTTTTTTCAGTTCCTCAGCAGTCACACGGGGACTATTTTCCACTTTGCGCTTCAGGTAGCACACAGCAGTCGAAGTCAGCATCTTCTTTCTGCCACGACCAGGTAGCGTTTCAACAGTGCCCTTTGCCTTGAATTTGTGAATGATGCTTCCTATGGTGTCTCTTGGTATGTTTAACATCTTTGCAATCTTCTTATAGCCATTGCCCTTCCTGTGAAGAGAAATCACCTCTTCTCTTGTCTTCCTGGACCATTCTCTTGACTTCGCCATGTTTGTAAACCCACCAGAAAATGTCTAGAAGGAGCTGAGTATCACAGTCCTTTTACATCTGCCTAATTGGTACTTATTATGCTTGATTGCTGTTCCTTGACATCCACAGGTGTTTTCAATACCTGATCGAAAACACTTGAATGAACCTCTGTTCTTAAGAGTGGTAGTCTTTAAGGGGTTGAATAATTGTGTCAATGAAGAAATCACAAAAAAAACATTTAATACTGTATTACAAAAACAATTGATGTCATTTTAGTTGCATTTGGTTCTTTAAAAAGTCCTTGTAAGACTTCATTCTGAACACAATTACAAATGTACACTAAATTCCCTAAAACCCTTTACAGCATTGGGGGTTTAATAATTTTGAACACAACTGTATATATATATGATAAAAATCCAACTGTGTGGATATTAATCAAACTGCTGATCACTGTACTGCTGATCACCTATATGGTGGTTTAAGAATACAAAATAAAAATTGAAACTGTGTGTGTGGAGATTAGAAATGCCCCAATATTTTATTATCAATCACTGATGTATACGGTTTTTCAAACTAAAACAAAACAAAACAAAAAATTATGTGAGATGACCTGACACTGTTTTCACTAGTATTCAATATACTATACTAGATTAAGAGTAGAACACATGTTGTACAGTTTTCACTTATTCCACTCCCCCACCCCACCCCCACCAGAAAAAAAAAAAAAAAGTATTTCTGTGAAAATAGGAAAAATGAAAGGATTTCCTTGCAAATAGCTACTTTTGAGGTTTTCAGCAGCTGCAGTTCTGCTAGGAGGCACAGTCAGCCTCAGCTCCTCTCTTCTCGTTCCCTGGTTGACAGCTTTCCTGCCTCCCTATTCTACACACACAATTCTTCTTCTTCTTTGCAATCATAGCCTTTTCCTTCACTGTCCCTGGCAGTAGAATACAAACTTGATTCATTTCTAACTGTCCCTGATTCCCAAAGATCGTTTTCTTTGCAGACATTGCTATCCTCAACCACCCTCTTTCACAGACCAACACAGAATGGCATTCTGCTTGTTCTGCTAGGGCACCTCCCTGCCTGCAACAGCACTGATTGGCTCATATGAGAACCATTCCTCTTTCTCCCTAGTGTTTTTTTTTTCAGCTGACAAATGCAATAAAATGGAGCCGTTTTAGTGGATTCATCCGAAATTAACCTGCCATCTAAAAAATAGAAATGTTCAGACCAAAACCAGTTCGGTCCGAACTGGCTTGCTTATCCTTACTCCTGATCTATCCACAGATCACAGAGCATGCCTAGAAAACTCTTCATAGAAGTCATAAATGTCATGAATCCCCTCCAGTTTATTGTGTCTATGGCCCATGGTGGCTTGCTGTAAGGCACATCTCTAAATGCTGTTAAGAACGGATCAAGCAAGATGGCAGCCCCCATAATCATGTTCGAATATAAAATTTTCAATCAGAAAATAAAAACATATTACAAAAAGCATAAGTGTCGCTATCTGGTTTTAACTATCAGAAATGTGATGTGCTATTGATGGCCAATAATAAGGATAAGCCATCAATCACGGAAAACAAAACCCTTTAAAACCCTATTTACGCTTCAGCCCCTCTGGTTTTTTCTGCGGTTTTTCAATTTGAATGTTGCAGACCCATCTGCAGTTTAGTGTGTAGTTGAACTGAGAGCAGACACCCACAGCAATTTCCAGTGGACACTGGACCAAGAGCAGACTTGTCCGTTCTTGGCGTGGTAGTGGTAATAAACAGTTGAATCTGCGTCAAAATCTGCCTGCTAAAGACTCTATGTGAATGGGGTCTAATAGAAAAAAAAAACATTTCATAAATAATAAAAGTGAAAGAGTGTCCTCTATATAATCGTAAATTTCTAACGATAATTTGTTTTCCCTTAGTCCTTACAGCAGCACAACTGGGGGTATTACTGCCCCTGTGGACAATCAGGACAGGTGAAATTTTTATTAATTAAATCAAAATAAAGTGACAATTAACCAAATAGGCCCCTATAAAGACCTCCTCCAACACACACCATGTGTAACTATTAATTACTAAACAACAAAAATTTGAGGGAGGGATATATGTGTGCTGCTGTTAGGACTAAGGGAAAACAAATTATCATTAGAAATTAACAATTCCCTTACGCCCCAACAACAGTACAACTGGGAACTTAGCAAGAAGAGAACCTATGAGGGAGGGTCTTCCAGCTGAACTGAATTCAAGACAGACCTGCCAAAGGCAGTGTGTTCTGAACTCCTTAAGTCAAGCCTATAATGGCTTACAAATGTAGCGTGAGAACTCCATGAGGCAGCAGCACAAATGTGCTCCAAAGGTACTAGGCTCCTCTCAGCCACAGAGGCAACTACCGCTCGGGTAGAATGACCGTGGACAGAAGCAGGGGGCGCCAATCCCTGGGTGACAAAAGCTACTCTGATGGCTTCTTTGATCAAAAAGAATGAAAAAATTCCTGGAACTTCGAAAGTCTTTAGTTCTTTCTAGGTATATTTTCATACTTCTGGCATACTTCTGGGACTGAAGGACTTGCTCTTTTTCCGACACTGGAGACGGAAAAAAAACAGGTAAAGATTAAGAAATGACATGGTTTAAATTGTGGAAAGAAGGTACCTTAGGAACAAAGGTAGAGAGAAACCATAGGAGGACTCTAACTGGTAAAAATAGAGTATATGGCTCCACAGCAGCCAAGACCTGCAATTTTCCGATTCTCTTTGCTGAAGTAATGGCAAGCAAAAACAGGTTTTCTTTAAATCCACACTCTGAAGAGGTTTAAAGGGAGGAGAGCATAACCCCCTGAGCATGACTGACAGATCCCACTGAGGTATAGGGCTCAGGATTTTAGAATGTAGTCTTTCGGCTCCTCTATGTAACCTTTGGATCCTGAGAAAAAGGCTTGCCCAAAACTGCAGACAAAGCTGAGGTATGTACCCTTACGGTTGAAGGTTTTGAGACCTTTGTCTAATCCATTCTGTAGGAACTGAAGAATTGACGAAATAGGGGGATCCAATGAGGACACCACATTTAGGGCACACCATTGCCGAAAAATCCTTCCGATCTTGGAATAGGCTTTGTTGGTAGATCTAGAATGAGATAAAGTCTTCAGGACCCTCGCAGAAAACCCTCTAGACTGTAGAAGGGGGTGATGAACCTCCAGGCTGTCAGGCTGAGACTCTACAAGTCTAGGCAGGACCCTGCCAGATGTACTAGGTCCTGCCTCAGGAGAAGTTTCCAAAACGGCCCCTGGCTCATCTGCTTGAGCTGGGTGAACCAAGACCTCTTCGGCCAGAAGGGTATTATGGTGATTACTGAGGTCTGGTCTTGCCTGAGTTTCATCACTACTGTTAGTTGGAAACTGGAGGGAATACATAGGCCAGCCTGAACCTCCAGGGAATGGACAGAGCATCCACGCCCAAGGATTGTCCTCCCTGTATAGGGAGCAGAAACTGTCCACTTTGGCATTGAACCTTGTCGCCATAAGCTCGATTTCTGGCGTAACCCACCGTAGTGTAATCTGATGGACGACTTCTTGGCTTAGGGACCATTCGCCTGGCACCGGAAGATTTCGACTTAGGCAATCTGCCACCACGTTGAGAGTTCCTCCAGGTGAGTAAGGTTCTTTTCTGCCCAAGACAGGATCCATCCCACTTCCTGTAGGAGAGGTTGTGATCTCGTTCCTCCCTTTCTGTTTATGTAGAATACTGTCATCATATTGCCAGAGCGAACTCTCCCTGCTTTGCCCTGGACTTGAGATGCGAAGTGTAGGAGTGCGAACTGGACCACTCTTAACTCTCTTAAGTTTGATGACATTTGGCTCTCTTGGGGAGTCCAAGTGCCCTGTACTGGAACTTCTTCCAGATGGGCTCCCCACCTAGAAGGGATGCATCTGTGGTCAACATGATCCAACGGGGTGGAATCAAGGACCTCCCATCTTTCAACTGCCTCCACCACCTGAGAGAGCGGCATACCCGAGGAGACAGAGAGCATTTCTTGTCTAACCCAGTGGGGTTGCTATTCCACAGGCCCAACACCTCTGACTGAAGAGGGCGCAAGTGTGCTAGGGCCCAAGGGACTGCCTCTGCAGTTGCTGACATATGGTCCAACATCTTCATTAAGGTTCAGATGGAAACCACCTGGGGGACCATTAGAAACTCTGCGGCCCTGATTACCTTCTGGTGTCTCTCTGGAGTGAGGGAGAGAGTCCTCCGAGAGGAGTCTATTATGAACCCCAAGAATCTTCTTGACGTTGCCATGTACAATTTCGGATTTCTCCCAATTTCTTATCCAGCCTAAATTCTGGAAAAAAGTAAGAGCCCAATGAAGATGGTTCTGTAACACATCTAGAGACGTGGCTTTTAGCAGCCAGTCGTCTAGGTAAGGAATAATCTCTAAACCCTCTATCCTCAAGTCTGCCACTATAGCAACCACAACCTTTGTGAAGCTGTGGGGGGCAGAAGAGATTCCAAAGGGCAGGACAGCAAACTGAAAATGTCTGACAGTGTCCCTGAGGGAGACAGCAATCTGTAGGTATCTTCTGTGATCTGGATGAACGGTTACATGAAGATACGCATCTTTGAGGTCTATGGTGACCATGAGGTCCCCTGTTTGCAGAGCTTCTATGACCGAGTGAATGGTCTCAATTCTGAACCGCTTTTGGGTTATAAAACGGTTTAGATAACGGAGATCTATTATCATTCGCCAACTCCCATCCAGCTTGGGTACAAGAAACACTGGGGAGTACACTCCGGATCCTTTCTCTGCAGAGGGCACTTCTTCCAGCTCTTCCTTTTGTAGGTAAATAAGTATGGCTTGTTCTAAGCACGCCTGGTTTACAGGAGAGAGGAGTGAAGTCCTCACGAACCTTCGAGGAGGAGGAACTAAAAAACTTATTCTGCATTCAACTCTTCTATCTAGTGGATCCTGGAGATTAGGACCATCCTCAGAGGGAAACATAGTGCAACTTGACAGCTTGGGTATGGCTAAAGGAGGAGGAGGACCCCATTGGTCCAGTTGACTTTGGACTAGGGGGTATAAGGTTCTGAACCTTTTAGATATTACTGGTCCCTTTTCTGGATGCTTCCATTCAGTTGTCATTAAACTTCTTATTGACTAATCCACTTTGAAGGCCCTAGGCCCCTTAGAGGTGGATGTAGAGACTTCCTCTTGATCAACATCCTGGTCCCTTGACCTGATGGATCTCAATAGTCGGTATACTTTTTCCACCAGGAATATCTGGGTGGTGGTGTTCTCATCTTCTTCACTTTCTGAAGCCGAGAAATGGGCTTCATCAATAATCATCAGGTCTTCTCTAAAAGACGGAGCTCTCCTAGGAGCACTCTGTCTAGGCCTTTTCTGGACTAATTCATCAGTTATGGACTTGCCCACAAATTCTTTTACCCAGGTTATCATTTCCAGAGAATGGGGCTCAGGATCTGGAGGGGGGCGACAACTCTGACATTTGCTATAGATATAGTTGTCAGGCAGCAAGGGGCCACAGCCCCAACACGACAGGTGCCTACGTTTGAAAGAGGACTTCCGTCCCGAAGAGGGCACCTTCCCCAAGCCCGGAGAAGACATTTGAAGAAGATAATAGTGGATAGCAGCAGCCAAGGCTGCTGAAGAATTAGCAGGTAGCTTCAGCTCAGTATCGTGCAAGAGCACAACCATGTCAGCACTAAGGCATCAGCAACTCTCAGAACACGGAGGGAACGGAGAGAGATAGCTGAAGGGGAAGAGCTTTTTAAATAGCCAAGAGGAGAGAAAAAAAAGCCTTCGCCCCCTCTGACTTGGGGGGCGAGTAAAAAGGAGAAATAAAAGCAACTCCATAGGTAGAAATTAAGAGTATATGTACATAAACCCAAGGTTTTCTGTCAGGAAAATAAGATAAATAACTTTAAAGCTTACAACAGTACTTCCTGTCCAGAGTCGGACCGGAAGTTCGGCAGTTCACTGATCCCCCTGTCGCCGAAGAGAGGTGGAGACGCCAGGACTAATTGATGGTGGTGGCGCATGGAAGGTCGAAAAATGCTACCTCTACTGCTCTAAAGTAGGTAACCTAGGACCCCGTCTGTTTCCAGGAACGGACAGCTTAAGGCAAAGGGGGGTCGTAGCCCAGAGGAACCGGACACCGGAACTCCTGGCTGAAACTGCAGGAATAAAATGTAGAGAAATTGGTCTCAAAGAGACCCCACCCATCCCGTCTGTCCACAGGACAGAAAAATCGCACACTGTGTGTTGAAGGAGGTCTTTATAGCGGCCTATTTGGTTAATTATCACTTTAATTTGATTTAATCAATAAAAGTTCCACCTGTCCTGATTGTCCACAGGGGCAGTAATACCCCCAGTTGTGCTGCTGTTGGGACGTAAGGGAATAACTGGGATAAACACAGCTGCAGTGTATAAGCTTAGTTAAAACAGCTAGCACTATAATTAAATGCTTGATGGCAAACATTACTTCAAGAAGGCTTAGCCTAGAAAGGCAACACCAGCAGGACGCCAGCAAAAATGACAATCTAGCACCTGTTAAATGTGTAATTTAAAAATATAATTGTAGATAAACAGTATTACTGTGTCTGAACTGAATCATGGATTTTAGTCTAAATCTTTCTAGAGACTCGTCTACCTCCATGATTGCTATAATTTCCGAAGCAAATACTGTGTGAGATTCTTTGTGCAGGTTATGATTAGAGACGATCAAATCGAATCCCACGAAGTGGAATTCGATCCGAATTTCAAGATAAATTCGGTTCGCCTCGAAGCTGAATTTCCTTGTGCATCGTGTAGGGGAATCGATTTAATCTGAAATAGTGTAAAAAACAAAAAAATTCATACTTACCTCCTCCATTTGCTTGCGACAGGCTGCCCACTGCCAACTTGATTGAAGATCTCGGCCAAAATCCTGTGCATGGTTACGTATGAAGTCACTGCGCCAGCCGGCGTGATAACCTCATCTCTGGCTGCGCAAGATTTCACGCCAGATCTTCAGGCAAGATGGTGGCGGCTGGCCCGTCGCGAGCAAATGGAGGGTTAAGTTTGATTCAAATTTTTTTTTATGTTAATTTGACACTGTATTTACACTTAGATGCTGCAATCATGTATAATCTCGCCATCTGAGAGGTACAATGATGGGGAGCGGCAGTATCACAGCTCCCTGTCATTGCACCCGCTACTTACAAAATAATACGCTTCGTGACGAAGTAATTCTTCACAAAGCAAATTTTTTTGTAAAATTCGAGAGAAGCAGCGGAATCGAATTTTGCTAAAGTTTGCTCTAGTTATAATCACAAAACGTGAATTTACAGTATCTTCCAACTCTACTGTAACCTCATAGAGTTAACCGAATTCATACTTTTCTGCACAATTTTGCCCTAAGTCAACAGTACATACAAAAAACAACAGCGGAAATAGAATCATAAATTTTCAAATGATGGTCAGAAAATGAAATCTGTCAGCATACAGCCACTACCACTGGTCACTACTATTGGTATAATTGTGCCCCCATGGCTAGTTTTCTGTTATTCTTTTTCTGTTAAAGAATACACCAGGCACAATGGGGCAGGTTTACTAACCCTATAGATAAGGTTAACTTAGGCTAGACCTGCACCAGATTTATCACAGTGGCGCAGACTAGATGATAATTCTGAAACAATGCTAGACACATAGAGGTCATTTATCATGGATCCTTGCACCATTTTTAGGCATAACAAGTCACACATCCCTGTTGTGCGACTTTTTAAATGTCCATTTGGCTAAATTTACGTGCATGCAATGTTTTGAGACCATCCTTGCCACTTGGTAGTGTAGGGTGCATGGCCAGGTTTCCAGGAGTGAATTATGTTTTTCAATCTAGGCGCACAGACTGCTGAAGAAAGCGCTTAATTTGTAAGGAGGTATGTACTTCTTCATAAATTAGGTAATCCTCTTGCAACGCAGGGGCTATCAAAGACTAGCATAAAACACTGGTCATTGATAACTAACCCCCATATGGGAATAATTTTTTATGAGGGTTTCGCTTGAGTCTGCAAATGGCACAAGTCTGCAATTTATTGTTAGATAGTTTTGGAGCATCCTTTTACCTAACACTTTTTTGTAACTTTTAAGAAAAGTCCCAGTGATAAATCTGAAGCAAAACTTATTAACATAGCTAACCAAAACCACTTTCCCACCCACTATTCAAAACTGGAATGAGTAGAGACCCCATAAAGCACTATTTTATGACTTTTTGAAGAAATAATTCTGGAGTACAGGACATAATAAATTACCCCCTATGTGCACTGACTGTCTACATGCATTGACATTAGTAAATGTGGACCATGAGTCATGAGTATGGCATATACCTGAGAAAAGTGATTCCTCCACCTTCCCTCAGGGTTGAGATTGATGGCCTGCTTTGTACACATGTATAGAAATTCCTCAGCATTTTGGTTGCTAAATGCTAATAGTATGGACCTGGAAGTAAAATATGCTGCCCTTACATATGCAGCATAGTCAGCTAACCATTTTGATTCATACAATATTTTACAATATTTCTGTCCTTTGTCATTAATTAATATATAATTAAAAGAGTCACGGTTGGTTTATATAACTGCATAAATCAATAGTACAGGCAGATATAATAAACTTTGTAATATATCTTATCAGAGACAAATGCTTTGTTCTCCAATCTCCAGTAATCCCCATCTCCCCCTCCCCCACTTCCTTAGCTAATATTTTGTAATATCCCCCTACTCTGGAACCTGTAGAGTAGAAAGCTGCTTGAAAATGCCTGATGTACAGTAAGTTATATAATGGTCAGACATAGTGCTATCACTCATGAGGCATATAATGGCTATAAATACATATTCTGTATTATCAGGTATGATTGTGCTGCTCTTGTCAGCCCCTGTCTAGCACTGTCAGTAGTTTAGCATTGTAAAAACTGATGACAAACTCCCTAAATTAAATAAAATGTAAACGTCTATGCAAAATTGAGGGCACACCTAGGTATAGTGTTTGCCTACAGAATCTGGATCCATAATATGTCCATGTGCAAGAGATACTACAGTTAGATAACTATTAGATCAGTGGGGGTCCTACTTTTAGGACCTCCATCGATCACAAAAAAGGGGGGCCCCATACCCCATGCAGCCCCCTTGGCCGCTGCATTCATTTCTATAGGAGTTTCGGAGATAGCGGAGTCCAGTGCTTGGCTGTCTCTAAAATTCCCATACAAATTAATGGAGCAGCTGCAAGCATACCTGACTAGACGCTCCAATAATTTCAGGGGGCTCCATGGGTATAAGGCCCCTATTCTTGGTATCAGTGGGGGTCCCAGCGGTAGGGCACCCACTGATTTAATAGTTACCGCATATCCTGTGGTAGGGATAACTTAATATAATAAGAATACCCCTTTAACATGATTGTAGTGTATAAACAGCAATCTGACTATTCTGATAAATGCGCTGGTCTGTATTATTTCTGTTTTAAAGAACTGAATGTCAAATTATATCTCAAACTTTCTTTAACAAGGATTTCTATGGTATTCTTATTTGCGATTATTAGCAAATAGAGTTGAGCGAACCCGAACTGCAAAGTTCGGGTTCGTACCGAACTTTGCGAGTTCGGGCACCCGGACCCGAACCCAGACATTTTCACTGAGGTTCGGTGTTCGGGTGATTTTATTATTTTCTGTTATAACACGGTTATAACGGAAAATAATAGCATTCTTAATATAGAATGCTAAATACAATGGCCATTGAGGGGTTAAAAATTTTAAAAAACTCACCTCATCCACTTGATCGCGCAGCCGATATCCTCTTCTTTCTTCAGGACCTGCAAAAGTACCTGCGGTGACATCATCGTGCGTCCCTATTAGCGAACACAGACATGGAATATTACCCATATTTTTGCTGAACTTGTTTCAGTTGAAATCTTTCAAGCATCAAATTGTTCATTTGAGGGTTGGTGGCAATGTGCTAGAACATGCATGGCACGTTGCAAATTGTTTTCTGGAAACTAAGCTCATTTAACTAGAGAATTGAACTAAGTTCTCCAGAGGTGAAATGTGAGTGTGTTAAATTCACTGTGACACTAAGCTGTCTTCCTCCTATTATGATAATTCCTTCTCTTCCTACAGTTGTAGTCTCAGTATCTATGCAGAAAGATTGATAATCCTGGCTTCTCTGCCACTAATAGAACCCAGACACAGATTCTACCTGAAATTATTTCAGATTTCATTACTACGTATAGTACAGGGGTGTACATAATAAATCCTATGGGCCCATTGACTCTACCAAGTGTCCTAGTACACGTGTGTCAATCACTCCCAGGCAATGCATAATACAAAGTGCAAAGCCACAGATTTCTGATGAATTTACATATTTTTTTAATGTTTCTTTGTGAAAGAAATTTTGGCCTCACCCACTTTGTATGACTTCAGTCATATTTCTCAATTTATTTACATAAGACGACAAAATACACTGATAAATCGCCCACATGCAGCTCTACATCACTGCTTCCCTTCAGATAAAATATTACAAAGCTGGTTGCTGACAGCCGCCACTAGGAGGAGCTTAGTGCATACGAATTTATACATATATCATTGACTGCAATGGAAGCTGTAATAAAGGTGCATAAAGGTCTTTTCATGTTGGGAAGAGAAGAAGTTCAGCACTAGGCCCCCCTCCCCTCTTGGGCCCCATAGCAGGTGCTTGGTCTGGCTCTATTGAAGGTACGCAATTGATCAAGTGCTCTCTGATATGCATCTAGCTAATCATCCCATTAGATATGAGTAAACCAGTCAAGATTAATTTTGGGTCTGGTTCGCTGAATTTTTGAAAAACCGAGGTTGCTTCAATTGCCCTGAAAGTTGGTATATAACCCCCTCTAGCCTCATAGGACTCATAATTTCAAAAATTATCTATTTTTGTTTATTATTTATGATTTTTTTCCCCTCCTGAAGCTCTGGAATGCATTCACAGCAATAGTAAATGATGTCTGAGTGACACTAACATACAAAGCTATGGGTAAAACACATTTGACGGCGTTAACATACAGCGTGTTTAAAAACACACCTCGCTTGGCACATGTCTTATGTTTGTTCATATTCCAAAGCTTCCAAATATTGTCCCTGATCTGGGGTAGATGATGTTTAAACACAAATTATGAGATTTAAAAAGTGTTTTGAGGGAACGTGATGGTTGGCAAGTGGCATTAGTGGCATGATGCAGGCCGCATCAGCAGTCGTATAGAACGTGATAGTAGGTAGGCAGACAGACAGATGGACAACCTGCAAGGTCTATTGATCTCCTGGCCTGTGAGAACATTTCTATATTAATACAGAAATTAAATACATTTAGGCTGCACCTTAAATTAATTTAACCTTCCCCAAGAAAATTTAAATTTCACCTGGGTGGAAAGTGAGTACACAGAAAATGACAACTAAGGCATTAGTAGCATTATGCAGGCCCCAGCTTTGCCTGGCCATTGAAAAACTATTGGTATTGATGCAGTGATCATGTACTGTACATGCTGTGCCATAAAGAACTTTAACACCCCCCTCCAAGAAAATTTTAAAATTTCAATCGTGTGGAAAGTGAGCACATGGAAACTGACCCGCAGTCATTAGTGTCAGTGGCATGATACATTGCAGGCTCCAACTTTTCCTTGACTGTGACAAAAAGGCGGTATTGATGCAGTAATCCACTAAAATTATGCGGCGCAAGTGCACCTTCCAGTTCGCCTTCCCAAAAAAAGGGGGCAAACATATGTATAAATTTTAAACTAAAATAACCCCCACCCGCAAAGAATTTTAACATTTCAACTGTGTGGAAAGTGAGTACACAGAACTGACCCTCAGGAATTAGTTGCTTGAAGCAGGCTCCAGCATTGCCTGGACTGTGAGAAAATGTTGCTATTGAGTCAGTAATCACGCACATTTATGCTGCGCCTTAAAGAAATTTAACCACCCCCATCATTAGTAGCATGATGCAGGCTGCAGCAGCAGCTGTAAAGAATGTGATAATAGGCAGACAGACAGCAGTGGCAAGATGAGGAAACGTTAGCAGGGCGAGGTGGGCAAGGTCTGTACATCAGAATCAGCCAAAGTAGTGTAAAAATCCTCCTTAATTTAGGCTTGGTTAATTTTGACAAAAGTGAGGTTTTGAACACTGGCGGAGAACAACTTGGTCCGTTTGGGTGTCACTGTGCCCCCTGCGGCTCTGAAAACCCTCTCCCTGGAGGCAGGGCAAGAAAGAAGATAGAGAGTGTGGCAGTTTGGGCCACTGTAGTCTGCCTGCCCAGAAATTCATGGGGTCAGGAAACTGGGTATGCGACAGAGACTGGTCATAGTTTAGGTAGGCCTGAACCTGGGTGTTGAGGTAGGAGCTGTCAGCTTGCTAACTGCCCTCGGCCAGGCCCGGCTCGTGGAAAAACAGCTCCATCATGTTGAGGAGACTGAAATGGCTGCTACTTCGGCTTCTGCTGCTCGTTGCGGTGGGAGGGGGGTTACTCTGTGGGGGGTAGAGGGGGCCTCCCTTGCTCGCCTTAAGCTGCGGCAAGCAGAGTACACAGTGTTTCCTGGTAGCAACGTCATTTGTTCTCCCTTTCTGTCAGAGGAAGATATTCCCCCATTTTGCTTTAGTAGCTAGGGTCTAACAGCATGGCTATCCAGTAATCATCAGACTGCTTAATGTCACCGTACTGCCTCTCACTGTGTATGCAAGCCAGCATACAGGTAACCAAATTGGCAATCGTGCCTGAGGAACCACTTCTATTCCGGCTCAGCCCCCCACTCATCCTCTTTCTATTCAAGCTCCAACTCCTCTTGCTTCTCCTCAAGTGGCAACACCTTCTTCCCCCGTGGGAGTTTATTATTGTGAGTCCCCAACAGCTACAGGGCCACCTGTTTTATGAGCATCAGCATCTTTTCAAAAATACATATGAGGTGAATAAGGGCCAACTGCAGCATGAACGACATGAGCTGTCACTGCTCGACCTGGAAACAACACATGCTCCCTGCTGAGGCTTTCTCATGCATGACCAAATAGTTCACAGCTTTCTGCTGCTTGAGCATGTGCAAATTTGAATTTCAGCGAGTTGGAATGTCGCAGAATAAGTGGTGTAGCTGCATGCCATTCTGACGTTTCAAGTCCAGGAGAGCATTCTTCACCACATGAGAATGGCTTAAAATAATGACAGTCTCCTGGACGTTGACAGCACCTTGCACAAGCTAGTGCATTATTTTAAAAAGGCCATGCAGGGAACACGTGTTATTTTCCAGGTTCATAACGCTTTACTTGATACATGTGATAGGAAGGATGGATAGGGTGAGAAGTGGTGTACGCCTATCGCTGTTGGGGATGGGGCTGCATCCATGGAGGTGGAGGAGGCAGGTAAGTGCCTGCTTTGGGAGCCATCCCCATAATGTGGGAAGGGGTCAAAAGGACCTGGCCATGATGCTGGGGTGTAGTAATGAGCGACATAGGCAATATTCATTTTCACGATATTTCGTGAATAGTTCGTTGTTCGGCGATTTCTTCCCGCTTTCTGAAGGGCTGCACAGCAGCCAATCAGTTAGCGTTTTACTTCTTGCCCTAAGAGCCCATCACAGCCATGCCTACTAATGGCATGGTTGTGATTGGCCAAGTGGAGCATGTGACCCAGCCTCTATTTAAGCTGGAGTCACATAGCGCCGCACGTCACACTGCTCTGATTAGTGTAGGGAGAGGACGCAGCTGATGTGAGGGCGAGATTAGGCAGGGAAAAGTCTGCAAAATCACCTAATGAAGTGATCGATCTACAGCTGTGAATGATTGAACTTTTGCTAGTTACTTGCTCACTGGTTTTTAGGCTGCACAGAGCGTTTTTCTGTCACTTATTTTCTGGGGTGATCGGCGGCCATTTTGTGACTTGTGGTGCACCAGAACAAGCTGCCACCAAGTCCATCAATCCATCAATACTAGTTTTTTTTTTTTTTGCTATATCCTACATCAGGGGCTTGGCTGTGCTAATTGTCACCCCTAGAAACTCAGGATATCAATTTCTAAATTTCATTAAGGGGTTAAATACAATTGACCAAAATACCAATCCCCTAAATCTGGTGTTCCAGCTTTGGCTAGCCAAGTATAATACTGTCTGCTGTTTGGCAAAGGATAGATAATTTTCTGTGGTGAAATTCAATTGTCAAAATAGCAATCCCCTAAATCTGGTGTCCCAGCACTGGCTAACAAACTATAATAGTGTCCGCAAAAAACATATATTTTGTTCTGGGGTGAAATTCAATTGCCAAAATAGCAATACCATAGATCTGGTGTCACAGCTGTGGCTAGCAAACTATAATAGTGTCCAACAAAAGATATATTTTGTTCTGGGGTGAAATTCAATTGCCAAAATAGCAATACCATAAATCAGTGGTTTCAGCTGTGGCTGGCCAAGTTTCATAGTGTCCAGCAAATTATATATTTTGTTCTGGGGTGAAATTCAATTGCCAAAACAGCAATACCATAAATCAGTGGTTTCAGCTGTGGCTGGCCAAGTTTCATAGTGTCCTGAAAAGGATATATTTTGTTCTGGGGTGAAATTCAATTGTCAAAATAGCAATACCATAAATCTGGTGTCACAGCTGTGGCTGGCAAACTATAATAGTGTCCGCAAAAACGTATATTTTGTTCTGGGGTGAAATTCAATAGCCAAAATAGCAATCCCCTAAATCTGGTGTCCCAGCACTGGCTGGCAAACTATAATAGTGTCCGCAAAAACATATATTTTGTTCTGGGGTGAAATTCAATTGCCAAAATAGCAATACCATAAATCTGTGGTTTCAGCTGTGGCTGGCCAAGTTTCATAGTGTCTTGCAAATTATATATTTTGTTCTGGGGTGAAATTCAATTGCCAACATAGCAATACCCTGAATCTGGTGTTCCAGCTGTTGCAGGCCTAGTTTAAATCTGTCCATAAAAGTATACTTTTCATCCAGGGCCTAAATACTAGCCCTAAAAGAGATATTCCCCTAAATCAGTGGTTACTGCTGTGCCTGGATTAGTGTAATACGCTACATAAATAAATATATATATTTGGTGGGGCCCAATGCCGTTCTAAGGATGGTAAGGCCTGAGCAGGTACAGGCGCTAATCAATTGGGTGGCCGACAGTGGATCAAGCACGTTCACAACATTTTCTCCCACCCAGTCTTCTGCAGAAAGCGCACAGGTGGCGCCTTAAAACCAAGCCCATTAGTCTGTCACATCACCCCCATGCATATCAGGGAAACTGTTTGAGCCTTAAGTTATGCAGCAGTCTCTTATGCTGTTTGAAGACTCTGCTGGCAGGGTTTCCCAAGGGAATCCACCTAGCCCTTCCCCAGTGGTGGAAGACATAGAATGCACAACCACTGATGTTTCCTGATTATGAGGACATGGGAATACCATCTCATCGCAGTCCGCACGTCTCTGATGATGACGAAACACAAGTGCCAATTGCTGCGTCTTTCTGCAGTGTAGAGACCGAACAGGAGGTCAGGGAGGAAGACTGTGTGGAAGACGATGCAGGGGACGATAAGGTCCTAGACCCCACATGGAATGAAGGTCATGCCAAGAGGCAGTGGTGAGACCGAGCCAACAGCGTAGCAAAAGAGGGAGCAGTGGGCAAAAGCAGAACAGCCGCCTCCAAGAAAGTTCGCCTGCTACTGGCCACCGCCACCAGGGACCCAGCACCCCAAGGGCAGCTTCAAGGAGTTCCCTTGCATGGAACTTCTTTAAACAATGTGCTGACGACAAGACCTGAGTGGTTTGCACGCTGTGCCATCAGAGCCTGAAGCGAGGCATTAACAATCTGAACCTTAGCACAACCTGCATGAAAAGGCATCTACATGCAAAGCATGAACTGCAGTGGAGTAAACACCTTAAAAGTAAGGAACTCACTCTGGCTCCCCCTGCTCCCTCTTCTGCTGCTGCCTCGGCCTCTTCCTCCACCTCGGGAGAAATGTTGGCACCTGCCGCCCACCAAACAGAGGATGTGCCACCGACACCACCACCTGCGTCACCAAGCATCTCCACCATGTCACACGGTAGCGTTCAGCTCTCCATCTCACAAACCTTGGAGAGAAAGCGTAAATTCCCACTTAGCCACCCTCGAGCCCTGGGCCTGAATGCCAGCATTTCTAAACTACTGGCCTTTGAAATGCTGTCATTCAGGCTGGTGGACACAGACAGCTTCAAACAGCTGATGTCCATGGCTGTCCCACAGTATGTTCTTCCCAGCCGCCACTACTTCTCCAAGACAGCCGTGCCTTCCCTGCACAACCAAGTATCCGATAAAATCAAGTGTGCACTGCTCAACGCCATCTGTGGCAAGGTCCACCTAACCACAGATACGTGGACCAGTAAGCACGGCCAGGGACGCTATATCTCTCTAACTGCACACTGGGTAAATGTAGTGGCGGCTGGGCCCCAGGCGGAGAGTTCCTTGGCGCACGTCCTTCCGCCACCAAGGATCGCAGGGCATCATTTTTGCCTCCTGTAGCCTCCTGCTCCTACTCGGCTTCCTCCTCCTCTGCTTCCACCAGCTCATCCAGTCAGCCACACACGTTCACCACCAACTTCAGCACAGCCCGGGGTAAACATCAACAGGCCATTCTGAAACTGATATGTTTGGGGGACAGGCCCCACACCGCGCAGGAGTTGTGGCGGGGTAATAAACAACAGACCGACGAGTGGTTTCTGCCAGTGGGCCTCAAGCCCGGCCTGGTGGTGTGCGATAATGGGCAAAATCTCGTCGCAGCCCTGGGACTAGCCGGTTTGACGCACATCCCTTGCCTGGCGCATGTGCTGAATTTGGTGGTGCAGAAGTTCATTCACAACTACCCCGACATGTCAGAGCTGCTGCATAAAGTGCGGGCCATCTGTGCGCGCTTCCGGCGTTCACATCCTGCCGCTGCTCGCCTATCTGAGCTACAGCGGAACTTCGGCCTTCCCGCTCACTGCCTCATATGCGACGTGCCCACCAGGTGGAACTCCACTTGCACATGCTGGAGAGACTGTGCGAGCAGCAGCAGGCCAAAGTTTAGTTTCAGCTGCCGCACGCACGCTTCAGTCGCACTGCGGAACAGCACCACTTCACCACCAATGATTGGGCCTCCATGCGAGACCTGTGTGCCCTGTTGCGCTGTTTCGAGTACTCCACCAACATGGCCAGTGGCGATGACACCGTTATCAGCGTTACAATACCACTTCTATGTCTCCTTGAGAAAACGCTTAGGGCGATGATGGAAGAGGAGGTGGCCCAGGAGGAGGAGGAGGAGGATGAGGGGTCATTTTTAGCACTTTCAGGCCAGTCTGTTAGAAGTGGCTCAGAGGGAGGTTTTTTGCAACAGCAGAGGCCAGGTACAAATGTGGCCAGCCAGGGCCCACTACTGGAGGACGAGGAGGATGAGGAGGAGGTGGAGGAGGATGAGGATGAAGCATGTTCACTGCGGGGTGGCACCCGACACAGCTCAGGCCCATCACTGATGCGTGGCTGGGGGAATACGGAGAACGATGACGATACGCCTCCCGCAGAAGACAGCTTGTCCTTACCTCTGGGGAGCCTGGCACACATGAGCGACACATGCTGGATCCCCGGTACAAAGACAATGTGCCCACCTTTCTTCCTGCACTGGAGCGTGATAGGAAGATGCGCGAGTACAAGCGCACGCTGGTAGACGCACTCCTGAGAGAATTCCCAAATGTCGCAGGGGAACAGGTGAAGCCCAAGGCGAAGGCAGAGGAGGAGCAAGATGTCGCCAATGGCCAGCTCCTCTGAGGGCAGGGTTAGCATGGCAGAAATGTGGAAAAGTTTTGTCTCCACGCCACAGCTAACTGCACCACCACCTGATACGGAACGTGTTAGCAGGAGGCAGCATTTCACTAACATGGTTGAACAGTACGTCTGCACACCCCTCCACGAACTGACTGATGGTTCGGCCCCATTCAACTTCTGGGTCTCCAAATTGTCCACATGGCCAGAGTTAGCGACGCCCTTGGAGGTGCTGGCCTGCCCGGCGGCCAGCGTTTTGTCTAAACGTGTATTCAGCACGGCATGGGGCGTCATTACTGACAAACGCAGCCGCCTGTCCACAGCCAACGTGGACAAGCTGACGTTCATAAAAATGAACCATGCATGGATCCCAAAGGACCTGTGCCTCCCTTGTGCAGAATAGACATTTATAACTGCCTCCCCCTCAACCATATATTCTTGTACTCCGGGGCATTTCTTTATTGAATCCTCATTTTTTTAACTTTACCATGATCTTGCGGTGCATCCCAAAGTTGAATGAACCTCTCCTCTGTCTGGGTGCTGGGCCGAAATAACTGAAAGTGGCCTTCTCCGGTGGTGGGTGATATGACACATGATTCCTTGCTGTGGGACCTCTCTCCTCTGTCTGGGTGCTGGGGCCGAAATAACGGAAAGTGGCCTTCTCCAGTGGTGGTTGATATGACGCATGATTCTCTGCTATGGGACCTCTCTCCAATTGATATTGGTTAATTTTTATTTATTTTATTTTAATTCATTTCCCTATCCCTTTCCCTAGTCCTTTCCTAGACTATTTTACAGCCTTTTTAGTGCCCAAAAGTTCGGGTCCCCATTGACTTCAATGGGGTTCGGGTTCGGGATAAAGTTCGGGTCGAGTTTGGATCACGAACCTGAACATTTTCGGGAAGTTCGGCCGAACTTCTCGAACCCGATCATTCAGGTGTTCGCTCATCTCTATTCGTGAAAGAGATGAGCGAACTTTAAAAAAAAATTGGGCGTTCGGGTTGTGGTAATCGCCGCATCCCGTTATGGATTCCAATACCGCGGACAATCGCGGCATATGGAATCCATAAGGGGCGGCTTCCACGAACCCGAACTGTTGAACAGCCGAAGGACCTGGGGTGACGTCACCGTCATGTGATCAGTGCAGGGGGCGTGGCTCAGCACTGGATTTGATCGCTTATCTCTATTCGTGAATTTTCCACATAACATTCGCAATAAATTCGTGAATTCTAGAATTCGCAATCTCGTCATTATTTTCGCGATTGCGCAAATCTGCACTAATGATACGCATATTGTTTGCGCAATACATGCAACTTCACATTTTATCAGGTCTGAGTAGATATTACTGATTGGTGCACTAAGTATTGTTGTGAAATCCCTATCACAGCACAGTAATTCCTATTACACTACCTAACATCCTGCACTGGAACCTATCAGCTACACTATATCACTATCTAACCTACACTAACTATCTCCCATTTACTATCTTTATTATATATATATGAGCTAACTATCTAATGTAATTGAATAAGGATCCAGATGAAAGCACAGAGCACAGCAATGTCACTGCTCTCTCTCAGAACTGCAAAAAACAGCAGAAAATGGCTGCTAGGGAGTTTCCTATATAGTAAAGGGGTTGGCAACTTTCCTATTGGTTGCTAGGGATGCTGCTAAGCTCTGAAAAAGATATTGCAGCCTTCTAATTGGCCCACAAGCAAGAAGCAGTAGTACTAGATTATTAGCTATTACGAATATATAGCACTATATTCTAGATTTTCGCGAATTCTTAAAGTGCCAATATTCGCAATAAAAATTTGTGATTAGAATATTCGCAATCAACACTACTGGGGTGCTGCCTCTTCACTGCTGCAAAAATATTGACCCAGTGGGCAGTGAAAGGCATGTACTGTCCCTGCCAATAACAACTGCTCCAGGTGTCCACGATGGAGTGCAGCTTGATGCACAGTGAGAATTACAAGTAGTGGCCCGCATTCTCTGCCATGTGAGAGTACAAGGCTCTACTACTTTCCTACTACAGTGATTGCACTGCCAGCAACGTGGCCAGGTGGGAATTCAGTTTATAGATAAGCTAATTGATGGTGGAGAAAAGTTTTTTCATGGCCAAATGTTCGTTATAGATGTCTCAAGATGGAGCCCAGGAAAAAGCGGGTCTTAGCAGTAGAAGTAGAAGGTGATGAGGATGATGAAGATGATGATGACAAAGATTCTGTATTGCTTGGGGATGCAGATTGGCTGCCACAAAGAGGACTGGGAGGAGAAGGACAGATTTGTTCTGATTGGGAATGCTGGCCAGGTATAATTTCCCAAAGGATCCAGTGATGCCGCCTCATGTGGTGCAATAGACCACTGGTACCTCTAATTGTGATTGAATGGCCACTGCTTATTTTAATACTGCAGATCTTGCACACCGCTGTGGTTTTGTGTGTCCGCCTTATGGAGAAAAAGTGCCTCACAGGAGTTGCTTGCCAGAGCTACAGGCAGCCAAGCTGGACTTAACTCTAGCATGTTGTTGGCCTAACTCTCCCACAGCATCAGTGGCATCACCAGATCCCAAAGCAGACGTGTCCCTAGCTGTTCTTTGGGAAGTACGTTACCTCTGCTCTTTATTGCTGCTGCCACTGCCCTTCTCCACTGATGCCTCCTCTTCCTCAGAACACTGATCCGGCTCCCAGGTGCTTTCCAGCACACAATCATCAAGAGTGTCCTCACCCTCCTTGCTGCTTTTATCAGATTGTGAGATGGGCTCCTGGGCCCCCCTCCTGTGTTCTGCATTTTCCCCGAATTTCACTGTCGCTGCCCTCACCGTCAATGCCGTGGCTACAGGTGCCACTATTATCACCACCATCAACACAGAAATGCATGGAGTCACCAGCCTCCTCCCCAACTTCCTCCTTAGGGAAGCCCAAATGTTGAGGACTCTCACACAAGTTGTCAACAGGGAGACTCTCTTGACTATCTGCTGTAGGGTGTGGTGGGGTTTTCCTGCCACTTACTAGGAAAAAGAAAGGACCCATCTAGTAAGGGGCAGTGAAGACTGGGAGGACTCCAATGAAAGCCTTCTTTGGGGCTGCAAGGAGGAAGAGCAGAAGGAACACTGTGACCCCTAGCTCCATGGCACGTGTTGGACTCTAAAGTCACCTCCCCGTCCTCCTGCTGCGACTAAGAGGAGACATGAGTCATCCAATCCACTGTCTCATCTCTCTTTCTCCAGAACTATAATGTTGCGCCTTTGCAAACCCAGCAGAGGTAACTGCGGCCTACTACTACTACTTCTGGCCCGATAGATAGTGCTACTACTACCCACATTCTAACTCTGTGTCTTTTGTTTGGAACCCTTCCATAGCCCAGTCATATTCGGGCCTCTACATAATGTTGTGCACTACCCTGTATATTGGTGAAGTAAATATGCTGCTAGTTCGAATATAATCAACAATTCTCCCTCCCTATAAAAAATGTGAAATAGGGAAACAGATTTTGGCCTAAATTCGTTATCACTCACAGATAATTTTGTGTGCTACCCTGTCTATTGGTGTAGTAATCACTAGAGATGATCAAATCCAACAAAGTGGAATTCGATCCAAATTTCAGGAAAAATTTACTTAACCTAAACTAGTGTAAAAAAAAAATCATACTTAGCTCCTCCATTTGCTTGTGACGGGCCGGCCACACCATCTTGATTACAGATCTCTGCCAAAATCCCGTGCATGGTGACGCTATCAATATTGAACTCCCAGAAAACCCCATTGAGGGTCCCTACACACATGAAATTGGTCACAGGAATGGCTTGCATTTTTTCCATACTGCTTGTAGTTAAAAAAAAATTTTTTTTTTTTTTAGCCAGGTTTTTTATGTAAACCATGCTTTTTTTCCCCAAAAGATTTAGCATACTGTGTTCTCCAAAAGAAACTCCAGAGACCCCAAAACACCTCCTAATTAACAGCAATGACAATAGCAATAGCGATAGCAATAGTATTTCATAATTCCCACAGACTTTCAGTTAACATCTGGAGTTGGCCCTTTTTACCATCCCTGATGCTGCACAAGTGCACAAGAACACCATTAAAAACTTTGAAATATATGACCCCATTTAAAAATAAAAAACTAATTTCCCATAAAAATATAAATTGTATTAGTATTAACTAAAAATACAGGCAATGTGTTCAAATAAAACATAGCCCACAAGCATCCATACATAATGTTTGCAATACTTCCAAGACTGAACATGAAATTACCAGCAGTGAGATTGCCTATCTTTGAGTCTATAAATGTCAAAAACCTTTCCAAGTAGGCCAAAGGGGTGTACTTTTACAACAAGTACTACAGTTCCTACAATGAGGTATAGATCCCCTAATGGGTAGCTTATTCACCGAATATTCACCGAATTTTTACAAGCTGTAAGGCTAGAACTTTATGTTAATTGTTCTAATGAACATTGTGCTGTATTTCTTATTTTTTCCTTTCCTTTTTCTCTTTTGTAATTGAGCAACACTGAAATAAAAGGATTTACCAAAAGAAAAAAACACCAGTCTTCGGTAAAAAAAGCCTAAGTGAGTGGTTGCAGGCACAAGCCAGACCAGGTTAGTGACCCGAAGTTAACACAGCAAGACTCATAAGCTGTACATACGTCTGACAAGTGTCATTGTGGATCCAAATAATAGGGGGCTAGCCACATATAAAAAACATGTAAATAATTAAGAGATTAAAACCCTATCATGAGAAAAATGACAACCATGAAACGCTCAAATGAGTGCATGCCTATGGCAAACAACAATAGCAAGTACCTACAAAAAACTGACAAACCTCATGAAATAATAATGTACTTTATTGTTAAAATTCATCAAATATTAAATATTAAAAACAAGTTAGGGAAAATGGCGGCATCACTGGAAGAGAACATAATGGTAGCAATTCATAATAATTCAAACAAACCAAATAAAAGTGCAAGTGCTATGGCTGAATACCTGCCAGAATCAGTTTCACATATTGTGTCTCCTCTTGCACATTAAAGAGGACCTTTCACGGGAAAATGCTTAGTAAAATACATATATAGATTTACAGGTCTGCCCCCGGTGGTGGTGTTTCTGCTTTTCTTTTTTCAAAAGGTCCCCCCGTTCGTCCGCAGTGGCCTCCGTAATGTTTCTTGCCTCATATGTAAATGAGCCGATTCGGCTTAACTGGGTGGGCTTCTGAAGTTCTTCCACGCGTGGTTTCCTTCTCCCTGGTATGGAGCGCATCCAATCAGCGCGCCCCGCTCTTAGCCAGGGAGAAGAAGCTCGAGTTCTCGCAAGAATTCGAGTGATTTCACACATCCTGAGCCGGGCGACATCTTGGAGCCCGCCCAGTTGAGCCGAATAGGCGTAAAATATTATGGGGGCCACTGCGGACTTTTAAAAAAAAAAAAAAAGCAGAAACATCACCACCAGGGGCAGACCTGTAGGTCTATATATGTATTTTACTAAGCATTTTCCTGTGAAAGGTCCTCTTTAATTTGGTTTGTTGGGATTATTGTGAATTGTTACCATTGTGTTCTCTTCCAGTGATGCCGCCATTTTCCCTGCACATGTTTTTAATATTTAATATTTCATGAATTTTGGCAATGCAGTATATTATTATTTAATGCGGTCTGGCAGTTTTTTGTAGGTACTTTTAAAGTGACATTGTGGACTGTACTTAAAGGCTTCTGTGGATGTCTACTGTGAGTTGCTTTGTGAACTATGCCAAGAGATTGTTATTACTAATGGCTGCCACCAAATTAAGTTGCATTGTGTGCTGTACAGTGCCTTGAACAATTATTCATATGCCTTGAACTTTTCCACATTTTTTCATATTACACCAACAAGCATAAATGTATTGGGATCTTATGTGATGGACTAACACAAAGTATATGTAAAGAAAATGATACATGGTTTTCAAAATTTTAATAAATAAAAGCCTGAAAAGTGTGGTGTGCATTTGTATTCAGCCCTCTGTACTTTGATATCCCTAAATAAAGTTTAGTGTGACCAACTGCCTTCAGAAGTCACCTAATTAGTAAATAGAGTCCACTTGTGTGTAATTAATTCTCAGTATAACTACAGCTGTTCTGTGAAGGCCTCAGAAGTCTGTTAGAGAGACCTAGTGATCAAACAGCATCATTAAAACCAAGAAACACACAGGTCCGGGATAAAGTTGTGGAGAAGTGTAGGGCAGGGTTCGGTTATAAAAAAAAAATATCCCAAGCTCTGGACATCTCATGGAGCACTGTTCAAATCATCATTTGAAAATGGAAGGAGCATGGCACAACTGCAAACCTACCAAGACATGGCCGTCCACCTGACAGCCAAAGCAAGGAGAACACTAATTAGAGAAGCAGCCAAGAGACCCATGGTCACTATGGAGGAGCTGCAGAGATCCACAGCTCAGGTGGGAGAATCTGTTCACAGGACATTTATTAGTCGTGTAATCCATAAATCTGGCCTTTATGGAACAGTGGGAAGAAGAAAGCTATTTTTGAAAGCAAGCCATAAGAAGTGCCATTTGCCGTTTGCCACAAGCCATGTAGGGGATACAGCAAACATCTGGAAGAAGGTGCTCTGGTCAGAAAAGACAGGGACATGGAAACTGCTTGATAAAGGCTACCATTTAGCTGAAACTTTGCCGTTTGTCTTTTTTTGTACACACTCGTTGCAGTACGTAATAAGGGAACTACTGGAGATTCTGCCGTAACCCCTTTTTTTGTTTGCTGATCTGTGGACTGCTGAGGATCTGCGGTCGTGGTCAGGCTGGTGCATTCCAGATTTGGTTGCTGAGGCCCATGGTTGCTGCTCTATAACTTTATAGGGACATGGAAACTAGTCAGAATTCATGGGAAGATGGATGGAGCTAAATATGGGGCAATCATGGAGGAAAACCTGGTAGAGACTGCAAAAGGCTTGAGACAGGGGGTGGAGGTTCAACTTCCAGCAGGACAACAACGCTGGACATACAGTCTGAGCTACAATAGAATGGTTTAGATCAAAGCATATTCATGTTTTAGAATGACCCAGTCAAAGTCCAGACCTAAATCCCATTGAATGTTCTCCACCCAATCTAACTGAGCTTGAGCTATTTTGCAAAGAAGAACAGGCAAAATTTGAGCCTCTAGATGTGCAAAGCTGGTAAGTCCGTGCTGCATCCGTTTTTTGTGGATCCATTGTAACAATGCCTACCATTGTCCGCAAAACGAACAAGAATAGGACACATTCTATTTTTTTTTTGTGTGTGGAACGGACATGCAGACATACAGATACGGAATGCACACATTATTTCTGTTTTTCTTCTTCAAGCCCCATTGAAATTAATGGTTCTGCATATGGACCTATAAAAAATGGAAACAGAAGAAAAATAAGTTTGTGTGCATGAGCCCTTACTAAGTTTGTGTCACTGTGCCATTATTGAGTAAGAACACATTGTTGAGTCATAGTTCACATCCAGGGGTGTAGCTATAGGCTCATGGGCCCTAGTGCAAGAGTTCAATTTGGGCCCCCCCCCCCCCTGTTCGGCCATTCCGTTCCCCTGCTCTGTTATAGGAGCAGGAGAAAGGAAAGTACGCATTTGGCACATAATTGGCGCATTTTGGAGCGGAGACAAAAGCTGTGCATGCAGGATTTTTGACTCCGCTCCAAAATCATCTTCGGAGCGGACACCTAACGGACTCCATTATAGTCTATGGGATCCTTAGGCTCCGTTCGGCTCAGTTATGTCCCGAATGCGTACTGTCCGTTCTCCTGCTCCTATAACAGAACAGGAGAACGGAAAGGCCAAACACTGATGTGAACTTAGCCGAATGGTGTCCAGTGACATGGAGGGGGGAGGCGGAGAAATTTGACATGGAGGGGGGTCATGTGACATGGAGGGGGGCGAAATGTGACATGGAGGGGGAAGAAATGTGACATGAGGGGAGAAATGTGACATGAGGGCGGGAGAAATGTCACATGGTGGGGAAAATATGACATTTCTCCCCTCCATGTCACATTTCTCCCTCCATGTCACATTTCTCCCCTCCATGTTACATTTCTTCCCCTCCATGTCACATTTCCCCCCTCCATGTCCCATTTCTCCCCCCTCCATGTCACATTTCTCCCTCCATGTCACATTTCTCCCCTCCATGTCACATTTCTCCCCCTTTATGTCACCACATTTTTCCCCCTTCATGTCACATTTCTCCCTCTTCATGTCACATTTCTCCCTCTTCATGTCACATTTCTCCCCCTTCATGTCACATTTCTCCCCTCCATGTCACATTTCTCCCCCTCCATGTCACATTTCCCCTCCATGTCACATTTCTCCCCTCCATGTCACATTTCTCCCCTCCATGTCACATTTCTCCTCTTCATGTCACATTTCTCCCTCCATGTCACATTTCTCCCCATGCCACATTTCTCCTCCCCTCCATGTCAGATTTCTCCCCCCTCCATGTCACATTTCTCCCCCCTTCATGTCACATTTCTCCCCCCGTCATGTCACATTTCTCCCCCCTCCATGTCACAGTCCTGTGACCACAGTTATGTCATGTGTCAGGCCAGTGATTGGCTCAGCAGGAAATCACTGGCCTGACATGTGACACAGCTGCAGCCACTGATTGGCTGTGTGAAAAAGGTCCTCAAGACCTCAAATAACTTGTCGGGAGGCAGCTCTCTCCTGGAGGGGGCCGCGTGGGCCCCCCTGACTTAGGGGCCCGGTCGCAATTGCGACCGCTGCGACCCCTATAGCTACGCCACTGTTCACATCATAAGAACTGATGCTTTTTCAAGAGCCATCCTATAGTAATAATTCTCTTTTTAGTCCTCCACTCTGTAATAATGCTCCCGTTTATGCTCCCTTCACAGTAGTAGTTTCTTTAAAGTACATCCCCCCTCAATGATAATTCTGCCTTTAAAAGCCCCTACTCAGCAGTACTTTCGTCTGTGCCGAAACAGTAGGAATACTTCCCTATGTTCCGCATATATTAATAATGTTTCTCTGTAGCAGGCCCGTCTATTTTATCATTTTCTGCGCCAGTTTTAGGCATACAAAATGGTCTAAATGTAAGACAGCAAGGAAGCTGTCTTACATTTAGAACTGGCACTGAATGGAAGTTATGGAGAGGCCTGCTCCTCTTCACAACTTTGGCAGATCCACCACCAGATATAGGGGTTAATAAGACCAGCATCTAAAACACCGGTCTTAATAAATGAGTCAAAATGACCCCCTTTATGAATTTAAATTGCAATTCCCCATTTTCTATTCCAACTCATTAAAGTCTATTCAGATCACCACATTAGAGTACATTATGCCTGGATAAGAAATAATCATTTATAAACCTTATACGATAGAACACTGTATAGCTATTCAATTTTATATTTCTTAGGTGCTGCCTATAACTGTCTCCTTTAAATTTCTCTGTATTGGCAATGATTTTCTATCCACATAAAGGATGTAAATGATTCCCCAGAGTAAAGTTCCATGTTGTTCTGGATCAATATCAGCAATAACTGGTCTCCGGTCTCCTATGGATTTCCAAATAACTGCATTCATTATTTTTCTCCTTCACAATATATCTCTTAGCAACTAGGGCCCAAAGCCCTGCTGGTGACCTAACATTATTATACTCCAACTACAGAGAAGGGAAATCACTGACCATGTTTTCGTCTATACTACTGTCTATGTCTATACTTTTTTGTCTAAACTACTAGTTTAATTTGTTCTAGTTTCTGCAGTATTGGTTTATACAGTAATTCGTGGGGATGATATAGTGAGTTACACATTTTATTCACTTGGATTTGACAGAACAGTACATAGGTTTTATGTTCATCTCAGGCAACAAATTACACTGCCAAATAATAATGACAGTCCAGTATGACAGTTGAAACCCATTAAATATGTTGTCTCATAAAGATCCACTATCAATGTATCCTATTAGGGCCTATAGATGTCATAGAGAGGTTTACTGTTTTGACCCCACCTCACTCTATGTACCAAAGTTGGATATTTGTGGTGAAGGTGTACACAGCAGGAACTTCCCCCAGTTGTAGCAGCAGATTGCTGGAGGTCCCAGGAGCAGGACCAGAGAGATTATTTTCATGGTACCCATTTAATAATTGATCAAAACTGTATTTTATGTTCTAAAGACACCTGTGAGTAACATAGTAACATAGTATTTAAGGCCGAAAAAAGACATTTGTCCATCCAGTTTGGCCTGTTATCCTGCAAGTTGATCCAGAGGAAGGCAAAAAAAAAAACTGTGAGGTAGAAGTCAATTTTCCCCATTTAACCTCTTAAGGATATAGGGCGTACATGTACACCCTGATGTCCGAGTCCTTAAGACACAGGACAGTCGCTAAGAGTGTCTGTGTCTGTGACCCCCTGTATCGGCGATTGCAGCAAACCGCAGGTCAATTCAGACCTGCAGTTTGCTGTGTTTCCGGGTCTTTCGGGTCTCCGGTGACCCGATAACCCGGAATAGGACAGTGATCGGTGGCATGATAATACACCACCAATCACCATCCTTAGATCCTGAGAGGTGGCGGTGACATCACCGCTCAAGATTGCATCCTATTGGCTGGATGGCAGGCGGGGGTTAACTTCCCCAAGCTCTGCTCTCCTCTTCCACCTGCTTCCGTGGAGCCAGGAGAGAGGAGCCCGTCCTTACACCTCTGAGCCCAGCACCTCCACGTGAGCCACTATATTAGCGAGAGGTTTAGGGAATGGTTAGATTAGGCAGGTAGACTGAGGAATAGTTTAGGAAAAATAGTTTAGTTTTTTTTTTGTGCATCACCCTGATTGGGTGTCTGGGGTCCACAGCACACTCATAGACCCTAGACCCCCCAGGGCTGCTGCAGCTTGCCCCCCTACCCCCACCCCCCACACACACACATTTTTGGGGACGAAAGAGCTTTTTTTGGTGTGCGTGCTCTCACTGTGGCCTACACTCTTAGCGACTGTTAGTGCATCGCCCACCACACCGCTGATCAGCTTCAGACTGCTGATCAGAGAGTTTGAGTCGTTTTATTTATTTTTTCAAATTTTTGGGGCTTTCATTTTTTTAATTTAGTTTTATGTATTTTTTTCTGTTAGGCTTAGGGTGGGTTAGGATAGGATATAGGTGAACGTGAACACCCTTCCCCCCACACACATGCACACTAAATAAAGTTTTACACACAAGCATACACTCCGCTATGGCCCACCGTAACATTCTCGGCTGAGGAGAAATACGCCCTGCTGGACTTCGAGTCCGAGAGACCCAGAGAGGATGAGGATGACCCCACTTTCCTCTTGTCATCCATGTCCTCCTCATTATCTAGTGATGATGATGAGACCCCAAGGAGGAGCCAGGGGACTCTCATGCCAGGGGCCCTGTGGTCCACACTAGTATGAGCAACATTGGGGCTCGTACTAGTTTTCCAGCCAACCAGAAAAGTCCACCTGAGCCCCCTACCAGTGAATTTGTCTGGTGTACCCCAGAGGATTTTGAGCCCGTGATTCCTGACTTTGTTGGCCAGACAGGAATCCAGATTCCCACAGTGGGCTTCACTGAATATGACTTTTTAAGTTTTTTTTTTCAGTGACAACTTTGTGAATCTGATGGTGGAGCAAACGAACCTGTATTTCCAATAGTTCTACCTGAGGCTTGCATTACTAAATGGCTGCTTTTATAAGTGGAGTTAAAGAAACCGGAGTTCTACTGCTGAGTGTCTTTTTGTTTGGATTGCAAGGGATTGCAAGTGTCTGAGTGTGGCATGAAGCTGCAAACCTAGAAAGATAAGTACTTGCAGTTTAGTTCTACCATTTAAAACCGCTTTTTTTTTCTCTCTGTTGTGTAGTGTCATTTAAAGCAGTTTTTTTTTCTCTACTAGGTGAGGGGGGGGTGGCTTGGCCTACCAGGTGCTATAAATTAGACCACTCAACTCTTCTAGAGCCTGCTCTACCTGAGGCTTGCATTAATAAGTGGCTGCTTTCATAAGTGGAGTTAAAGAAACCGGTTTTCAAGAAAAGGAGCAAGAAACATAGATTCATTAGATCATCCTTGTATACAGTTGGTTTGATTCTAGCTAGTCTTCCTACTGCTGTAAGGGAACCACAGTAAGTAAGAATCTTGTTATCACTGCTCTATATTGTATTTTTTCCTCTCTTTTCCTGCATAATCCCCATTTAGTATGACTTCCATTATTGACAGCGCCGTCCAGTGCACATCTTGTCTTATGTATGCAGTCCTGGAACAGCAGTTCGAGGGTGTATATGTTTGTTCAAAATGTGAGCAAATTACCCGTTTGGAATCGCACATCGAGTCTCTAAACAGTTGCAACATTGAAAGCCACTGACAATTTGGAAAAGAGTTTGCTGCTCACTGAGCAAGCACTCTATAAGGTAGATGTGGGGGAGGGTGGTAGCGTGGAGGCTGAGGAGAGTGAGGTAGGTAGCTGGGTAACAGTAAGAAAGCGGGGTAGAGGGAAGGGTGCCAGTGAGGCTAGCCCTGATCTGACACACCCCAACAAGTTTGCACGGTTGGCAGATGAGGGGGATGATAGTTCAGGGATGGCACGGCTGCAGCCGGACACTTCCTCTGCCAGTAAGGGGAATGTCAGCTCCAGTAAGCAGGGGATCAGGAGAGCAGGGCAGTAGTGTTGAGCGAGCAGTTCGAGCATAGTTCGGGTTCGTACCGAATTTTGGGGTGTCCGGGACACGGACCCGAACCCGGACATTTTCAAAAAAGTTCGGGTTCGGGTTCGTTGTTCGGCGATTACTTACCGCTTTCTGAAGGGCTGCACAGCTCATCAGCTAGCGTTTTACTTCTTGCCCTAAGAGCCCATCACAGCCATGCCTACTAATGGCATGGCAGTGATTGGCCAAGTGTACCATGTGACCCAGCCTCTATTTAAGCTGGAGTCACGTAGCGCCGCAAGTCACACTGCTCTGTAGGGAGAGGACGCAGCTTCTGTGAGGGCGAGATTAGGCAGGGAAAAGTCAGCAACAGCACCTAATGAACAGATCGATCTACAGCTGTGAATGATTGAACTTCTGCTAGTTACTTGCTCGCTGGTTTTTAGGCTGCACAGAGCGTTTTTCTGTCACTTATTTTCTGGGGTGATCGGCGGCCATTTTGTGACTTGTGGTGCACCAGAACAAGCTGCCACCAAGTCCATTAATCCATCAATACTAGTTTTTTTTTGCTATATCCTACATCAGGGGCTTGGCTGTGCTAATTGTCACCCCTAGAAACTCAAGATAGCAATTTCTATATTTTATTAAGAGATTAAATACAATTGCCCAAATACCAATCCCCTAAATCTGGTGTTCCAGATTTGGATAGCCAAGTATAATACTGTCTGCTGTCTGGCAAAGGATAAATTATTTTATGAGGTGAAATTCAATTGCCAAAATAGCAATACCATAAATCAGTGGTTTCAGCTGTGGCTGGCAAAGTATAATAGTGTCCGCAAAAACATATATTTTGTTCTGGGGTGAAATTCAATTGCCAAAATAGCAATACCCTGAATCTGGTGTCCCAGCTGTTGCAGGCCAAGATTCAAAGTGCTCGCCAAAACATATATTTTTTTCTGGGGTGAAATTCAATTGCCAAAATAGCAATACCATAAAGCAGTGATTTCAGCTGTGGCTGGCCAAGTTTCATAGTGTCCTGCGAATTGTATATTTTGTTCTGGGTGAAATTCAATTGCCAAAATAGCAATACCATAAATCAGTGGTTTAAGCTGAGGCTGGCAAAGTATAATAGTGTCCGCCAAAACATATATTTTGTTCTGGGGTGAAATTCAATTGCCAAAATAGCAATACCCAGAATCTGGTGTCCCAGCAGTTGCAGGCCAAGATTCATAGTGTTCGATAAAACATATATTTTGTTCTGGGGTGAAATTCAATTGCCAAAATAGCAATACCATAAATCAGTGGTTTCAGCTGTGGCTGGCCAAGTTTCATAGTGTCCTGCAAATTATATATTTTGTTCTGGGGTGAAATTCAATTGCCAAAATAGCAATACCATAAATCAGTGGTTTCAGCTGTGGCTGGCGAAGTATAATAGTGTCCGCCAAAACATATATTTTGTTCTGGGGTGAAATTCAATTGCCAAAACAGCAATATCCTGAATCTCGTGTCCCAGCTGTTGCAGGCAAGGATTCATAATGTCCGCAAAAACATATATTTTGTTTTGGGGTGAAATTCAATTGCCAAAATAGCAATACCATAAATCAGTGGTTTCAGCTGTGGCTGGCCAAGTTTCATAGTGTCCTGCAAATTATATATTTTGTTCTGGGGTGAAATTCAATTGCCAAAATAGCAATACCATAAATCAGTGGTTTCAGCTGTGGCTGGCGAAGTATAATAGTGTCCGCCAAAACATATATTTTGTTCTGGGGTGAAATTCAATTGCCAAAACAGCAATATCCTGAATCTGGTGTCCCAGCTGTTGCAGGCAAGGATTCATAATGTCCGCAAAAACATATATTTTGTTTTGGGGTGAAATTCAATTGACAAAATAGCAATACCAAAATCTGTGGTTTCAGCTGTGGCTGACCAAGTTTCATAATGTACTGCAAAGGATATATTTTGTTCTGAGGTGAAATTCAATTGCCAAAATAGCAATACCAAAAATCTGTGGTTTCAGCTGTGGCTGACCAAGTTTCATAATGTACTGCAAAGGATGTATTTTGTTCTGGGGTGAAATTCAATTGCCAAAATAGCAATACCATAAATCAGTGGTTTCAGCTGTGGCTGGTCAAGTTTCATAGTGTCCGACAAAGGATATATTTTGTTCTGGGGAGAAATTCAATTGCCAAAATAGCAATACCATAAATCAGTGGTTTCAGCTCTGGCTGGCAAGCTATAATAGTGTCCGCCAAAACATATATTTTGTTCTGGGGTGAAATTCAATTGCCAAAATAGCAATACCATAAATCAGTGGTTTCAGCTGTGGCTGACCAAGTTTCACAGTGTCCTGCAAAGGATATATTTTGTTCTGGGGTGAAATTCAATTGCCAAAATAGCAATACCCTGAATCTGGTGTCCCAGCTGTTGTAGGCTAAGATTCATAGTGTCCGCAAAAACATATATTTTGTTCTGGGTGAAATTCAATTGCCAAAATAGCAATACCATAAATCAGGGGTTTCAGCTGTGGCTGGCCAAGTTTCATAGTGTCCTGCAAATTATATATTTTGTTCTGGGGTGAAATTCAATTGCCAAAATAGCAATACCATAAATTAGTGGTTTCAGCTGTGGCTGGCAAAGTATAATAGTGTCCGCCAAAACATATATTTTGTTCTGGGGTGAAATTCAATTGCCAAAATAGCAATACCATAAATCAGTGGTTTCAGCTGTGGCTGGCAAGTATAATAGGGTCCGCCAAAACATATATTTTGTTCTGGGATGAAATTCAATTGCCAAAATAGCAATATCCTGAATCTGGTGTCCCAGCTGTTGCAGGCAAGGATTCATAATGTCCGCAAAAACATATATTTTGTTTTGGGGTGAAATTCAATTGACAAAATAGCAATACCAAAAATCTGTGGTTTCAGCTGTGGCTGACCAAGTTTCATAATGTACTGCAAAGGATATATTTTGTTCTGAGGTGAAATTCAATTGCCAAAATAGCAATACCAAAAATCTGTGGTTTCAGCTGTGGCTGACCAAGTTTCATAATGTACTGCAAAGGATGTATTTTGTTCTGGGGTGAAATTCAATTGCCAAAATAGCAATACCATAAATCAGTGGTTTCAGCTGTGGCTGGTCAAGTTTCATAGTGTCCTACAAAGGATATATTTTGTTCTGGGGAGAAATTCAATTGCCAAAATAGCAATACCATAAATCAGTGGTTTCAGCTCTGGCTGGCAAACTATAATAGTGTCCGCCAAAACATATATTTTGTTCTGGGGTGAAATTCAATTGCCAAAATAGCAATACCATAAATCAGTGGTTTCAGCTGTGGCTGACCAAGTTTCACAGTGTACTGCAAAGGATATATTTTGTTCTGGGGTGAAATTCAATTGCCAAAATAGCAATACCCTGAATCTGGTGTCCCAGCTGTTGTAGGCTAAGATTCATAGTGTCCGCAAAAACATATATTTTGTTCTGGGGTGAAATTCAATTGCCAAAATAGCAATACCATAAATCAGGGGTTTCAGCTGTGGCTGGCCAAGTTTCATAGTGTCCTGCAAATTATATATTTTGTTCTGGGGTGAAATTCAATTGCCAAAATAGCAATACCATAAATTAGTGGTTTCAGCTGTGGCTGGCAAAGTATAATAGTGTCCGCCAAAACATATATTTTGTTCTGGGGTGAAATTCAATTGCCAAAATAGCAATACCATAAATCAGTGGTTTCAGCTGTGGCTGGCAAAGTATAATAGGGTCCGCCAAAACATATATTTTGTTCTGGGATGAAATTCAATTGCCAAAATAGCAATACCCTGAATCTGGTGTCCCAGCTGTTGCAGGCCAAGTTTCATAGTGTCCGCAAAAACATATATTTTGTTGTGGGGTGAAATTCAATTGCCAAAATAGCAATACCCTTAATCTGGTGTCCCAGCTGTTGCAGGCCAAGTTTCATAGTGTCCGCAAAAACATATATTTTGTTCTGGGGTTAATTCAATTGCCAAAATTGCAATACCCTGAATCTGGTGTTCGAGCTGTTGCAGGCCAATTGTAAATCTGTCCATTAAAGGTTACCTTTCATCCAGGGCCTAAATACTAGCACTAAAAGAGATATTCCCCTAAATCAGTGGTTACTGCTGTGCCTGGATTAGTGTAATACGCTACATAAATAAATAGGCAGATAGTGTTAGGTGCCTGTGAAAAAAAGGCCTGAATTTGAAATCAATACATTGGGCCAAATATTTTTTTTCTTTTTGTGGTGCTTGGTGAACGGTAGCAATGAGGAAAACATCTAGTAAGGGACGCGGACGCGGTCGTGGTGGTGTTAGTGGACCCTCTTGGGAGAGGACGTGGCCATTCTGCCACAGCCACACGTCCTAGTGAACCAACTACTTCAGGTTCCAGTAACCGCCAGAATTTATAGCAATATTTGGTGGTGCCCAATGCCGTTCTAAGGATGGTAAGGCCTGAGCAGGTACAGGCGCTAGTCAATTGGGTGGCCGACAGTGGATCCAGCATGTTCAGGGACGGCCAGGGACGCTATATCTCCCTAACTGCACACTGGGTAAATGTAGAGGCGGAGAGTTCCTTGGTGCACGTCCTTCCGCCACCAAGGATTGCATGGCATCATTCTTTGCCTCCTGTAGCATCTTCCTCCTACTCGGCTTCCTCCTCCTCTGCTTCCACCAGCTCATCCAGTCAGCCACACACGTTCACCACCAACTTCAGCACAGCCCGGGGTAAACGTCAGCAGGCCATTCTGAAACTCATATGTTTGGGGGACAGGCCCCACACCGCGCAGGAGTTGTGGCAGGGTATTGAACAACAGACCGACGAGTGGTTTCTGCCGGTGGGCCTCAAGCCCGGCCTGGTGGTGTGCGATAATGGGCGAAATCTCGTCACAGCCCTGGGACTAGCCGGTTTGCGCACATCCCTTACCTGGCGCATGTGCTGAATTTGGTGGTGCAGAAGTTCATTCACAACTACCCCTAAATGTCAGAGCTGCTGAATAAAGTGAGGGCCGTATGTGCGCGCTTCCGGCGTTCACATCCTGCCGCTGCTCGTCTGTCTGCTCTACAGCGGAACTTCGGCCTTCCCGCTCACCGCATCATATGCGACGTGCCCACCAGGTGGAACTCCACCTTGATCATGCTGGAGAGACTGTGTGAGCAGCAGTTTCAGCTGCAGCAGACACGCGTCAGTCGCACTGCGGAACAGCACCACTTCACCACCAATGATTGGGCCTCCATGCGAGACCTGTGTGCCCTGTTGCGCTGTTTCGAGTACTCCACCAACATGGCCAGTGGAGATGACACCGTTATCAGCATTACAATACCACTTCTATATCTCCTTGAGAAAACGCTTAGGGTGATGATGGAAGAGGAGGTGGCCCAGGAGGAGGAGGAGGATGAGGGGTCATTTTTAGCACTTTCATTCCAGTCTGTTAGAAGTGGCTTAGAGGGAGTTTTTTTGCAACAGCAGAGGCCAGGTACAAATGTGGCCAGCCAGGGCCCACTACTGGAGGACGAGGAGGATGAGGTGGAGGAGGATGAGGATGAAGCAGGTTCACAGCGGGGTGGCACCCGACACAGCTCAGGCCCATCAATGGTGCGTGGCTGGGGGGATGCGGAGGGCGATGATGATACGCCTCCCACAGAGGACAGCTTGTACTTACCTCTGGGGAGCCTGGCACACATGAGCGACTACATGCTGCAGTGCCTGCACAACGACAGCAGAGTTGCCCACATTTTAACGTGTGCGGACTACTGGGTTGCCACCCTGCTGGATCCCCGGTACAAAGACAATGTGCCCACCTTACTTCCTGCACTGGAGCGTGATAGGAAGATGCGCGAGTACAAGCGCTCGCTGGTAGAGGCGCTCCTTAGAGCATTCCCAAATGTCACAGGGGAACAGGTGGCCCAAGGCGAAGGCAGAGGAGGAGCAAGAGGTCGCCAACGCAGCTGTGTCACGGCCAGCTCCTCTGAGGGCAGGGTTAACATGGCAGAAATGTGGAAAAGTTTTGTCTCCACGCCACAGCTAACTGCACCACCACCTGATACGGAACGTGTTAGCAGGAGGCAGCATTTCACTAACATGGTTAAACAGTACGTCTGCACACCCCTCCACGTACTGACTGATGGTTCGGCCCCATTCAACTTCTGGGTCTCCAAATTGTCTACGTGGCCAGAGTTAGCATTTTATGCCTTGGAGGTGCTGTCTGCCCGGCGGGCAGTGTTTTGTCTGAACGTGTATTCAGCACAGCAGGGGGCGTCATTACTGACAAACGCAGCCGCCTGTCCACAGCCAACCTGGACAAGCTGACATTCATAAAAATGAACGAGGTATGGATCCCACAGGACCTGTCCCTCCCTTGTGCAGATTAGACATTTACAACTGCCTCCCCCTCAACCATGTATTCTTGTACTCCGGGGCACTTCTTTATTGAATCCTCATTTTTTTAACTTTACCATGATCTTGAGGTGCAACCCAAAGTTGAATTAACCTCTCCTCAGTCTAGGTGGTGGGGCCGAAATAACTGAAAGTGACCTTCACCGGTGGTGGGTGATATTACGCATGATTACTTGCTGTGGGACCTCTCTCCTCGGTCTGGGTGCCTGGCCTAAATAACTGAAAGTGGCCTTCTCCAGTGGTGGGTGATATGACGCATGATTCCTTGCTGTGGGACCTCTCTCCTCTGTCTGGGTGGTGGGGCATAAATAACTGAAAGTGGCCGTCTCCCGTTGTGGGTGATATGACACATGATTCCTTGCTGTGGGACCTCTCTCCTCGGTCTGGGTGCTGGGGCCGAAATAACTGAAAGTGGCCTTCTCCGGTGGTGGGTGATATGACGCATGATTCCTTGCTGTGGGACCTCTCTCCTCTGTCTGGGTGCTGGGCCGAAATAACTGAAAGTGGCCTTCTCCAGTGGTGGGTGATATGACGCATGATTCCTTGCTGAGGGACCTCTCTCCTCTGTCTTGGTGGTGGGGCATAAATAACTGAAAGTGGCCTTCTCCCGTTGTGGTTGATATGACGCATGATTCCTTGCTGTGGAACCTCTCTCCTCTGTCTGGGTGCTGGGGCCGAAATAACTGAAAGTAGACTTCTCCGGTGGTGGGTGATATGACGCATGATTCCTTGCTGTGGGACCTCTCTCCTCTGTCTGGATGCTGGGCCGAAACAACTGAAAGTGGCCTTCTCCAGTGGTGTGTGATATGACGCATGATTCCTTGCTGTGGGACCTCTCTCCTCTGTCTGGGTGCTGGGGCCGAAATATCTGAAAGTGGCCTTCTCCGGTGGTGGGTTATATGAGGCATGATTCCTTGCTGTGGGACCTCTCTCCTCTGTCTGGGTGCTGGGCCGAAATAACTGAAAGTGGCCTTCTCCAGTGGTGGGTGATATGACGCATGATTCCTTGCTGTGGGACCTCTCTCCTCTGTCTGGGTGCTGGGGCCGAAATATCTGAAAGTGGCCTTCTCCGGTGGTGGGTTATATGACGCATGATTCCTTGCTGTGGGACCTCTCTCCTCTGTCTGGGTGCTGGGCCGAAATAACTGAAAGTGGCCTTCTCCAGTGGTGGGTGATATGACGCATGATTCCTTGCTGTGGGACCTCTCTCCTCTGTCTGGGTGCTGTGGCCGAAATAACTGAAAGTGGCCTTCTCCGGTGGTGGGTGATATGACCAATGATTCCTTGCTGTGGGACCTCTCTCCTCTGTCTGGGTGGTGGGGCCGAAATAACTGAGTAGCCTTCTCCAGTGGTGGGTGATATGACACATGATTCCTTGCTGTAGGACCTCTCTCCTATGTCTGGGTGCTGGGGCCGAAATTACTGAAAGTGGCCTTCTCCAGTGGTGGGTGATATGACACATTATTCCTTGCTGTCGGACCTCTCTCCTCTGTCTGGGTGCAGGGGCCGAAATAACTGAAAGTGGCCTTCCCCGGTGGGTTGTGATATGACGCATGATTCCTTGCTGTGGGACCAATCTCCTCTGTCTGGGTGCTGGGCCGAAATAACTGAAAGTGACCTTCTCCATTGGTGGGTGATATGACGCATGATTCCTTGCGGTGGAACCTCTCTCCTCGGTCTGGGTGCTGGGGCCGAAATACCTGAGTGGCCTTCTCCAGTGGTGGGTGATATGACGCATGATTCCATGCTGTGGGACCTCTCTCCTCTGTCTGGGTGGTGGGGCATAAATAACTGAAAGTCGCCTTCTCCAGTGGTGGGTGATATGACGCATGATTCCTTGCTGTGGCACCTCTCTCCTCTGTCTGGGTGCTGGGGCCGAAATAACTGGAAGTGGCCTTCTCCAGTTGTGGGTGATATGACGCATGATTCCTTGCTGTGGGACCTCTCTCCTCGGTCTGCGTGCCTGGCCTAAATAACTGAAAGTGGCCTTCTCCAATGGTGGGTGATATGACGCATGATTCCTTGCTGTGGGAACTCTCTCCTCTGTCTGGGTGGTGGGGCATAAATAACTGAAAGTGGCCTTCTCCAGTTGTGGGTGATATGACGCATGATTCCTTGCTGTGGGAACTCTCTCCTCTGTCTGGGTGCTGGGCCGAAATAACTGAAAGTGGCCTTCTCCAGTGGTCAGTGATATGACGCTTGATTCCTTGCTGTGGGACCTCTCTCCTCTGTCTGGGTGCTGGGGCCGAAATAACTGAAAGTGGCCTTCTCCGGTGGTGGGTGATATGACGAATGATTCCTTGCTGTGGGACCTCTCTCCTCTGTCTGGGTGCTGGGGCCGAAATAACTTAAAGTGGCCTTCTCCAGTGGTGGGTGATATGACGCATGATTCCTTGCTGTGGGACCTTTCTCCTCTGTCTGGGTGCTGGGGCCGAAATAACTGAAAGTGGCCTTCTCCAGTGGTGGGTGATATGACGCATGATTCCTTGCTGTGGGAACTGTGGCGAAACCAAACTCGCCACTGAGTTTTGGAGGGGACAGATTGCCAGCCTCTTGCCCCAGGATTATGGGCCCTCTCATCAGCCCACGCTAAACTTAAACCCCATGGCGATTTGACTGTGTTTGTGGCATCTGAGCGCTGTTTGGACATATTGAGCGCTCAGATCCAAGCCATCTGGGGATATGTTAAATGTCTGTGTGTACTGTAAAGGGTGGGACATGGTATATTGAATAATGATGTCTGTCCTATTGTCCCCACGTGTGTATTGGCAATTTCCCTTTGTCCTGAGAGATAATTGAATGAGTCCTCGATTGTCTCCAGGACAGAAGACATTGTGTATTCTCCTGCCTGTGATGATTACATTAACCTGTGTAGGGTAATTGTATCACAGGCAGAGGGGAGGGATATGCTGGGGGTGTCTGTATTGTCCCATTGTGTGTGATTGGCTGCTGTATCCCCTGTGTCGCAGTCTTCCTTCTGGTCCCCTAGGGGAGTGTCCACCAGGTGGGAGACCTGCATAAATACCGGGCAGGTAGCCCTCAATAAAGTTAGAATTCCTGTTTAACCATTAATACGGAGCCTCGTCTCGTACTTGGGGGGAATTGCTACGTCAGAACGTTCTCTTGCCTGTTCCAGGAGAGGAGGACTTCGTATGGTTCCAGTTCGGTGGATTCCAGCAGTTGTGGGTTGCTGCGCTCTTCTCCAGGGGAAGCGCCCGAACGGTATTAACCCTCACTATACCGGGTTATACCGTAACAGGAACTCTCTCCTCTGTCTGGGTGCTGGGGCCAAAATAACTGAAACCTTCCTATCTCCTCTGTCTGGGTGCTGGGCCGAAATAACTTAAAGTGACCTTCTCCAGTGGTGGGTGATATGACACATGATTCCTTGCTGTGGGACCTCTCTCCTCTGTCTGGGTGGTGGGGCATAAATAACTGAAAGTGGCCTCCTCGTTGGTGGGTGATATGACGCATGATTCCTTGCTGTGGGACCTCTCTCCTCTGTCTGGGTGGTGGGGCATAAATAACTGAAAGTGGCCTTCTCCGGTGGTGGGTGATATGACGCATGATTCCTTGCTGTGGGACCTCTCTCCTCGTTCTGGGTGCCTGGCCTAATTAACTGAAAGTGGCCTTCTCCAGTGGTGGGTGATATGACGCATGATTCCTTGCTGTGGGACCTCTCTCCTCTGTCTGGGTGGTGGGGCATAAATAACTGAAAGTGGCCTTCTCCAGTGGTGGGTGATATGACACATGATTCCTTGCTGTGGCACCTCTCTCCTCTGTGTGGGTGCTGGGGCTGAAATAACTGAAAGAGGCCTTCTCCAGTGGTGGGTAATATGACGCATGATTCCTTGCTGTGGGACCTCTCTCCTCGGTCTGCGTGCCTGGCCAAAATAACTGAAAGTGGCCTTCTCCAATGGTGGGTGATATGACGCATGATTCCTTGCTGTGGGAACTCTCTCCTCTGTCTGGGTGCTGGGCCGAAATAACTGAAAGTGGTCTTCTCCGGTGGTGGGTGATATGACGCATGATTCCTTGCTGTGGAACCTCTCTCCTCTGTCTGGGTGCTGGGCAGAAATAACTGAAAGTGGCCTTCTCCAGCGGTGGGTGATATAACGCATGATTCCTTGCTGTGGGACCTCTCTCCTCTGTCTGGGTGCTGGGGCCGAAATAACTGAAAGTGGCCTTCTCCAGTGGTGGGTAATATGACGCATGATTCCTTGCTGTGGGACCTCTCTCCTCTGTCTGGGTGCTGGGGCAGAAATAACTGAAAGTGGCCTTCTCCAGTGGTGGGTGATATGACGCATGATTCATTGCTGTGGGACCTCTCTCCTCTGTCTGGGTGCTGGGGCCGAAATAACTGAATGTGGCCTTCTCTGGTGGTGAGTGATATGACGAATGATTCCTTGCTGTGGGACCTCTCTCCTCTGTCTGGGTGCTGGGGCTGAAATAACTGAAAGTGGCCTTCTCCAGTGGTGGGTGATATGACGCATGATTCCTTGCTGTGGGACCTTTCTCCTCTGTCTGGGTGGTGGGGCATAAATAACTGAAAGTGGCCTTCTCCAGTGGTGGGTAATATGACGCATGATTCCTTGCTGTGGGACCTCTCTCCTCTGTCTGGGTGCTGGGGCCGAAATAACTGAAAGTGGCCTTCTCCAGTGGTGGGTGATATGACGCATGATTCATTGCTGTGGGACCTCTCTCCTCTGTCTGGGTGCTGGGGCCGAAATAACTGAATGTGGCCTTCTCTGGTGGTGGGTGATATGACGAATGATTCCTTGCTGTGGGACCTCTCTCCTCTGTCTGGGTGCTGGGGCTGAAATAACTGAAAGTGGCCTTCTCCAGTGGTGGGTGATATGACGCATGATTCCTTGCTGTGGGACCTTTCTCCTCTGTCTGGGTGGTGGGGCATAAATAACTGAAAGTGGCCTTCTCCAGTGGTGGGTGATATGACGCATGATTCCTTGCTGTGGCACCTCTCTCCTCTGTGTGGGTGCTGGGGCCGAAATAACTGAAAGTGGCCTTCTCCAGTGGTGGGTGATATGACGCATGATTCCTTGCTGTGGGACCTCTCTCCTTGGTCTGCGTGCCTGGCCTAAATAACTGAAAGTGGCCTTCTCCAATGGTGGGTGATATGACGCATGATTCCTTGCTGTGGGAACTCTCTCCTCTGTCTGGGTGCTGGGCCGAAATAACTGAAAGTGGCCTTCTCCGGTGGTGGGTGATATGACGCATGATTCCTTGCTGTGGAACCTCTCTCCTCTGTCTGGGTGCTGGGCCGAAATAACTGAAAGTGGCCTTCTCCAGCGGTTGGTGATATGACGCATGATTCCTTGCTGTGGGACCTCTCTCCTCTGTCTGGGTGCTGGGGCCGAAATAACTGAAAGTGGCCTTCTCCAGTGGTGGGTAATATGACGCATGATTCCTTGCTGTGGGACCTCTCTCTTCTGTCTGGGTGCTGGGGCCGAAATAACTGAAAGTGGCCTTCTCCAGTGGTGGGTGATAGGACGCATGATTCATTGCTGTGGGACCTCTCTCCTCTGTCTGGGTGCTGGGGCCGAAATAACTGAAAGTGGCCTTCTCCAGTGGTGGGTAATATGACGCATGATTCCTTGCTGTGGGACCTCTCTCTTCTGTCTGGGTGCTGGGGCCGAAATAACTGAAAGTGGCCTTCTCCAGTGGTGGGTGATAGGACGCATGATTCATTGCTGTGGGACCTCTCTCCTCTGAAATAACTGAAAGTGGCCTTCTCCAGTGGTGGGTGATATGACGCATGATTCCTTGCTGTGGGACCTCTCTCCTCTGTCTGGGTGGTGGGGCATAAATAACTGAAAGTGGCCTTCTCCAGTGGTGGGTGATATGGCGCATGATTCCTTGCTGTGGGACCTCTCTCCTCTGTCTGGGTGCTGGGGCCAAAATAACTGAAAGTGGCCTTCTCCAGTGTTGGGTGATATGACGCATGATTCCTTGCAGTGGGACCTCTCTTCAATTGATATTGGTTAAATTTTATTTATTTTATTTTAATTAATTTTCCTATCCACATTTGTTTTCAGGGGATTTACCTACATTTTGCTGTCTTTGGCAGCCCTCTAGCCCGTTCCTGGACTATTTTACAGCCTTTTTAGTTCCTAAAAGTTCAGGTCCCCTTTGACTTCAATGGGGTTCGGGATAAAGTTCGGGTCGAGTTCGGATCCCGAACCCGAACATTTTCGGGAAGTTCGTCCGAACTTCCGGAACCCAAACTTCCAGGTGTTCGCTCATCTCTACAGGGCAGGCCAGACAGGTGCTGGTAGTGGGAGACTCCATTATTAGGGGAACAGATAGGGCGATCTGTCACAAAGATCGTGATCGCCGAACTGTGTGCTGTCTTCCCGGCGCTAGAGTTCGACACAACTCGGATCGGGTTGACAGATTACTGGGAGGGGCTGGAGAAGACCCAGCTATCATGGTCCATATCAGAACTAATGACAAAGTTAGAGGAAGGTGGAGAGTCCTTAAAAATAATTTCAGGGATTTAGGTCAAAAGCTTAGGGCAAGGACCTCAAAAGTAGTATTTTCTGAAATACTGCCTGTACCACGAGCTACACAAGAAAGGCAGCGGGAGATTAGGGAGGTTAATAAGTGGCTCAAGAACTGGTGTAGGAAGGAGGGGTTCGGGTTCCTGGAGAACTGGGCCAACTTCTCTATCGGCTACAGGCTCTATCGTAGAGACGGGCTGCACCTCAATAGGGAAGGGGCAGCTGTGTTGTGGAGAAAGATGGTTAGAGAAGGTTGGAGGAGTGTTTAAACTAGGGACTGGGGGGGAGGGTAATTACATATAGGAGGGGAAGATAGTGCAGATGGAGACCAGGGGCGAGGAAGTGTGACTGGGGGAGAAATGGAAGGGGGACTAGAACAGCTCAGAATGAAAGATGTAGGGTAAAAAATACACATAAACCTTTCAAATGTATGTATACTAATGCCAGAAGCCTGACTAACAAGACTGGTGAACTGGAATTAGTGATGTGTGAGGAGGACTATGACATAGTGGGAATAACTGAGACATGGCTGGATGATAGCTATGACTGGGCAGTTAATATAAAAGGTTACAATCTGTTTAGAAAGGATCGTCAAAACCGGAGAGGTGGAGGGGTTTGCCTCTATGTGAAGTCGTGTCTAAATCCCGTAATTCGATAATACATCTTTGAGGGACACGGAGATATGGAGTCACTGTGGGTAGAAATACATGGAGCAAAAAACAATAATAAATTACTAACAGGAGTGCATTATAAACCACCTAATATACCAGAGTCCACAGAAAATCTATTACTAAACGAGATAGACGAGGTGGCAAATCATAATGAAGTCGTTATTATGGGGTACTTCTACTACCCAAATATAGACTGGGAAACTGAAAGCTGTACATCCCAAAATGGAAACAGGTTTTTGGCAATAGCCAAAGACAATTACCTTTCCTAACTGGTTCAGGCCCCCTCTAGAGGGACGGCCATACTGGACTTAGTATTAACCAATAGACCTGATAGAACAACAGATGTGCAGTTTGGGGGACACCTAGGAAATAGTGACCATAAAGTAATAACCTTCCAATTATCCTTCAAACGAGAGTTTCTAAAGGGAGGAACAAAAATACCAATTTCGCCAACTAAGCGAGGCCATAGTCCTAACTAACTGGGACAAAGTCCTCAAAAATAAAAATACAACCACAAAATGGGAGATTTTTAAAAGCATTGTAACATTTAATTGTGAGAGGTACATACCTTATAGGAATAAAAGGCTAAGAAACAATAAGAAACCAATGTCGATAAATAGAACCGTAAAGATAGCAATAAATGACAAAAAGAAAGCATACAAATCACTAAAACAGGAGGGGAGCCAGGAAGCACTGATAAACTACCGTATTTTTCGCCCTACAAGACGCCCCCCCCCCCCCAAACAGGGGGGAAAAGTCAGTGCGTCTTATGGGGTGAATATAGAGGGGAAAAAGGCTTGTACCTGTCGCGCTTTGCTACTGGAGGCGCTGCGGGTGTAAGGAACTTGCAAGGGCAGCATGTCAGCACTTATGGCGGGAAGCGCTGTTACTGAGGAAGGAGGAAAGTCGGCGCACAGCCAGGGAGCAGAGCAGAGCAGAGCGTCTCATATGCCTGCTCCCTGCATATTCCGCGGTCCGAGGTGCTTGGAGGGAAAAGGGAGGAGAGTCGGCGTGCAGGCGTGCAGCAGAGCAGACTGTGATATATGGTATGCCTGCTGCCTGCTTGTGCCTGGATTCTTCAGAACACCAGGCTGCGAGTGCTAGGATGGAGGGGGAGAAGGGAGGAGAGTCAGCACACAACAGAGCAGACTATAACATATCGTATGTTGCCTTCTGCTTGTGCCTGGGCTGCGAGTGCTAGGAAGGAGGAGGGAAGAAGTTGGCACGCTGAAACAGGCAGGAAGAGGGTCGGAGCAGGCACTCTGTGTCACATATGCCTGCTCTGCCTCTCCTCTCCCTCACACTGCAGTCTGCCTGCACCTACAGTGGTTTAGGTAAGGTACCAATACATGCCATTTTTTTCTGTTGCGGTGATATCATGTAGATTCTCCTTCACATCTGAGGCATACTGGTATCTCAGATGTTAAGGAGAATGTACCATGACTGCTGATAATGTAACCCCCCAGTAAAGTGTCCCCACCCCAGTAAAGTGTCCCCACCCCAGTAAAGTGTCCCCACCCCAGTAAAGTGACGTCGCTCCAAATAAAGTAACCCCCTTATTAAGGTATCATGCAGTCATCTGTGGAGCATGGTCCGTGATATCCCAGCCTGTTGTCCTGCTGAGTGCATGAAGCGCATGATGTCATTGGTTGCTATGAAGCCGTGCTCTCAGCAGGATGGCAGGTTGGGATATCACGGACCATGCTCCACGGATGTCTGCATGACACCTTAAAGACTCACTGGATCCCCCTCCTTTCCCAAAAATGTATCAGCAGGAGATTCCACCCTATAAAGTTGTGTCAGAGGCAGACCCCCCCCCCCATATGTGTGTGAGCAGCAGATCCTACCCATAACATTGTGTCAGCAGCAGATTACCGTACCCCAATAAACTTCTGTCAGCGGCAGATTACAGTACTCCTATAACATTGTGTTAGTGGCAGATCCCCCCCCCCCCATAACATTGTCATCCAATGGTCTGTTATTTTATTAAAAGTTTTAAACACACTTTTGTTCAAAAAAATTTTTTCCTATTTTCACCCTCTAAAACCTGGGTGCGTCTTATAGGGAGAAAAATATGGTATAAGGAAAAAAATAGAATATGTAAAAAAACTAATAAAATTGCCAAACTAGAGACCGAGAGATTAATTGCCAAAGAGAGTAAAACTAACCCTAAAATGTTCTTCAATTATATAAATAGTAAAAAAATATAAATCTGAAGGAGTCGGCCCTTTACATAGCAATGAGGGGGGTTTTGCAGAGAGCGACGAGTATAAAGCAAAACTATTAAATATCTTTTTTTCCACTATATTCACTGAGGAAAATAAACTGTCAGATGAAATGCAGAATGTAAAAGTAAATTCCCCATTAAAAGTGCCCTGTCTGACCAATGAAGGAATACAACAGTGACTTAAAAAGATTAAAATAGACAAATCGCCAGGACCGGATGGCATACAGTGATGTCATAGCCAGACCTTTATTTCTGATATTTATGGACTCTATACTGACAGGGAATGTTCCACAGGATTGGCGCATAGAAAAAGTGGTGCCAATATTAAAAAAGGGTCCAAAAACAGAGCCTGGAAATTATAGGCCGGTAAGTTTAACATCTATTGTTGGTAAACTGTTTGAAGGGTTTCTAAGAGATGCTATTTTGGAGTATCTCAATGAAAAAAAGCAAATAACGCCATATCAGCATGGCTTCATGAGGGATCGGTCATGCCAAACGAATTTAATCAGCTTCTATGAGGAGGTAAGTTCTAGACTTGACAGCGGCGAATCAATGGATGTCGTATATCTGGACTTCTCCAAAGCATTTGACACTGTAACTCATAAAAGGTTAGTATATAAAATGAGGATGCTCGGACTGGGAGAAAATGTCTGTATGTGGGTAAGTAACTGGCTGAGTGACAGGAAACAGAGGGTGGTTATTAACGATAGATACTCAGATTGGGTCACTGTCACTAGTAGGGTATCTCAGCGGTCAGTATTGGGCCCTATTCTCTTCAATATATTTATTAATGATCTTGTAGAAGGCTTGCAGAAAAAACTATCTATTTTTGCAGATGACACTAAACTGCTGAAAGTAATTAACACTGGAGAGGACAGTTTTCTGTTACAGAGGGATCTGGATAGATTGGAGGCTTGGGCAGAGAAATGACAGATGAGGTTTAACACTGACAAGTGTAAAGTTATGCACAAGGGAAGGAATAATGCAAGTCACCTGTACATATTAAATGGTAAAACACTCGGTAACACTGACATGGAAAAGGATGTAAGAATTTTAATAAACAGCAAATTAAGCTAAACCAGCAAAAACCAGTGTCAGGCAGCTACTGCCAAGGCCAATAAGATAATGGGTTGCATCAAAAGGGGCATAGATGCTCGTGATGAGAACATAGTCCTACCACTTTACAAATCACTAGTCAGACCACACATGGAGTACTGTGTACAGTTCTGGGCTCCTGTGAACAAGGCAGACATAGCAGAGCTGGAGACGGTTCAGAGGAGGGCAACTAAAGTAATTACTGGAATGGGGCAACTACAGTACCCTGAAAGGTTATCAAAATTAGGGTTATTCCCTTTAGAAAAAAGACGACTGAGAGGATATCTAATAACTATATATAAATATATCAGGGGTCAGTACAGAGATCTCTCCCATGATCTATTTATCCCCAGGATTGTGACTGTGACAAGGGGACATCCTCTGCGTCTGGAGGAAAGAAGGTTTGTACACAAACATAGAAAAGGATTCTATACTGTAAGAGTAGTGAGACTATGGAACTCTCTGTCTGAAGAGGTGGTGATGGTGAGTACAATAAAAGAATTCAAGAGGGGCCTTGATGTATTTCTGGAGTGTAATAATATTACAGGCTATAGCTACTAGAGAGGGGTCGTTGATCCAGGGAGTTATTCTGATTGCCTGATTGGAGTCGGGAAGGAATTTTTTTCCCCTTAAGTGGGGAAAATTGGCTTTTGCCTCACAGGGGTTTTTTGCCTTCCTCTGGATCAACTTGTAGGAAACAGGCCGAACTGGATAGACAAATGTCTTTTTTCGGTCTTATACTGTATACTATGTTACTATGTAACAGTTCATTGCTCAACACCCGGGCTCCTTTTTGACTAGGTCCAGCGGCTGGACTCTGGTCAGTGCGGCTGAGATGAGGACATTTTGGGGCCTCGTGCTGCACATGGGCCCACTCTACTCTATGGCCATGACAAGTTCCCGTTTTGAGGCCATTTGGAGATGCCTAGATTATGCAGATAATGCAGCATGTCTGCCCGCCCCCCACCCCCTCCTACCTAAGACAATCTGCTAATAAAAAAAAATGACTATGGAGATTCTAAAATGTTTTTTTTTTTGTTTAAAAAATGATATTATAGTGTAAGTGTAAATAAGTGTAAATAAATTTTAAAAAGTAGACATATTAGGTATTGCCACATCCATAAGAATCTGCTCTATAAAAATAACACATGACCTAACCCCTCAGATGAACACAGTCAAAAAAATAAAAACGGTGCCAAAACAGCTATTTTTTGCCAAATTTTTCATTTGAATCCATTTTTTCCATTAACAAAGCAAGGGTTAATAGTCAAACAAAACTCTAAATTTATTGCCCCCGATTCTGCTGTATGGTCAAACAGCAGGGCGCACAAGGAAAGGATCGCCAGGGCTGCCATCAGAAATTTTGGGGCCCCTTACACAGCTCCATACCTGGGCCCCCCAACCCCTCCCCCCCTCCGAGACGGGACTACGGCGCCACGCGGCAGTGCACGGCAGTGCATGTTGTAGTTTCAGTCCGGTGTCCTCTTTCTGTGCCCTGCCGCGCTGCGCCATAACTCCGCCGGGGGCACAGCGAAATAGCAGGGGAGATCGGGAGGAGGGGCAAGCAAGTACCATATTTTTCTCCCCATAAGACGCACCGGACCATAAACGCACCTAGGTTTTAGAGGGGGACATTAAGAAAATAATATTTTTCATCATACCTCTGGTCAGACCCCTAATGTTAATCAGACCTCAGCTAACAGCCCAAAATAAGACCCCAATAAGACCTCAGATCAGACCCCAATATGAATGACCCCCAATCAGACCTCAGATAAGAGCCCCATGCTTCTCATCTGCCCCCAGTGCCTCTCTATCAGCCCCCCAGTGCCTCTCACCAGCCGGGTTTTGAGTCTTGACATGGGCACGCATCTCTGTCTCCATCCAGCCAGGCTGGAGAGCTGGCCAATTGCAGCGCTCAGCTCATAGCCTGGGACCTCCCAGGCTGTGAACTGAGCGCTGCGATTGGCTAGCGCAGTGCTTCAGCATGGCAGATGGAGACGCGCGGCCCAGGGCATGAGAATAAGTCTCCTCCGATATGCACCGCACGCCCAGGGCTTCAGACAAAAAAAATGACCTAGGAGCCGTTGGCTCCTAAACTGAAAAATTTAGCCAAATAAAAATTTTAGTCGCCAAATTTAAATACATACATAATTATAATATATAAAAAAATCGCCTAATTTACACGTCCGTCAGTGATTTCCATTAGTGATTGTGAGCCAAAGCCAGAAGTGAATACTACACAGACATAAGGTATAAGGGAAAGATCTGCTCCTGTTCTGTGGTTAGAGGCACTCCTGGTTTTGGTTTAAAATCACTGATGGAAATCACTAATCAAACACTGACTGTGTGAATGAGGCATCAGTGTTCGGTCAGTGGAGGATCCAATTCTGGTTTCGGCTCACAATCCCTGATGGAAATCACTGACCAAACACTGATGTGTTAATGAGGGCTGTGTGAATAAGGCATTACTGTGTGCTGTGTTCCAGACACCCGACTGCAATGACAAGGTTTGGTGTCATCATCGTTCCCCATCATTGCAGTCGGGTGTCTGCCGCAGTCCGCTCCATCCATTTGCGCAGCACCGCATAGTGAGTGGGGCCCAGCACTGCCTGCACGGCTTATCATAAGCTGGGCCATGCCGGCAGCGGGACATGGGGAAAGTTCAGTGACAGCTCCTATTGAGCCTTTCTATACGGGCCTTTTTTCTCTCCCTGTGCAGGAAACACTGACAACTGTTGCGGTCCGCATCTTTTGCAGCCCAATTGAAATTAATGGATCCGCAAATACATTCTGCAAAATTGCGGAACGGACTCAGAATTAGGCCTCTTGCACATGAATGTTTTGGTTCTGTTCCACAATTTGTGGTCCCCAATGCATGGTAAACGTCTGTGCAGCAGCCAGGATGGATCCAGACGCATTCAACTTAAATGGGTCCATGATCCATCTGTTCCTCGAAAAAATAGAACATGTTCTATATTTTTGCGGAACAGAGGCACGGACAGAAACTCCATGGAAGTGCTCCGTAGTGGTTATGTGGAGTTCCGGTTTGTGCTTCCATTCCGCATCTCTGTGATTGCGGACCCATTCAAGTGAATGGGTTCACATCTCTGATGCAGAGTGCACACAGGCTGCTGCCAGTGTATTACGGAAGCGCTGTTTGCAGGCCACAATACAGGCACGGGCAACACACATTCGTGCGCAAGAGGCCTTAGTCGTGTGACTAGACCCTAAAGGTGGGTCATCAGTGACACTTGGTGGTGACAGAAGCGCTGAGTGACAGTAGCTACTGACACCACTTACTAAGGACAGGCTCTAAGGATTTAGAATGGACGAGTATGACTTCTCCATTCTAAGGCCTCTTTCACACTTGCGTTGTTAGAATCCGGCGTGCACTTTCGTCGCCGGAAATGCCCGCTGGATCCGTCACAACGCAAGACAACTGAAAGCATTTGAAGACTGATCAATCTTCAAAATGCTTTCAGTGTTACTATGGCAGCCAGGACGCTACTAAAGTCCTGTTTGCCATAGTAAGTAGTGGGGAACGGGGGAGCAGATACTTACAGTCCGTGCGGCTCCCGGGGCGCTCCACAATGACGTCAGAGCGCCCCACGCGCATGGATCATGTGATCCATGCTCATGGGGCGCTCTGATGTCATTGTGGAGCGCACCGGGAGCCGCACGGACTGTAAGTATACTGCTCCCCTACCTCCCCACTACACTTTACAATGGCAGCCGGGACTTTAGCGATGCGCCGAAACGACGTTAAGCTTAATGCTGGATCCAGATTAATGCACTTCAATGGGCATTAATTCCGGATCCGGCGTTACGGCATGTCTTCCGGATTTTTGGACGGAGACAAATCCGCAGCATGGTACGGTTCTGTCAACGTCCAAAAAACGTTCACATACTGAATGTAAGACGTCCTGATGCATCCTGAACGGATTTCTCTCCATTCAGAATGCATTAGGATAATCCTGATCAGTATATTTCCGTCCTAGAGCCCCGAGGACGGAACTCTAGGACGGAAAGGAACAACGCCAGTGTGAAAGAGCCCTAAATCATACAGCGTGTCCTAATTATAAGTAAATGGGACATCATGGTGGTGCTGGCTGAGACTCGCTACTTGGCAAATTGAAGAAGCTCAGTCACTGTGACATGACTGAGCCTGAAGGGGTTAAACTTTAAACAACAGGAGGAAAAAAAAAAAAAGCACCTTACTAGTTTGAAGACCAATTCTGCAGGGGGGAGGGGAGGACAGCAGGAGGCACTGAGTGTCACACAAGAACTCACATGTCAGGAGAAGGAGGACTGCAGGAGGCAATGATTGGGTCATTTTCCTGGGACCCAGCAGTCTTTCTGTAAGCTTCTCACTGCTCCCCACTCCCCAGCACTTTCTTCCCGGGCTCTGTGAGGAGGCGGGGCCAAGGACGAGGCATCAGAGAGACAGGAGGCTGGATGTCAGGGGATGGGCTTAGCAGACGTGCAGAGGGTGTCTGCTGAAGAAAGATTTTTTTTTTTCTTAAAGGTACAGCACCAGACGGACTGCCTGGTGACAAAAAAAAAAAAAAAAAACAGCTCGGTACTGGCGGCCGGGCCCCCCCGGGGTCCGGGCCCCTTACTGGGGTATTGGCTGTACCCCCCTGATGGCGGCCCTGAGGATCGCCATATGGTTTTTGGGAGGCAGACTTTGCTGGACTGGGTTTTTGACACCATGTTCCATTTGAAGCCCTCCTGATGCACCCCTAGAGTAGAAACTCCATAAAAGTGACCCCCTCTAAGAAATTACACCCCTTAAGGTATTTAAAACTGATTTTACAAACTTTGTTAACCCTTTAGATGTTCCACAAGAGTTATTGGCAAATGGAGATAACATTTCAGAATTTCTATTTTTTGGCAAATTTTCCGTTTTAATCCATTTTTTCCAGTAACAAAGCAAGGGTTAACAGTCAAACAAAACCCAATATTTATTGCCCTGATTCTGTAGTTTATAGAAACACCCAATATGTGGTCTTAAACTGCTGTATGACCAAACAGCAGGGTGCAGAAGGAATGGAACGCCATATAGTTTCTGGAAGGCAGAGTTTGATGGCCTTTTTGTTTGACACCATGTCCTGTTTTAAGAACCCCTGTTGCACCCCTAAAGTAGAAACTCCATAAAAGTGATTACATCTAAAAAAAATTGCACCCCTCAAGGCATTAAAAACTGATTTTATAAACTTATTTAACCCTTTAGGTGTTCCTTAATAGTTTATGGCAAATGGAGATGAAATTTCAGAATTTCTATTTTTTGTAACCTCATAACATTGTAATATAGAGCAACCAAAAATCATATGTACCTTAAAAATAATCCCAACAAAACTGCCATCCTATCACATAGTTTCCAAAATTGGGTAACTTTTTTGGAGTTTCTACCCTAGTGGTGCATCAGGGGAGCTTCAAATGGGACATGGTGTAAATAAACCAGTCCAGCAAAATCTGCCTTCCAGAAACCATATGGTGTTCCTTTCCTTCTGCGCCCTGCCGTGTGCCCGTACAGTAGTTTATGAACACATACAGGGTGTTTCTATAAATGACAGAATTAGGGCAATAAATGTTGAGTTTTGTTTGGCTGTTAACCCTTGCTTTGTTACTGGAAAAAATGGATTAAAATTGAAAATTTGCCAAAAAATTGAAATTCTGAAATTTCATCTTCATTTGCCAATCACTCTTGCGGAACACCTAAAGGGTTAACAAATAGTTTCTAAAATGGAGTCATTTTTGGGTGACTTCTAATATGTAAGCCTAACAAAGTGACTTTAGACCTGAACTAGTACTTAAAAAGTGGGTTTTGGAAAATTTCTGAAAAATTTCAAGATTTGCTTCTAAACTTCTAAGCCTTGTAACGTCCTGAAAAAAATAAAATGGCATTCCCAAAATGATCCAAACATGAACTAGACATATGAGGAATATAAAGTAATAACTATTTTTTGAGGTATTACTATGTATTATAGAAGTAAAGAAATTGAAACTTGGAAATTTTCTAATTTTTCAAAACTTTTAGGTAAATTTGGTATTTTTTTATAAATAAATATGATTTTTTTTTTACTCCATTTTACCAGTGTCATGAAGTACAATATGTGATGAAAAAAACAATCTTAAAATGGCCTGAATAATTAAAAGCGTTTTAAAGTTATTCACACATAAAATGACACTGGTCAGATTTCCAAAAAAGGTGAAAATTAGCCCGGTCCTTAAGGGGGAAAAATTTCTTCCCAACTCCAATCAGGCAATCAGATAACTCCCTGGATCAACAACCCACCTCTAGTAGCTATAGCTTATAATATTATTACACTCCAGAAATACATCCAGGCCCCTCTTGAACTCTTTTAATAAACTCACCATCACCACCTCCTCAGGCACAGAGTTCCTTAGTCTCACTGCTCTTACCGTAAAGAATCCTGTCACAGTCCTGGGGATAAATAGATGATGGGAGAGGTCTCTGTACTGACCCCTGATATATTTATAGATAGTAATTATATTTTCCTCAGTCGTCTTTTTTCTAAAGTGAATAACCCTAATTTAGATTACATTTCAGGTTATTGTAGTTCCCTCATTTCAGTAATTACTTTAGTTGCCCTCCTCTGAACCCTCTCCAGCTCTGCTATGTCTGCCTTGTTCATAGGAGACCAGGACTGTACACAGTACTTCATGTGTGGTCTGACCAGTGATTTGTAAAGTGGTAGGACTATGTTCTCATCACGGGCATCTATGCCCCTTTTGATGCAACCCATTATCATATTGGCCTTGGAAGCAGCTGTCTGACACTAGTTTTTACAGCTTCGTTTGCTGTTCACTAAAATTCCTAGGTCCTTTTCCATGTCAGTGTTACCCAGTGTTTTACCATTTAGTATGTACGGCTGACTTGCATTATTCCTTCCCATGTGCATAGCCTTACATTTGTCAGTGTTAAACCTCATCTGCCACTTTTCTGCCCAAGCCTCCAATCTATCCAGATCCATCTGTAGCAGTTCACCATCCTCTTCCGTGTCAATTACTTTACACAGTTCACTGTCATCTGCAAAAATTGATATTTTACTGTGCAAGCCTTCTACAAGATCATTAATAAACATATTGAAGAGGATAGTGCTCAGTATTGACCCCTGAGGTACTCCACTAGTGACAGTGACCCAATTTGAGTGTGTACCATTAATAACCACCCTCTGTTTTCTATTACTGAGCTAGTTACTTACCCACATACAGACATTTTCTCCAAGTCCGAGCATTCTCATTTTATATACTAACCTTTTATGAGTTACAGTGTCAACTGCTTTGGAGAAGTCCAGATATATGACATCCATTGATTCACAGCTGTCAAGTCTATAACTTACCTCCTCATAGATACTGATTAAATTAGTGTATCATGACCGATCGCTCATGAAGCCATGCTGATATGGCTTTATTTGCTTATTTTCATTGAGGTGCACCAAGATAGCATCCCTTAGAAAACCTTCAAACAGTTTACCCACAACGGATGTTAAACTTACCGGCTTATAGTCTCCAGCTCTGTTTTTGGACCCTTTTTGAATATTGACCCCACATTTGCTATGCGCCAATCCTGTGGAACACTTTCTGTCAGTCTAGAGTCCTTAAATATCAGAAATAAGGGTCTGGCTATGACATTACTTAATTCTCTTAGGATACAGGAGTGTATGGCATCTGGTCCTGGCAATTTGTCTATTTTAATCTTTTTAAGATGCCGCTGTACTTCTTCCTGAGGCAGACAGAGCACTTTTAATGGGGAATTTACTTTTATTCACGGAGAAGGAGGAGAGATGTGTGCGAATGCTAAAACTTAGCAATCTTTATTGGTATGCTCTAAAATAGTGGAGGGTGAAAATGGCCTAGAAAGGGCAAAACTGCACCCTTGGTCTGCAGAGGATCAAGAGCATATAAGTCATGCAGCCAAAAAGATGCAGCAAAAAATAAAATTAAACGACAATCCTATTAGCATGAATGCAACAAGTGGCAAATGGATAGCAGTGTTGCAGCAATGAGCCCCCACCCCAACCTGAGGTAACACGCTGTGAACTGTCTGCCTGCAATATCTCATACGTCTGCCACCAATGAATAATAGGATCGTCGTTATAATCTGCACATATAAACATCCATCTGCTCAGTCCGAACGGCCGTTGATGCGAGCGGTTAAATCGAAGATATAACTGAGCAGGATTGGAATTGGACTACCACTGGACACAAGCCTGGCATCCCCCCTAACGAGGGATCTTACAGCCTGGCTGTTAGTGCCACATGGGAGTCCTATGTTCAGATATAATTCCAGCTATAACGGCTTAACAGCATCGGCACCTATTGACTTCGGTGCCGGCAGTAATGAGCCATTAAAGTGTACAGATGAAGCAGTAGGCTCAACGCGTTTCAACAAAGATCATCAGGAACCTATCCTGCACGTTAAATGTCGGCATCCCACACTTAATCAAATTGTTGCTGGAGCGGCTGTTCCACGTGTGTGGAGACAGCCTGCCGGCGCTGATATGGCCGTACGGCCGCGGCCGTCAGCGCTACATTAAATGCCTGAAGGACCACCCTCCAATGATGACGTTCTATCTGCTCGTCCAATTGGGAAGCCGGAGGGCGGGTCAGCCAGACCGGCCCCCACACAAGGGACCAATAGGCAGATGAACCTTGTCAGTAACAAAGCACTATATGGCAGGTATGATCAAAAGAATAGCAAGTAGTAAAGGTATAGGGTAACAGATGAAAACATTAACAATTGCGCCAAGGACCAAGAGCATAGCAATATGCGAAGGCGAGTTATAGCCGAACTTCTGCCATGATTAATACTTAGTTCCCAATCATGTACCGCATGTCAGCAGCACCTGCCATATAGTGCTTTGTTACTGACAAGGTTCATCTGCCTATTGGTCCCTTGTGTGGGGGCCGGTCTGGCTGACCCGCCCTCCGGCTTCCCCATTGGACGAGCAGATAGAACGTCATCATTGGAGGGTGGTCCTTCAGGCATTTAATGTAGCGCTGACGGCCGCGGCCGTACGGCCATATCAGCGCCGGCAGGCTGTCTCCACACACGTGGAACAGCCGCTCCAGCAACAATTTGATTAAGTGTGGGATGCCGACCTTTAACGTGCAGGATAGGTTCCTGATGATCTTTGTTGAAACGCGTTGAGCCTCCTGCTTCATCTGTACACTTTAATGGCTCATTACTGCCGGCACCGAAGTCAATAGGTGCCGATGCTGTTAAGCCGTTATAGCTGGAATCATATCTGAACATAGGACTCCCATGTGGCACTAACAGCCAGGCTGTAAGATCCCTCGTTAGGGGGGACGCCAGGCTTGTGCCCAGTGGTTGTCCAATTCCAATCCTGCTCAGTTATATCTCCGATTTAACCGCTCGCATCAGCGGCCGTTCGGACTGAGCAGATGGATGTTTATATGTGCAGATTATAACGACGATCCTATTATTCATTGATGGCAGACGTATGAGATATTGCAGGCAGACAGTTCACAGCGTGTTACCTCAGGTTGGGGTGGCTGGCTCATTGCTGCAACACTGCTATCCATTTGCCACTTGTTGCATTCATGCTAATAGGATTGTCGTTTAATTTTATTTTTTGCTGCATCTTTTTGGCTGCATGACTTATATGCTCTTGATCCTCTGCAGACCAAGGGTCCAGTTTTGCCCTTTCTAGGCCATTTTCACCCTCCACTATTTTAGAGCATACCAATAAAGATTGCTAAGTTTTAGCGTTCGCACACATCTCTCCTCCTTCTCCGTGAATTTTAATAATTGAGAGGTGAAACCAATTATATTGTCCGGGAATTTACTTTTACATTCTGCATTTCATCAGACAAAAATATTTAATACAGTAGCTTTGCTTTCTCCTCATTGCTCTCTGCAACTCCCCCTCATTGCTCTGTAAAGGGCCGACACCTTCAGATGTATACTTTTTACCATTTATATAATTGAAGAACATTTTAGGGTTAGTTTTACTCTCTTTGGCAATTAAGATCTCGGTCTCTAGTTTGGCCGCTTTTATTTGTTTTTTACATTTTCTAGTTTTTTTCCTTATACTTTTTCAGTGCTTCCTTGCTACCCTCCTGTTTTAGTGATTTAAATGCTTTCTTTTTGTCATTTATTGCTTTTTTTACAGTTCTATTTATCCACAATGGTTTCTTCTTGTTCCTTAATCTTTTATTCCGATAAGGTATGTACCTCTCGCAATTAGATTTTAGGATGCTTTTAAAAATATCCCATTTTGTGGCTGCATTTCTATTTTTGAGGACTTTGTCCGAGTTAGCTAGGCCTATGGTTTAACTAAGTTCACTAAATTTAGCTTTTTTGAAGTTTGGCATTTTTGTTCCTCCCCAAACAAACACTCTTTTAAATGATAATTGGAAGGTTATTACTTTATGGTCACTATTTCCCAGGTGTTCCCCAACCTGCACATCTGTTGTTCTGTCAGGTATTTTGGTTAATACTAAGTCCAGTATGGCCGTCCCTTTAGTTGGGTCCTGAACCAGTTGGGAAAGGTAATTGTCTTTGGTTATTGCCAAGAACCTGTTTCTTTTATGAAATGTATAGGTTTCAGTTTCTCAGTCTATATCTAGGTAGTTGAAGTCCCCCATCATAACGACCTCATTATAATTTGCCTCTTCATCTATCTGGTTTAGTAGTAGATGTTCTGTGGACTCTGGTATATTAGGTGGTTTATAATAAACTCCTATTAGTAATTTATTATTGTTTTTGCCTTCATGTATTTCTACCCACAGTGACTCCACATGTTCATGTCCCGCACTTATATCTTCTGGGACTGTGGGCTTTAGACAGGAGTTTACATAAAGGCAGACCCCTCCCCCTCTCCGGTTTTGGAGATCCATTCTAAACAGACTGTAACCCTGTACATTAACTGCCCAGTCATAGTTATCATCCAGCCATGTCTCAGTTATTCCCACTCATGTCATAGTCCTCCTCACACATCATTAATTCCAGTTCCCCAGTTTTGTTAGTCAGGCTTCTGGCATTAGTATACATATATTTTAGAGGGTAGAAAAAATTGAAATGTCAAGCTTTTAAATTCCAATTCTTTATTCCAGCGGTTTAAAAATCTTTCATACACAGGATAACAATACACAGTCTTCGCATTTTGGACAAACAAATTACAGTCCTTACTCATGACAACTAGCTGTGTCTGTGCTTCTGGGAGTCAGATATGGGTAAGCGCTGCAATTTTTGTATGTTTTATATATATATATTTAAGAGGGTACTATTACATTTTACTGATCTTGTGTTAAAAATAATTTTCCAGTTGGTCGTAATATAAAACACTCTGTAATGGATAGTAATGATGTAATCCTGCTTGCAACATGCTACTAGGATGATAAGCCTGACAGGAATGCTCAGCACTGCTAGATGAAGGTAGGCACTGGAACATGGAGTGTAGTAAGGGCCCTGTCCACCCTCCCCCCCCCATGGTAGCTCTGCAGCAGGACATAAATGATCCTACTAATTTCCAGGATGGGTTACTGGCAGCCGTTTTCAGTACTTTCTGAGAACCCCTTTAAGCTACATTATTTTCCAGCTGAAAGGGCTACAGATTAACCTCTTAACAGTCACATTAAAATTGGAAAAACCCTCCCAAAAATGTAACCCTTTTTATTAATGATTTTTAATATGTGCCTGAAGTATTTCTTGTAGGTCACAATAGCATTTTTAACATCTTTGTGACATAACTAATTTTAGCCTTAAGGACCAGTAACATTTTCCTCCTTTCCAGCAATCATAACTTTTGATTTTATTTTATTTTTTGCAGGATTAGTTGAATGTTTTTTGGGGTACATATTGTATAAAATAACTTTTATTTTATTTTTAGGGGAAAGATATTTTGAGAAATATATTTACAGCGTTCATTGTGTTTTATAAATAACATAACTTTATTCTGTGGGTAAGTACTGTACAATGAAGATAAAGCCAAATTTCTATATATTTTTTATATATGTTTCTTTCCTCATGCATGCTGTCAACACCTTAACTCCGCCCCCCCCCCTTCCCCTGCTGCCTGAGATGTGCTTGGGGGGGAAAGTTAAGTGTTTTTCCCAAACTGTTAGGTGGTCAAGCCATAAGAGTAATTCTCTTCAGTGAAAGTGAAGTCATTTCAGTGAAATGCAGAAAGTACAGTCTGCAGATCAGTTTTCGGAAAGGTGTAAAAGACAAATGATTACATTTTTTTAATTAAGACCAGTTAGAAAAGTGATTTTTTTTTTTAGCTCACGATAAATAGAATGTGATAACAAAAGGAATTCCTCCAAAGACGTCCTTAGTAGTGTTGAGCGAACAGTTCGAGCATAGTTCGGGTCCGTACCGAATTTTGGGGTGTTCGTGACACGGACCCGAACCCGAACTTTTTCGTAAAAGTTCGGGTTCGGGTTCGTCGTTCGGCATGTATTTTGGCGCATTTTGAAAGGCTGCAAAGCAGCCAATCAACATGCATCATACTACTTGCCCTAAGATGCCATCGCAGCCATGCCTACTATTGGCAAGGCTGTGATTGGCCAAGTGCAGCATGTGACTCAGCCTCTTTATAAGCTTGTGCGCACGTCGGGACGTGCTCACTCCCGATGTGAATAGAACAGGGATAGACGCAGCTGATGCTAGGGCGAGAATAGGCAGGGATAATTGAATAACTGGAAGCAAATTTCTCTCCTCCACCTGTGATTCATCTGAACAACTGCAGCTGAGCTGCTTTTTTGATAGGGATTGGCTATTTTTAGAGTGGCCAGAGTGATTTTTCCATCCACATGTACCTGGGCTGACCGCCGGCCGCCATTTTGCGACTTGTAGTGCTGCAGCAGAAGCTGCCACAGTGTGCATTCCAAAGCTCCAAACAAGTCAGACATCTACACCTGGGATTCAGACCAATAGCGATTTAGCAGCACAGTCCAAGGCTATTTTTTTTAAAGGTTGTGCAGACCATTTTGTGGCACATGTTACTGGGCTGATAGGCGGCGGCCATCTTGGGACTAGTGCTGCAGCACAATCTCTCCCAACGTCCATTAATCACTTGTAATAGTGGTCTGTGCCATAGAAATCCTACATCAGGGACTTGGGTGTGCTTGTGTCACCCCTACTAATACCAGTCCACCTGTAATCCATACAGTGAAAAGCCATAAAGTATTCCAGTGAGGGAATTTTTTTTATTTAAAAAAGGCCAAGTTAGTTTATCTGGCGTTCAATATACTAGATACAGTTAGGCCTGCGTTTCATACATCTGGAATTAGCAAACTAATGTGCTGGGGTTGGGAAAACATATATGTACCCATACTAGAATCTGTCAAAGAAAGCGGTACTCACATATAACAGTCATTCCATCTGTAATCCATACAGTCAAAAGACTGAAAGTATTCCAGTGAGGGAATTTTTTTATTTAAAAAAGGCCAAGTTAGTTTATCTGGCGTTCAATATACTAGATACAGTTAGGCCTGCGTTTCATACATCTGGAATTAGCAAACTAATGTGCTGGGGTTGGGAAAACATATATGTACCCATACTAGAATCTGTCAAAGAAAGCGGTACTCACATATAACAGTCATTCCATCTGTAATCCATACAGTCAAAAGACTGAAAGTATTCCAGTGAGGGAATTTTTTTATTTAAAAAGGCCAAGTTAGTTTATCTGACGCTCAATATACTAGATACAGTTAGGCCTCATGCTTCATACATCTGGAATTAGCAAACTAATGTGCTGGGGTTGGGAAAACATATATGTACCCATACTAGAATCTGTCAAAGAAAGCGGTACTCACATATAACAGTCATTCCATCTGTAATCCATACAGTCAAAAGACTGAAAGTATTCCAGTGAGGGAATTTTTTTATTTAAAAAGGCCAAGTTAGTTTATCTGTCGCTCAATATACTAGATACAGTTAGGCCATGCTTTCATACATCTGGAATTAGCAAACTAATGTGCTGGGGTTGGGAAAACATATATGTACCCATACTAGAATCTGTCAAAGAAAGCGGTACTCACATATAACAGTCATTCCATCTGTAATCCATACAGTCAAAAGACTGAAAGTATTCCAGTGAGGGAATTTTATTTTATTTAAAAAGGCCAAGTTAGTTTATCTGGTGCTCAATATACTAGATACAGTTAGGCCATGCGTTTCATACATCTGGAATTAGCAAACTAATGTGCTGGGGTTGGGAAAACATATATGTACCCATACTAGAATCTGTCAAAGAAAGCGGTACTCACATATAACAGTCATTCCATCTGTAATCCATACAGTCAAAAGACTGAAAGTATTCCAGTGAAGGAATTTTTTTATTTAAAAAGGCCAAGTTAGTTTATCTGGCGCTCAATATACTAGATACAGTTAGGCCATGCGTTTCATACATCTGGAATTAGCAAACTAATGTGCTGGGGTTGGGAAAACATATATGTACCCATACTAGAATCTGTCAAAGAAAGCGGTACTCACATATAACAGTCATTCTATCTGTAAGCCATACAGTCAAAAGACTGAAAGTATTCCAGTGAGGGAATTTTTTTTATTTAAAAAAGGCCAAGTTAGTTTATCTGGCGTTCAATATACTAGATACAGTTAGGCCTGCGTTTCATACATCTGGAATTAGCAAATTAATGTGCTGGGGTTGGGAAATCATATATGTACCCATACTAGAATCTGTCAAAGAAAGCGGTACTCACATATAACAGTCATTCCATCTGTAATCCATACAGTCAAAAGACTGAAAGTATTCCAGTGAGGGAATTTTTTTTATTTAAAAAAGGCCAAGTTAGTTTATCTGGCGTTCAATATACTAGATACAGTTAGGCCCATGCTTCATACATCTGGAATTAGCAAACTAATGTGCTGGGGTTGGGAAAACATATATGTACCCATACTAGAATCTGTCAAAGAAAGCGGTACTCACATATAACAGTCATTCCATCTGTAATCCATACAGTCAAAAGACTGAAAGTATTCCAGTGAGGGAATTTTTATTTATTTAAAAAGGCCAAGTTAGTTTATCTGGCGTTCAATATACTAGATACAGTTAGGCCTCATGCTTCATACATCTGGAATTAGCAAACTAATGTGCTGGGGTTGGGAAAACATATATGTACCCATACTAGAATCTGTCAAAGAAAGCGGTACTCACATATAACAGTCATTCCATCTGTAATCCATACAGTCAAAAGACTGAAAGTATTCCAGTGAGGGAATTTTTTTTATTTAAAAAGGCCAAGTTAGTTTATCTGGCGTTCAATATACTAGGATACAGTTAGGCCTGCGTTTCCTTACATCTGGAATTAGCAGACTAATGTGCTGGGGTTGGGAAAACATATATGTACCCATACTAGAATCTGTCAAAGAAAGCGGTACTCACATATAACAGTCATTCCATCTGTAATCCATACAGTCAAAAGACTGGAAAGTATTCCAGTGAGGGAATTTCTTTTATTTAAAAAGGCTAGCTATTATCTGGCGTTCAATATACTAGATACAGTTAGGCCTACGTTTCATACATATATAGATACAGTAGCTGCGTCATACATCTGGAATTAGCAAACTAATGTGCTGGGGTTGGGAAAACATATATGTACCCATACTAGAATCTGTCAAAGAAAGCGGTACTCACATATAACAAGTCATTCCATCTGTAATCCATACAGTCAAAAGACTGAAAGTATTCCAGTGAGGGAATTTTTTTATTTAAAAAGGCCAAGTTAGTTTATCTGGCGCTCAATATACTAGATACAGTTAGGCCTGCGTTTCATACATCTGGAATTAGCAAACTAATGTGCTGGGGTTGGGAAAACATATATGTACCCATACTAGAATCTGTCAAAGAAAGCGGTACTCACATATAACAAAGTCATTCCATCTGTAATCCATACAGTCAAAAGACTGAAAGTATTCCAGTGAGGGAATTTTTTTATTTAAAAAGGCCAAGTTAGTTTATCTGGCGTTCAATATACTAGATACAGTTAGGCCTGCGTTTCATACATCTGGAATTAGCAAACTAATGTGCTGGGGTTGGGAAAACATATATGTACCCATACTAGAATCTGTCAAAGAAAGCGGTACTCACATATAACAGTCATTCCATCTGTAATCCATACAGTCAAAAGACTGAAAGTATTCCAGTGAGGGAATTTTTTTATTTAAAAAGGCCAAGTTAGTTTATCTGGCGCTCAATATACTAGATACAGTTAGGCTCATGCTTTCATACATCTGGAATTAGCAAACTAATGTGCTGGGGTTGGGAAAACATATATGTACCCATACTAGAATCTGTCAAAGAAAGCGGTACTCACATATAACAGTCATTCCATCTGTAATCCATACAGTCAAAAGACTGAAAGTATTCCAGTGAGGGAATTTTTTTATTTAAAAAGGCCAAGTTAGTTTATCTGGCGCTCAATATACTAGATACAGTTAGGCCTATGTTTCATACATCTGGAATTAGCAAACTAATGTGCTGGGGTTGGGAAAACATATATGTACCCATACTAGAATCTGTCAAAGAAAGCGGTACTCACATATAACAGTCATTCCATCTGTAATCCATACAGTCAAAAGACTGAAAGTATTCCAGTGAGGGAATTTTTTTTATTTAAAAAGGCCAAGTTAGTTTATCTGGCGCTCAATATACTAGATACAGTTAGGCCTGCGTTTCATACATCTGGAATTAGCAAACTAATGTGCTGGGGTTGGGAAAACATATATGTACCCATACTAGAATCTGTCAAAGAAAGCGGTACTCACATATAACAGTCATTCCATCTGTAATCCATACAGTCAAAAGACTGAAAGTATTCCAGTGAGGGAATTTTTTTATTTAAAAAGGCCAAGTTAGTTTATCTGGCGTTCAATATACTAGATACAGTTAGGCTCATGCTTTCATACATCTGGAATTAGCAAACTAATGTGCTGGGGTTGGGAAAACATATATGTACCCATACTAGAATCTGTCAAAGAAAGCGGTACTCACATATAACAGTCATTCCATCTGTAATCCATACAGTCAAAAGACTGAAAGTATTCCAGTGAGGGAATTTTTTTATTTAAAAAGGCCAAGTTAGTTTATCTGGCGTTCAATATACTAGATACAGTTAGGCCTGCGTTTCATACATCTGGAATTAGCAAACTAATGTGCTGGGGTTGGGAAAACATATATGTACCCATACTAGAATCTGTCAAAGAAAGCGGTACTCACATATAACAGTCATTCCATCTGTAATCCATACAGTCAAAAGACTGAAAGTATTCCAGTGAGGGAATTTTTTTATTTAAAAAGGCCAAGTTAGTTTATCTGGTGCTCAATATACTAGATACAGTTAGGCCTGCGTTTCATACATCTGGAATTAGCAAACTAATGTGCTGGGGTTGGGAAAACATATATGTACCCATACTAGAATCTGTCAAAGAAAGCGGTACTCACATATAACAGTCATTCCATCTGTAATCCATACAGTCAAAAGACTGAAAGTATTCCAGTGAGGGAATTTTTTTATTTAAAAAGGCCAAGTTAGTTTATCTGGCGTTCAATATACTAGATACAGTTAGGCCTGCGTTTCATACATCTGGAATTAGCAAACTAATGTGCTGGGGTTGGGAAAACATATATGTACCCATACTAGAATCTGTCAAAGAAAGCGGTACTCACATATAACAGTCATTCCATCTGTAATCCATACAGTCAAAAGACTGAAAGTATTCCAGTGAGGGAATTTTTTTATTTAAAAAGGCCAAGTTAGTTTATCTGGCGTTCAATATACTAGATACAGTTAGGCCTGCGTTTCATACATCTGGAATTAGCAAACTAATGTGCTGGGGTTGGGAAAACATATATGTACCCATACTAGAATCTGTCAAAGAAAGCGGTACTCACATATAACAGTCATTCCATCTGTAATCCATACAGTCAAAAGACTGAAAGTATTCCAGTGAGGGAATTTTTTTATTTAAAAAGGCCAAGTTAGTTTATCTGGCGTTCAATATACTAGATACAGTTAGGCCTGCGTTTCATACATCTGGAATTAGCAAACTAATGTGCTGGGGTTGGGAAAACATATATGTACCCATACTAGAATCTGTCAAAGAAAGCGGTACTCACATATAACAGTCATTCCATCTGTAATCCATACAGTCAAAAGACTGAAAGTATTCCAGTGAGGGAATTTTTTTATTTAAAAAGGCCAAGTTAGTTTATCTGGCGCTCAATATACTAGATACAGTTAGGCCTGCGTTTCATACATCTGGAATTAGCAAACTAATGTGCTGGGGTTGGGAAAACATATATGTACCCATACTAGAATCTGTCAAAGAAAGCGGTACTCACATATAACAGTCATTCCATCTGTAATCCATACAGTCAAAAGACTGAAAGTATTCCAGTGAGGGAATTTTTTTATTTAAAAAGGCCAAGTTAGTTTATCTGGCGTTCAATATACTAGATACAGTTAGGCTCATGCGTTTCATACATCTGGAATTAGCAAACTAATGTGCTGGGGTTGGGAAAACATATATGTACCCATACTAGAATCTGTCAAAGAAAGCGGTACTCACATATAACAGTCATTCCATCTGTAATCCATACAGTCAAAAGACTGAAAGTATTCCAGTGAGGGGATTTTGCTTATAAAAATAATATATTTCATTGTGGTGCGAGTTGAATCGCAACAATGAAGAAAAATACTATTAAGGGACGAGGACGCGGTCGTGGTGGTGTCCGTGGAGCCTCTGTTGCTGGTAGAGGACGTGGCCGCTCGGCCCCAGGCGCACACAGTAGGGAACGAACTCCCTCAACTAGCCGGCAGAATGTACCGCAATATCTCGTGGGGCCCAATGCCGCTCTTAGGATGGTAAGGCCTGAGCAGGTACAGGCATTAATCGATTGGGTGGCCGACAGTGCTTCCAGCACGTTCACCACATGGTCTTCCACCCAGTCTTCTGCGGAAAGCGCACAGGTGGCACCTGAAAACCAAGCCCATCAGTCTGTCACATCACCCCCAAGCATATCAGGGAAACGGTCTGAGCCACAAGTTATGCAGCAGTCTCTTCTTCTGTTTGAAGACTCTGCTTCCAGGGTTTCCCAGGGGCGTCCACCTAGCCCTTCCCCAGTGGAGGAAGACATACCATGCACTGACGCACAACCACTTATGTCTCCAGATGAAGAGGACATGGGAATACCACCACAGCAGAGTCACCGACTCTCTGATGATGACGAAACACAGGTGCCCACTGCCGCGTCTTTTTGCAGTGTGCAGACTGAACAGGAGGAGGTCAGGGAGGGAGACTGGGTGGAAGACGATGCAGAGGACGATGAGGTCTTAGACCCCACATGGACTGAAGGTCGTGGCGATGACTTTCACAGTTCAGAGGAAGAGGTAGTGGTGAGACCGAGACAACAGCGAAGCCAAAGAGGGAGCAGGGGGCCAGCAGACGAGCCGCCGCCCCAGAGTTCGCCTGCTACTGGACATCGCCAACAGGGACCCAGCCCCACAAAGGCAGCTTCAAAGAGTTCCCTGGCATGGCACTTCTTTAAACAATGTCCTACCGACAAGACCCGAGTGACTTGCACGCTCTGCCATCAGAGCCTGAGGCGAGGCATTAACGTTCTGAACCTCAGCACAACCTGCATGACCAGGCATCTACATGCAAAGCATGAACTGCAGTGGGGTACACACCTTAAAAACCAGGCACTCGCTGAGGCTCCCCTGCTCCCTCTACCGCTGCTGCCTCGGCTTCCGCCTCGAGAGGAATGTTGCCACCTGCCGAGCAGCAAACAGAGGATGTGCCACCGACACCACCACCACCGCCACCGTCAACTAGCGTCTCCACTATATCACACAGCAGCGTTCAGCTCTCAATATCTCAAACCTTAGAGAGGAAGCGCAAATTCCCCGAGTCACCCTCGAGCTCCTTGGCCTGAACGCCAGCATTTCTAAACTGCTGGCCTTTGAAATGCTGTCATTCCGGCTGGTGGACACAGACAGCTTCAAACAGCTGATGGCCATGGCTGTCCCGCAGTATGTGGTTCCCAGCCGCCACTACTTCTCCAAGACAGCCGTGCCTTCCCTGCACATGCAAGTGTCCGATAAAATCAAGTGTGCACTGCGCAACGCCATTTGTGGCAAGGTCCACCTAACCACAGATACGTGGACCAGTAAGCACGGCCAGGGACGCTATATCTCACTAACTGCACACTGGATGAATGTAGTGGCGGCTGGGCCCCGGCGGACAGTTCCTTGGCGCACGTCCTTCCGCCCCTAGGATCGCAGGGCATCATTCTCTGCCTCCTGTAGCCTCCTCCTCCTACTCGGCTTCCTCCTCCACTGCTTCCACCAGCTCATCCGGTCAGCCACACACCTTCACCACCAACTTCAGCACAGCCCGGGTAAACGTCAGCAGGCCATTCTGAAACTCATATGTTTGGGGACAGGCCCCACAGCGCAAAGGAGTTGTGGCGGGGTATTGAACAACAGACCGACGAGTGGTTTCTGCCGGTGGGCCTCAAGCCAGGCCTGGTGGTATGCGATAATGGGCGAAATCTCGTGGCAGCTCTGGGACTAGCCGGTTTGACGCACATCCCTTGCCTGGCGCATGTGCTGAACTTGGTGGTGCAGAGGTTCATTCACCACTACCCCAACATGTCAGAGCTGCTGCATAAAGTGCGGGCCGTCTGTGCGCGCTCCGCCGCTCACATCCTGCCGCTGCTCGCCTGTCTGCGCTACAGCGGAACTTCGGCCTTCCCGCCACCGCCTCATATGCGACGTGCCCACCCGGTGGAACTCCACCTTGCACATGCTGGAGAGACTGTGCGAGCAGCAGCAGGCCATAGTGGAGTTTCAGCTGCAGCACGCTCGCGTCAGTCGTACTCGCCGAACAGCACCACTTCACCACCAATGATTGGGCCTCCATGCGAGACCTGTGTGCCCTGCTGCGCTGTTTCGAGTACTCCACCAACATGGCCAGTGGCGATGACACTGTTATCAGCGTTACAATACCACTTCTATGTCTCCTTGAGAAAACACTTAGGGCAATGATGTTAGAGGAGGTGGCCCAGGTGGAGGAGGAGGAGGAGGATGAGGGCTCGTTTCTAACACTTTCGGGCCAGTCTGTTCGAATTGGCTCAGAGGGAGGTTTGTTTAAGCAGCAGAGGACAGGTTCACAAGTCGCCAGCCAAGGCACTGTACTGGAGGACGAGGAGGATGAGGAGGAGGAGGTGGAGGGGGACGAGGATGACGCAAGTTCACAGCGGGGTGGCAGCCCAGGCCCATCACTGGTGCGTGGCTGGGGGATACGGTGGACGATGACGATACGCCTCCCACAGAGGACAGCTTGTCCTTACCCATGGGTAGCCTGGCCCACATGAGCGAATATATGCTCCAATGCCTGCGCAACGACAGCAGAGTTGCCCACGTTTTAACGTGTGCAGACTACTGGGTGGCCACCCTGCTGGATCCCCGGTATAAAGACAATGTGCCCACTTTAATTCCTGAACTGGAGCGCGACCGTAAGATGCGCGAGTACAAGCGCACGCTGATAGAGGCGCTCTTGAGAGCATTCCCACATGTCACAGGGGAACAGGTGGAAGGTGAAGGCAGAGGAGTGGCAAGAGGTCGCCAACGCAGCTGTGTCACGGCCAGCTCATCTGAGGGCAGGGTTAGCATGGCAGAAATGTGGAAAAGTTTTGTCTCCACGCCACAGCTATCTGCACCGACACCTGATACGGAACGTGTTAGCAGGAGGCAGCATTTCACTAACATGGTTGAACAGTATGTCTGCACACCCTCCACATCCTGACGGATGGTTCGGCCCCATTCAACTACTGGGTTTCGAAATTGTCCACGTGGCCAGAGTTAGCATGTTATGCCTTGGAGGTGCTTTCCTGCCCGGCGGCCAGCGCTTTATCTGAACGCGTATTCAGCACGGCAGGGGGCGTCATTACTGACAAGCGCAGCCGCCTGTCCACAGCCAACGTGGACAAGCTGACCTTCATAAAGATGAACCAGGCATGGATCCCACAGGACCTGTCCCTCCCTTGTGCAGAGTAGTCCTTATTAACTGCCTAAAACATGTCTTGTTGTGCTACGGGCCACTTCTTTATTTGATACAAATTTTATGAAACCCACAGTTGAATGAAACTCTTCTCTGTCTGGGCGCCGGGGCCTAACCAGATGAAAGTGGCCGGTTAAACTAACGGGTGACATGAAGCCATAACCTCTGCCATGCTACCTCTGTCTTCTGTCTGGGTGCTGAGGCCTAAGTCAAATAAAGCGGTCTTCTGCTGTGCTGGGGGATATGAAGCTAATCTCTGACCTCTCTCCTCTGTCTGGGTCCAAAGGCCTAAATCACTGAAAGAGGCCTTCTCCTGTGGTGTGTGATATGATGCCAGAATATGTGCTGTGGGGCCTCTCTCTCTTCCTGGGTGCAGGGGTCAAATAAACTAAATTGTGGCCTACTCCTGTGGTGGTTGATATGATGCCTGATTCTCTGATGTGGAACCTCTCTCTCTGTTTGGGTGAAGGGGTCAAAGTAACTCAATGGTGGCTTCTCCTGTGGTGGTTGAGTATGATGCCAGAATATGTGCTGTGGGGCCTCTCTCTCTTCCTGGGTGCAGGGGTCAAAGTAACTCAATGGTGGCTTCTCCTGTGGTGGCTGATATGATGCCAGAATATGTGCTGTGGTGCCTCTCTCCTCTTCCTGGGTGCAGGGGTCAAAGTAACTAAATGGTGGCTTCTCCTGTGGTGGCTGATATGATGCCTGATTCTCTGCTGTGAAACCTCTCTCCTCCATCTGGGTGTAGGGGTCAAAGTCTTTCAAAGTCGCCTTCTCCTGTGCTGATTGATATGAAGCTGATGGTTGTGCCATCTGACATGGTTGCCGGGGTCCCATTAAATTGGGGCCTACTCCTGTGGTGGTTGATATGATGCCTGATTCTCTGATGTGGAACCTCTCTTCTCTGTTTGGGTGAAGGGGTCAAAGTAACTCAATGGTGGCTTCTCCTGTGGTGGTTAGTATGATGCCAGAATATGTGCTGTGGGGCCTCTCTCCTCTTCCTGGGTGCAGGGGTCAAAGTAACTCAATGGTGGCTTCTCCTGTGGTGGTTGAGTATGATGCCAGAATATGTGCTGTGGGGCCTCTCTCCTCTTCCTGGGTGCAGGGGTCAAAGTAACTCAATGGTGGCTTCTCCTGTGGTGGCTGATATGATACCAGAATATGTGCTGTGGTGCCTCTCTCCTCTTCCTGGGTGCGGGGGTCAAAGTAACTCAATGGTGGCTTCTCCTGTGGTGGCTGATATGATGCCAGAATATGTGCTGTGGGGCCTCTCTCCTCTTCCTGGGTGCAGGGGTCAAAGTAACTCAATGGTGGCTTCTCCTGTGGTGGTTAGTATGATGCCAGAATATGTGCTGTGGTGCCTCTCTCCTCTTCCTGGGTGCAGGGGTCAAAGTAACTAAATGGTGGCTTCTCCTGTGGTGGTTGATATGATGCCTGATTCTCTGCTGTGAAACCTCTCTCCTCCATCTGGGTGTAGGGGTCAAAGTCTTTCAAAGTCGCCTTCTCCTGTGCTGATTGATATAAAGCTGATGGTTGTGCCATCTGACATGGTTGCCAGGGTCTGATTCAATGGGGGCCTACTCCTGTGGTGGGTGATCTAAATGCCTGATTCTCTGCTGTGAAACCTCTCTCCTCCGTCTGGGTGTAGGGGTCAAAGTCTTTCAAAGTCGCCTTCTCCTGTGCTGATTGATATGAAGCTGATGGTTGTGCCATCTGACATGGCTGCCGGGGTCCCATTAAATTGGGGCCTACTCCTGTGGTGGGTGATCTAAATGCCTGATTCTCTGCTTTGAAACCTCTCTCCTCCGTCCGGGTGTAGGGGTCAAAGTCTGTCAAAGTCGCCTTCTCCTGTGCTGATTGATATAAAGCTTATGCTTGTGCCATCTGACATGGTTGCCGGGGTCTGATTCAATGGTGGCCTACTCCTGTGGTGGGTGATCTAAATGCCTGATTCTCTGCTGTGTAACCTCTCTCCTCCGTCTGGGTGTAGGGGTCAAAGTAACTAAATGGTGGCCTACTCCTGTGGTGGGTGATATGATGCCTGGTTCTCTGCTGTGGGACCTCTCTCCTTTGTCTGGGTGCTGTGGTCAAAATAATAGTAAGTGACCTTCTCCATTGGTGGGTGACTTGAAGCCTGATTCTGTGCTATGGGACCTCACTCCAATTAAAAATGTTTAATTTTTATTTATTTTATGTTAACTCATCATTTCCCTATCTACATTTGTTTGCAGGGGATTTAACTACATTTTGCTGCCTTTTGCAGCCCTCTAGCCCTTTCCGGGTGTGTTTTACAGCCTTTTTAGTGCCCAAAAGTTCGGGTCCCCATTGACTTCTATGGGGTTCGGGTTCGGGATGAAGTTCGGGTCGAGTTCGGATCACGAACCCGAACATTTTTCGAAAGTTCGGCCGAACTCGTCGAACCCGAACATCCAGGTGTTCGCTCATCTCTAGTCCTTAGACTTTTAGTTTAATACAGTTAGCTATGAAGAAAATCTAATTTGAGACACATTTTACCCATATCCCTTGCCTTCAAAGATGTCTGCACTAGTATCTTGGTAATATTACTACTGTGTGAGTTATTTTTTTGTTCTTTGTATGTTTTTAACTAGGCAAATGTATGGAATTTACAATTTACTTACTTTATCTCCAGTTGCTCCTTTCTCAGATTTCACTGAGGGTCAGTTCACATGACTTGTGATGTCAGCTTCTCGCCCTGCTCTGGTGATGTTTCATGCACAAGCCTGAGAGAGCAGATATGTGCCTGTACACAAGACGTCACTGTGCTGGCCACGCCCCCCTGCACTGCTGGCTGCTGCTTATTGCTCTCTCCCTGGATTCTTGACGAAAAACATTAACCCCTTCAGCTGCACAGACTCAGGGCTGAAGGCTTTACCAAGTAGCTGCAGGCAGTGAGGATACAAATGCTGGGCACAGGATCTGACAGAAGAGTTCTGCAGAGCATTGCACAAGAACAGGTAGTGGGAAGATCCTGTGTGTATCAGCACAAGAACAGGTAGGGGGAAGATCCTATGTGTATCAGCAGTGTCATTGTACAGCTGGGACTTGTAGTCATACAAATATAACATTCTGTTGAGTCTCCAAGCAGGCAGACATGTCACTCAGGGCAGCACTTGTATTCACTCCCTTTGCAGAGCAGGAGGAGGGGCACAAATATTCATGAGGAAAACCTCAGAGATAGTTGTTATTTCAGGTAAACAAAGGACCAGAAGAGAGCCAGGGAAATGAGAAAATATATATGTTTTGGTCTTACTTATCTTAGTTATATATTGCTGCCCATCAGATTTACAGTGCTATATATTTTTTTCTTAACTCGGGCAACCCCTTTAAGGGAGATAAAACCAAAGAGAAGATAGTGTGAGGAAAATTAAGATAAGTGATCCATCTAAAACATTTTATTGCAGTCCTCACTGGCACTCCACTGGTCATGCACAGTGAATGAAGGTTGCAAATCCTCTTCCCTTAGGGCACTCCCTGACCTTGTGGGGCCTCTGCCTGATGGTAGTTAGGATGCCCTTGATGTAAGGTAGCTAGTAGGATGCAAGGCAGGTATACAGAGTCATGGCTGGCAGATGGATGATGAAGTCAATAATCTGGCCCGTTGTTTGCAATAAACAATTTTAACTTTAATAAATGGATGATGGAAGTAGTAGGAAAAGGACATCTGGCAACAGATATTGAAGAGAGCGGAGGACCCAACTAGAATCAACAATTTTGGATATTTGCAACTCCAGATTATCATCAACTATAACAGGAGGGGGTGGTAGCGGTGACAGTTCTAGAGGTGCAACATACCTTTTAAGTAACGACTTATGGAAGACGTTATTAATTTTAAAAGTCTAAGGTAGCTCCAGGCGAAAAGCCACGGGGTTAATGATGGCTACTGTTTTGTAAGGACCAATGAACCTAGGACCCAGTTACTTTTCGTCATCATTACTTTTAGATAACCACACATAGTCATTCACTCCTAGGTCCAGACCTGGCAAAAGTTTCTTATCAGCCATGCATTTATATTTACCTCCCATAAGCTTGCACCCTCTGCCATACAGATGAAAGTGATGACGAAAACCGTTCCTCTTCGGGAACCCCTGATAACCCCCCTTCTTTGAAAGTACAGAACTGGGGATGAAAACCATTTGCACCAAGAAATGGTAACTTGCCAGTGGATTCCTGACGGCGATTATTTATAGAAAATTTAGCTAACGGTAAGTATGATGACCACACCTCTTGGTTTTCAGACACAAAACACCTTAGGTATGTCTCAAGGTTTTGGTTGGTACGCTCAGTCTGTCCATTCGGCTGAGGAAAAGGACCAGTGTACCCCCAAACGGGAACAAAAAGCTTTCCAAAACTTAGAAATAAACCTGAGCTAGAGTCTTAGCATTAGGTAGTGCGGGTAAGGCAATAAAGTGTACCATTTTGCTAAACCTGTCCACTACTACCAAGATAACTGTTTTACCCGCAGACAAAGTCAGTGACGAAATCCATTGACAGATGTGTCCATGGCCTATTGGGAATGACAAGTGGCAATAAAGACACTCGCCCAGAGATAATGTAATTTTTACAGTACACACTGCATTTGCTTTCTGTGATGTACAAGAGAAAGAGAAATACAATTTTTCGGCACCACACTTGCCCAGAGATAATGTAATTTTTACAGTACACACTGTATTTGCTTTCTATAATGTACAGGAGACAGAGAAATACAATTTTTCGACACCACACTCGCCCAGAGATAATTTAATTTTTACAGAACACACTGTATTTGCTTTCTGTAATGTACAGGAGACAGAGAAATACAAATTTTTGGCACCACACTAGCCCAGAGATAATGTGATTTTTACAGTACATACTGTATTTGCTTTCTGTAATGTACAGGAAGCAGACATACAATTTTTCGGCACCCCACTAGCCCAAAGGTAATGTAATTTTTATAGTACACACTGTATTTGTTTTCTATAATGTACAGGAAACAGAGAAATAAAATTTTTCGGCATCACACTTGCCCAGAGATAATGTAATTTTTACAGTACACACTGTATTTGCTTTCTGTAATGTACAGGACACAGAAATAAAATTTTTCGGCACCCCACTAGCCCAGAGATAATATAATTTTTATAGTACACATTGTATTTGCTCTCTGTAATGTACAGGAGACAGAAATACAATTTGTATATACGGTTGCGGCCTAAACGCACACACAGATGTGCCCAAAACTTGTTAACTATGGCCAAAATATAAATGACTGTCTGCTGGAGTAATTAATATAACGGTTGCGGATTGAACACACACACAGATGTGGCACAAGTTAAGTTAACTTCCCCAGAACAAATATTTTCTGTGATGGTACAGTGTATATCTTGGTAGCAGGAACACTGTAGTGAATAAGCCCCTTTTAATAATGTCTGCCCAACACACTGCTTTATGATGGTGCAGTGTATATCTCAGTACCAGGCACACTGTATTGAATAAGCCCCTTTTAATAATGTCTGCCCAACACACTGCTGTATAGTGGTGCAGTGTATATCTGAGTAGCAAGGAACACTGTAGTGAATAAGCCCCTTTTAATAATGTCTGCACAACACACTGATTTATAGTGGCGCAGTGTATATCTCAGTACCAAGGAACACTGTAGTGAGTAAGCCACTTTTTATAATGTCTGCCCAACACACAGCTTTATGATGGTGCAGTGTATATCTCAGTACCAAGGAACACTGTAGTGAATAAGCCCATTTTTAATTTTGTGTCTGCCCAACACACTGCTTTATGATGGTGTAGTGTATATCTCAGTACCAAGGAATAGTGTTGAGCGAACAGTTCGAGCATAGTTCGGGTTCCTACCGAATTTTGGGGTGTTCGGGACACGGACCCTGACCCGAACATTTTCAAAAAAGTTCGGGTTCGGGTTCGTTGTTCAGCAATTTCTTCCCGCTTTCTGAAGGGCTGCACAGCAGGCAATCAGCTATTGTTTTACTTCTTGCACTAAGAGCACATCACAGCCATGCCTACTAATGGCATGGCTGTGATTGGCCAAGTGCAGCATGTGACCCAGACTCTATTTAAGCTGGAGTCACGTAGCGCCGCACGTCACACTGCTCTGATTAGTGTAGGGAGAGGACGCAGCTGCTGTGAGGGCGATATTAGGCAGGGAAAAGTCTGAAAAAGCACATAATGAAGTGATCGATCTACAGCTGTGAATAATTAAACTTCTGCTAGTTACTTGCTCACTGGTTTTTAGGCTGCACAGAGCGTTTTTCTGTCACATATATTCTGGGGTGATCGGCGGCCATTTTGTGACTTGTGGTGCACCAGAAGAAGCTGCCACCAAGTCCATCAATCCATCAATACTAGTTTTTTGTTGCTGTATCCTACATCAGGGGCTTGGCTGTGCTAATTGTCAACCCTAGAAACTCAGGATAGCAATTTCTATATTTTATTGAGGGGTTAAATACAATTGCCAAAATACCAATCCCCTAAATCTGGTGTTCCAGCTTTGGCTAGCCAAGTATAATACTGTCTGCTGTTTGGCAAAGGATAGATTAATTTCTGTGGTGAAATTCAATTGTCAAAATAGCAATCCCCTAAATCTGGTGTCCCAGCACTGGCTGGCAAACTATAATAGTGTCCGCCAAAACATATATTTTGTTCTGGGGTTAAATTCAATTGCCAAAATAGCAATACCATAAATCAGTGGTTTCAGCTGTGGCTGACCAAGTTTCATAGTGTACTGCAAAGGATATATTTTGTTCTGGGGTGAAATTCAATTGCCAAAATAGCAATACCATAAATCAGTGGTTTCAGCTCTGGCTGGCAAACTATACTAGTGTCCGCCAAAACATATATTTTGTTCTGGGGTGAAATTCAATTGCCAAAATAGCAATACCATAAATCAGTGGTTTCAGCTCTGGCTGGCAAACTATACTAGTGTCCGCCAAAACATATATTTTGTTCTGGGGTGAAATTCAATTGCCAAAATAGCAATACCATAAATCAGTGGTTTCAGCTGTGGCTGGCCAAGTTTCATAGTGTACTGCAAAGGATATATTTTGTTCTGGGGTGAAATTCAATTGCCAAAATAGCAATACCATAAATCAGTGGTTTCAGCTCTGGCTGGCAAACTATACTAGTGTCCGCCAAAACATATATTTTGTTCTGGGGTGAAATTCAATTGCCAAAATAGCAATACCATAAATCAGTGGTTTCAGCTGTGGCTGGCCAAGTTTCATAGTGTCCTGCAAAGGATATATTTTGTTCTGGGGTGAAATTCAATTGCCAAAATTGCAATACCATAAATCAGTGGTTTCAGCTCTGGCTGGCAATCTATAATAGTGTCCGCCAAAACATATATTTTGTTCTGGGGTGAAATTCAATTGCCAAAATAGCAATACCATAAATCAGTGGTTTCAGCTGTGGCTAGCCAAGTTTCATAGTGTCCTGCAAAGGATATATTTTGTTCTGGGGTGAAATTCAATTGCCAAAATAGCAATAACCTGAATCTGGTGTTCCAGCTGTTGCAGGACTAGTTTAAATCTGTCCGTAACCGGGTATATTTTGTTCTGGGGAGAAATTCAATTGCCAAAATAACAATACCATAAATCAGTGGTTTCAGCTGTGCCTGGCCAAGTTTCATAGTGTCCTGCAAAGGATATATTTTGTTCTGGGGTGAAATTCAATTGCCAAAATAGCAATACCATAAATCAGTGGTTTCAGCTGTGGCTGGCCAAGTTTCATAGTGTCCTGCAAATTATATATTTTGTTCTGTGGTGAAATTCAATTGCCAACATAGCAATACCCTGAACCTGGTGTTACAGCTGTTGCAGGCCTAGTTTAAATCTGTCCATAAAAGGATACCTTTCATCCAGGGCCTAAATACTAGCCCTAAAAGAGATATTCCCCTAAATTAGTGGTTACTGCTGTGCCTGGATTAGTGTAATACGCTACATAAATAAATAGGCAGATAGTGTTAGGTGCATGTAAAAAAAGGCCTGAATTTGAAATCAATACATTGGGCCAAATATTTTTTTTCTTATTGTGGTGCTTGGTGAACGGTAACAATGAGGAAAACATCTAGTAAGGGATGCAGACGCGGTCGTGGTGATGTTAGTGTACCCTCTGGTGCTGGGAGAGGACATGGCCATTCTGCCACAGCCACACGTCCTAGTGAACCAACTACCTCAGGTTCCAGTACCCGCCAGAATTTACTGCGATATTTGGTGGGGCCCAATGCCGTTCTAAGGATGGTAAGGCCTGAGCAGGTCCAGGCGCTAGTCAATTGGGTGGCCGACAGTGGTTCCAGCACGTTCACAACATTATCTCCCACCCAGTCTTCTGCAGAAAGCGCACAGATGGAGCCTGAAAACCAAGCCCATCAGTCTGTCACATCACCCCCATGCATATCAGGGAAACTCAGGGAGCCTCAAGTTATGCAGCAGTCTCTTATGCTGTTTGAAGACTCTGCTGGCAGGGTTTCCCAAGGAAATCCAACTAGCCCTTCCCCAGTGGTGGAAGACATAGAATGCACTGATGCACAACCACTGATGTTCCCTAATGATGAGGACATGGGAATACCATCTCATCGCAGTCCGCACGTCTCTGATGATGACGAAACACAAGTGCCAACTGATGTGTCTTTCTGCAGTGTGCAGACCGAACAGGAGGTCAGGGAGTAAGACTGTGTGGAAGACGATGCAGGGGACGATGAGGTCCTAGACCCCACATGGAATAAAGGTCGTGCCACTGACTTTCATAGTTCAGAGGAAGAGGCAGTGGTGAGACCGTGCCAACAGCTTAGTAGTAGAGGGAGCAGGGGGCAAAAACAGAACAGCCGCCTCCAAGAGAGTTCGACTTCTACTGGCCATCGCCACCAGGGACCGAGCACCCCAAAGGCAGCTTCAAGGAGTTCCCTGGCATGGAACTTCTTTAAACAATGTGCTGACGACAAAACCCGAGTGGTTTGCACGCTGTGCCATCAGAGCCTGAAGCGAGGCATTAACGTTCTGAACCTTAGCACAACCTGCATGACCAGGCATCTACATGCAAAGCATGAACTGCAGTGGAGTAAACACCTTAAAAGTAAGGAACTCACTCTGGCTCCCCCTGCTCCCTCTTCTGCTGCTGCCTCGGCCTCTTCCTCCGCCTCGGGAGGAATGTTGGCACCTGCTGCCCACCAAACAGAGGATGTGCCACCGACACCACCAACTGCGTCACCAAGCATCTCCACCATGTCACACAGCAGCATTCAGCTCTCCATCTCACAAACCTTGGAGAGAAAGCGTAAATACCCACCTAGCCACCTTCGAGCCCTGGGCCTGAACGCCAGCATTTCTAAACTACTGGCCTTTGAAATGCTGTCATTCAGGCTGGTGGACACAGACAGCTTTAAACAGCTGATGTCCATGGCTGTCCCACAGTATGTTCTTCCCAGCCGCCACTACTTCTCCAAGACAGCCGTGCCTTCCCTGCACAACCAAATATCCGATAAAATCAAGTGTGCACTGCGCAACGCCATCTGTGGCAAGGTCCACCTAGCCACAGATACGTGGACCAGTAAGCACAGCCAGGGACGCTATATCTCCCTAACTGCACACTGGGTAAATGTAGTGGCGGCTGGGCCCCAGGCGGATAGTTCCTTGGCGCACATCCTTCCGCCGCCAAGGATCGCAGGGCATCATTCTTTGCCTCCTGTAGCCTCCTCTACTACTCGGCTTCCTCCTCCTCTGCTTCCACCAGCTCATCCAGTCAGCCACACACCTTCACCACCAACTTCAGCACAGCCCGGGGTAAACGTTAGCAGGCCATTCTGAAACTCATATGTTTGGGGGACAGGCCCCACACCGCGCAGGAGTTGTGGCGGGGTATTGAACAACAGAACGACGAGTGGTTTCTGCCGGTGGGCCTCAAGCCCGGCCTGGTGGTGTGCGATAATGGGCGAAATCTCGTCGCAGCTCTGGGACTAGCCGGTTTGACGCACATCCCTTGCCTGGCGCATGTGCTGAATTTGGTGGTGCAGAAGTTCATTCACAACTACCCCGACATGTCAGAGCTGCTGCATAAAGTGCGGGTCGTCTGTGTGCGCTTCCGGCGTTCACATCCTGCCGCTGCTCACCTGTCTGCGCCACAGCGGAACTTCGGCCTTCCTGCTCACCGCCTCATATGCGAAGTGCCCACCAGGTGGAACTCCACCTTGCACATGCTGGAGAGACTGTGCGAGTTTCAGCTGCAGCACGCACGCGTCACTCGCACTGCCGAACAGCACCACTTCACCACCAATGATTGGGCCTCCATGCGAGACCTGTGTGCCCTGTTGCACTGTTTCGAGTACTCAACCAACATGGCCAGTGGCGATGACACCGTTATCAGTGTAACAATACCACTTCTATGTCTCCTTGAGAAAACGCTTAGGGTGATGATGGAAGAGGAGGTGGCCCAGAAGGAGGAGGAGGAGGATGAGGGGTCATTTTTAGCACTTTCAGGCCAGTCTGTTAGAAGTGGCTCAGAGGGAGGTTTTTTGCAAAAGCAGAGGCCAGGTACAAATGTGGCCAGCCAGGACCCACTACTGGAGGACGAGGAGGATGAGGATGATGCAGGTTCACAGCGGCGTGGCACCCGACACAGCTCAGGCCCATCACTGGTGCTTGGCTGGGGGGATACGGAGGACGATGACGATACGCCTCCCACAGAGGACAGCTTGTCCTTACCTCTGGGGAGCCTGGCACACATGAACGACTACATGCTGCAGTGCCTGCGCAACGACAGCAGAGTTGCCCACATTTTAACGTGTGCGGACTACTGGGTTGCCACCCTGCTGGATCCCCGGTACAAAGACAATGTGCCCACCTTACTTCCTGTACTGGAGCGTGATAGGAAGATGCGCGAGTACAAGTGCACGCTGGTAGACGCGCTCCTGAGAGCATTCCCAAATGTCACAAGGGAACAGGTGGAAGCCCAAGGCGAAGGCAAAGGAGGAGCAAGAGGTCACCAACGCAGCAGTGTCACGGCCAGCTCCTCTGAGGGCAGGGTTAGCATGGCAGAAATGTGGAAAAGTTTTGTCTCCAGTCCACAGCTAACTACACCACCACCTGATACGGAACGTGTTAGCAGGAGGCAGCATTTCACTAACATGGTTAAACAGTACGTCTGCACACCCTTCCACGTACTGACTGATGGTTCGGCCCCATTCAACTTCTGGGTCTCCAAATTGTCCACGTGGCCAGAGTTAGCATTTTATGCCTTGGAGGTGCTGGCCTGCCCGGCGGCTAGCGTTTTGTCTGAACGTGTATTCAGCACGGCAGGGGGCGTCATTACTGACAAACGCAGCCGCCTGTCCACAGCCAACGTGGACAAGCTGACGTTCATAAAAATGAACCATGCATGGATCCCACAGGACCTGTATTCTTGTACTCCGGGGCACTTCTTTATTGAATCCTAATTTTTTTAACTTTACCATGATCTTGCGGAGCAACCCAAAGTTAAATTAACCTCTCCTCTTTCTGGGTGCTGGGGCCGAAATAACTGAAAGTGGCCTTCTCCAGTGGTGGGTGATATGATGCATGATTCCTTGCTGTGGGACCTTTCTCCTCGGTCTGGGTGCTGGGCCGAAATAAATGAAAGTGGCCTTCTCCAGTGGTGGGTGATATGACGCATGATTCCTTGCTGTGGGACCTCTCTCCTCTGTCTGGGTGATGGGGCCGAAATAACTGAAAGTGGCCTTCTCCAGTGGGGGGTGATATGACGCATGACTCCTTGCTGTGCAACCTCTCTCCTCTGTCTGGGTGCTGGGGCCGAAATAACTGAAAGTGGCCTTCTCCAGTGGTGGGTGATATGACGCATGATTCCTTGCTGTGGGACCTCTCTCCTCTGTCTGGGTTGCTGGGGCCTAAATAACTGAAAGTGGCCTTCTCCAGTGGTGGGTGATATGACGCATGATTCCTTGCTGTGGGACCTCTCTCCTCGGTCTGGGTGCTGGGGCCGAAATAACTGAAAGGGGCCTTCGCCAGTGGTGGGTGATATGACGCATGATTCCTTGCTGTGGGACCTCTCTCCTCGGTCTGGGTGCTGGGGCCGAAATAACTGAAAGGGGCCTTCGCCAGTGGTGGGTGATATGACGCATGATTCCTTGCTGTGGGACCTCTCTCCTCTGTTTGGGTGTTGGGGCCGAAATAACTGAAAGTGGCCTTCTCCAGTTGTGGGTGATATGACGCATGATTCCTTGCTGTGGGACCTCTCTCCTCTGTCTGGGTGCTGGGGCCGAAATAACTGAAAGTGGCCTTCTCCAGTGGTGGGTGATATGATGCATGATTCCTTGCTGTGGGACCTCTCTCCTCTGTCTGGGTGCTGGGGCCAAAATAACTGAAAGTGGCCTTCTCCTTCTCCAGTGGTGGGTGATATGACGCATGATTCTCTGCTATGAGATCTCTCTCCAATTGATATTGGTTAATTTTTATTTATTTTATGTTATTTTAATTAATTTCCCTATCCACATTTGTTTGCAAGGCATTTGCCTACCTTTTGCTGCATTTTGCAGCCCGCTAGCCCTTTCCTGGACAATTTTACAGCCTTTTTAGTGCCCAAAAGTTCGGGTCTCCATTGACCTCAATGGGGTTCGGGTTCGGTATAAAGTTCGGCCGAACTTCTCGAAGCCGAACATCCAGGTGTTCGCTCATCTCTTACAAGGAATACTGTAGTGAATAAGCCCCGTTTGATAATATCTGCCCAACACACAGCTTAATGATGGCGTATTGTACTGTAGATGTCACTAATCGGAAATCTTTCTTTCTTTTAGAAGTTATCAAAGAGATTTTCAAACCCTGCACTTATCTGTCCCTTCCTGGTTATGCCTGTCACTGATGGTGCTGAATCGACCCCTTTCTTAAAAAAAAAAGGTGCTGCACTGCTGTCAAACACACACTCTAGTCTTTAAAAGGACTGTTAGGTTCTTCAATAAGGTTTTTGGAGTTTTTTTTTAAATCAGTAAGTTTAGAGCAAAACGCTATCTGTCCCTGCCTACTGTCTGCTCTCCCTGATGCTGAATGAGCCGAGCTCCGGTCCTCAGCTCCTATATGAAATGGTATCACGTGTTCCGGCCAGCCAATCAGTGTAAGGCTTACAGCTAACATTGCTATGGCCTTACACTGAGGGGAATTACTTACCTGGACCTTGATTGGCTGCTTAGAAGGCGCCAAATGTGTGGCGAGGAGACTCAAGCAATGCGACGAATACACGTGGTGCTCGGCCGAGTAAAGCCAAGCGCCGAGCATAACGATTCTCGAGCCGAACCAATACTCGGCCGACTCAGATTGGGACTCTCCACCTCAGCTTGGTACAAGCTATCAGTTCTCTGAAAGGTGCAGAGTCCACCACTTGGAAAGGGAGGGACTGCAGCACCAGCAACTTGGCCAGGAGTACATTCAGCTTCTGCGCTGTTGGGTGAGTGCACGCATACTGTTGTTTCTTGGCAATCGCTTCGGTAATCGATTACTGACAGAATGACTGACGAGGAGTAGGAGGAGCAAGAGCATAAGGACTAGCAAATGATGGGAAGGACAGACAGCTCCCTTTGGCTGAGGTGGTGGAGCCTTGACTGCATAAAAATGGGTGCGTGCCACTGGGTGATGCAGCGGTTGCTGCGGAAGGCTGGACCACCACATCGGAGCCATGGTTCTCCCAGGCCACTTTATAGTGATGCTGCATGTGTTGACGCAGGGCCATGGTGCCAACATTAGCACCCAGGCCACACTTTACCTTCTGGCCACAAATTCGGCAAATGATCATGTTCACCTCCTCCGGCATCCTAACAAAAAATTGCTACAACGCTGAGAATGGCAATTTCTCCCCAACACTCCATGTTGACTGCCTGCTACAGCTGCCTCCATGAACCCCTGCACCGCTACTTTCCTGGCAGGTAGGTTTCCTCGAAGTGGGTGGTCTACCCAGGGAAGGTTTGGCTCCCGACCTCCCACAGCTAACATATACAATTGCCATAAGGCACTAATCCCTTTATTTATCTTGGGTAGTAAAACATAACTTTTATTATAATAAATGTATTAATAAAGGAACCCAATGGTTACATATTAAAAACGCTGCGGTGCTTACTGTGGGAATAGAAAAAAGGAAATGGGAAACACGGGGCTGTGCACTGCTACCCGTGAGTCCCAGCTAAAGGAGCTTGGAGTAGGGTGACAGTGCTAGGTACTCCAAACTCCTTTAGCTGGGAATCACGGGATGCAGTGCACAGCCCCGTGTTTCCCATTTCCTTTTTTCTATTCCCACAGTAAGCACCGCAGCGTTTTTAATATGTAACCATTGGGTTCCTTTATTAATACATTTATTATAATAAAAGTTATGTTTTAATACCCAAGATAAATAAAGGGATTAGTGCCTTATGGCAATTGTATATGTTAAGTGAATTACCCTTCTTGGGTTAGGTCCTTGTTTTTTGGTAATAGACCTCCCACAGCTGCCACCCTGCTGACTCACGGCCACGCTTCCACCCTCCTGGCTCAGCCGCTGCTTCACGCGCATGCTGCCACCCTCATCTCCTGATGATGATGAAGCCCCTTCTTCACCCGGCTCCCAAGTGAAATCATCATCATCCACTACTGTCTGCACCTCACTGATGACCCCCTCAACGGTCTCAGGGCCAGGAGCCTGACTGCTCGCAACGCTTGCTTCCACGCAACTCTCATCATCACTACTTGCCCGCCTACCAGAGGAAGCGGCGTATGTCTCCTTTAGATCTTGGCTGGGCAGTACCTGCTGATTTGTCCTCTAGTAGCTCGTCCTCGCTGAAAAGTGGAGCAGAGCTTATGGTATATAATACTTCCCGTGCTGAGGGAACAGAAAAAGCAGAGGCAGTTTGAGGACAGTTGGGGGCACAGGACCTGCTCCCGGACTGAGCCAATTTAGCATCATGTCAGAGGAACCCACCAACTCTTGGCTGGGGTTGTCTGATGTTACTTGCGACGAAGTCGAAGACGGATTCAACCATTGAGGCACCGTTGGGTTGCTGGTCAAGACACAATTGCTAGATGACACTGGGAACTCAGGCCTCTCACTGCGACTCCTGTTGCAACCCCCTCTTTTTCTGCTGCTACTTCTGCCTACGACAGAAAAATTTTGGTCCTGTCACCTGTATAATAAAAGAATTCAATAAAAATTAAAATAACACGCCCCATAAAAGGCTATTGTAAAATGTAACTTTACAGCAGAACGCAAGTAAGACATACAATGCTTGCAAATATATTCACCCCCTTGACTTTTTTCGTATTTTGTTGCCTCAAAACTTGGAATTAACATGGATTCTTTGAGGATTTGCATCATTTAATTTACAGAACATGCCCACAACTTTGAAGAAGTTTTTTTTTTTATTGTGAAGCAAACAACAAATAGGAAAAAAGTCCCCCTAAAGTCAATACTTTGTAGAACCACCTTTTGCGGCAATCACAGCTCCAAGTTGCTTTGGATAGGTCTATATGAGCTTGCCACATCTTACCACTGGGATTTTTGCCCATTCCTCCCTGCAAGGAGGTGTGATTTATACCACCGCAAGGGATAGAGCAGTTGCTGGTACCTACAATATGCTGATTGTATACAAAATTACATTGCACTAACCACTGATATTTAAAAAAATTCTGATAACTACTTTTCTTTTTTTCTTTTTAAACATTAAAAATAAAAGTTAAGCTTTAATTGAAGAATAACACATGTAAAAGCAAGGCTTTAAATAGTCAGATGTCTAATGTGTAAGTAAACCCCCTAGGATTTCGCCATTACATGCACTAAGGGGTCTAGTGTGGACTAATAAACACAATACAAGGCACTTACTAATGCAAGCACGGCAACCGCTGTGGGGTTGCAGGTCATAACTAGTGTTGAGTGAAGTGAAGCATTCAAAGCAGAATTCGGTCCGTAGTTTAGGAAAACTTTGATTCGCAACTAATCAGGACTTCCTTATGCTTCGTGGTAACAAATCAGTTTTTCCTAAAATGGCAATTGCATGTGTTACAAAGTGAAAGTAAGAAGCCCGGGAACATGAGATCATCCATAATGCCATGCAGCCAGACAATCTGCAGATCCCCTGAGATGTCACAGCCCTATAAAACCCACATCCTGCGTGGTTTCCATCTTTGTCCTGTGAGCTGAATATAGGGAGAGACGTGGCAAGTACTCTATGTGAGAATGCAAAAGATGTAGTGTTCCTGCCTGCTGCAGCAACTGCTACATCACTCGGTGCCACACAGCCAGTTTCATGCAGTCAAGGCTCCTCCACCTCAGCCGAATGGAGCTGCCTTTCCTTCCCATTATCTTCTGGTCCTGATGCTCCTGCTCCTCCTCGTCAATCATTCTGTCAGCAATCGATCACCGAAGCGATTGCCAAGAAAAAACAGCATGCGTGCACTCATCCACCGGCGCAGAAGCTGAATGTGCTCCTGGCCAAGTTGCTGGTGATGCAGTCCCTCCCTTTCCAAGTGGTGGACTCTGCACCTTTCAGAGAACTGATGGCTTGTGCAGAGCCGAGGTGGAGAGTCCCAACCCGTCATTTCTTTGCCAAAAAGGCAGTACCAGCCCTGCACACACATGTAGGACAGAAGGTGGGCCAGTCCTTGAGCCTGTCGGTGTCTGCCAAAGTGCATGGCAGCACCGACGTGTGGAGCTATAACTACGGTCAGGTACAATACATGTGTTTTACGGCCTACTGGGTGAATGTGCTTCCAGCACAGCCACACCAGCAACTTTGCCAGGTGACGCTGTTTCTGCCTCCACAATGTCACACCGTTGGTCCTGTGACAATGTCCGCCTCTGCCTCCTCATCCTACACGGTGTCCTCAGCCACCAGTGTAGGTATAATTCACGTGGCAGGATGGGGGGGGGGGGGGCCTAGGAGCAGTTCCAGGTGCATAAGCAGCAACTTGAGTATAGATTCGACTAGTGAAGAAACTACTCACCAGCAGCAGCTTCTAGACCTGGAGCAGGACCTGAACCAGCAGGTGGTGGCATACTTGGACAGCACCCTGCCACCCCACATTGAAGATCCGCTGGACTACTTGGCAGCCAAACTGTATTTGTGGCCGCAACTAGCAGAGTTTGCCCTGGAAAAGCTGTCCTGCCCGGCCAGTAGTGTGGCATCAGAGCGGGTGTTTAGTGTGGTGGGGCCATAGTTATCCCAAGAAGAACTCGCCTGTCCACCCAAAATGTGGAGAGACTGACCTTTGTCAAGATGAATCAGGAGCGGGTCAGACAGGATTTCCACCCACCAATGCCTGATACATCAGACTAGATCATCCATGGTGCCACACCAACACTTTGATAAAAGAGACCGGTTTCTTCTGGATACTTGCCTCAGCTACTATTCTGATGCCGCCACCCGCCTCATGCCACACATCTGATGCAAAGTGCTCCTTCTTTCACCCACCATCTTCAGCTTGTAATCGTATTGCCACCCACCTCCCCTCTCTGTCACTGGGTCACTTTGTAATCTCATGATGCTGCTGCAACCTCCATACTATGTGACCTTGCCACTCTGTGGTCTCCTGATGCTGCTGTCACCTTCACACTCTGTCACCTTGCCACTATGTGGTATCCTGATGCTGCTGCCACCTCCCCACTCTGTCACCGGGTCACTCTGTGGTCTCCTGATGCTGCTGCCACCTCCAGACTATGTCACCTTGCCACTCTGTGGTCTCCTGATGCTGCTGCTGCCACCTCCACATTGTCATTATGCCACCCTGTGGCCTTTTCCTGATGTTGCTGCTGCCGCCACCTCCACACTCTGTCATTGTGCCACTCTGTGGTCTCCTGATGCTGCTGCTGCCTCCTCCACACTGTCATTGTGCCACCCTGTGGCCTTCTCCTGATGCTGCCACCACCTCCACACTCAGTCATTGTGCCATTCTGTGACATCCTGATGCTGCTACTGCCACCTCCACATTTTCTTTGCGCCACTCTGTGGCCTCCTGATGCTGCTACTGCCATCTCCACACTTTCATTGTGCCACTCTGTTGCCTCCTGATGCTGCCGCCACCTCCACACTGTCCTTGTGCTACCCTGTGGCCTCCTTCTGATGCTGCCGCCACCTCCAGACTCTGTCATTGGGCTGCTCTGTGGTCTTCTAATGCTGCTTCCACCTCACCACTATTTCATAGGGCCACTCTGTGGACTTCTCGTGCTGTTCCCACCCTCTCCACATCATGACTGGGCCACTATTTTGCCTTTTGGCCTGGCTGACATCATCATTTATTTGACCCTTCTTCTGATCTGTCAGAAGGAAGGAAAAATGAGACGCATAACGGATCCTGTCTGTATAGCAGGTTTAAGGCCTGTATTGTCTCATCAGAATTGGCTTATGATTCGGTAGCCAAAAGCAGGAGTGGGTTCAAGACACAGAAGACATGCAAATATTCCATTCACGTGTCATCTGTGTTTTGGATCCACTCCTGTTTTTTTTGACCGAGTGAAGGCGGATGCTCAGCAGACAGGATCCGTTTTTTTAGGGTTATTGTTCTGAAGGTTCAGAGGAAGGGCAAAATAATCAGCAACGTTAACATAAACTTACTGCTGACACCCTCTCCACTCTGTTGGGGGACTCTACTTGTATAAGCATTTAATAGAACAGGTTCTGTAGACATCTATGTAGAATCAGCTGATAACGGTGTTAAAGGAGCCAGGAATTAGCTGTTTTTTAACGCGATTCACCTCAAATAAATTCAAACAAATCAAACCAAATTTTTTTGAAAAATTCAACGAACCAGGCGAATCGAATTCTTGAGAAATTCGCTCATTTGTAATGATGATGTAGCTGATCGCACGTGGGAGCCGGGTGAAGAGGGGACATCATCATCATCATCAGGGAGCAAGGTTATCAGTGTGCACCTGAGACAACAGGGTGGACGCGTGCCTGTGAGGCAGCAGAGTCGAAGCAGTGTGAGATCTGGAGCCAAACGCCATCTGCTACTCAGGAGACTACCTGTGAGGAACACACTAGCAAAGCGTGGATTCATAAAAGCAGTCAGGCTTCATGCAGTGGTGAAGGGAAAATACCATACTCGACAAAGTCACTGGGGGAGGTTAGCGTGGCAGTATGCAGGATGGTGGACAGAAGGTGAGGAGTGGCTAGGATGCTAATTTTGGCACAATGCATGTTGTGCTTTGCTTTCTGGTATGAGAACGGAATGCATTTTGGAACATTCCGTTCTGTTCAGTTACGTTTTGTCCCCATTGACAATGAATGAGGACAAAACGGAAGCGTTTTTTTTTCGGTATTGAGACCCTATCACAGATCTCAATACCATAAAATATTAACACTAGTGTAAAAGTAGCCTAAGCCTCACAAACCACCACAATGGTGATATACACATTGGCAAGATAAATCCAAAAATCCAAATTGCTCTTAAAGAAATACATATATTCAGGTTTCTGCATGAAGTTTTGGAAGCCAAAACCAGGAGTGAATTAAAAAAATAAGGAGAGGTGGTATATTCCTTTATACTTTCACTCTTTTTATGGTCCACTCCTGATTTTGGCTTCCAAAACTTCATCAGTAAACCTGAAAATGTGGCCATACCCTTAAAGTTCATTGGTTTAGATATGATTAAGCAGTTATTCTACACATGGACATCTTTTATTTTACTCGCATGCATACTGCTTTTGTGGTGGTTTGCAAAGGTCAAATCTATTGACAGGTTACCTTAAAGTAGGTTCACATCTACGGCAGGAAAATCCAATAGTCTGTTCTGGCAGAGACGCAGACTATTATTTACTTATTTATTCATTTACTTGTTTATATAGTGCTGACATACTCCACAGTACTTTACAGACATTATCATTGCTTGCTGTCTCCAATGGAGCTCATAATCAAAGTACCCTATCAATATGTCTACTACCGGAGTTACTGTATCAGGCATAGCCAGGCGCTGCTGGATCCCCATTCACTATAATAGGATCTGATCTTTGATGGGGACACACAGTTTTCCAGCATAAAGCTGGCATTCTGCTGAAAGCCTACCGCATGTCTATCAGATTCCAATATTGTAAACAGGGATCTGACAGCCCCCGTTGGTGTCTTTCTATGCCAGATATGGCAACCGGAGTTGCCTGTCGCAAATTACACCCTTATGTAAAATCCCTAGCACTGTTCATGTAAGACCATAAACTTGATGTTCTGTGTGTATAAATGACTGTGTCTGTGGCAGAGATGAGGCTGGTTGCAAGCAATTTTGGACAAGCTCGTCAGCCATGGTCATGCCTGTGGTCATATTCCCTTCCCTGATGTACACACTATTGTGATACGCAGAATGGAAGACACCATTTTACGTGATTCACCTGAATCGAATTTGACTTGTTTCTCACTTTTTTCAGGCTTACCTGTTACCTGTGTTCTTAAGCTTGCGTATTCTTTCCAGTTTTATGTGTCTCTTTAACACATCTTCTGAGGTCTTCTGAAAATATTTGCATTGGGGCATGGATCATACAACTAACCAACCAGATCTATCAGTAACCAGGTTGTATGTGCCTTTATTAAATAAATGAAACACATGAAATGTATACTTTAAAATCCCCTAATTAAAACACCTTTAGCCAATTAGCTCATTAACACAGGGGTTCACTTAGCTTTTTATCCCTGTATGTTCACTCAATGTGCTTAGCAAAAGATATGAAGAATACTTATTACATTGTGTTTGTCTATAATGATGACTTTGATCTAATAGACATTTGATCAGACATCATTTTATTAGTCATCACTGCTGAAATTCAGGTAATTGACGTGGAGTCCCAATAATTGGCCAAGCAAAGAGTCTCAAATCACATGATGAAGGAGCAAAATACTCGTTCAATAGGTAAAATCATTGTTTATGCAGACACTTTGTTTCTGTGAAGCATTGCGCCGTGTGAACAGTAATCTGCTGCTCAAAAACAATGAATCTGCATGACGACGAGTGATTGCAGAAGCCATCGGTCATCCCCATACACTTTTTGTTCGAGAGTTTAAATTGGTTCTCAATAGAACAAATAGCAGAAATTTAGATTGCAATAATATCTACAGAAAACTACTGTTTGCTTCCCTCTAGCACATTTAGGACAAGGTACGGTTGCACAGTTGCTGAATCTAAATAAACAGCACTGTCCGAGTAGTTGAAGTCCCTCAGAAACAAATTGATGTAGGTGAATTAAATCCAGTGATCAATGCAATAAAAAAAATTTTTTGTACAAACCTGGAAAATCCATGTGAAATAGAATTATGCTCTTGTTGACCAGTAAAAAAGCTTAACATCTCAGTGGCATTCAACAAGGGGTTTGCATTAAACAGATCCTGGTACAGAGATGATCAGATTTGCATTTTTGAATACCAAACAGCATCTGTTTCCATTAAGTTATGTGTCTAGAAGCAGCTGGGAGCTGAAGCTAAAGTGATGGGAAAAAGCAAGCATGTTTGAAAGAGGCTTTGACACAAAGTCAGGATTAGCTGTCTATATATTTATTTCCTTAAATACTCTAGACTCTTTATTTGAATCCATGAAAAACAAAAAAAACAAAAAAAAAACGACTGGACCTGTTTCAGGGATTCTTCACAGCAAAATGTTTTTTGATTATGCCTAGTGTTGAGCGAATGAAAGCCTTCAACATGAAATTTGGTCCGAATTTTAGGAAAACTTCGATTCTCAATAAATCCTAATTTCCTCATGCTTCATGGTAACTAATCAGTTTTTATTAAAATGGTGGCTGCATGTGTTACAAAGTGAAAGTAAGAAGCCCAGGAATGTTGAGATCACCCATAATGCCATACAGTCAGCCAATCTGCATATAGCCAATGTGATGTCACAGCCCAATAAAACCCTCATCCTGTGCAGACTCCGCCATTGTCCTGTGAGCTAAGCATAGGGAGAGACGTGGCAGGGAGTGCAGGGGGAGCGCAGGGAGACTTATTCTTCATCAGTTTTATTTATTTATTCCTACACTTACTTATTCCTACATCAGCCATAAATGTAATTCAAGAGCAATAAGATGGAAGCCTTTATCTCTCCGGTCCCAGCGTGCCAACCAATACCATTCAGTCTGCACCCCTTGGGGGGGCAGGTCTTAATTATGGTCATCCCCTTCTTTTGCTGGCGTTACATCTACCAAATCATCCTTCAAAAGTCTCTATGTCCTAGAAAAGTCAGCAAGATGCGGAGAGAGGAGGAGCTAGATGTTCCTGATGACATATTCTCATTGATATTAGATGATGTGGAAAAGGGGGAAGAAGCAGATGGCAGAAGAAGGGCTTTCACCTGTAGGACAGGAGAGCGCTGGGGTTGGAGAAGTGAGTATGCCAGAGCAGATTAATATTATGTGTTTACTGTCAATTAACCTGTAGAAGATTGCAGGCCAGAACAGCAATAGTATGCATATTGTCCCCCCACCTAACCAGACAAACCCCATACCAGCAACAGCCCAGTTTTAAAGGTGCTGCGTGGCTGTTAACAATGAAGTGCGGTCTTCATTATTAAATGAAAGGCAGCTGAGGGCAAATTCGCAGCGCAGTTCTTCACCGCAGCATGGCTGCAATCCTCCCCCAGCACTGCTTCTCCATGTGGCCATACCCTAAGAGAGAGTGGCCTGGGTATACAGTACCTGTTTTATAGTGAATTGTGACAAATTCATTTGTATAGTAATTGAATTTATTGGCTAACTTCGGTGAAGTTGGCAAATTTAAACTTCGCTCATTTCTATTTATGACCCTTCATTTCTTTTACAGACATAAGAATGTGGATTACTTCATAAAATTATTTATTCCTATATATAATTTTCTGGTAAACCAGGACTGCTAATAGATTACATCTTTAAAATTAGAAGCAGAAAAGTCAATGGTTGGCATTCTGACATGCAAGGAGATAGTGCTCAGTGGTAGGGTAACCACCCACATCCAATAGTAGAAATAAACAAGGCACTCAATCAATTAATTCCATTGAATGTCTTATCTTTTATTATTCCATCCAAAATTAGATTAGACAGATAACCTATGAAGGGTGCAGCTAAAAGAAATACAGTGAGTGTACTCCTGTCAGCACATAGGCAGTAGAGAACAATGAAAGGGGGACGTGGAAATAACCATGTAAACCAAATAGCAACAGAAAGAAAAAAAAGCATAAATTGCAAAACATAGAGCAATATAGAAATCTCCCTTGCAGGAGAATAAAGGGGGGGGGGGGGGCCCAAGCCTTCTAGACGAAACAGCATTGGGCAGGAGACGGCTGCAGAGTTGACACACAGCACCTGGTATTTCCTTGCTTTTATATGTAACTGTACTGTGTTACACTACTATTCTTAAGGGGCTTTTATATGCTACCTTATGAACATTTGCCTTTTGCTTTGTGACCATAGCTCTTTTAGCAGTACTCATCATAGTGATACAGCCAGGTGTTTTGCTGGGCTGGCCCTGCAGCCACCTCCTGGGTCTACAAGTACTCTCTTGAATTTTTATCTGCTGCCTGTTATATCAATTTTATCTTGATATTGTTAACTTATATGGTATTATTCCCTAATACAGTATTTTTGCATTATACCTATCATGAGGTGTTCAATGATTTTATGGTTAGGCCTTGGATAGAAGGGGCCAGAAACACATTGGTGGCGTCACCATACTGCATCCTGGTGCTTGTGGTGCAATGATGTTATCATGTTCACATGCATTGTGATTGAACTATCGGCTCCCATTCCCCACCACAATATTCAACTGCATCGTCATCCTGAGGCCGGTAATACAGTTAAATTCAGGAGGTGGGACTTGCAGTTTTATATGGAGAACCCTTCCCCCACCCTCATTTTCTGGCACCCTAGGCACGTGCCTATGGGTGCCTTATAGAAAATATAAGCCTGTTTAGCATTGCAATGGGGCAGACCTTAGCTGTGCAACAAAACCCCCCAGACATAGTAACATAGTTAATACAGTTAAAACAAAAGACATACTGTAAGTCCATCAAGTTCAACCAAGGGATGGGTGGGGACTCGAATCCCAGAAAGGAAGTGAGACTCAGATTTCTACACATTTTCATAAGCATTAATGTCATTTACTTTTAAGAATCCATCTAAACCTTTTTTTAAACAAACCATTGTTCCTGTTGTGACCACATCTGGAGGCTGCCCTAGAAATGACAAATATGCCCATGCTTAATCACATCATTTTCGAGATTGTAGTAGCATTCTTAGAATTTGCAGCATTTAATATCTGTGGCTTTTGTGCAGCTTCCCCCTCCCCAAAATGACAAAATGACATAAAATTGAGGCACAAAATAGATTAGAACATTGCACGGGTTTTCATTAAAAATAATTTTAGCTTATTTTTATAAACCAAGGAAGCTAGAAATTATTAAACATATTTCTGAATATCATAATCTAAACCTTCCATCAAACCGTTAAACTTGCCATAATACTGAAAATCGTTTAACTAGTTTGCAATTTTAAAAACTGTACCAAATTCTTCCGCATACATTTGTTCATATATAGAATAATTGCCCAAACATTTGGCAGAAATATCATTTTGATAGCATTTGAATTTGATTGCATGGTTAACCCCTGTAAATGAGATGTGCATCTGCTTGCAAATTTCCATCAATATGTAATGTGGCTACTGATACATTTCATCTAATTAATTACCTACAGTAGCTGGCTTACCAAAATATTTTGCTAGCTCATTTACGAAGGTTTCCAATACTGCTAATGCTTGGACGAAGCTATGCCTCAAACACAGAAAGCGCCATCTGCATCTTACTAATACTACTACTATTACTACTACAATTTTTACTACCCCATTCACAAGAGTTCTGGTTGTTGTGTGTTTTTTTTTTTTTTTTTGCGTGTGTTATTGATGGCATAAATATTTGTGTTATGTAACAGTTTATATAGTTTATACGGCTGAAAAAAACATTCATCCATCCAGTTCAGCCTGTTATCCTGCAAATTAATCCAAAGGAAGGCAGGAAAAAACACCATGAGGTGGAAGCCAATTTTCCCTGGTCAAAGACTGATCCAGAAATCTAGTAACTTTAACCTTGAACTCCTCCAGTGAGTCTATCACTGCCACCCCTTGCAGCAGAGAGTTCCAAAGTCTCACTGTTGTTACAGTAAAGAATCCTATTCTATTTTTGTGTAGAAACCTTCTTTCCTCTAGACTCACAGGATGTCCCCTCGTCACAGTCATAGTCCTTGGTATAAATTGACCAGTGAGATGTAGAACATCTGAACATAACTATAGGTTGCAGACATTTATGTCACAGACATTTGTCATGTATGGGCTTATCTTAACATACTGTACATTGATCTTTTAGCAGAAAGCACTAAACAATGAATTTGGAAAACCTGAAAAATGTTTAGTTTTTGCCAAATTTTTGACTAGGACTGCTAAATATATCTAAATCTAGGGTAAAAATCTAAGGAAAAATGGTATGGCAGGTATATCGATGACCTGCTCCTTATTTGGAGCTGCGATGTGCCTGCCATACCCTCCTTTATGGAATATCTGAATAGCAATCCATATAATTTGAAATTTACCTATTCAGACCGCAGTACTGTCAATTTATTGGATCTAACACTAACGGGAATTGCATGTCAAATTATTGAGATGTCCACCTACTGTAAACCCATCTCAGGTAACACGATTTTAAGGGCGAATAGTCATCATCCAGCCCATGTAATTAAATCAATTTCAGTAGGAGAATTTATTAGGGCTAGAAGGAACTGTAGTTCTGGAAGCACCTTTGCTTAAGAATGTGATATTATTTCCTCTAGATTACGGGATCGGAGTTACCCTTGGTGGATGATCTCATGCGGCAAAAATATAGCGCTTAGAAGAAAACGCAAAGACCTGCTGTGGAAAAAGAAAGAGTCCAACAAGGTTGAAAATATTCCTACCATGGTTTTGACGTATACCCAGCAATATGATAGAATTAAACAAATTATAATGCAGAGTATTCCTACCTTATATGAAAATGAACAGATGTATAGGATATTGAAAGGAGGTATAAGAATAGTTCCAAGGAAAGCATCTACATTGTCGTCTGTTATGTCCCTTTCCCTGTTCAGTTTAAAACCAGCGAACAATAGCCGAACATGGTTAAATCATGTGGGCTTTGTCCGCTGTGGAGGACATCCATGCAAGACATGCAGGTATGTAATTCCCACTAAGGTTTTTCAGGACACTGACTATAGTTCTAGCTATGCTGTCAAATCATATATTAATTGCAATAGCACAAATGTTGTATATATCATTGAGTGCACACAATATGATTTACTATACGTAGGAAGCACACCTAGAAAACTGAAAAATAGAATTTTTAGAACATCTCAAAAATGTCAGCAATGAATCCAGCTTAAACGTATCAGGAGCAGCTAAACATTTCATAGAAAAGCACAATAGGAATGTCAGTATGTTTCAAGCTTTTGGCATTAAAAGGGTGAAAACTCCACCCAGAGGGGGAGATAAAGAACGTAAAGTCCGACAAAGGGAAGCTTATTGGACCTTTTGCCTAAAAACACGTTTCCCAAAAGGGATGAATTACAAAAAAGAGCTCATGTATTTTATTAGCGGGATTCATGTCAACTGAAAATAAAAAGCGGTGTTTTTTTTTTGTTTTTTGCAGGCCCCTCCACACTCTCCTGAAGTTAGTGCATTTGGCTATGTTTGGCATGGAAACAAATGTGTGTTCACACATTGTGGTTTTTCTTATTATTAGAATGTTTTTGTATATGTCAAAAATGTTACCAGTAGGACATTTGTTAGTCTATTATTTATTCATGTATTTGTCACTTGGGTGGCGCACTGTTTATTGAACACTGCAGATAATATGTTGGTCCCTGGCTGAGCCCAGTAATACTACCTAATTATTTTATTTCAGTTCTCTCTCCTCCTCTGGGAGCATTTAAAACTGAGCGAGTCAAGGTCCAACATGGAGTCATGATTAAGAGCAGGTGTACTCGAAATGCGTAGACGATCCTCTGTAGACCCACGTTAGGAGGTTGGGATTCTCTTGCTGCAGAAAATAATTTTTTGTACCATTTTCAATAAAAGAACCAAAGAAAAATCTTTTAATTGAAAAGTGCTGGACGTATTTATTGTCTTGGATACGCCTGGGATCTCATCTCGCCAGTCCGTGCACTGATCTTCATGGGATAATGCTATTTCACATGCGTACAAAGGTGAGCTGGATAATCTAATATTGCCACAAAGGAAATATGTAACAGTGTGCCACAGGCATTTATACTATTACAATGTTGTGCCACTTTTTATACCACCAAAGAGCAAATTATTATTAGACAAAAAATTGCCACAAAAGTTGTCTACATAACCTTTTGTCTAGCATATCACAAATAAAACTAAATTGTACACGCTTCATATATTCAAATGTGTGCCACAAATTTTGGCCCAAAGCGTTCCTTTCCTTTTGCGCCCTGCCGTGTCCCCGTTCAGCTGTTTACGACCACATATGGGGTGTTTCTGCGAACTACAGAATCAGGGCAATAAATATTGAGTTTTGTTTGAATGTTACCCCTTGCTTTATTACCCGAAAAAATTGATTCAAATGGAAAATTTGCCAAAAAATTGGTGTTTTGGCACCATTTTTATTATTATTTTTCATCCGAGGGGTTGGGTCAAATGTTATTTTTATAGGGCGGATTTTTATGGATGCGGCGATACCTAATGCGTCTACTTTTTTATTTTATTTAGATTTTACACTATATTATTATTTTAGAAACAAAAATAAACAATTTTAGTATCTGCATAGCCTGAGAACTACAGTTTTTTTAATGTTTTGGGCGACTGTCTTATCTAGGGGCTTATTTTTTGCGGGATGAGATGGCAGTTTTATTGGCACTATTTTGGGGTGCATTTGACTTTTTGATCGCTCGCTATTACACTTTTTATTATCTAGGGTGACAAAAAATAGTTTTTTTACATAGTTTTTATTTTATTTTTTTGCTGGCGTTTATCCAAGGGGCTTGGTCAAATGTGATTTTTATAGAGCACATTGTTACGGACGTGGCAATACCTAATATAACAACTTTTTATTAATTTGTGGTTTCAGCTTGACATCATCAACCACCATCAACCAACTTTGAAAAAAAAATTGTGTTTCCACATTCTAAAAGTCATTTTTTTTTTGGCTACTGTCTTATGTAGGGGCTCATTTTTTGTGGGATGAGATGGCGGTTTGATTGGCACTATTTTGGGGGGCATTTGATTTTTGATTGGGGCACGTGTCACACTGAGTGGTGGAGTATTTCTGGATCCCCCTCTTGCAACACACTCTGCACTTTTTTTGGAATCGTCCCTTCTTTTCAGTATGGGGGACCACACCTGGAAAGTGTTGGCCAGGGACGACCCGGGCGCCTCCAGTTCCTTAGGTACTCCGACCTGATCTTTCCCGGTCTGAAAAGATCAGGTCCTTGAGGACTGCCTCATAGAACTGGAGGAAAGTCTCTGTGCTGCCAGCGCATCAGCATAGTACAAAAGCGTTGTACAAGGGAACCTGTACCAAGTAGACTGCAACTTTTTTGTACCATGCCCGGGTTTTGCGCATGCCACTATATGGCGTGAGGACTTGATCAGATAAATCAACTTCTCCCATATACCGATTGTAGTCGACGATACAATCGGGCTTGAGGACCATTGCCGTGGTACCTCACACAGAGACAGGGGAGATGCCGTTACAATGGATTGTGGACAGTACAAGGACATCCCTCTTGTCCTTATATCTGACCAGCAACAGGTTGTCACTGGTAAGGGCACGTGTCTGACCCCTGGGGATAGGTACCTGGAGGGGGTGGGCAGGGAGGCCATGTTGATTTTTCCGCACGGTCCCACAAGCGAACATGGATCTGGCAGCGAGGGCCTGAAACAAGGGAATACTGGTATAAAAGTTATCCACGTATAGGTGGTAACCCTTATCCAGCAGTGGGTGCATAAGGTCCCACACGAGTTTCCCGCTAACACCCAGAGTGGGGGGACATTCTGGGGGTTCAATACGGGAATCTCGTCCCTCGTACACACGATGCACTCTCACAAATGTTGTACAGCTTCACGCCATACCTCGCCCGCTTGGAGGGAATGTGATGGCGGAAAATGAGTCTCCCCTTGAAAGTAATGAGAGACTCATCAACCGCGACTTCCCTTCCAGGTACATAGGCCTGCACAAATGTGGCCCCAAAGTGATCAATGATCGACCGTATTTTATACAGCCGGTCATAGGGGAGACATGCTGAATAATGCAGGCATTTCCGGATGGCCTTAAACCGGGTGCGTGTCATGGCAGTACTGTACAGTGGGGTCTGGTAGATGACGTCCCCACTCCAGTAATGCCTGACACTGGGTTTTTTGACCAGGCCCATGTGCAGCACGAGGCCCCAAAACGTCCTCATCTCGGCTGCACTGACCGGGGTCCAGCCACCAGGCCTAGCCAAAAAGGAGCCCGGGTGTTGAGCAAGGTACTGTTGGGCGTACAGGTTTGTTTGATCCACCATCAGATTCACAAGTGGGTTACTGAAATAAAAAAAGTCAATTTCAGTAAATCCCACTGTGGGAATCTGGATTCCTGGATTGCCAACAAATTCAGGAATCACAGGCTAGTATTCCCCTGGGGTGCAGCAGACTCGTTCACCTGTTGGGGGCTCAGGTGCACTTGGCTGGTGGGCCAGAAGACTAGTACGAGCCCCAGGGCTGCTCGTACTAGTGCAGGCCACAGGGTCCCTAGCATGAGGTTCCTCTGGCTCCGCCTGGCAGCATCTCTGCCGCCTTGGGGGCTTATCATCATCAGATGATGATGAGGAGGATGCGGATGACAAAAGGAACGTGCGGTCATCCGCATCCTCACTTGCGCTCTTGGTGTCGGAGAGCATCTGAGCGTATGCCTCCTCCACGGAGAACATCCTGCGGGCCATGGGAGTGTGTGTTATGTGTGGGGCCTGGTGTTCGCGCACTAAAATACCTAAAATAAAAAATAAAATAAAAACTAACTAAAAAAAAGGAAAAGTGTAAAAAAAAAAACTTGCTGACTAGCAGTACAACGCTGATCAGCGATGGGGTGAGCGATGCTCTAACAGTGGCCGGACGCTAAGAGCGCCAGCCAGTCAGTGCACGCAAGAAAAAAACTTGCCCCCTCAAAAAAATGTGTGGGATGGGGGGCAAGCTGCTGCACCTCTGGGGGGGTCTAGGGTCGGACAACTGAGTGCTGTGGAGCCCAGACACCCAGGTGCAAAAAAAAAAAAGAAAGCTGCTTACTACTGCTGGGGCGCTGGGGCTTCTGCTGGGGCTGCTACTGGGCTGCTCCTGGGGTGCTCCTGAGGTGCTGATGGGGTGCTGATGGGGTGGTCTTGGGGTGCTGCTGGGCTCCTGCTGGCGATCCTCACTCCAGGCGAAGGCAGTGGGCTGTGGACGGGGAGGGAGTTTGCATCTGCCGCCCCCCCTGCCCAGCCGATCAGGAAGGAGATGCCACCAACGCCCTAAAAAGTAAGGATGGTGATTGGTGGTGTATTATAACACCACTGATCTCCATCCTGTTCCGGGTCTTTGGGTCAACGGAGTCCTGAATGACCCGGAAACGCAGCAAACCGGTCTCAATTGACCTGCGGTTTGCTGTGATCGCCGATACGGGGGAGTCACAAGACCCCCCTCGGCATTGTCACAGGATGCCTGCTGAATGATTGCCTGCTGAATGATGCTGAAGGGATCACCCACAATGTCATGCATGCAGCCAATCAGCAGCCAGCCAGCTCTGTGATGTCACAGCTCTATAAATAGCCTCAGCCATCTTTGATTCAGCAATTTTCCAGTGTACTTAGTGCAGGGAGAGACGTCAGCAGGCGCTAGGGACAGTGGTTGAAAAGACTTTAAAACTTTAATTTTGCTGTATAGAAGTTCAGGGGAAGGATAGGGAGGAATCATTCCACAGCATTTATGTTGAACAGGGTTCAGTAGGGTTGGTTACAGCCTGGGTAATAGGAACAATCCTATTGTACCTTGGTACGCTGACTGAGGATCCAAGTTGCCATTATACAGGTCCGTAATTCAAGCAAACCGTTCTTGTTATTGGGGTGCAAGTGCTGTTTAGGGTTTATTACAAGGAAATATTTTTATGTCTTATTTATTGGGCTTGTATTAATGGGAAAAAAGAACTTATTAGCCGTTGTGTGGTGAAGTGAGAAAATTACAGCCCTTTTAGGCGTGTATTAGTGGCAAAAAAATATATATTATTTGCCATTCAGCAGTGCAGTTATCTGTTCTAAAGCTTTATTTGGCATATATAAGAGGAAAATAATAAGGGCCTATTTGCCATTCAGCAGTGCAGTTATAGGTTCCAAAGCCCTTTTTGGTGTGTATTATTGGCAAAAAATATATATTATTCGCCGTTCAGTGGTGCATTTATATGTTCTAAAGCCCTTTTTGGAGTATATCAGTGGCAAAAAATATATATATTTACCGTTCAGCGATGCAGTTATGTGTTCTAAAGCCCTTATCTGCGTGTATTAGTGGCACAAAAAAGTATTTGTTGTTGTGTGGTTAAGTGAGAAAATGACAGCCCTTTTTGGCGTGTATTGGTGGAAAAAATATATATATTTGCTGTTCAGCGGGGCAGTTATATGTTCTACAACCCTTTTTTGCGTGTATTAGTGGCACAAAAAAGTATTTGTCGTTGTGTGGTGAAGTGATAAAATTGCAGCCCTTTTTGGCGTGTATTAGTGGAAAAAATATATATTTGCTGTTCAGCGGTGCAGTTATATGTTCTACAGCCCTTTTTTGCGTGTATTAGTGGCACAAAAAAGTATTTGTCGTTGTGTGGTGAAGTGAGAAAATTGCAGCCCTTTTTGGCGTGTATTAGTGGAAAAAATATATATTTGCTGTTCAGCGGTGCAGTTATATGTTCTACAGCCCTTTTTTGCGTGTATTAGTGGCACAAAAAAGTATTTGTCGTTGTGTGGTGAAGTGAGAAAATTACAGCCCTTTTTGGCGTGTATTAGTGGCAAAAAAAATATATTTGCTGTTCAGTGGTGCAGTTATATGTTCTACAGCATTTTTTGCATGTATTAGTGGCACAAAAAAAAGTATTTGCCATTGTGTGGTGAAGTGAGAAAATTATAGCCCTTTTTGGCATGCAGTAGTGGCAAGAAAATATGTATTTGTCATTCAGTGGTGCAGTTATATGTTCTAAAGCCCTTTTTGGTGTGTATTAGTTGCAATAAAAAAAAAGTATTTGTCGTTGTGGGGTGAAGTGAAAAAATTATAGCCCTCTTTGGCGTGTATTAGTGGCAAAAAATATATATTTGCCGTTCAGCGGTGCAGTTATATGTTCTAAAGCCCTTTAAATGTTTTTGGCGCAGGCACAGGTCGCAGCAGAGTAAGGGGGCATGGCAGCAGGAGTCGCAGCGAGAGGCCAGAGCTCTCTGTGTCATCTAGCGGTCGTTTCTTGACCAGCAACCAAGCGGTTCTTGAATGGTTGACTCGGTCATCCACTTTTTCCCAAGTGGCATCAGATACCCCCAGCCAAGAATCAGTGGGTTTGTCAGATACAACCCTTAGTTGGCATGGACTGGGAGCAGGCCCTGTGCTCTCACCTGTCCTCAACCTGCCTCTGTCCTTTTCTGTTCCCTCAGCCCTAGCATGGCCGGGAGTCAGCAGGGTGGCAGCAGTGGGAGGTCAGGAGCCAAATGTGCCTGGGGTAGACCACCCGCTTCGCAGAAACCCTCTTTGCCCATAAAGTAGTGGTGCAGTGGTTCACGGAAGCAGCGGCGGTAGCAGTCAGTCAGTGCGGACTGTTGGAGGTAAAATCACCTACTTGGCGGTGTGGCAGTTTTTCGTTAAGCCACTGGAGTAGGTGAACATGGCCATTTGTAGAATCTGTGGGCAGAAGATGAAGTGTGGCCAGAGTGCCAATGTTGGCACCATGGCCCTGCATCAACATTTGCAGCGTCACCATAAAGTGGCCTTGGAGAACTGTGGATATGATGTGGTGGTGCAGCCTGCCGCAGCAACTGCTACATCAACCAGTGGCGCACACCCGATTTCAGACAGTGAAGGCTTCACCACCTCAGCTTAATGGATCTGTATGTCCTTCCCATCATCTGCTGATCCTGATGCTCCTGCTCCTACTCCTCGTCAGTCATTCTGTCAGCAACCGATCACTGAAGCGATTGCCTAGAAACAACAGTATGCATGCACTCATCCAACAGCGCAGAAGCTGAATGTGTTCCTTGCCAAGTTGCTGGTGCTGCAGTCCCTCCCTTTCCAAGTGGTGGACTCTGCACCTTTCAGAGAACTGATGGCTTGTGCCGAGTTGAGGTGGAAACTCCCAACCCATCATTTCTTTGCTAAAAAGGCAGTACCAATCCTGCACACGCATGTAGAACAGAAGGTTGGCCAGTCCTTGAGCTTATAAACACTACTCAAACACTATTAATAAACAGGGGAATCCACCTCAAATTGAACCTTAAAACTACGTATATGGATTCGTTAATATATAACTTTTAATAATATTCAATTAAAATAGTTGTGCCCCAAAATAAAGAAATAGAAATATGACAAAAAAATATGCACCAAAACCAGTAGTATGTTTGGATATAGGTGTGCACGGCGGCACTGATAATCCACTGTCCTACCGTACTGACGTCTTGATGTAGTTCAGGGTGGACACTGGTACCGGATACAGCCAGTAAAATCAAGTTTCATTCCTCCCAATATTTGGTTTTGAGAGATACCCTAGGGAAAGGACAGAGCAGAGCCTATCGCGCCCTATAGTAACCCTGTGGTCGTGGTCTGGCCCTATTAGCTAGTTGGATAGTAGCAGCCTCACCACAGGGCACTCGTCCTTAAAAGGGCGACCCCGTCCGGAACCTTACCCTAAGGACTAGATCCTATCACAACCCTGAACTAGAAGTGCTCCCTATTCCCTACACGCATGTTTCATGTTATTCTGAAAACAATCATCAGGGGATCATTATGGGCATAATTTATAGGTTCTAGGGTCCTAATCATATATATTTGAGCCAAAGTACACAGGCTCTAAATCAAAAAAAGTGCCCCAACAAATCAAAAATTCGCAGGGGTTAAGGGTTGTTTGAAAAGTGTAACCCCTTGGGTAGAAGGGTACAAGTTCATACCAAAGATATAACCCTAATTTCGTAGGCGATGTATATACCTGTAGACCATAGGGAAACCCAGAAAAAGGGGGGGGGGACAAGGAGGGTAGGTGGAAGGAGGCATTAGATGTCAGCCCTCTTCATCCTCCTTTATGCAGTATGATACGTGCTGCAGGCGGTGCGGCGCCTGACATAAATGCGCGCCACTATTTAAAGGCTGTCATGTCCCTGGATGCCTCATGAGCACGTCAGCCTAGACGCGGTCACGTGACGCAACGTGCATTGACGCCCATTGAAGACGTCAGACATCCCGTCACCTGACTCCAGGCCAACGGCGCACGCATGCGCAGATAATAGAGACTAGACCGAGGAATCCTGGGAGGAGCTTGCTGACGTAGGATGTTGTCAGCGCTCCCTCCCGCTCACGATGATGTGGGCGGAGTCAGCGCAAGGTCTGCTGGGGGATTGGGACGTATCCCCAGCAACCACACACTGTATATGTATACAGGTATTTAGTGGCTATAGATGGAAATGTAGATTTAGGCAAGGAGGCTGTTCTGTAAATACAGAGCAGTTGATTACGGTGACAAGGTTAGGTTGGGCATATACCCATCCTGAATGGGTTTAAAGACAGCAAATACTTGTTTTAACCCTCACTGGTACTATCAGTTCTTAGAGACATGTAGAGAACAGTATGGTGACTTCAGACTTGGTATTTTATAACAAAGGGGTAGTTTCAAATTGTCAGAGGTCTCATTCAAAAAATATAGAGATCTCATTCAAAAAAATATATATATGCTGGTGGTCCAAAGAACAGCTGACCCACCATCAGATGAAGCAGCTGTAGTTCAATTGTTCATTGAGACCTGTTTGTGCCACTGTTTTTAATCGAAAGATCCATCTGACTTCCCGTTGTAATAGGACTCGGTCCCAATCCCCACCACGTGCAGGGGGTGGGACCAGTTCCATTCCCACAACACTGAGACATGTAGAGTCTCCTCCGTGACTTTCATGCACATGCCTGGACACTGTCGTGTCCTTCTTATTGGTCACATCATTTAGGTGCTCTCCAATTCTTCTCCGCAGTTCACGTTTTGTTTTTCCTATATACTCCATATTGCATCTGCATGTGATCTTATAGATGACCCCTTTACTGCGACAAGAGATAAAATCTAAGATCCGAAAAGAGCGCCGTAGATTTGTGCTCATAAATGTCTTACTCTGCTTTAAAACACCACAGGCCACGCATCCACTACACCTAAAGCAACCCATCGGCTTGCGGTCAAGCCATGTACCTGGGTTGGGTGTTTTGGAGTAGTGGTTGTGGACCAGAAGATCTTTAATATTCTGTCCCCGCCTAAACGTAACCTGTGGATATTCATGGATCTTCTCACGAATATCAGGATCCATGAGCAGAGTGGACCAATGTTTATGTAAGACACTCCTCACTGATTTAGCCATGCTGTCAAATGTGCCGATGAGTCGGATCTTCTGGTCCCCAGAGTCACGTTCTTTTGGGACCAGGAGACCCGTCCATGAGGTAGATTGGGCTTTCTGATAGGCCCTACGTAACACATCATTGGGGTAGCCTCGTGCGTGGAATCTCTCCCGAAGCCTGTTTGCCTGTTTAATAAACTCCTGATTACCAGAGCAATTGCGACGCAGCCTAAGGTATTGGCCCACCGGGATACCCCTTTTAAGGGGTCCCGGGTGACTGCTCGTCCAGTGAAGGACCGAATTGGTGGAAGTCGGCTTACGGTAAATAGTGGTACTTAATTCACCTGAAAGGCCTCTTGAGATGGATACATCCAGAAAAGGTAACGTATCTGTGGCAGTCTCGTATGTAAAACGAAGGCCAATGTCATTGGTATTAAGGCCCTTGGCAAATTGTTGGAAACTCATAGACGAACCATTCCAGATAATGAAGATATCGTCGATATACCTAGCCCATAATAAAATGGGCTCGGTAATCGACGATGATGACTCGTTGAAAACCCTTGTGGACTCCCACCAGCCCAGGAGCAAATTAGCGTACGATGGCGCACAAGAACAGCCCATCGCTGTGCCCCTGAGCTGGTGGTACATCCTTCCACTAAAAAGAAAAAAATTGTGTGTAAGCAAAAAACGTAATAGCCGTAACACAAAATTATTGTGCTCCAGAAATTGCCTACCCCTTGTGTTGAGGAAGTAACAGACCGCCGATAGACCTGCCTCATGAGGAATGGACGAGTATAATGCCTCCACGTCAATGCTGGCGAGTAGGCAATGGTCATCTATAGTAACTCCATCCAGCCTCATGAGGAGGTCCGTCGTATCCCTGGTATAAGACGGCAATGAAACAACAAAGGGCATTAAGATCTGGTCAATGTATACACCAAGGTTTTGACATAAACTACCAATCCCTGATACAATCGGTCTACCTTTCAATGGGGTCGTCCCCTTATGAATCTTTGGTAGACTGTAGAAAGTTGCAGTTACTGGAGAACATGGGTTTAAAAAATCAAATTCCTCGCCTGATATTAACTTGCGAGTCTTAGCGTCAGCCAAAATGCCCCTAAGTTCATACAGGTATCCCTCAGTAGGGTTAGTTGAGAGAACACAGTAATTTCTGGGATCCCGAAGGATCTGTATATTTCTTTATTTTGGGGCACAACTATTTTAATTGAATATTATTAAAAGCTATATATTAACGAATCCATATACGTAGTTTTACAGTCCTTGAGCTTGTCATGTCTGCCAAAGTGCACGGCAGCGCTGACGTCTGGAGCTGTAACTACAGTCAGGGACAATACATGTCCTTTACGGCGCACTGGGATAATATGGTTCCTGCACAGCCACATCAGCAACTTGACCAGGTGACGCCGCTTCTGCCTCCCCGTTCTCACGAAGTTGGTCCTGTGACAATGTCCGCCTTTGCCTCCTCATTCTCGACAGTGTCCTCAGCCTTCACTGCAGGGACAAATCACAGTGCCCTTCCAGCATACCTCAAGTGCAGGGCACGGCAGTGTCCCGCTGTTCTGCACCTCGTTTGCCTGGGCGAACGGAGTCACACAGGGGTGGAACTGTTTAATGTCTTTCATCAAGAAATCGAATCCTGGCTTTCTCCGCGACAACTCAAAATCTGAACCATGGTGAGTTACAACTGGAAGAACATGGTGTCGGCGCTGTGTCAAGGAGGGCTAAGCCGTGCCCCATACATGGCACACGTGTTCAATGTGGTTGTCAAGCGGTTCCTGAAGTCTTGCACTCATCTGCGAGACATCCCAAAAATGGCCAAAAAACTTTGCATGCACTTCAGCCACTCGTACAACGGCAAAGCACACCCTCCTTTAGCTGCAGCGGCAGAACAGCATCCCACAACATAGGCTAATATGCGACGTTTCCACCCGTTGGAATTCCACCCTCAATATTTTGGACCGACAATATGAACAGAGAAAGGCCATAAACGATTTATCGATGATCCAAGCGGGCAGGAGTACTCCCCTGTGTGACTTTGATGTCAGCCAGTGGCAGTTTGCTCAGGCCCTTTGAGGAGGACATGTTATTTGTCAGTTGTCAGGACTACGGGATGGGCAACGTCGTTCCACTGTTTCATGTCCTGGAACACATGCTGGTAAATCTGGCTGGTCAGTGTACTGGTGACATGGCACCTAGATCTCATGGCCACATGAGTCCTATGGGGGCTGAACTGGAGGAGGTGAAGGACAATGGAGCACAAGCAATGTGTAGCGAATTGGGTGGTTTTTATACACAGTTGACAGGAGAGGAGGAGCAGGAGCAGCCAGAGGAGCTACAGGGTGATGAGGAAGATGAGGCAGAGGACCCAGACACACAGTGGCAGTATGCAGTGGAGATGTAGGTAGCAGTCACTTGCACAAAGGGCCCAATGAATGCTCACTTGCTTGCATATTGACAGCTGAATTGTCCCTATTCTGCAGAGGGATGCCTCTGGCTCGCCACCTTGTTGAACACTCGCTGCCGGTTCAAAATGGGGGCCTTTTTTACACCTGCTGAGAAGGAGGACAAACTGAACTACTACAGCGACATCCTATGTAGTCAGTTGGCTGCTGTCTATCTGTGCCATAGTCCATCCTTTCGCAGATCTGACAGAGGGTGTCTGCTATGGCTGCTGTGGCAGGGTGGGGGTGTAGGAGAAGTTTTATCTCCATCAGCAGAAACTTGTCTAGAGTCGCTGATTAGCAGCTTTCTTCACCCGCCTAGTGAAGAAACTACTAACCAGCAGCAGCTAGACCTAGAGCAGGACCTGAACTAGCAGGTGGTGGCATATTGGACAGCACCCTGCCACCCTACATTTAAGACCTGCTGGACTACTGGGCAGCAAAACTGGATTTGTGGCCGCAACTGGCAGAGTTTGCCCTGGAAAAGCTGTCCTGCCCGGCCAGTAGTGTAGCATCAGAGCGGGTGTTTAGTGCGGTGGGGGCCATAGTGACCCCAAGAAGAACTTGCCTGTCCACCCAAAATGTGGAGAGACTGACCTTTGTCAAGATGAATCAGGCGTGGATCAACCAGGATTTCCACCCACCAATGCCTGATGCATCAGACTAGATTATCAATAGTGCCACACCAACACTTTGACAAAAGAGACTGGTTTCTTCTGGCTACCTCCCTCAGCTACTATTCTGATGCTGCCACCTGCCTGATGCCACACATCTTTTGTCAAGTGTTCCTTCTTTCACCCACCATCTTCAGCTGGAACTGGTAGTGCCACCCACCTCCCCACTCTGTCAACTGGTCACTTTGCGGTCTCCTGGTGCTGCTGCCACCTCACCAATCAAGTCTCCTGATTCTGTTGATGCCACCTCCACACTGTCATTGTGCCACCCTATGGCCTTCTCCTGATGCTGCTGCCACCACCTCCACACTCTGTCATTGTGCCACTCTGTGGCATCCAGATGCTGCTGTCACCTCCACACTGTCATTGTGCCACCCTGTGGCCTCCTCCTGTTGCTGCTGCCTCCACCTCCACACTCTGTCATTGTGCCACTCTGTGGCCTCCTCATGCTGATGTCACCTCCACACTGTCATTGTGTCACCCTGTGGTCTCCTCCTGATGCTGCTGACGCCACCTCTACATTCTGTCAGTGTGCCACTCTGTGGCCTCCTGATGATGCTGCTGCCACCTTCACACTCAGTCATTGTGCCATCCTGTAGCCTCCTCCTGATGCTGCTGCTGCCACCTCCACACTGTCATTGTGCCACTCTGTGGTCTCCTCATGGTGCTGCTGCCACCTCCATACTGTCATTGTACCACATTGTGGCCTCCTCCTGATGATGCTGCTGCCACCTCCACACTTTTTCATTGTGCCACTCTGTGGCCTCTTGATGCTGCCACCTCCACACTGTCATTGTGCAACTCTGTGACCTCTTCCTAAAGCTGCTGCTGCCGCCACCTCCACACTCTTTCATTGTGCCACTCTATGGCCTCCTGATGCTGCCACCTCCACACTGTCATTGTGCCACTCTGTGGCTTCCTGATGCTGCTGCTGTCATCTCCACACTGTCATTGTGCCACTCTGTGACCTCTTCCTGATGCTGCTGCCACCTCCACACTCTGTCATTGTGCCACTCTATGGCCTCCTGATGCTGCCACCTCCACACTGTCATTGTGCCACTCTGTGGCTTCCTGATGCTGCTGCTGTCATCTCCACACTGTCATTGTGCCACTCTGTGACCTCTTCCTGATGCTGCTGCTGTTGCCACCTCCACATTCTGCCATTGTGCCACTCTGTGGCCTCCTGATGCTTCTGCTGTTACCTCCACACTGTCATTGTGCCACCCTGTGGCCTCCTCCTGATGCTGCTGCTGCCTCAACCTCCACACTCTGTCATTGTGCCACTCTGTGGCCTCCTGATGCTGCTGTCACCTTCACACTGTCATTGTGCCACCCTGTGGCCTCCTCCTGATGCTGCTGCTGCCGCCACCTCCACACTCTGTCATGTCATTGTGCCACTCTATGACTTCCTGATGCTGCTGCCACCTCCACACTGTCATTCTGCTACTTTTTGGCCTCCTTCTGATGCTAATGCCACCTCCAGACTGTCATTGGGCCACTCTGTGGTCTCCTCATACTGCTTTGACGTCAACACTATGTCATAGGGCCAGCTGTAAGGCCTGCATGGTCCCTACTTTGCATCAGAATTGGCTTATGATTTGGGAGCCAAAAGCAGGAGTGGGTACAAAACACAGGAGACATGCAAAAATTTCATTCACGTGTCATCTCTGTTTTGGATCCACTCCAGTTTTTTTTTTTTTGCTTTAGCAATACTGATGGATCACTGACCAATTGCTGACCGAGTGAAGACAGATGCTCCACAGACAGAATACGTTTTTTGGGGGTTTTGTTCTGAAGGATCAGAGGAAGGGCTAAATAATCAGTGACGTCAACACAAAATTACTGCTGACATCGACTTCACTTTGTCGGGGGGGCTCTACTTGTATAAGCGTTTAAAAGAACAGGTTCTGTAGAAATCTACATGCTCTTTCATGCAATAGTAGGATCTTGGGCCTCTGCACGGTTATTTATACCTGGCGCTAACATTGACCTGTAAGGCTGAGTTCACACTTAAGTTATTTGGTCAGTTTAGGTCCCGTAACTGCCCAAATAACTGTGATGCTAAGAGCGACACCTGTCATCTACATATCATGTTGACTCACAGTATTATTTCACTACCACAGCAGAATCCCTATGTGTATTATTGCAAGACACAGTGTTTTACACCACTAAAAAAGCCCCTCTGCAGCCAGGAAATAGACGCTCTTTAATGCAATTCGCCACAAATAAATTTGATCAAACCAAATTTTTGCTGAAAATTCGCGAACTGGCCGAATCGAATTTTTGTGAAATTCACTTATCTCTACTGGTAACACCCAGTTGTGCCTAACAGTGGCGAATGGCGCATAAAGTCATAAGAATAGATGCTCTAAATTGTTACTACAGTACATGGGGCAGTAATTACTATAACAGATATGGAAGGAGGGGTTAAAGTTTCTTTTTATATTTACTTCATACATCTTTATGTTTAGTTTTTTTGTTGTTTTTTGGCTTGTAGAAAGCTATGATTTCCATGTGTTTTTTGCAAGACATTTTTTAAGCATTTTGGTTATGCTTTTTCCATATAATAAAAAATTATGGAAACATGCTAAAAAAATACACCATACCTAGATCATTCTCCTCTAGGCATGGCATTTAAAATACTTTTTTTCCTATGGAGCCTTGCTTGAAAAATAAGTAGCCATTCATCAATGTGTTTCTTCAGTAATAAACAGTACCCTTTCCCTCCTCTGAACTGTGTCTAAGGCATTTTATCCAGTCAACCAGTACCCTGCTCTGTATGGGTGAGGATCAAGAAACAACTGTCTGCAAATTAGTTTTTCTGGTTTGGCTGGTCTAATCTAATTTGATTACTTTTTCCCATGGAGTATTGCAAGTGTCCATATAGCACCAACCCACCCACCCACATTAAGCTACAGTGCCTAGTAAAAGTATTCATACCATTTTTTCAAATTACACCCACAAACTTAATTGCATTGTATTGGGATTTTATGAGATTGACTAACGCAAAGTAGCAAGTACTGTATGTGTGAGATGAAAAGAAAATGACACATGGTTTTCAACATTTTTATAAACAAAAGTCTGAAAAGTGTGGCGTGCATCTGTATTCAGTCCCCTGTACTCTAATACCCCTAAATAAAATCCAGTGTGAACAATTGCCTTCACAGGTCACCTAATTAGTAAAGAGATTCCACTTATGTGTAGTTTATGTTCAGTATCACTACAGCTGTTCTGTGAAGGCCTCAGAGGTTTGTGAGAGAACATTAGTGATCAAATAACATCATGAAAACCAAAGAACATATCAGACAGGTCAGGAAGAAAGTTGTCGAGAAGTGTAAAGCAGGGTTAAGATATAAAAAAAAATATCCCAAGCTCTGAACATCTCACGAAGCACTGTTCAATCCATCGTCCAAAAATGGAAGTATGGCACAACTGCAAACCTACCAAGACATGGCCGTCCGTCTAAACTGACAGCTAAGAGGCTCATGGTCACTTTGGAGATGCTGCAGAGATCCACAGCTGAGGTGGGAGAATCTTTCTACAGGACAACTATTAGTTGTGTATTCAAAAATCTGGCCTTTATTGAAGAGTAGCAAGCCATAAGAAGTCTCGTTTGCAATTTGCCACAAGCCACGTAGAGGACACAGCAAAACTGTGAAAGAAAGTGCTCTGGTCAGATGAGACCAAAGTTGAACTTTTTGGCCTAAATACAAAACTGTATGTGTGGCAGAAAACTAACACGGCAAATCAACTTGAACACAACATCCCCACGGAAAAACATGGTGCTGGCATCCTGCTGAGGGGATGCTTCTCTTTCGCAGGGACAAATAAGCTGGTCACATTTGATGGGAAGATGGATGCAGCTAAATACAGGACAATCCTGGAGGAAATCCTGGTAGAGGCTGAAAAAGACTTGAGACTGAGGCGGAGGTTCATGCAGCCAGAGCTACAATGGAATGGTTTAGATCAGGGATGCTCAACTTTCGGACCTCCAGCTGTTGCCAAACTTCAACTCCGAGAATGCCCTAATAGCTGTAGGCTGTCCAGGCATGCTAAGAGTTGTAGTTTTGCAACAGCTAGAGGGCTGCAGGTTGGGCATCCCTAGTTTAGATCAAATCATATTTATGGCCCAATAAAAGTCCAGACCTAAATGCGGGATCGGGACAAGGTATTTTGGTGCCCTAAGCAGAGTAGGCAAATTGCGCTCCTAATACCCCCCCCCCCCCCAATCAATTTAAAGTGACCGTACTTTCTACTAAAGAAACTCATTTTAAAAGATGGTGTTATGGATATAACAAATCTAAATCCAGTAACTTACAGGTGATGTCTCTACTGAGTTAAGATGTCCACTTTTATTCTTTTCTCTATTTGGTCCAGACTATCATGTGCAGAGCCATGTTTAGTCAGAATTAGAGATGCGCAAACACCTGGAAGTTCGGGTTCGGAAAGTTCGGCCGAACTTCCCGAAAATGTTCGGGTTCGGGATCCGAACTCGACCCAAACTTTATCCCGAACCCGAACCCCATTGAAGTCAATGGGGACCCAAACTTTTAGGCATTAAAAAGGCTGTAAAATAGTCCAGGAACGGGCTAGAGGGCTGACAAAGGCAGCAAAATGTAGGTAAATCCCCTGCAAACAAATGTGGATAGGGAAATTAATTAAAATAAAATTTAACCAATATCAATTGAAAAGAGGTCCCACTGCAAGGAATCATGCGTCATATCACCCACCACTGGAGAAGGCCACTTTCAGTTATTTCGGACCCAGCACCCAGACAGAGGAGAGCGGTCCCACAGCAAGTAATCATGCATCATTTCACCACCACTGGAGAAGGCCACTTTCAGTTATTTCGGCCCATCACCCAGACCGAGGATACAGGTCCCACAGCAAGGAATCATGCGTCATATCACCCACCACTGGAGAAGGCCACTTTCAGTCATTTCGGACCCAGCACCCAGACAGAGGAGAGAGGTCCCACAGCAAGGAATCATGCGTCATATCACCCACCACTGGAGAAGGCCACTTTCAGTTATTTCGGACCCAGCACCCAGACAGAGGAGAGCGGTCCCACAGCAAGTAATCATGCATCATTTCACCACCACTGGAGAAGGCCACTTTCAGTTATTTCGGCCCATTACCCAGACCGAGGATACAGGTCCCACAGCAAGGAATCATGCGTCATATCACCCACCACTGGAGAAGGCCACTTTCAGTTATTTCGGACCCAGCACCCAGACAGAGGAGAGAGGTCCCACAGCAAGGAATCATGCGTCATATCACCCACCACTGGAGAAGGCCACTTTCAGTTATTTCGGACCCAGCACCCAGACAGAGGAGAGAGGTCCCACAGCAAGGAATCATGCGTCATATCACCCACTACCGGAGAAGGCCACTTTCAGTTATTTATGCCCCACCACCCAGACAGAGGAGAGAGGTCCCACAGCAAGGAATCATGCGTCATATCACCCACCAATGAGGAGGCCACTTTCAGTTATTTATGCCCCACCACACAGACAGAGGAGAGAGGTCCCACAGCAAGGAATCATGCGTCATATAACCCACCACTGGAGAAGGCCACTTTCAGTTATTTCGGACCCAGCACCCAGACAGAGGAGAGCGGTCCCACAGCAAGTAATCATGCATCATTTCACCACCACTGGAGAAGGCCACTTTCAGTTATTTCGGCCCACCACCCAGACAGAGGAGAGAGGTCCCACAGCAAGGAATCATGCGTCTTTAGCTGAGTAGAGGTTTCTCCGGAACTCGCATAGAAATGAATAAAGCGGCTGCACGCACGTGCGACTGTCCGCTCCATTCATTTCAGGGGAGCAGCAACGGTCTACAAGGGGTATGCGACCCCATGCTCATGATCGTTCGGGGTCCCAGCTGTAGCACCCCCAATGATCTGATAGTTCTACCCCTGTAAGTTTGTGGGTGTAACGTGAAAAAATGAGGAAAAGTTCAAGGGGTATGAATACTTTTTCCTGTGTAGCACAAGCCAATAAATCGGGTTCTATATGTGAATCCACCCTAACAGTGGTTCTATAAAAATGTCCCTGACACCATAAAACCATAATTCTGCTGTTTGAGAATCAGACTTTAAAATTGTAATCTTCCAGCTGTTGCAAAACTACAACTCCCAGCATGCCCGAACAGACTACAGGTATCAGCCTACAGCAGGACATTGTGGGAGTTGTAGTTTTACAACAGCTGGAGGGCCGCAGTTTGAGGATGCCTGCCCTAAACATTGCACTTTTTTTCAGTCAATTTTTTTTTAATATGTTTTCTGGAATGTTTCATCAGGATGCTGAAAAACATGTTAAAATTTGTATGTTTGAACGTACTCAAATTGACAGTATGTACATTTTATACACAAATTGTTATCTGCCTTGGTAGAGCTATACTGTTGTATCATCTATTCACAATAGGAATCCCATATTCCTTGTATGTACTGTAAATCTGCATTATCCTATTAAGCACCTGGTTATATGGTCTCATGATGCCAAATTGGCTCTTAGCTTCCTTGCTTATGCTGTTTCTCTAGTGGGCCTGAGAGTTATGTTCCTTTTTGAATAGCCAGAAACCTAAAGACACATTTTCATCATGTTTCTGCTGAAGAATGCTTAGCAGCTCCCAACCATTCTGATATATTACCCATACCAACGTCTCTTGCTTGAGGCTTTTTAAAGTACTGGCTCATAAGAAAATTATAAATAATTTAGCAAACCTAGCCACAAATGATAGCAGGTGTTATTTTTCCTTTCGATGGCGGCACGGTATATTTCATGACACAGCTAAAGCAAATTATAAACTATGTGGAGTAATTTGACTTTTTTGCTTCTTCAATCAGCTGCTCAGGAGACATTTTTCTCATAAATTGAACTGATGAAGGAGAATGGGCAGACATGAATAATTTACCATTTCAAATACTCTTGAGAAATGATATCAAATTAAAATATTTAAATAACAAAATAAGTATAGACGTCACAAGAGAGGAAATAAATGGTAGAAAAATACATGTAATCCAACACTTGTAGAACCAGACAACTGCTGAATGATTGGGCTTTCCAAAATATATTTTCCTTCAAAAATAGAGAAAATAGGTATTAAGCTGTATACAGTATGAAATTACTATTAGATATTGCAAATGTGTAATATGGTTCCCATAGACATCCATAGCCCATAATGTGCCCTATCTGCTTTAATTCCATACAGAAACCTGGCTGCTAAGAGACTTTCCAGTGGTGTAGAACACTGTTCCTTGCAGTAACACGCATAGGGAGTCTGCTTTGGTAGTGAAATAATACTGTGAGTCCGTATGACATGCAGATGACAGGTGTCGCTCTTAGAATCACTGCACACTTCACTTATTTGGGCAGTCACTGGGCCAAAACTGACCAAATAACTCAAGTATGAACTCAGCCTTACAGGTCAATGTTTGGGTCCATTCACACGTCCGCAACTTGGGTCTGGATCCGTTCCGCAATTTTGAGGAACGGGTGCTGACCCATTCATTTTCAATGGGTCCAGAACGGATGCGGACAGCACACTATGTGCTGTCCGCATTTCTAGAGTCGCACTTCTGGATCCGCAATTCTGTTCTCAAAAAAATAGAACAAGTCCCATTCTTGTCCTATTCTATTATAGTGCTAACTATGGCTGCGGCCTGTGAAATGCGGAACGCACATTGCTGGTGTCTGTATTTCGCACATCTGCAAAACACCTACGGACGTCTGAATGGACCCTTAGCATCAAGAATAAGTACACTCCTTTTACACCTTTGTCAGCTGATTCCACATAGATGTAAACAGAACCTGTTTTATTAAACGCTTAAACAAGTAGAGCCCCCACCAACAGAGTAGAGAGGGTGTCAGCAGTAAGTTTGCGTTGACGTCACTGATTATTTTGCTCTTCCTCTTAGAATAATAACCCCCAAAAAAGGAACCTGTCTGTGAAGAATCCACCTTCACTCGGTCAGCATTTGGTCAGTATTGCTAATGCCAAAAAAAAACAGGAGTGGATCCAAAACAGAGATGACACGTGAATGGAATATTTGCATGTCTTCTGTGTTTTGTATTGGCTCCCAGATGTGGGAGCCAATATTCTGCACAGGGGTGTGCTCTGCTGGGTGGTAAAAAGGGGAAGGTGCCGGTTGTTTTAGTCTTGTTGGGGATTGTGTGTCTCCCCTGAGAGGAAGGGTTGTCAACAGTCGAGTCCGGTCTTTTTTGTCTTGTCTTTCTGTGTACCGTGTCTCTGTTGCCCGGAGAATATACGCCCCCGCAGCTGGTGGCTGAGGTGTATGAAGGGAGACCGCGGGGGCCGCAGCTGCAAGGGGAGTGACATCACGATATTGGAATGTGTGATAGCGAGTACAATGTCTGCAATACTGAGAGATAATAAAAGGCGATGTGTGTGAGGAACTGAGTGTGCGTGTATGAAGCTCCAGAAAATGTTATTTGTTAATAAGTTCAAAGACTTATGTGTGTTAATGTATGGGAAATGTTCCTTTATGTCTGTCTGTTTCTATGTCTGTGACTTGTTATGTCTGTGTGGACCATGAATCTGACCTTGTGTCACACAGCCAAGTGAGAAAAAGCATGTAGGGAAATAAAGGGTGGCTGAAAGATAACAAACTCACAGAACAGGCAGAAATCTGGCTGTGAGTAGTGAGGAAAGTGTATAGAGGGGGTGTAGAGAGACAGAGAAAGTCAGATTATGAATGGTATCATGATAACTAGTGATAAGCGAGCACCAAAGTGTTCGGGTGTTCGGGAACTCGGTCCGAACACATAGCAATATTCGTGCGCTCGGCCGAGCACCCGAGTATAATGGAAGTCAATAGGAGACAACCAGGCACACCCTGCTCGGATGAGGGGAGGGTGCCTGGTCCATTGCAAAAGGTCAGAAAGTGACAGAAACACCACCGAAATGGATCTGGAACAGCATGGGGACAATGTCTGGGTGCATCTTAGACTCCAATGTCACTGCTGGGAACCATATTGTCCCAGTTGTCCGCCACTTTTACATAGCAACAAAATCATGTCCAAAATCCCGTCCCCACAAAAAAAACTGAAAAAAAAACATTTTTAGAGGTAAAATTGTTAGGAAACATTGTTTCCTGTATATTCAATTATATATACAGTGCAAATGCTACCAAAAATTACAAGGAAGAAGCTCTCCGATGCAGCCTGTATACCACATAAAGGAGGGCCTCATTCACATAGTGCTACAATTGTTCAGGTACACTGCTGCACTCATAAAGCCTATGCACTAAGTGAAAGGGCTGGCAAAAATGACAAGGAATTGGCAATCCAATACACCCTTTATTACAAATAAAGGAGGGCATCATTCACACCCTTGAAAAATTATCATTGATGGCCTGCTGGTGACCCTCAAAAACATTTAGAGCAAGGGCCTGCCGGATACCCTCTAAAACATTATGGCTAAGGGCCTGAAGGTGAGCGGACCCTATAAAAAATTGTAGTGAGGGCCTGAAGGTGAGCGAACCCCATAAAACATTGCAGTGATGGTCTACAGATGAGCAGACAGTATAAAACTTCAGAGGTGAGGGCCTGAAGGTGAGCAGACCGTATAAAACATTGGAGACGAGGGCCTGAAGGTGATCGAACTCCATAAACACTGCAGCAATGGCCTAAAGATGAGCAGACCATATAAAACATTAGGTGAGGTGAGGATCTGAAGGTGATAAAGCCCCATAAAATATTGCAGTAATGGCCTACAGGTGAGCAGACCGTATAAAACTTTGGGGGTGAGGGACTGAAGGTGAGCAGACCCCATAAAACATTGCAATAATGGCCTAAAGATGAGCAGACCATATAAAACATTAGAGGTGAGGGCATGAAGGTGATCAAGCCCCATAAAACATTGCAGTAATGGCCTACAGGTGAGCAGGCCGTATAAAACATTAGAGGTGAGGGCCTGAAGCAAACCCTACAAAACATTGTAGTGAGGGCATATATAGTCTGTATGGAAGAGGATGCAGAGGAGGAGAAGGATGAGAAAACAAGATTCAAACATATACCCTTTTTTTGCGGGGAAAGGGGTGCATCTAAATCTTGTGGATTGAGTACATTATAAAGAATACATTTAAATTGCGTTTCTGTTCCTCATTAGTTCAGCTTTCCTCTGGTGGAGTGGAGACGTCAGGTGCAATCCAGGCCTTGTTCATTTTTATCTGAGTCAACCTGTCAGTATTGTCAGTGGACAAGCGGATACGCTTATCTATTATAATGCCACCACCAGCAGCACTAAATACAAGCTCAGACAATACGCTGGCAGCAGGGCAGGCAAGCACCTCCAAGGCGTAGAGCGCAAGTTCGTGCCACGTGTCCAGCTTGGACACCCAGTAGTTGTAAGGCACTGAGGGATCATTTAGGACGCTGACACGGTCCTCAATGTATTCCTTCACCATCTTCCAAAACTTTTCTCTCCTTGTAGCACTAGGCCGCTTTTCAGGGTGAGGTTGCTGGCGGGGTGTCATTAAAGTGTCCCATGCCTTGGAAAGTGTTTCCCTGCCTCTGTTGGAATTATTGTGTGTTCCCCTTGTCTCCCTTTCTCGGTTGCCTAAGGAAGTACGGACTCTGGCAGCAGCATTGCCAGATGGAAAATTTTGGAGAAATCTGTCAACAAGTACCTTCTGGTATTGCACCGTTTTACTTGTCCTCTCCACCACAGGAATGAGAGATGAAAAGTTCTCTTTGTAGTGGGGGTCGAGAAGAGTGAACACCCAGTAATCTGTGTTACCTAAAATGCATATAACGTGAGGGTCGCGGGAAAGGCAGTCTAACATGAAGTCAGGCATGTGTGCCAGAGTACCAACAGGCAAGACATCGATGTCAACTTCAGGATGACTCTCCATACCCTCCTCCACCTCCTCTTCTGCCCATCCACGCTGAACAGATGGAATTAATGTTCCATGGGTACTAGCCTCTGTAGCAGAGGCAAATGTCTCCAGCTCCTCCTCCTCTTCCTCCTCTTCATGGCCCAATTCGCACTGAGAAGACGAACTGGGGGAGGTCTGGCTATCACCCTGTGTCATCTTCCCCCCCATTACCTCGTCTGCAACATTAAAAGCATCTTCCTTAATTGTGAGCAGCGATAGTTTGAGTAGACACAGCAGTGGGATGGTTACGCTGATAATAGCATTATCGCTAGCAATGTCAAAAACATAAAATTTTCTGTTCGCAAACTGCGAGCGTGAATTTCCGCAAATTTTCGCAAACGGGCAAACCGGGCGAACCGCCATAGACTTCAAAAGGCAGGTGAATTTTAAAACCCACAGGGACTCTTTCTGGCCACAATAGTGATGGAAAAGTTGTTTCAAGAGGACTAACACCTGGACTGTGGCATGCCGGAGGGGGATCCATGGCAAAACTCCCATGGAAAATTACGTAGTTGACGCAGAGTCGGGTTTTAATCCATAAAGGGCATAAATCACCTAACATTCCTAAATTGTTTGGAATAACGGGCTTTAAAACATCCAGTGTGTGTATACGATCAGGTATGATGTTGTATTGATCAGGTAGTGTAAGGGTTATGCCCGCTTCACAGTGACAGACCAAACTCTGACAGACCAAACTCCAAACAGTCCATTTGCACAACCGCAAACTCCCCATTTGCACAACGTTGGATACCAAGCTAGCCATGTCCTGTTCCTTGTCCTTACTGACGTGATTGAAGGTCTATTCCTCCACCCAGCCACGTACAACACCAAGGGTCCCCGAAAGGTGACAACAAGCCCCCTTGGATGCCTGCTGTGGTTGGTCTTCCACCTCCTCAAAACCACCTTCCTCCTCTTACTCCTCTTCTGCAGACTCCTCTCTCTGCGTTGCTGCAGGTCCAGCAATCGACGACGACAAGGCTGCTTCTGGTGGTGATGGTGACCGCAACTTTTTCTCTTCATGCTCATCTACGGCCTGATACAGCACTCTTCGCAGGGCACACTCCAGAAAAAACGCATATGGGATGAGGTTGATGATGTTGTCTTGGGTTTGACTGACCAGGTTTGTCACCTCAGCAAAAGGACGCATGAGCCTACAAGCCATTGTGCATGAGCATTCAGTAACACGTCCAAAAAATACCCAGCTCCGCAGAGGCTGTCCTCTTTTTTGAAAATTAAAAAAATCTGTTCTTACCAGTTTAACCGCTACAGGACCACCTAACGCAGGGATGCGTCCTGCGGGCGGTCCTGTAGCTCTGAGATGACACGTCGGCACGTCATCTCGTGAGAGCCGAGATTTCCTGTGAACGCGCGCGCGTGCGCCGCGCGTTCACAGAGAAGCGTGGCACGGCAGTTAGGCTACAGCCTGCCAGCGATGATCCATCGCTGGCAGGCTGTAGATGCGAATAAAATCGCATCAAACAGCTATATCAGACGCTGTTTTGTGAACAGCGTCTGATATAGCTGCTACCTGGTCCTCTGGTGGTCCCATTTGCTGGGATCGACCACCAGAGGACCAGGTAACACAGTAAAAGTTGCACCAAACACTACACTAACCCCCCACCCCCCTCACCTATTAACCCCTTGATCACCCCATCTAGACCCCCTGATCACCCCCCTGTCATTGATCACACCCCTTGTAAGGCTCCATTCAGACGTCCATATGTGTTTTGCGGATCCGTGGATTCACGGATCCGATCCGCGGATCCGATCCGCAGATCCTCAAAACACGGACACCGGCAATGTTCTTTCCGCATTTTGCAGATCCGCACATTGCCAGAACTATATAGAAAATGCTTTTTGCGGAACGGAAGTGCAGACCCGGAAGCGCTGATCCGTAATTCCGGATCCGAGCGGGACAAAGTCTGTCCCCATAGAAATTAATGGGTCCGCAATTTCGTTCCGCAAACAGAATTTCGGATGTGTGAATGGGGCATAAGGGTCCCTTATCACTGCCAGTTAGTTAGCTACTTGTTAGGTAGCTAGCGCCCAGCCCACCGCACCGCAGTCACTGATTTTGGCAGAGATTTTTTCATCCACATTGACCGATGCGAATGAAAAAATCTGTGCCGTTCATTTTTATTTTTTTTTCAGCTCAGAGGCTGAACGTAAAAAAAAAATCTCATTACCCGTATGCTCAATATAAGGAGAATCGCAGAAACTCCTAATGCTGGCCATACGTGTAATGATTGCGGAGACCCTCAAATGCCAGGGCAGTACAAAAACCCCACATGTGACCCCATTTTAGAAAGAAGACACTCCAAGGTATTCCGTGAGGGGTATGGTGAGTTCATGCAAAATTTTATTTTTTGTCACAAGTTAGTGGAATATGAGACTGTAAAAAAAAAAAAAACAATTTCCGCTAACTTGTGCCAATTTTTTTTTTTTTCGGTGAACTCGCCATACCCCTCACAGAATACCTTGGGGTGTCTTCTATCCACAATGGGGTCACTTGTTGGGTATTTATACTGCCCTGGCATTTTAGGGGTCCTAAAGCGTGAGAATCCAAATGCGTAAAAATGGCCTGTGAAATCCTAAAGGTACTCATTGGTTTTAGGGGCCCTTTGCGCATCTTGGCTGCAAAAAAGTGTGACTCATGTGGTATCGCCATACTCAGGAGAAGTAGGGCAATGTTTTTTGGGGTGTATTTTTACATATACCCATGCTGGGTGTGAGAAATATTGCTGTAAACGACAACTTTTTAAATTTTTTTATTCAAAGTTGTCAATTTACAGAGATATTTCTCTCACCCAGCATGGGTATATGTAAAAATAAACCCCAAAACACATCGCCCTACTTCTCCTGAGTACGGCGATGCCACATGTGTGACACTTTTTTGCAGCCAAGATGCGCAAAGGGGCCCAAATTCCAACGAGTACCTTTTAGGAGGGCATTTTTATGCATTTTCTTCTCACGCTTTAGGGACCCTAAAATGCCAGGGCAGTATAAATACCCCACTTGTGACCCCATTTTGGAAAGAAGACACCCCAAGGTATTCGCTGAGGGGCATAATGAGTCCATGAAAAATTTAACTTTTTCTCAAAAGTTAGCGGAAAGGGAGGCTTTGTGAGAAAAAACAATAAAAAATCAATTTCCACTAACTTGTGCCAAAAAAAATCTTCTATGAACTCGCCATGCCCCTCATGGAATACCTTAGGGTGTCTTCTTTCCAAAATGGGGTCACATGTGGGGTATTTCTACTGCCCTGGCATTTTAGGGGCCCTAAAGCGTGAGAAGAAAAATGCGTAAAAATGCCCTCCTAAAAGGTACTCATTGGAATTTGGGCCCTTTGCGCATCTTGGCTGCAAAAAGTGTCACACATGTGGTATCGCCGTACTCAGGAGAAGTAGGGCAATGTGTTTTGTGGTGTATTTTACATATACCCATACTGGGTGAGAGAAATATCTCTGTAAATTGACAACTTTGAATAAAACAATTTAAAAAGTTGTCATTTACAGCGATATTTCTCACACGCAGCATGGGTATATGTAAAATACACCCCAAACACATTGCCCTACTTCTCCTGAGTACGGCGATGCCACATGGTGACACTTTTGCAGCCTAGATGCGCAAAGGGGCCCAAATTCCAATGAGTACCTTTAGGATTTCACAGGGCATTTTATGCATTTGGATTCTCACACTTTAGGGGCCCCTAAAATGCCAGGTGAGTATAAATACCCACATGTGACCCCATTTTGGAAAGAAGACACCCCAAGGTATTCCGTGAGGGGCATGGTGAGTCCACAGAATTTTTATTTTTGGCACAAGTCAGCGGAAAGTGATTTTTTTTTTTTAATTTTGTTTTTACAAAGTCTCATATTCCACTAACTTGTGACAAAAATAAAATTTTACATGAACTCACCATACCCCTCACAGAATACCTTGGGGTGTCTTCTTTCCAAAATGGGGTCACATGTGGGGTATTTATACTGTCCTGGCATTTTAGGGGCCCCTAAAGCGTGAGAAGAAGTCTGGAATCAAATGCGTAAAAATGCCCTGTGAAATCCTAAAGGTACTCATTGGTTTTAGGGCCCTTTGCGCATCCAGGCTGCAAAAGTGGCACACATGTGGTATCGCCGTACTCAGGAGAAGTAGGGCAATGTGTTTGTGGTGTATTTTTACATATACCCATACTTTGTGTGAAAAATATCTCTGTAAACTGACAACTTTGAATAAAACATTTTATACAAAGTTGACAATTTACAGAGATATTTCTCTCACCCAACATGGGTATATGTAAAAATGCACCCCAAAACACATTGCCCTACTTCTCCTGAGTACGGCGATACCACATGAGTGACACTTTTGCAGCCTGGTGCGCAAAGGGGCCCAAATTCCAATGAGTACCTTTAGGATTTCAGGGCATTTTATGCATTTGGATTCTCACACTTTAGGGCCGCCTAAAATGCCAGAGTGAGTAAAATACCCCACAAATGACCCCATTTCGGAAAGAAGACACCCCAAGGTATTGCCGTGAGGGGCATGGTGAGTCCATCTGAGATTTTTATTTTTTGGCACAGAAGTCATCAGAAATTGAAACTTTTTTTTAATTTGTTTTACAAAGTCTCATATTCCACTAACTTGTGACAAAAATGAAATGTTACATGAACTCACCATACACCTCACAGAATACCTTGGGGTGTCTTCTTTCCAAAATGGTGTCACATGTGGGGTATTTATACTGTCCTGGCATTTTAGGGGCCCCTAAAGCGTGAGAAGAAGTCTGGAATCCAAATGCGTAAAAATGCCCTGTGAAATCCTAAAGGTACTCATTGGTTTAGGGCCTTTGCGTATCCAGGCTGCAAAAGTGGCACACATGGTATGCCGATTCAGGAGAAGTAGGGCAATGTGTTTTGGGGTGTATTTTTATATATACCCATACTTTGTGTGAAAAATATCTCTGTAAACGACAACTTTTAAAATTTTTTATACAAAGTTGACAATTTACAGAGATATTTCTCTCACCCAACATGGGTATATGTAAAAATACACCCCAGAACACATTGCCCTACTTCTCCTGAGTACGGCGATACCACATAAGTGACACTTTTTTGCAGCCGGGGTGCGCAAAGGGGCCCAAATTCCAATGAGTACCTTTAGGTTTTACATGGCGGCTCACAATTTAGCCCCGCCCAAAATGCCAGAACAGTAAATACACCCCACAAATGACCCCATTTCGGAAAGTAGACACCCCAAGGTATTGACTGAGGGGCATAGTGAGTCCGTCTGAGATTTTTATTTTTTTTTTGCCAGAAGTTATCAGAAATTGAAACTTTTTTTTTTTTCTCAGAAAGTGTCATTTTCCGCTAACTTGTGAAAAAAAATGAAATGATACATGAACTCACCATGCCCCTCCGCGAATACTTTGGGGTGTCTTCTTTCTAAAATGGTGTCATTTGGGGGGTATTTATACTATCCTGGCATTCTAGCACCTGAAGAAACATGACAGGAGCTCAGAAAGTCAGAGCTGCTTCAAAATGCCAAAATTCACTTTTTTGCACCATAGTTTGTAAACGCTATAACTTTTACCCAAACCAATAAATATACACTTATTGGACTTTTTTTTTTATCAAAGACATGTAGAACAATAAATTTAGAGAGAAATTTATATAGAAATGTAGTTTTTTTTTAAAAATTTTACAACAGAAAGTGAAAAATGTCATTTTTTTGCAAAAATGTCGTTAAATTTGTATTAATGGCAAAAAAAGTAAAAATGTCAGCAACAATGAAATACCACCAAATGAAAGCTCTATTAGTGAGAAGAAAAGGAGGTAAAATTCATTTGGGTGGTAAGTTGCATGACGGAGCAATAAATGGTGAAAGTAGTTTAGTGCGGAATTGTAAAAAGTGGCCTGGTCATTAAGGGTGTTTAAGCTAGGGGGGCTGAAGCGGTTAATCTCTGTTTTGTCCCCTATCAGGGGCCGGTGTATGGAATAAATTTTAGGAATTGGGAGATGGAACAAGATGATTGGTCGGTCCTCTTACTTCCAATTTGGGGCACTGCACGTGCGCCGCTCAATGTACTGTGCCACCAATACAAATAGTGTGAACTACTATTCTTACCATTTTTCTCTTTGTTAAGTCCCCAATTAGGGGATGTGTATTGAATTGAATCCTTGCATGGGGAGCTTACTCTGTCCGCTTCCTTCTAATTTTGGGCACTTGCAATGGAATTTGCCACCAATGCAACTAGTGTTAACTAAGTACTATTCGTTTCAGTTTAATCTCTGTTTTGTACCTTATCAGGGCCATGGCCGATGTAGTGAATAGATTTTTGGGACCGGAAGATGGAAAAAGACCCATGCTCGGTCCGCTTCGTTTGAATTGTAGGTCAGTGCGTGTGCGCCATGCAATGTACTGTGCCACCCTATATGAGTGGTGGGCAGTGGGCACAGTACAGTCTGTGGGCCAGACACACCCTGTCAGGCAACTGCAATTATATTAAGGGGTAACAATTAAATGACTTTTTTATCTGCAAGGTACTGTGCCACCCGATATGAGTGGTGGACACTGGCAGTGGGCACAGTACAGTCTGTGGGTTTGACACACACTGGCAGGCAACTGCAATTATATTAAAGAGTAAAAATTAAATGACTATTTTATCTGCAAGGTACTGTGCCACCAGATATGAGTGGTGGGCACTGGCAGTGGGCACAGTACAGTCTGTGGGCCTGACACACACTGGCAGGCAACTGCAATTATGTTAAAGGGTAAAAATTAAATGACTTTTTTATCTGCAAGGTACTGTGCCACCCTATATGAGTGGTGTGCACACAGTACAGTCTGTGGGCCTGCGGCCTCTCACACACAGGCAGGCAACTGCAATATATATATAGAAAAAATAAATAAAAGCAGACTGATGTACCAGCCCAAAAAAGGGCTTTTTGGGGTGCTGTCAGGACGCTGTCGTTACAGCAGATGAGTCTTTGAGGACTGGAGTGGACACAGAACACTGCCCTAGCTAACACTTTCCCTATTAATTCAGCAGCAGCAGCACTCTCCCTGCTCTAACTAACACTGCAGCTTCAGAATGAATCTAAGGCCACATTCACACATCCGCAATTTTGTCCGCATCCATTGCCCAGAACTTCCGGGTTTCGGCCCCGAAACATTCGGCTGCGGCTCCGCAAAAGATAGAGCATGTCCTATTCTTGTCCGCAAACTTCGGACAAGAATAGGCATCTCTATGGAGAGTGCCGGCATGGTGTGTTGCGGATCCGCAATTTGTGGATCCGCAACACACTACGGACGTATGAATGGGGCCTAAGCGGGATGCTGTCCTTGCTTTTTGATAGGAGGTGGGAGGGTCTGGGAGGGAGGGTATGCTGATTGGCTGGAATGTGTCTGCTGACTGTGTGGTACAAGGTAAAAATTTGCTCAATGATGACGTATAGGGGCGGACCGAACGTTGCATATGTTTGCCCGCCACGGCGAACGTAAACATGCGATGTTCGGCGGGAACTGTTCGCCGGCGAATAGTTCGGGACATCTCTAGTTATTGCCACTAACCATCTGTGTGGATTCATCAAAGTTTTTTAAAACCTCACATAGGTCTGACATCAAGGCCCACTCCTCGCTTGTGAATAGTGGCAGTTAACTAGAAAGGTGACAACCATGTTGCAGCTATTATTCCACAACTGCCCTCTGCTGCTCACAAAGCCTGGCCAACATGTAGAAGGTAGAGTTCCACCGCGTGCTCACGTCGCACAACAGTTGGTGAGCTGGAAGCCACAAGCGCTGCTGCAGCGTTAACAGACCGGCTGAAGCTGTGGACGACTTTCGGAAATGGGCACACAAGCGGCGCGCCTTCACTAGTAGCTCGTGCAAATTGGGGTAGGTTTTAATAAACCACTGAACCACTAAGTTTAAGACGTGGGCTAGGCATGGAATGTGTATCAGGTTGCCGAGCTCCAAAGCCGGCCACCAAGTTATGGCCATTGTCAGACACAACCATGCCTGTTTGTAGGTTGAGTGGCAAGAGCCACAGCTCGGTCTGGTCCCTTATACCCTGCCATAGCTCTGCGGCAGTGTGCTTTTTGTCCCCTAAGCAGATCAGCTTCAGCGCGGTCTGTTGACGCTTACCCAAAGCAGTGCTACACTGCTTCCAGCTAGCGACTGATGGCTGACTGCTGTTGGAGGTGAAAGTGGAGGAGGAGGCAGCGGAGGAGGAGAAGTGGTGGATGGAGCCAGTAACATATCTGCTGGCAGAGGCCCTGATGGACGTAGGGCCCGCAATGCTGGGTGTGGGTAGCACCTGTGCCATCCCAGGGTACGACTTACTCCCAGCCTCCACAACATTCAGCCAGTTTGCGGTCAGGGAAATGTAGCATCCCTGGCTACCAGCACTTGTCCATGTGTCCGTGGTGAGGTGTATCTTCCCAGTAAGTGCGTTGGTCAGGGCACGGGTGATGTTGTGGGACACATGCTGGTGTAATGCGGGCACAGCACACCGTGGAAAATAGTGGTGGCTGGGGACTGCGTACCGAGGGACGGCCGCCGACATCAGGCTGCGGAAGGCCTCAGGGTCCACAAGCCTAAATGGCAACATTTCAAGGGCCAGTATTTTCAAAGGTTGCGCATTTAGTGATAGGGCCTGTGGGTGGGTGGGTATTTGTGCTTGTGTTCAAATGCCTGTGTTATCGACATTTGGACGCTGCGGTGGGACTGGGAAGTGGATGTTGTTGCTGACGGTTCATGCGAAGGTCCAGGTGCAGGGCGAGGGGATCAAGGCCTGCGCCTTCGACAGGGGATTGGCCAGAAGTGCGTAACACAGGGGAAGTAGTACTTGGGCCCATACTTTTGATCAAAAATGTGCGCTACGTGCTTCCTTCATTCCATTTTTTTTGGAATGAGCCCCTTTTCCTATTTTTTGCTATCAGTTTATGATGTATTGTGTTCAGCCATCTTTTAACCAACCTTGTTTGCTATGGCTATGCACTTGTGAGTGTAGATGCATATCTGCTTAGTCTGAACTCTGTCTTATAGTATATATTGAGGGTGGCCTTTGGACTGAGCAACGCCCAAGTACCTGATGTATTGTGCAGCCATCTTTTAACCAACAGGGGAAGAGGAGGCAGTGGTGGGACCCGCAGACCCAGAGTGTGGACCCAGGTGTTCAACCCACTTATTTGGGTGCTTGGATGCCATGTGGCGGATCATGCTGGTGGTGGTGAGGTTGCTAGTGTTCACGCCCCGGCTCATTTTGGTACCGCACAGGTTGCAAACTACTACTCTTTTGCCGTCTGCACTTTCTTCAAAAAAGCGTCATACTGTGGAACACCTACCCCTTGGGGTGCTCGGTGTAACGGTTGTGGGCCTGTTTAGTGTGGGCCGACGTCTCCCTTTTGCAACCCCACTACCTCTTCCAGACTGTTGCGGTACTGCGGATCCCTCCCCCTCTGTACTGCTGTCCTCGCTTGGCTTTTCACCTTCCCATGTTGGGTCAGTGACCTCATCGTCCACCATCTCCTCTTCTACTTCCTCACTTTGCTCATCCTCCTGACTTGACCTAACCACAACCTCAGTGATTGTCAACTGTGTTTCATCATCATCCACCTCGTGAACGAATGATTACCGTTCACTACCGTCATCTTCTTGAGACTGTGAATGCTCAGGAGGTTGGGAATCAGGGCACAATATCTCAGGTACCTCTTCAAGCGTAATTGGCAAGAGAGCCAAACCAATTACTGGTGACGAAAAGAGGTCATGTGAATATCCGAGTGTGGGATCACTTGTTTCGCCAGATGTGACATGGTGGGAGGAAGCAGGATCAGAGTGAGGATTCGGTTGACCAGACTCTTGGCTACAGAGACTGGAATTAGTGGAAGAGAGGGCGGTGCTTAACCGACTGGAAGCATTATCTTCTGCAATCCAACCAACCATCTTTTTGCACTGGTCCGACTTGGACAGTGTTGTTCTGCGCCGCCCAGCTAAATTGGACATGAAGCTGGGTAAGGGGGATTTTTTAGTTTTTTCTTGTGCACTGGCAGCGGGCACAGTTTCATTGCACCCAGGGCCACGGCCTCTGCTTGCACCATTAGCATCACGTACAGGGCCACGGCCTCTGCTCGCACCATCAGCATTACACCCACTATACCATCCCTTCATTTTTCTAAGGGGCTTGTAGCCGGAAGAAGTGCAAGACCGCGTGAAACGGCCGTCGCTACTCGGTGTGCCTTGTGTAGAAAGCGTCTGCCCATGCCCCATATGGAATTTGCTTTCCTGCACATGCAATAAATGAAGATTATGCAGTGGTGAGTGCCGCCTTTTTCCTTCCTTTTCTCCTGTCGAGTTTTGACCTTCATTTTTCTAATGCAGAAAAATACTGAATACCAAAAAATACAGATTTTGGCCACTACACTAGGCCCAAGAGAATATAATTTGTATGATACACACTGTATTGACATGCAGTTTGGTACTGGATACAGAAAAATACAGATTTTGGCCACTACACTAGGCCCAAGAGAATGTAATTTCTACAATACACACTGTATTGACATGCAGTTCGGTACTGGATACAGAAAAATGCAGATTTTGGCCACTACACTAGGCCCAAGAGAATGCAATTTTTATGATACACACTGTATTCACATGCAGTTTGGTACTGGATACAGAAAAATACAGATTTTGGCCACTACACTATGCCCAAAATAATGTAATTTTTACGAAAAACACTGTATTGAAACGCAGTAAGGTACTGGATACAAAAGAATACAGATTTTGACCACTACACTAGGCCCAAGAGAATGTAATTTTTAATATACACACTGTATTTGGATGTAGTTCTATATTGGATACAAATTTGTCCCAAATAAAATGTATTCTCTGCTGAAATACTGTATATACTGTTGCCGCCTAAACGCACACACAGATATGACCAAAACTAGTAAACTATGGCCAAAATATAAATCACTCTCTGCTGGAATACTTAATATAACGGTTGCGGGTGGAACGCACACACAGATGTGGCACAAGTTAGGTTAATTTCCACAGAACAAATAATTTCTGATTGTGCAGTGTATATCTCAGTAGCAGGCACACTGTAGTGAATAAGCACCTTTTTATAATGTGTGCCCAACACACGGCTTTATGATGGTGCAGTGTATATCTCAGAACCAGGCAAACTGTAGTGAATAAGCACCTTTTTATAATGTCTGCCCAACACACTGCTTTATGATGGTGCAGTGTATATCTCAGTACCAGGCACACCATAGTGAATAAGCCCCTTTTTATAATGTCTGCCCAACACACTGCTTTGTGATAGTGCAGTGTATATCTCAGTACCAGGCACACTGTAGTGAATAAGCCCATTTTTATAATGTCTGCCCAACACACTGCTTTATGATGGTGCAGCGTATATCTCAGTACCAGGCACACTGTAGTGAATAAGCCCCTTTTTATAATGTCTGCCCAACACACTGCTTTATGATGGTGCAGTGAAAATCTCAGTACCAGGTACACTGTAGTGAATAAGCCCCTTTTTATAATGTCCCGTCCTACACACTGCTTTATGATGGTGCAGTGTATATCTCAGTAGCAGGCACAATGTAATGAATAAGCCCCTTTTTATAATGTGTGCCCAACACAGTGCTTTATAATGGTGCAGTGCATATCTCAGTACCAGGCACACCGTAGTGGATTATCCCCTTTTAGAAATGTCTGCCCAACACACTGCTTTATGATGGTGCAGTGTATATCTCAGTACCAGGCACACTGTAGTGAATAAGCCCCCTTTTATAATGACTGCCCAACACACTGCTTTATGATGATGCAGTGTATATCTCAGTATCAGGCACACTGTAGTGAATAACCCCTTTTTTCTAGTGTCTGCCCAACACACTGCTTTATAATGGTGCAGTGTATATCTCAGTACCAGGCACACTGTAGTGAATAAGCCCCTTTTTATAATATCTGAACAACACACTGCTTTATGATGGCGTATTGTAGATGTCACTAATCTGAAATCTTTCTGCCTTTTAGAAGTTTGGGTAGTTAAAAAAGCAACTTTTAAACCCTGCACTATCTGTCCCTTCCTGCTTGTCCCTGATAGTGCTGAAGGTTAGATTTACCCTTAACCAGGAAGTGCTTGCCCGTTTGCTGATCAGTGATAAAGTCCCCTGCCGCCTCCTGGTTTCAGACTTGTTTACAAAAGTACATGCCTGCATCTCATACCTGGAGGATGGTACTGTGAAACTCACAGGTGCCCTCAATGACCAGAAACTTTGTTTGTTGGTCGTTAGTGATAAAACTCCATGGTACATGTTTGTGTCAGTAATCCCAGAAGATGAGCAGGAAGCCCTGCTTGTGGGACCCACAGATGTTGGCAAGCTCCCAGTTCCTCCTGTGGAAGTGGAGATGAAACCTGGCTCCCCACTTCCCAGGAGGATGCAGTATCTCTTGAGTATGGCACAGTCAGATTCCATATCTCAAACAGTCTGAGACTTTTTGAAAAAGGGGTTATCAAGGAGATTGTATCCCCTTCTAACACTCCTTTGTACCCTGTGAAAAAAAAAAAGTGGGAAGGGCAAACCCACGCAGTACCAGATGGTACATGACCTACATGATGTCAATAAAGCTACCGTTTGTAACAGCCCCATTGTGCCGAATACACGCACCTTCTTGGCTCAAACTCCTGCTACCTCTACCCCCTCCACGGTGATTGATTTGGCAAAAGTTTTCTTTTCAGTACCACTGCATTCAGACAGTTGGTATTTGCTTGCCTTCACACATGAGGGTAAACAGTATACCTGGGTGGTACTGCGCCAGGGGGCCTAGAACTCGCCCGGTATGTATACTGCAGCCATTTCACTCCAGTACTTTTTTAGCTGATCATGGCTGCAAGAACTAAAAAAAAAAAATTTCAGGTTGAAACATCTCACCCTTGAACGTAAGAAGGCTGTGGAGGACACCCCTTTGCCCAGAAACATGAATGCACTGAGGACATTTTAGGGCTTTGTTCCTTACTGCAGACCTTGGATACACAAGTTTGATGCAGTCTCTTTATGATTGTTTGTCTTTTACCCTGGGTTCAGACCTGAGCGTTCTTAAAGCGCTTTACACGCGTTTTTGTCGCGCGTATTTCAGTGCGTTTTTGCCAATAGGAAACGCGCGTCGTACACGCGTTCTTGTGATTGACTACTTTGGTGTCAATCACAAAACGCGCAACAAACGCCCCAAAAAGAGCTCAAGTACTTGTTTATGCGTATGGCGCTTTACAGCGCGTTCGTACGCGCTGTAAAACGCTCAGGTGAGAACCATGCCCATAGGAAAACATGGGTTTTCGCCTGTTGAGCGTTTTACAGCGCGTAGGAACGCGCTGTAAAACGCTCAGGTGTGAACCCAGGGTTAGTCTCTAGGTAGATACCATTTATGCCCTAAACCTGGCAATTTTGTGCTCCCCCGCACTGGGCCTATCAGATTATTACATTTAGATTGTATTGTACAGAAGTAAATGGCCATGCCTCAACTGTCCTCACCCAACTGCATGGCCAGCAACAACGCCCTGTGGCATATTATTCAGCCAGACTTGACCAGTAGCCAGAGGTGACTTTTCTGCGTCAGAGCTATAGCAGTTGTAGAAGCCATGCTTAATAAAAGCTCTGAGATAGCCCTGAATAACAAAGTGACAGTGCTTGCTCCTCATGATATGACATCTATCCTCATGCAAGTACAACCCAAAAATCTTTTTGTTGCCCGCCATTTGAAAATGCAGTGTTTCATTTTGATGACCGACATTGTTACCGTCCAAAGGTGTAATACTTTGAATCCAGCCACCCTGTTGCTTCTGGAGCAGGGGGGGAAGGAAGAGTTAGGGCACTTAAACAACTTTTCTTCCAGATCCAGAGGAAGAGGCTCAGGACTATTGTACCATATGGTAAATTAGCCATTAGATAATCCAGATCATGTGCTCTTTTTGGATGGATAGAGGTATGGCTAGGATAGCAGGTACTACACAGCTTGGGCAGTGGTGACTAAACATGACACTAAAAAAGCATAGTCATTACTACCACATATGTCTGCCCAAGAAGCGGAGCGAAGGGCTCTGGAGATGGCTTGCAGATACACAGAGGAAAAAAACAGGCAACATTTAAGCTGATTTCAGGTATAGCCCATGACTATGGGCCCATTTAGACGCCAGAGACTTCATGACCGCTTCAGGTAAACCCATCAAAATGGGGAAGGAGAGAGGTCTCTGATGGAAGCCCTCATGTCGTCAACTTCGGTGGCGGTGATAAAAACAAAGGTCACTGTAATACAGACTCAGAGGAGGCAAAGGGAAAAGCCAAGGAAGATCAGGCGGCAACAATGGCTGCCAAATTGCTTAGGCAGACCCCTGCCTTAGTGGCCATAGCTCAGGTCCATGAAATATCTTGTCCTGTGGAAGTTCTTAAGACCTTACAGAACCAGGCGGGGAAGGAGGAAAGGGACTAGTGGATATAAAAAGGAGGGACTGCAAATGAGGAAGGCATAATACAGTTCCAAGGAAAACTCTGCCTTTCCGAGGTCCCTCTAACCCACGATGGCACAGGAAACCCATGGGGTGATGCACCAGTCAAAAAACTGCTTTGTGTAATTTAGTGCATAGCACATGGTACGCCCCAGGGTGCAGCATTGTAGCAGCCAGATATACTCAAGGATATACGATTTGAGCAGAGAACAATGTGGGCAAGGTGGTTAAGGTACCCCAAAAAACACACGTCTTGCACTTTGTATCTGTTTAAACACTTGCAGACTACATTGAACTACCCAAGGTGGGCGTATATGAGTATGTATTGGCGTGTGATGACTTGTTTTCAGGATGGACAGAAGTGTACCCGGTAGCTGAGATCACAGCAAAGAAGATTATGGCTGAAGTTGTATGCAGGTATGGGGTACCTAAGACTATTGAAAGTGACAGAGGTGTTCACTTCACACGTGAAGTGATGCAGGAGATGATGAAGGTTTTGGGTGTAGAACAGGGGTTACATGCTTCGTACCATCCACAAAGCAGCGTTGGGTAGCAAAAAGGAACTGAATGGGACATTAAAGTTAAAGATTCAAGGATCCAAACTCAGACTTCTTTTTCTGGCATTGTAATTGTACTTTCAAATAAAAACATAGTTGATAAAAAAAAATAAAAAAAGCCATGGCAGAAACTGGTAAGCCATGGACAGAGTGCCTGCTGGTAGCTCTCTTTTCAGTAAGGTATACTCCTAACCGTAAGACAAGCCTTTGTCCCTATAAGGTCCTTTTGAGTCCCTAGGACAGGATTGTATTTCCCACGGCAGCTCCAGATGCAACATGGTTATCTGACAGATTATGTGATTAGTTTGCACAAGCATTTGATTAAAATACATTCTCGAGTTTTTGCTTCACTTTCAGATCTTGATTAGTGTTGATCACGAATTTTCAAATTGCGAATTTTAATCGCGAATATCGGCACTTCGAGAATTTGCGAATATTTAGAATATCGCAAAATATATTCCCAATTGCGATTATTCGTTTTTATGTGAATTTTTTTACATGCAAATTTTCGCAAGCAAGAAAATAATGTCATTATTTTAAAAGATACCTTTTAAATACCAGTTTATGGGAATTTTTATGCAAATTTTATGCAAACTTTTATGCAAATTTATGGGAATTTTTTATGCGAACTTTCGCAATCAAGAAAATAATGACTGGAGATTACGAATTTGCAAATTTTAGAATATATGGCGAATATTCGCCTAAATATTCGCGAAATATCGCGAATTCGAATATTGCCCCTGCCGCTCATCACTAAATTAGTGATGAGCAGAAGGTGCCATATTCGATTTTGCGATAGTTCACGAATATTCGATTGAATATTCGTCATATATTCGTCAAAATTGAATATTTGTTATTATTCTATTTATCGCGAATAATATGCGATTTAACCCCTTATGGATCGGGCTCATTTTCACCTTAGGACCAGGCCATTTTTTGCAAATCTGACCAGTGTCACTTTATGTGGTGATAACTTTAAAACTCTTTTTCTTATCCAGGCCATTCTGAGATTGTTTTTTCGTCACATATTGTACTTCATGACACTGGTAAAATTAAGTCGAAAAATTTCATTTTTATTTATAAAAAAATATCAAATTTACCAAAAATTTTGAAAAATTAGCAATTTTCCAAGTTTCAATTTCTCTACTTCTATAATACATAGTAATGCCGCCCAAAAAAGTTATTGATTTACATTCCCCATATGTCTACTTCATGTATCGATCATTTTGGGAATGCCATTTTATTTTTTGGGGACGTTACAAGGTTTAGAAGTTTAGAAGCAAATCTTGAAATTTTTCAGAAATTTTCAAAAACCCACTTTTTAGGGACCAGTTTAGGTCTGAAGTCACTTTGTGAGGCTTACATAATATAAACCATCCAAAAATGACCCCATTCTAGAAACTACACCCCTCAAGGTATTCAAAACTGATTTTACAAACATCATTTACTCTTTAGGTTTTCCACAAGAGTTTTCCGTTTGAATCCATTTTTTCCAGTAACAAAGCAAGGGTTAACAGCCAAACAAAACTCAATTTTATTGCCCCGATTCTGTAGTTTTCAGAAACACACCATATTTGGGCGTAAACTGCTGTATGGCCAAACGGCAGGGCACAGAAGGAAGGGAACGCCATATGGTTTTTGGAAGGCGGATTTTGCTGGTCTGGATTTTTGACACCATGTCCCATTTGAAGCCCCCTGATGCACCCCTAGAGTAGAAACTCCAAAAAAGTGACTCCATCTAAGAAACAACACCCCTCAAGGTATTCAAAACTGATTTTACAAACTTTGTTAACCCTTTAGGTGTTCCACAAGAGTTATTGGCAAATGGAGATGAAATTTCGAATTTCTATTTTTGTTACCTTGCCTCAAAAAAAGTGTAATATAGAGCAACCAAAAATCATATTTACCCTAAAATAATACAAACAAAACTGCCACCTTATCCCGTACTTTCCAAAATGGGGTCGCTTTTTTGGAGTTTCCACTGTAGGGGTGCATCAGGGGGTCTTCAAATGGGACATGGTGTCAAATAACCAGTCCAGCAAAATCTGCCTTCCAAAAACCATATGGCGTTCCCTTCCTTCTACGCCCTGCCGTTTGGCCATACAGCAGTTTACGACCACATATGGGGTGTTTCTGCAAACTACAGAATCAGGGCAATAAATATTGAGTTTTGTTTGACTGCTAACCCTTGCTTTGTTACTGGAAAAATGGATTAAAATGGATAATTTGCAATAAAATAGCTGTTTTGGGACAGTTTTGTATTTTTTGTTATTTACATCGTTGAACTGACAGGTTAGATTGTGTGCTATTTCTATAGAGCAGGTTGTTACGGACGCGACAATACCAAATATGTCTACTTTTTGGGGTTTTTTGTTTCAGTTTTACATAATAAAGCATTTTTGAAAAAAATGATTTTTTAGTGTCTCCACATTCTGAAAGCCATAGTTTTTTTTTTTTTTTTTGGCAATTGTCCTATGTAGGGGCTCATTTATTGCGGGATGAGATGGCGGTTCGAATGGTACTATCTTGGGGTGCATGTGACTTTTTGATCACTTGCTATTACACTTTTTGTGATGTAAGGTGACAAAAAATTAATGACTTTTTTTTACAACGTTTTTATTTTTTATGTTTACGGCGTTCACCTGAGGGGTTAGGTCATGTTATATTTTTATAGAGCAGGTCGTTACGAACGCGACGATACCCAATATGTATACTTTTTTTTATTTATTTTGGTTTTACACAATAATATCCTTTTTGAAACAAAAAAAAATATGTTTTAGTGTCTCCATAGTCTGAGAGCCATATTTTTTTCAGTTTTTAGGCGATTGTCTCAGGTTGGGTATAATTTTTGCGGGATGAGGTGGCGGTTAGATTGGCACTATTTGGGGGGTCATATGACGTTTTGATCGCTTGCTATTACACTTTTTGTGATGTAAGGTGACAAAAAAATGGCTTTTTGACAAAGTTTTTTTTTATTTTTTTACAGTGTTTACTTGAGGGGTTAGGTCATGTGATATTTTAATAGAGCAGATTCTTACGGAGGTGGAGATACCCAATATGTCTACTTTTTTAAATTTTTTTACATTTAACACTGAAAAGCATTTTTGAAACAAAAAAAATCATGTTTTAGTCTGAGAGGCCTAGTTTTTTTATTTTTTGGGCAATTGTTTTATGAAGGGGCTGATTCTTTGCGGGATGAGATGGCGGTTAGATTGGTACTATTTTGGGAGGCATACGCCTTTTTGATCGCTTTGTATTACACTTTTAGTGATGTAAGGTGCCAAAAAATGGCTTATTTTTTTTTATGGCGTTCACGTGAGGGGTTCAGTCATGTGATATTTTTATAGAGCTGTTTTTTACGGACGCGGCGATACCTAATATATGTAGTGTATTTTATTTTTTTTACTTTTTATTCAGTGATTTGTGTTTTTTTTTTATTTTTACTTTTTTTCACTTTTTTACATTTTTTTTGGACCCAGACCCACTTGGTTCTTGTAGATCCAGTGGATCTGATGTCAGTATAATACAGTACAGTACACTATATAGCCTATACAGCCTTTAGAAGAAGTCTGACCAGAGTTACTATACCAGCAGAAGTCTGACCAGAGTTACTATACCATGGCAAGCAGGACGCTTCTGAAAGCGTCCTGCTGCCATGGTAACCATCACCCACTGCCATTAGAGAGCAGTGGGTGATGGATAGGAGGAGGAGGAGCTCCTCCCTCTGCGATCCCATCCTGGGGGGGGCTGCATAGGCACAGCAGCCCCCCAATGGGAGAGGGAGGGAGCTCCTTCCCTGTTAACACCTTCCATACCGCGGTCCGTCCGGACCGCAGTAAGGAAGGGGTTAAACGGCTGGCATCTGCAGCAAAGATGCCAGCCGTTTTTCTATCAGAGTGCCAGCAATGTGCTGGCACTCTGATAGAACCACTAGACACCACGGAAATATTACAAGGGTGCCTCCCGCACCGCCTCCCGCCTCCGCAACCACTCCCGCCGCCATAACAAGATTGGGGGCTGCAGGGGGGGTTAAAATAATTACCTTTGGGGCAATTAACTCTCTGATCCCCGCGGTCACAGACCGCCGGGATCAGAGATCGCTGAAACCGCTGCAAACCGCAGGTCTGAATTGACCTGCGGTTTGCAGCGATCGCCGATACGGGGGGGTCACATGACCCCCCTCGGCATTAGAACATGGTTCCTGCTGATCTACATCAGCAGGAACCATGTTGCTACCGCGCCCACATCGGGTGCAGTAGCAGTTTAAACACAGGGCGTAGATGTACGCCCTTGGTCCTTAAGTACCAGGACGCAAGGGCGTACATGTACGCCCTTCGTCCTTAAGGGGTTAATTATTCGCGTATTGCGAATTGAATTTTGAACGGGGTATAAAGGCAACTTTGCTATTGTTTGGCTTGCTAGAATTAATGAATATAGAGAATATAGCGCTATATTTGTTATCTTCGCTAATTCTAGCAACTTAGGAAATAGGAAAGTTGCCTATAGACAGCTCTAAGTTTGATGCGCAATGCGAGTAATATTACTTAATATTCTCTCATTGCGCATCCAACTTAGAGCTGGGTACAGTCAACTTTTCCATTAGCATAAATGGTGGAAACGTGGAGATAGTTCAAAGTTTCAGATTCTTGGGAGTTCATATTAGTTAGGACTGGAGATGAGCGAACCCGAACTGTTGATTCAGGTTCGTGGAAGCCGCCCCTTATGGATTCCATATGCCGCAATAGTCAGTGGTAGTGGAATCCATAACGTGATGCGGCGATTACCACAACCCGAATGCCGAACGCCGAACTTTTGTTTAAAGTTCGCTCATCTCTAGTTAGGACCTGTCATGGATAAAAAACACAACAGAAATTACGAAAAAAGGCCTTTAGAGGCTTCATTTTCTGAGGAGTATGAAAAAAGCACAACTCCCAAAACAGCTGCTAGTCAATTTTTACAGGTGCACCATAGAATCTGTTATCACATACTGCATTACAGTGTGGTACTCTGGCTGCTCTTCTGAGGACAAGAAGACTCTCAAGCGCATCATCAGAATGGCTGGAAGAATCACTGGTACTCAGTTACCATCACTGGATGACATCCTCACTGCTCAGTGCTGCACTAGGGCAAAGATTATGTGCGGAGATCCAACTCATCCCGGCCACAGCTTTTTCACCCCCCTACCCTCTGATAGGCATCTTAGAGCCCTACATGCCCGCAACACTAGGCTGAAGAACAGCCTTTACCCTAAAGCAATCAGTCTACTAAATGATCAGAGATTGTGGCGCTTCCTAGGATAGAAACTACCACAGACTGAAGTGACTGCTGCATTCGTGACCCCATGATGATCTCTTGTCTGCAGTGGTGTCTGAATCAGTTTGTATATATATTCATAAGCACTTCCTTCTTTGCTCTTGCTATACATATGCTGTGAACTGTGAATAGTAATGCTTTCTAGTGCAATGCTTTAGTTTAAATGTCACTTTGTTCCTCTGCCCATGGCATCTAGGATTGCTCCAAACAACATTTCATTGTATTGTACATTGTATTTCATTGTATTGTACAGTGACAATAAAGACATCTTATCTTATAACAGTGTCGGCCACAGACCCCCATAACAGTGTCGGCCACAGACCAACATAACAGTGTCAGCCACAGAGCCCCATAACAGTGTTAGCCACAGATCCCCCATAACAGTGTCAGCCACAGACCACCATTAGTTCAAAAGCCACCAAAAGCACACCTTTTGGTTCAAAAAATTTTTTTTCTTATTTTCCTCCTCAAAAACCTAGGTGCTTCTTATGGGCCGGAGCATCTTATAGGGCGAAAAATGCGGTAATCTGACTGTTAGTTCGGCCTGGGACATATATCCATTTTTGGTGTGAGATACTCGTCCACTGCATATGTGACAGGGAAATTAATATAGTTAATTCATCTGTTAGTTCGGTGGGTGACATATTCACATTTTTTGTGTGAGGTACACCTACACTGCATACTTGACAGGAAAATGAATATAGTTAATCAGTCTGTTAGTTCGGCGGGTGACATATACCCATTTTTAGTGTTAGATACACGTGCACTGCATATGTGACAGGGAAATTAATATAGTTAATCGGTCTGTTAGTTCGGTGGGTGACAAATTCCCCTTTTTGGTGTGAGATAGACATGCATTTTATACGTGACAGGGAAATTAATATAGTTAATCTGTCTGTTAGTTCGGTGGGTGACCTCAAAGAATGTGGAGAGCATCAAATAAGGGACATGGCCCTAGTCATGGTGCTGCTGGTGCTGTTGAAGCTCCTGTTGCAGGGAGAGGACGTGGTCGATCTGTGCCAGTTACACGCCCAAATGAAACACCTTCCTCAGGTGCACATAGGCGACAGGATGTCCAGCGTCATTTTGTAGGCCCGAATACCGGTGTACGAATGGTGAGGCCAGAACAAGTAGAGGCAGTAGTAGATTGGATGGCTGACAGTGCCTCCAGTTCCTTCACATTGTCTTCCACCTGGTCTCCTGCTGAAATTACAGAGTTGGCACCTGCAGCCCATGGGCATCTGTCTTTTACCTCACCCCCTTGCAAATCAGCCAAGCAGTCTGAGCCCCAAGGAATGCCGCAGTCTCTTATGCTTTTTGATGAATCTGTTGGCGGGGTTTCCGTGGGCCATCCACCTAGCCCTGCCCCAGAAGTGGAAGAGATTGAGTGCACTGATGCTCAACCACATATGTTTTAGGTTGTGGACATGGGAGGAGCACCGCAGCACGTCGCTTTCTGCCGCGTGCAGACCGTCAAGGAGGGCAAGGGTGAAGTGGGTGGAATATAATGTGAAGGATGATGAGGTCCTAGACCCTACATGTAATCAAGGTCATGCGAATGACATGTGGAGTTTGGAGGAAGAGGTGGTGGTCACACAGCGCCAACCGCACAGCAAAAGAGGGAGCAGGGTGAAAAAGCAGAGTGGCCGTCCCCTAGCCAGTATATCTGCTACTGCCCACCACACCCAAAGCCAGCTCCAAGGAGTTCCCTGGCGTGGCAGTTCTTCAGACAATGTGCTGCCGACAAGACGCAAATGGTTTGCACGCTGTGCAATCGGAGCCTGAAGCGAGGCATAAATGTTCTAAACCTGAGCACCACCTGCATGACCAGGCATCTAAATGCAAAGCACAAGCTGCAGTGGAGTACACACCTTAAAAACCACAAAAGATCTCAGGCTTCCCCTGCTCCATCTTCTGCTGCAGTATCGGCCTCTTCCTCCCCCTCTGTTTGTTTTAAAATTCTTTTTATTGAGATGTCACTCCACAATAAAGACATAATAGATACATCCTTTTCTTTAGCATTATCAAGAATATCACAAAAGTCGTAGGTCTTTCGTCCAAAGGCGATGGAGTCACAATGATGAATGTTTCATTGTCAGGGATAGTAAGTCTAGGTGACACTATTTAACATTTCTATCCGCAGGTGAGGAAAGCTTACTGAGTAAGTAATAAACACATATAATTCCAAATAATGGAAGGTGGGAAGTAAAAAAAAAAGGGAAGGGGGAGGTCGAGGGAAAGAAGGGGCGGGGGATAGTCATAGGTGCATTGCATGTAGAATAACGCCTTAGGTCTCACTGCAGCAGGGAAGTCTGGCTGTCCGAGAGGTCAGGAATATATACTGCTTAAACATGACCAAAAGAAAACATCTCATGACCTGATGGAGGTTTGAAAGAATCAGTGTACGAGTCTATGCTCCCCTCTGAGATCTGAGTTCAGAGGCAATGCGACTCACATTTATACGTTCGTAAAAAGTTCCTATATTTTGCCCAAGAGCCCCATATCTCCTCAAATCTTTTGGGAGAACGGGATTCCCAATGCGCTAATTGCTCGAAGCGGTAAAGCTGATCACATTTTTGTATCCATTGGGGTACCATAGGGGGGTCAGACGATTTCCATTTTATTGCTATCAATAACTTAGCTAGGGCAGCAATACGTTGCATAGGTTTGGGATGGGGGTCGAGCATTTGACCGTAGTTAGTATACCAAATAGGCATACTTTGGGGACAACTGGTATCAACGTTTTACAAATGGACGAGATTATAGCAAAGATTTGTTTCCAATATGTTTGGATTTTTGTACATGACCACCAGATCGTGACCGCGTGTACCCAAACTTCCATGACACCTCCAGCAACATTTCTCAGTGAACCTCTCCAAATCAACAAATCTCAATTTTTTTCGAGACAATTTTCTTCCCTACCCTAAGCGGCTTGAGGATCTAATACACTCATGGGACATCTCCTTTTTGTCATGGTTTGGGCGACAAACTCTTCTCAAAACCATCTTGCTCCCCACAGCATTATACTGTTTACAAGCATTACCTATACCCATTCCCATAGCCTATTTCATGAGAATGAGATCTATTTTCACAAAATTTCTTTGGGGTGGGAAGAGAGCCCGATTACAATATACGCAGGTTATTCGTCCGCCCACGGCTGGGGTCTGGGAATCCCTGATTTCTACACATACCATAAGGCAATACTGTGTTCCAGATGTTTAGAATGGTTAAGACCATTTGGGAACAGGCTAGATCTACAAGTGGAGGAGAGCTTGTCTCCTGTTCCGCTTCGCTCCCTGTTGCTCTGTGACAGTTCTGAGGGAAGACAGAACTCTATCATCATATATACCTTGCAGAAGTGGGAAGAAACTAAAGGGAAACAATCACTAGTCCCGAACTACCTCACGCTATTACAGGTGAGAGATGCCTTTTTTGACTCCTCCTCCGCTTTTCGCCGAGCAGAAGAAAGCAACGCTCACAATCGGTGTGGGAAATGTGCCCTAACGACGACTTCCCAGTTGCAGATCTACGCTCACACGCAGAGATGGCGAGGCTTTCTGTATTTCACCTCACCTCACACTTCATTCAATACATGAGACTACATCTAAAAAACAGTCCCACTCGATTTAATCATTCCCCTTTTAAAAAGCTAGCCCTACAAACTAAAGGACCCAGAGGCAAAATCTCTAAACTATACTCCCTTTTATTACTGTCGAACAAGCCTGTCACGCATCCTTTTTTACCCAGTTGGGAAAAAGACTTAAACATCACCTTTACAGTTAGCGAGATAAAGTGCGCGATAAGGAATACTAAGAGGGTGTCCAGATGTGTGAAATTGCAGGAAAATGGGTACAAAGTATTAACATGTTGGTATTACACTCCGTATCGCCTACATTGGATGTTTCGGACTTCCTCCCGCTCTGGAGTCACATTGGCACCTGCCACCCTGCAAACAGAGGATGTGTCAGCAACACCACCACCTCCGCCACCGCCACCGTCACCGTCACCAAGCATCTCCACACTGTCCCATGGAAGCATTCAGCTGTCCATCCTCTGGAGAGAAAGAGGAAGTACCCCCTGCTGTCATTCTGCCTGGTGTTGAGAGAGACTTTTAAAAACCTTATGGCGGTGGCTGTCCCACAGTACGTGGTTCCAAGCCACCACTACTTTTCCAGGCGAGCCATCCCTGCTCTGTACAACCAAGTGACTGCGCAATGCCATCTGTGGCAAGGTCCACATAACTACTGTGGGGAGTCGCTCTGGTAGACAGCGGTGCGGGTGCAGTTTAGAGGCAAAACAAGGAGTCCAGATTGTGCAACAAACAGTGTTTTATTCACACTTGCACACCATAAATGAAAAACAGTCTCTTTGGTGACAGTTCACACACAACGGAAATAACGTGGCAAAACAAAAACAGGCCAACACAGGGTCCAGTCACCTGGGTGGTTTAGGTGCGGGTTCACACCTAGCAGTCGGCCCAGCCGCAGGCGATTCCACCTTCAGGTTGCAGGGAAACACCACCTTGCTGAGCTCCGTCCTCCAGCACAGAGAACCTCACAGTCCTGTTAGCAGGCTCCAGGATAATCACCACACAGACACAGCTGCTGGCTGTGTTTTATATCCAGCCCAAAACCAGGACTGGACCGTGGGGAGTAGGCACCCACCCTACACTTTACCTACTCCCAGTAAGAGCCGGCCCGGATTAGCTTTGCAGCCAAACTAAGTAACAAAGTCTAGCAGCATAAGCTGCTGCAGACAAAAACCCCGGTTCTCACCTCACCGAGGCCAGCAACCTCGGTGACACGTACCTGCCATCGCATATGATACCTTGCACCCTCTTACACTACCGATATGTGGACCAGTAAGCACGGGCAGCGACGTTATATCTCCCTAACTCAACACTGGGTAAATGCAGTGGCGGCTAGCCCTGAGGCAGATAGCAGTTTGGCGCATGTCCTACCACCACCGAGAACTGCAGGACATTTCTTGTTGCCTCCTGTTGCCTACTCCTCTTTACTCCTGTACCGCCTCCTCATCCGTTCAGCGTAACGCTTTCACTGCAAACTTCAGCACAGCCAGGGGAAACAACAGCAGGCTGTTTTAAAACTCATTTGTTTGGGGGAAAAAACCCACACCGTGCAGGAGCTGTGGACGGGCATGGAACAACAGACCGATGAGTGCTTTGTGCCGCAGAGCCTCAAGCCTGGCCTAGTGGTGTGCGATAATGGGTAAAATCTCGTAGCAGCTCTGGAGCTTGCCGGTTTGCCGCACATCACTTGCCTGGCGCATGTGCTGAATTTGGTGGTGCAGAGGTTCCTGAAAAATTACCCAGATATGTCAGAACTGCTGCAGAAAGTGTGGGCCGTCTCTGCGCGCTTTCAGCGTTCTTACCCTGCTGCTGCTCGCCTGTCAGCGCTGCAGCATAACTTCAGCCTTCCCACTCACCGCCTCATATGCAACGTACCCACAAGGTAGAACTCCACCTTGCACATGCTGGAGAGACTGTGCGAGCAGCAGCAGGCGGTAGTGGAGTTTCAGCATGTGTGAGTCACTCTGCGGAACAGCACCACTTCACCACCAACAAGTTGGCCTCCATGCGGGACGTGTGTGCTGAGTTACGCTGTTTCAAGTACTCCACCAACATGGCCAGTGCCGATCTCGCAGTCCTCAGCGTTACTATTCCACTTCTAAGTCATTTCCCTATCCACATTTCTTTGCAGGGCAGCTGTCCTGCTCTTACCCCCATTTTGCTTCCTTTTTCAGCACTTTAGCCCTTACTACAACTATTTTACAGCCATTTTAGTGCACCAAAGTTCAGGTCCCTATTGACTTCAATGGGGTTCTGGTTCAAGTTCGGGTCAAGTTCGGGTCCTGAACCCAAGCATCCATGGATCCGCTCATCCCTAATACTAACCTTTTATGTAGTACAGTGTCAAATGCCTTGGAGACATCCAGATATACAACATCCATTGATTTGCCACAGTCAAGTCTAGAACTTAGCTCCTGATAGAAACTGATTAAATTAGTTTGACAGGACTGATCCCTCATCAAGCCATGCTGATATGGTGTTATTTGTTATTTTTATTAAGGTACTCCAAGATAGCATCTCTTAGAAAACCTTTAAACAGTTTACCCATGACAATGTTAAACTTACTGGTCTATAGTTTCCGGGCTCTGTTTTTGGACCCTTTTTCAATATTGGCACTACATTTACTATGCGCCAGGCCTTTCAGATGTTAATCAGGGGTTAAAAAAAATACATACTCACTTTATCCATTTGCTTGCAGAGAGGCCGTTGCGCCCATCTTGATCGAAGAAAACGCGCCAAACCTCGCACTTGCTGGTGTGATGATGTGATCACATCTTCATTCTGGGTGGACACGGTGATGTCACACGTCAGCGCGCAAGAGATTTGGCACGTTTTCTTCACTCAAGATGGCCGCGACAGCCTCTCCACAAGCAAAAGGATAAGATTTACCTGAAATTCGGATCCAGGTCAATTCGTTTAGCTTTGATTCCCTGAACACTAGTAATTATGTGAGATGTGATTAGCAGGAGAAAAAAGAAGGTAATTGCTTAGACACAAGTAGAACCCCAGCACGGAGAACTCTCATATGGCATTATGAATTTTCTATTTACTGGTTTCTGATAAAGTGGTATCCTTCTGTTAAGCCTCCTACTGTGAGATTCAATTTTGCCAGTAAAGTGGCCGGATATGACCGCATGTGCGTAAGAGATAATAGCTTCAGCACCCTTTCTGTATTTCTTCATCTTGGAGTCACACTACTATAAAAGTACTTTCGCTAATATCATGTCTTTTAAACTTTATGATGAAACCAAGCTGCGATGTGCATAGCTGGAGATATCCTCCTTGGTTATAAAATTGCTTTCTCACTAGAGATATCGTTCTCCTATGTTGGTGGGAGCTGCATCTCCCCTACTGTGATTCATTACATTAGCAAGAGGCTAGAGGGCTAAGCTGAGGGTCAGATACATAATGCCATGAATCTCCCATATGGCATGATATCCATCTTGGAATTCTAATACAATATCATCACTGACCCTATATGTAACCTTCTACAGCCACCTGTCTCCTGTACAAAGTCATGAAGTTTTATTATTTAGTGTGGCCAGCAGTGAGCTAACAGATTACATATTCTTTTTCTGAATTATGATAGAGACACACTAAGACGTATTCTTAAAACTGCATTTATTGTTTGTAATAAATTACATTGAATGATAAGATGAGTCTGAGAAATATTCTAATCTTCTAGTTAGTCAAATATTTTGGGTTAAGAGAATGGCTTTTTTTTTTTTAGAAAATGATACTTTATTCATTGGTAAATAATATTCTATAAATACTTTGCTCATTGCAATTGCCATGTTGTTTTATGGCTTACTTCAGTTAGTTCAGAATTTGAAATGTACAATTCTAAACATGTTCTCTATTTTTCTGACTGTGTTGTACGATGTTTTTATTATTGCTTCTAGAAGTTCTGAATTAATTGTTAATAGTTTGCACAGAAGGTCGGGATACGTGTTACCAGTTGGGGGTGTTCCTCTGCATAGTCTGGCACTGATAGCACTGATTAAATGGTCTGAGACTCTGTAGGAGTCCTCTCCTGTATAACAGAAACCGGACGGATCAGTTGTGCTTGCCATAGCCTTCTATTATGACGGAATGTATAACGGAATGCCTCTAAAGGCTCTACGTTATTCATTCCATCATGAAATTGTGCTATGGTCTTTGTAAAACAGGCTAGGGCAGCGCTAAAGCCTGCCCATTAGTGCCAGTGACATCACTGGGAACACTGCTAGGCTGAAACCTCTGCATAGCAGTGTAAAAAAATAAACAAAACAGCCCTGGTCCTGCTCGATGCAGCGCAGGGCAAGGGAGAGCATCGGAGCATGAAATGCTCCAGTACTTAACCCAGAGGGGCTGCCTAGGTAAAGAAGGGGATATGTCCGGGTTCTGCTCTAAACCTCGACAATCCCTTTTATGGAGGCTCTTTTGCTGGAGATAACTTTGTTAACTCGACTGGCATTTTTTCTTTTTCTCTGTTCTAAAGTTTGGGCTTAAATTGTGATTATTTTCCTGTTATTTACAGTGTCTTGTAGTAGATATTTCCATAATTTATAAGGCAACGCTATGGTCCTCAGAACACAGCAATAGTTTAAGAAGATATATAGAAAATTAAACGCAAGCTTTCAGGAAGCCAGAAGCTTTAGTGTAATAAAAAGAGAAAAGTGTACTTTTTATACCTTTTATTACATGTAATTATTTGGTTGCACTCTGTTACAGTTTAAATATATTTAATATTTCCACTGTCTAGACAGAGCTGTCTTAAAAAATAAAAACTGTAGAACATATTAGAGCCACCACAAAGGGCAATGAAATAATTCTGTGGCTTCTGAGAAGCGCTTTAAAGTAACAGTACTTTTCGACTTAAGATAACCTTCGACTCAACAGAATTTTTATTGATCGTGAACAGTAATGACGTCTAGTATGTTTTTTATGCAATGACCTTTCCAATGTTAAGGGTCAGTTTCTTATATTAAAAAATACAGGATGCGTTTTCGAAAACTAAGCACTTTTTTCACTTACCTAGACTCCATGTACAAAAGTTTTAAAGGTTCTCTTGGGTAGATGAAGTGCATATAGAGCAGACGTCAATGACTCGAATGCGGGTAAAGCACAAATGAATAATTTGTTATTTTAACACCTGGCCGTAAATGGACATAACTGCACATGTAGATTGCATGTAACTAACTGCACTCTCTCCGCGGTTTAAACCCTTACTTGCCGCAGTGAGTAGTGACAGCTGATCTAATGAGTTAACAGAGGGAAGGAGCTCCCTCTCTCCCCCATCAGGCTTCCGTGCTGTGATAGCAGCACCTCCAAGATTGTCAAAGCAGTCAGAGGCCTTACAAAGATAGATTACTGCAATGTATTCTACAGCAAGCAGACTCACTAGATCTTCTTCTTTTTTTTTTTTATAGCCAAGTGTTTTCTAAATTCTATGAAATGCTTGTTGGGTCAAAGCATTCACTGCACCCATCGATCAATTCCTTCAGGGCTGTACTTTTCAACATGAGGTCACTTTTGGGGTTTCCTTTCTGGAGGTACCTGAGGGTTTTTTCAAATGTGACATGGCACCTGAGACCATTCCAGCAAAATTTGCCCTTCAAAAACAATATTGCACTCCTACTCTTCTTAGCCCAACTGTGTGCCCATACAGCAGTTTATGACCACATACAGGGTGTTTCTGTAAACTGCAGAATCAGGATAATACATATTGAGGTTTGTTCTGCTGTTAACCCTTGCCGTGCTACAGGAAAAATTTATTAAAATGAAAAATCTGCACACAAAAAGATTTAATTTTAAAATTTCACCTCAATTTTTCTCTAATTCCTGTGGAACACCTAAAAGGTTAACAAAGTTTCAAAAAGCAGTTTTGAACAATTTGAGGGTGTATTTTCTAAAACAAGTTCATTTATGGGTGGTTTGTATTATGTAAGCACCTTAAAGTAACTTAAGAACTGAATCGGTCCTTAAAAAAGTTGGTTTTGATAAATTCAAATTCAGAAAATTTAATTTTTTTAAATATATACATGAAGGTATAATATTCACTCAAAGTCACCTGTAACATGAAGTACAATGTCTCATGAAAAAACAATATTAGAATTGCTTGGATAAGCATTCCAAAGTTATTACCACATAAAGTGACACATGGGGCATCAGCATTTGGTCCAAACTGGCTTTTACTGTAAGGGGTTAATAAAGTATCACATATAGTAACATATCAATTATCTATTAGACTAGGGCTACACGGTGACATGTGTCAAGCAACATTCATGTTGCACCAATGTCGCGCAACATTTATTGTAATGATAGTCTTCAGTGTCGCACTGCGACATGCTGAGACTGCGACACAACAGTCACAAAAAAATTCATCCAAGTTGGATTTTTGTGCGACTGTTGCGTCGCAGCATGTTGCAGTGTGAAACTATAGACTATCATTACAATAAATTTTGTGCAACATTGGTGCCACAAAGCACGACACATGTCGCAATGTAGTTGTACCGACATGAAAAGTCGCTCAACAAATGCCGCTGTATAGCCGTAGCCTTAATCTACAAATACAGTCTATGAGTGAGGGCTCATAGACCATATGTATTTTGCAGTCTGCAAAACACGTATCCGCAAAAAATACGGATGACGTGTGCATTCCATGTTTTGTGGAACAGAACAGCTGGCCCCTATTAGGACAGTACTATCCTTGTCCATAATGTGGACAGTAATAGGAAATGTTCTTTTTTTTTTTTAGAACAGACATACGGAAACTGAATGCACATGGAGTCACTTCAGTTTTTTTTGCATTGAAAAAAACGTAAGTTACTCCGTGTGTGTTCCATTTTCGTATGTCCATTTTGCAAAAAATAGAACATGCCATATCATTGTCCGCATTACGGACAAAGATAGTACTGTTCTATTAGGGGCCAGCTGTTCCGTTACGCAAAATATGGACGCCATCCGTGTTTTTTGCGGATCCGTTTTTGAGGACCGCAAAATATATACGGTTGTGTGCATCAGCTAGGCCATTAGGCCATTCCAACACATTTACATGTTTCCCCTTAAAGGGAATCTGTCACCTGCATATTACCCAATTTTTTTCCCCATTAATCCAGGTGTAATAAATTACCTTATTTCGATATGTTGTCTTCTTTTAATTGTGTGTCTTGTATTTTCTTCAAAAAAACGCTTTATCCCATATGCAAATTAGGCTTTAAGGAGCCCAGAGGGGCGTTTTTCCTCTTCCAAGGGGCCCAGGAACACCTCCTGATGTGCCCGGCCCGCCTAAATTTTAAAAATAGGAACACCTCCAGCATGTAAAATCGCCTTTAAGAGGTGAGGTTAAGTGCTCCCCCCCCCCCCCCACGCTACCTCTGATCTCTGCCAGAAACATCCCGAAATCTCGCGCAGGCACAATACACGGAATACACTGTGCATATTAAAGATGACATTATCTCTGGCCTAGTGTAGTGCCGAAAATCTATATTTTTCTGTACCCAGTACCTTACTGCAAGTCAATACAGTGTGTATCGTCAAAATTACATTATCTCTGGCCTAGTGTAGATCACAAACTCTGTATTTTTCTGTATCCAGTACCCTACAGCAAGTCAATAGAGTGTGTATTGTCAAAATTACATTATCTCTGACCTATTGTAGTGCCCAAAACCAGTATTTTTCTGTATCCAGTACCTGCCTAGAAGGCGCCAAACGTGCGGGGAGGAGACTCGAGCAATGCGATGAACACACGTGGTGCTCGGCCGAGTAAAACTGAGCATAGCGATGCTCGAGCCAAACCAATACTCGGCCGAGCATGCCTGCACATCACTAATGACCATATTTTGCATTTAATTCTTCCCCAAGCTTGCTTATAGGCTTCTTCGTCTTTTCTACAAAAGTTAACTTCAAGAACTTTCTTTGCTTCCTCTCCAACATATCTCTGAAGGTAGAATAACTTGTCAACTGGACTGAAGCAATGATGCTCAATGATCATTTCAAAACTTGCCTTCCCCTTTATGAACTTCAGTACGTCCCCTGAAAATATAGTAGGTTACGGAACGGGAAGTCCAGCTAGGACTGTTCTCTGTTGTCTTGTTTGGACAATAGTTGTGAACTTGTGACATGTTGCAGTGACTGTTGCAGTGACATCTAGGAATAGAATCATCCGTTTCTAGAGTCCATATACTACAAACTGTCCTTTGTTTTACTTTAAAGTCTTTTATTCCTGAATACCAAAAAATGTCTCTTTATGCCAAAACCCATGTGCAATGATAAGTAATAAAAGGGAAGTTCTGACCTTATTCTGAAGAGCAGGACCAAATGTCAGTCTTAAAGAAGACTTGTCTTTTCTTGATGTGATGCGAAGTTCTGTGCTGACTTGCAATGCTCTGCGCTGATCCATGCGACGTAGGGGCGCTGTCACGTCATTGTGGAGCGCCCCGGGAGCCGCACGGACGGTAAGTAGCTTCTCCCCTGGCTCCCCACTACTTTTCCATGGCAGCCAGGACTTTAGTAGCGTCCTGGCTGCCATGGTAACACTGAAAGCATTTTGAAGACTGATCAGTCTTCAAATGCTTTCAGGTGTGTGGCGTTGTGACGGATACGGCGGGCATTTCCGGCGACGGAAGTGCACGCCGGATCCTCACAACGCAAGTGTGAAAGAGCCCTTAGCTAGGCCCGTGTTCTGTGTTCACTCCAGTCCTCAAAGGCTCATCTTCATCTGCTGTAAGGACAGCGTACAGACAGGACCCAAAAAAGCCCTTTTTAGGGCTGACACATCAGTCTGCTTTTTTTTATTTTTTTTATATATATATATATATATATATATATATATATATATATATTGCAGCTGCCGGCCCGTGTTTGAGAGGCCGCAGGCCCATAGACTGTACTGTGTGCACACCACTCATATAGGGTGGCACAGTACCTTGCAGATAAAAAAGTAATTTCATTTTTACCCTTTAATATAATTGCAGTTGCCTGCCAGTGTGTGTCAGGCCCACAAATTGTACTGTGCCCACTGCCAGTGCCCACCACTCATTTCGGGTGGCACAGTACCTTGCAGATAAAAAAGTCATTTCATTTTTACCCTTTAATATAATTGTCATTGCCAGTGTGTGTCAGGCCCACAGACTGTACTGTGCCCACTGCCCACCACTCATATAGGGTGTCACAGTACATTGCACGGCGCACGCGCAGTGACCTACAATTCAAACGAAGCGGACCGAGCATGGGTCTTTTTCAATCTCCCGGTTCCAAAAATCTATTCACTACACCGGCCCTGGCTCTGATAAAGGACAAAACAGAGATTAAACTGTTAGGAATAGTACTTAGTTAACACTAATTACTTTGGTGGCAAATTCCATTGCAAGTGCCCAAAGTTAGAAGGAAGCAGACAGAGCAAGCTTTTTTCTCTATCTCCCCATGCAAGGATTCAATTCAATACACGTCCCCTGATAGGGGACTTAAAGATCAAAATTGTAAAAATAGTAGTTTACACTATTTGTATTGGTGGCACAGTATATTGCGTGGCGCACGCACGCACAGTGCCCCAAATTGGAAGTAAGAGGACCGACCAATCATCTTTTTCCATCTCCCGGTTCCTAAAATCTATTCCATACACCGGCCCCTGATAGGGGACAAAGCAGAGATTAAACTGGTAAGAACAGATTTTTTTTATTAAAAAAAAAGAGGACAGCCTCTGCGGAGCTGGGTATTTTTTGGCAGCATTACTGAACGCTCATGCACAATGGCTGTGGGCTCATGTGTCCTTTTTTGGAGGTGACAAACTTGGTCAGTCAAACCCAAGGCAACATCATCGACCTCATCCCATATGCATTTTTTCTGGAGCGTGCCCTGCGAAGAGTGCTGGATCAGGCCTTAGATGAGCATGAAGAGGAAGAGTTGTGGTCACCATCACCACCAGAAGCAGCCTTGTCGTCGTCGATTGCTGGACCTGCGGCAACGCAGAGAGAGGAGTCTGAAGAAGAGGAGTAAGAGGAGGAAGGTGGCTTTGAGGAGGTGGAAGACAAACCACAGAAGTCGTCCCAGGGGGCATGTTGTCACCTTTCGGGGACCCTTGGTGTTGTACGTGGCTGGGTGGAGGAAGAGACCTTCAATGAGGTCAGTGAGGACAAAGAACGGGACATGGCTAGCTTGGTATCCAACCTGCAAATGGGGAGTTTGCGGTTGTGCAAATGGACTGTTTGCGGTGGTTTGCGGTGCATTAAATGGGGAGTTTGGTCTGTCACTGTGAAGCGGGCGCAACCCTTACACTACCTGATCGATACAACATCATACCTGATCGTATACACATACTGGATGTTTTAAAGCACGTTATTCCAAACAATTTAGGAATGTTAGGTGATTTATGCCCTTTATGGATTAAAACCCGACTCTGCGTCAACTACGTAATTTTCCATGGGAGTTTTGCCATGGATCTCCCTCCGGCATGCCACGGTCCAGGTGTTAGTCCCCTTGAAACAACTTTTCCATCACTATTGTGGCCAGAAAGAGTCCCTGTGGGTTTTAAAATTCGCCTGCCTATTGAATTCTATGGTGGTTCGCCCTGTTTGCCCGTTCGTGAACATTTGCGGAAATTCGCGTTCGCCGTTCGCGAACAGAAAATGTTATGTTCGCGACATCTCTACCCTTCAGTACTCCTCACACATCCATAGCCCTTCCTTCGTGCTATGTTTGGGGAGCTGTGTGACCAGTGAATGTAATTTTCAAAATGATCCAAACATGAAGTAGACATATGGGAAATGTAAAGTAAACTATTTTAGGAGGTATTACTATCTGTTTTAAAAGCATAAAAATACAAATTTTTTTACATTTTTGGTAAATTTGGTATTTTTTTATTAATAAAAATGAAATATTTTGACTCAAATTTACCACTGTCATGAAGTGCAATATGTGACGAGAAAACAATCTCAGAATGACATGGATAAGTTAAAGCGTTCCAAAGTTATTACCATATAAGGTGACATGTCAGATTTGCAAAAAATGGCCAGGTCCTTAAGGTGAAAAATGAATGTGCAAAATAAATGTGGAGCCCCAGTCATGGGTCTACAACACAATGAAAGCCAGATATCCCTCAAAGGAAGGAAAACCGAGCAAAGGGGTGTCTCCATTACAGAGATCACCAAATCCACCATATTAAGTGGCCCCTATGTCAAGATCCTGCTTTTTTACAAGCTTTAAGGATTTGACAGGGAAAACCTAAGTCAATTATCCATCCACAGACAGCTGTTTCAGGGTGTTGCCCCCAGGCCTTCTTTATATATGCTGATGTATTGGGTCAAAGTTCGGGTTTGGACTCGAACCCAAACCCCGTTGAAGTCAATGGGGACCCGGACGTTAGTGTACTAAAATGGCTGTAAAATAGTCATAGTAAGGGCTAGAGGGCTGCAAAAGGAAGCATAATGGGGGTAAGAGCAGGACAATTGCCCTGCAAACAAATGAGGCCAGGCGGCCCAGAGGCAACGATAAGCTGTCTTCTGTGGGAGGTGTATCATCTGTGATGGCCATGAGCTGCTTTGGGTGCCATCCTGCTGTGAACACGGTTCCTCCTCCTCATCATCCTCCAGAACTGTGTCCTGGCTGGACGACCCCTCTTCCTCCTGTGCCACATCCTCTTCCATCATTGCCCCAAGCGTTTTTTCAAGGAGACATAAAAGTGGGATAGTAACGCTGAGAATGGCGTCATAGGCACTGCCCATATTGGTGGAGTACTTAAAAAAGTGCAACACGGTGCAATGGAGGCCCACTTGTTGCTGGTGAAGTTGTGCTGTTCCGCAGAGCGACTCACCTGTGCATTCTGCAGCTGAAACTCCACTATCGCCTGCTGCTGCTCGCACAGTCTCTCCAGCATGTGCAAGGTTGAGTTCCACCTTTTGGGTACGTCGCATATAATGCGGTGAGTGGGAAGGCCGAAGTTACGCTGCAGCACAGACAGGTGAGCAGCAGCAGGGTGAGAACGCCGAAAGCGCGCAGAGACGGCCTGCACTTTCTGAAGCAGCTCTGATATATCGGGGTAATTTTTCAGAAACCTCTGCACCACCAAATTCAGCACATTCGCCAGGCAAGGGATGTGCGTCAAACCGGCTAGGCCCAGAGCTGCTACGAGATTTTGCCCATTATTGCACACCACCAGGCCGGGCTTGAAGCTCAGTGGCACCAACCACTCATCGGTCTGTTCTTCCATGCCCGTCCACAGCTCCTGCGCGGTGTGTGGTTTTTCACCCAAACAGACGAGTTTCAAAACAGCCTGCTGTTGTTTCCCCCTGGCTGTGCTGAAGTTGGGGGTGCAGGTGTTACGCTGACCAGATGAGGAGGCAGTAGAGGGGGAAGCGGAATAGGAGGAGGAAGAAAAGAGAAATGTCCTGCAATCCTCACTGGCGCAAGGACATGCGCCAAACTGCTATCCGCCTCAGGCCCAGCTGCCACTGCATTTACCCAGTGTGCAGTTAGGTAGATATAATGTCCCTGCCCGTGCTTACTGGACCACGTATTGGTGGTTATGTTGTAGTGCACACCTGATTTTGTCTGCCACTTGGTTGTGCTGGGCAGGGATGGCTCGTCTGCAAAAGTATTGGAGGCTGGGAACCACGTACTGTGTGACAGCCACTGCCATAAGGTTTTCAAAAGTCTCTGTCTCCACCAGACGGAATGACGGCCTTTCAAAGGCCAGACATTTTGAAATGATGGCATTCAGGGCCAGGGATCGCTGGTGGGTAGGAGGGTAATTCCCCTTTCACTCCAGTGTTTGGGGGATGGTTAGCTGAACGCTTCCATGGGACGGTGTGGACATGCTGGGCGACGATGATGGAGGTGGTGGTGTTGCTGCCTCATCCTCTGTTTGCAGGGTGACCAGTGCCACTGTCACTCCAGAGGGGGAGGAAAAGGCCAAGACTGCAGCAGAAGAGGGAGCAGGAGGAGCCTGGTCATGCGTATGGTGCTCAGGTTTAGAACATTTATTCCTCGCTTCAGGCTCTGATTGCACAGCATGCAAACCACTCGTGTCTTGTCATCAGTACGTAGAAATGTCACACCAGGGAACTCCTTGGAGCTGGCTTTGGTGTGCTCAGTCCCTGGGTGCAGTGGGCAGTAGCAGATGTACTGGCTAATGGACAGTTTTGCACCCTGCTCCCTCTTTTGCTGTCCGGCTTGAGGTGTGTGACCAACACCTCTTCCTCCGAACTGCACAAGTCACTCGCATGACCTTGATTCTATGTAGGGTCTAGGACCTCATCATTCTCCAACTCATCTTTCATCCACTCCTCACCCCTGCCATCCTTGCCGGTCTGCACACTGCAGAAAGGCACAGCAGTTGGCACCTGTGTTTCGTCATCATCAGAGACGTGCTGCGGTGGTCCTACCATGTCCACATCTTTAAACATAAGTGGTTGAGCATAAGTGCATTAAATTTCCTCCACTTCTGGGGAAGAGCTAGGTGGAGGGCCAACGTAAACCCTGCCAGCAGAGTCATGACTTGGGGCTCAAACTGCTTGCCTGAATTGCAAGGGGGAGAGGTGAAAGACAGATGCCCATGGGCTGTAGGTGCCAACTCTGCACTTTCAGCAGGGGACCGGGTGGAAGACAATGTGGAGGAACTGGAGGTACTGTCAGCCACCCAATCTAATACCGCCTCTACTTGTTCTGGCCACACCATTCGTACACTGGTATTCGGCCCTACAAAATAACGCTGAACTTTCTGTCACCTACGTGCACCTGAGGAAGTTGTTTCATTTGGGCGTGTAGCTGGCACAGATCGACCACGTCCACGTCCTCTCCCTGCAACAGAAGCTCCACCATTACCAGAAACACCAGGGCCACGTCCCTTATTTGATGCTCTCCTCATTCTTTGAGGTCACCCACCGATGTAACAGATAGATTAACCAGATTTTATTTCTGTGTCACGTATGCAGTGCAGGTGTATCTCACACAAACAATTGGTATATGTCACCCACCAAACTAACAGATTGATTAACTTTTATATTTTTGTGTCAGGGGTACAAAGATGGTGCATTGCATCCACAAAAAAATCACTATAGGTCACCACAGTATAAATAGCAAGATGAGATTCCTAACACTTTCCCTTACTTTAGCTGCCTGATTCCTGTCCCTGCAATACTCAGAGCTGATGGGCCATTCTACATGTGATCCAGCTTTTATTGAGGCTGGGTCACATGATGCACGGGCCAATCACAGCTATGCCATTAGTAGGCATGGCTGTGATGGCTTCTAAGTGCCCACAGCTTAAAAGCTTATTGATTGGCTGCCCTGCAGCCTTTCAACAAGCTTTATTAAATGCCACAACACCGAACTCAAACACAAACTTTTCCGGCAAAGTTCGGGTTCGGGTCCGGGTACCCGAACTCGCAAAGTTCGGTACGGACTTGAACTTTACAGTGTTCGCTCAACACTAGTTATAATGCTTTGGGATATATTTTGAAAATAATTTCTATTATGAAAAAGCTCTATCTATGGGTTTCACATTATCTTGTTTTTGTTTTAAGGCATTTGTGGTGTTTATTGAATGGTTTGTAACTTTATTAAAAATGTTGATAAAGGCTACATGATGCATTATCTAGATGACTTATAGGATTCATAGGAAAAGATGAGACTTCTTATTGTATATTAATTGTCTACATTTTAAAAAAGTGGCTGCTTATTTTAATCCTTAGCTCAAGACAAAACTGTTCTACCCATACATTCTCTTATGGTTCTTGGCATTAGCATATATACTAATAAAATGGAAATTAGTATTCCAGAGGACAAAAATCTCAAAACAAAGACTAAACTGAATAAACTCCTATCATTAAAAAGGCCATTTTATTCAATCTGTTCTTGGATTACTTCATTTTATATCTAAGGGGACAACAGGCAGAATTTTCTCTAGTTGTCTTTACTGGAGATGAGCGAAGTTCTCCAAAACTTGATTAGGCTGCTTCACTCCAAAAAATGTTTCTTTATGAGTAGTTGGCGGAGTGATGGGGAACAGTAATTGCGCTGCCCCCAGTCATTGAACCCCTCAGATGCCACATTCATCGCTGATTGCGGCATCTGAGATGACCATTGAGGGCTGTTAAGGATTAATCAGTTGTAAAAATACTCACCTTATCCATTTGATCGCGACAAGTTCTCAGCTGCCATTTTGATTAAAGTTCCAGTGCGAAATCTCACACGGTGCATCATGACGACACCACGCCTTCCATATGAGATTTTGTGAGAATTCTTGAACACAAAATACAATTAATCTAAGAAAATATTTTATTCATCCCTTATTAGAAAAATAAATGCGTTGAAAAGTAGCAATGGCATACATACATAGGAAAGAAAAAGAACCACAAATGATGTGTCAGAAAGCCAGACCCCTAGACAAATGGTGTTAGTATTGGATCTCCCTTGCCCACAATACAAAATAGAAATAGTATCACAAAGTGCGACCTTTGCATACAATAAACTCCAAGTGGAGAGAAAGATAAATAGTTAGATTTATAAAATGTATAAATCTAAAGTGCCTAGTGCCATACATCCTATTCAAAATCCACTAAGGAGGACTTAGTGGAATGAATAATACCGACCAGTGTGGTTCAGACCCCGACGTGCGTTTTACTTCCTCAGGGGATGAATGCATACTGTGCTCACCAGCCTTGAAAAGCATGTCAATCAGTGCAAGTTAAAAAATCTGTGAAAATACCTCTACATGTGTGGCCCCACTTGTGCCTGCAGGATGTCCATGGCGTGTGTTCCACGCTGGAACGCACAACATCACATCCTGTAATCTAATAGGGACCTTTACATGTTCAACTAACCCTATTTGGCAATGAAAATCGGAAGAAAAGGGTTAACATCCATAAGGGACAGGGGAGGGAAGGAAAATACAGACACCCAAATATAAAAAAACTGCTGACAGATAGGGGCAATTATAGTAGTCGTGCACACCGTTTAGCCGGATATCCACGATGGAGTGCAAAACCCCATCCCATGGTGCTCGTGGGACACATCCCGAAACAGCCCGATGCACGGCGCGCGCCACCCACAAAAGCGGTCCGTCTACTGCCATAACTCTAGGACGATCAATATTAAATTCATCAATGTGAACCATATAATCATGTTGCCAACATCAAGATAATTAATAATTAAATAGATGATTGTGATAGAAAAAAATGTTCAAATAATAAATCAATAATAAATGATACTATAAATGCAATAGTGTGTACCATATAATCATGTTGCCATCATCAAAATACTTAATAAATTATTATCATGCTTGTGATAGAAAGATAATAAAATAAAAATTTATAAAAACATAAAAATAATAAATGATACAATAAATTCACCAATGTGTACCATATAATCGGATTCATGTTCTCATCATCAAAATAATTAATAATTAAATAGCATGATTGTGATAAATAAAAAAGGGCAAAGGGCAACACACACGTTAAAGTGCAAGTGACATGCTAATAAAACGAATAAGTGAAATACAGTACACAATAATGAATGAGATAATCGAAACCAATACAATAAATAAAAATGAATGAATTTATATTAATTAATACTCATATAAAACAGTGACCATAAAATATGTAGATGGATACATAATAATTACCACTATAATCGTATTAAATATATTATTGAACGAAAATAAACTAAAATAAACTGTGTTATCCCATCAATTATATCATTAATAAAAATACACCATATACAAATTAAACACATATAGAACATGTGCATCACTTCACGAAACATATGATATTTCTATTCCTTCCCTCCAATGCGTCTTCCATACATAAAATCACCAACAGTCCCGAATTGACTTTTATTAAGGCTGGTCACAGCCTGGATTTGTGGAAGGGGCTGCTGGTATTTTAACCCCGGGCGCTTCTGTAAGGGGGACGGTCGTCTCGTGCTGCAGAACCTCCGGTCAAGCCTGACGTCACTTCCTGGGTTCCCGGCCTCCACCATAGCCAGGTCGCAGCGCGGCTGCAGGTAGTAAGCGGCATCCCCTTCCGGGGCACAGCAATACTGGCCGCCCGGCCTGTCATGGATCGCGGTCATAGGCCTTCACCTCCACTGGGGCCTCAAGACGCCGCGCGTCAACTGCGATCCCCCGCAGCATCTACGGCTGCCGGCTCTTGTGTTTCCCCCCTGCCATTGGTTCATGGCAGCCCGGCGGTTCGCACCCCCCTGGGTCGGCCTGGCTGCATGCTCGGCTCTGCTATTCCCGGGTCATGAGATGCGTCGGGTGGCTCCACGTCTCGAGGTTCTATCCTGCCCTGGTGGCCGCCCGCAAGCACCCCAAACTGCCCATACCTTTTTCCGCCCACTCAGTTCTGCTACCTCTGGTCCGCATGCCGGAGCTCGGCATGCCGCGACCGCCGCATCCAGATGTAGCAGAGCTGAAATCACATTGGTTCAGGGCAGCCCGGCGGTTCTAGTGTTATTCACCTCCCTCCCAGCTCTGCTGCCTCTTGGTATAAATACTCATAGCGTGCCCTCTTGGCCAAGGGGGGGGGGGAGGGGGTTTGGCTTATACTGTATGTCCCACATCATGGAGCAGTCTCCCGCTGGTTGCTGGTGGCTGCGGGGAGCTGGGGGGGGGGCCTGTCATCCCCTGGCCAGCCCAAGCTGGTCCCGGCATCCACCATTGGCCCTCCCGTCCGGGGCAGTTTGGATCCCTCCCTCCCAGCTCCTCAGTTGATATAAAAAAAAAAAAAAAAAAAAAGTGGTTCCAATCTTATATGTATCCGCTGGGATCTCCCCAGGTAGATGCTCCTCATGTTTGCTTTTGTGTCGCCCAGGTTCAAGGGTCCCTTGGGTATGCCCCTAAGTCACCAAGGGCACGGATCCACCGCCCATGGTACCCAAATTACTCAGGTCCATACGGCCATCTCGCAGATAGAACCAATCGCTCAGACCATGACACTGTCATGCATAGTTGCCCGAATTACTCAGGTCCAAGGGTCCGCCTTGCTTAAATTCCTGCATTGCTCAGGTTTGTGCGTCATGCATATGTAACTGCCTGAATAGCGCAAGGTCAGGCCCATTCACGCAAGGTTCCCTCAATCATTCAGGTCCACGCACCATTCATGTGTAGTTGCCGATTCGATTAGGTTCATGTTTCAGTCACATTTAACTGCTTGATTTGCCCAGGTTCATGTACTATCCATGTATATTTGCCCGAGTCACCCAGATTCATGTATCATTCACGTATAGGTCCCTGAGTTTCAGGTTCATACTTCATTCAAGCACTGCTGTGGAGTCACCCGGGTTCATGTATTATTCACACTTAATTGCCTGAATCAATCAGGTACACATATCATCCATGTATAATTGCCTGAATCATTCCGTTCCATACATCATTCATGTGCAGTCGCTCTAATCACTCAGGCCATGCAACATCCACATGTAATTGCCCGAAACGCCCAGGTATATACATCATTCACGTGCAGTGGCCTGATTCGCTCAGGTCCATGTATCTTCACATTCAACTGCCCGAATCGCTCAGGTTCAGGTATTGTTCACATACAACTGCCTGGATCGCCCAGGTCCTTGTATCATCTGCGTATAATTGCCCGAAACGCTCATGTTCATACATGATACAGGTATTTTGCCCGTATCGGTTCATGTATCTCCATGTATAATTGCCCGAATCACCCTGGTTCATGCATAGTTGCCTGAACCGTATCATCATCATTCATGTGCAGTTGTTTCATCGCTCAAGTCTATGTAGCATTCACACATAATTGCCTGAAACGCTCAGGTTCATTCACCATTCACATATGTCTACCTGAATCGCTCAGGTCCATGTACCATTCACGGATAATTGTCTGAATCGCTCAGGCTCATACATCTGCATGTGCTGTTGCCTGAATCGCTCGGGTTCACGTATTGTTCCTATACAACTGCCCGTTTTACTTGGGTTCATGCGTTATTCACTCACAACTACCTGAATCGCCGAGGTTCATATATAAGCCACGTATAGCTACTTGAATCGCTCAGGTTCATGTATCATTCAACATAGCTGCCTGAATCGCTCAGGTCTGTGTATCACCCATGTATAACGGCCCGAACCGCTCGGGTACCATTCATGCATAAGTGCCTGAATTGCTCAGGTACATACATTAGTCACGTATAGCGGCCTGAATCGCTCAGGTTCATGTACTATTCATGCATAGTCGCCTGATTCGCTCAGATTCACGTACCAGCCATGTATCACCGCCCAAATCGCTCAGGTTCATACATCAGTTGCGTATAGCTGCCTGAATCGCTTCAGGTATTTTTCATGTATAGTCGCCTGAATCACTCAGGTGCACGTGTCATCCATGTATAATTGTCTAAACCACTAAGGTTCATATACCAGTCCGGTATAGCTGCCGATTCGCTCAGGTTCACGCATCATTCACGCATAGTTGCCTGAATCGCTCAGGTTCACGTGTTATCCACGCACAGTCACCTGAATCGCTCAGGTTCATGTTTCATTCACGTATAGTCGCCTGAATCGCTCAGGATCATGTCTCATAGGTCCATGTGTCATCCAGGTTTAGTTGCCTGAATCGCTCAGGTTCATGTATTATTCACGCACAGTCACACGAAGCACTCAGGTTCATGTGTTACTCACGCACAGTCGCCTGAATCGCTCAGGTTCATGTCTCATTCAGGGTCAACAGCACGATTCGCCCAGGTGCATGTGTCACCCAGTTATAGTGGCCTGAATCGCTCAGGTACATCTTTCAGTCACGTATAGCTGCCTGAATCGATCAGGTTCATGTATTATTCATGCACAACTGTCTGAATCGCTCAGGGTCATGTATCATTCACGTATAGTCGCCTGGGTCACTCAGGTTCATCTCTCATTCAGGGTTAACAGCCCGATTCGCTCAGGTGCATGTGTCATCCATGCATAGTTGCCTGAATCGCTCAGGTTCATATATCAGTCACGTATAGCTGCCTGAATTGCTCAGGTTCTTGTCTTATTCACGCACAGTGAATCGTCTGAACTGCTCAGGTTTAGGGGTTGTTCACGCACAGTCGCCTGAATCGCTTAGGTTCATGTATCATTCATGTATAGTTGCCTGAATCTTCAGGCTCGTGTATCAATCTTGTATAGCTGCCTGCTTCACTCAGGTTCAACTATCATTCACGCATAACTGCCTGAATTGCCCAGGTCATGTACTATTCGCACATAGTCTCCTGAATCGCTCAGGTTCATGTTCCATTCATTTATGGTTGACTGATTTTCAGGTTCAGGTACCAGTCATGTATGACTGCTTGTATATCCCAGGGTCAGGTTTCATTTATGTATTATGGCCTGAATGGCTCAGGTTCACGTATCATTTACGCATAATTGCCCGAATCACTCTGGTCCAGGCATCATTCACTTATAGCCTTCCGAATCGCTCAGGTCCACGTACCTTTCATGCAAGGCTGCCTCAATCACTCAGGTTCATGTATTTTTCATGCATAACTGCCGGAATCTCCCAGGTTCACTTGCCGAATCATACCCAGCTTCGTGTTCCTTTCGAGTATAGTCGCCTGAGCCGCTCTGTTGATGTCTCTTTCATGCAATGGCCTGAATCACTCCTGGCATATCTAATTTTCGGCACTTTTGCACGAAATCGCTCAGGTCCCGTTCCCTCATGTCCATTGGCCAGATCCGCTCAGGTCTCGTTCCGTGGATGCCCGGTTTGCGACCCTTGTTAGTTCAAATCTCTCAGGTTTCCTTCTTCCACGTAAGGGGCTCCCTGCATTTCTCTGGTCACGTGTCATGCCGCATTGCCTCCAGAATCACGTCTCTTTCCCGCCAGTCCTGCTTTTGATGTTCGGCCTCCACCCACTTCATTCAGTCTCGTGCAGTGCACCAGGTCCTCATGCAGTTACGTCACCGGTTCAACCCTACTGAATCCGCATGATTCCGTCCCTCTTTCGTCCCTGGCATGACCACTGCCTCCTCACGGTTCACCTGTTCCGCTTAGGCTTCATCCCGTCTTCGTTATTTCCGGGTGGAGGCCTACCCTGCTCCTGGCTTCGGGCACACTTCAGCCAGATAGGTCTCGGGGGTTACTTAGGCTAGCCTTCTCCCTCTCCCCTCGTCTCTTACCTCAGACCCTACCACAAGTATTAAGGCTGGTCACAGCCTGGATTTGTGGGAGGGGCTGCTGGTATTTTAACCCCGGGCGCTTCTGTAAGGGGGGCGGTCGTCTCGTGCCCCACCCGCCCTTCTTTCCCTCTTTTTCTTCTTCAACTCCATTGGGTGGTCCACTCTTCCAGGCCTACCCCGCTCCTGGCTTCGGGCACACTTCAGCCAGATAGGTCTCGGGGGTTACTTAGGCTAGCCTTCTCCCTCTCCCCTCGTCTCTTACCTCAGACCCTACCACAAATAAACAGGAAGCCACAATTTTCTCATCTTGCCATCTAAGAAAGATTGTATTGCACAGCTTAAAATAGAAGAAAAGTAATTTTTTCTTAAAATATGTGAAAAATCATAAGTATGTATGTATACACACGTACATTTACTTACACATACATGTATCAGAGCACAAAGTAAAAACCCAAGAACAGTCAAATATACAAAAACCAGAGAAGCCCCAATGACTCAAACAGTAATTACAAGAACGAAGAAAAACAAAGGCCTTCATTCAGACCACAGGGGGTTACTGTATTTAGTTCAAAATCCACTTCGCCTCCTTTTGTGCTAGCAGACGCTTTCAATTCCCACCCCTGCTGCCTACCAATATTCTGTCAATACCTCTTACCTTCAGAAGAGAACAGTCACATGCATGATGGATTTTGAAATGGCAAGGGATGGTGTTCAATCATGTCATATCCTTTTCATCTTTGGCCGCAACAATGCCTAGGAAATGTTCCCTAGTACTTCTCTTCAAATCTCGTGACGTCATGCTCACATAAAGAAGATCACATGGGCAACTAGCCACATAGATCACACCAACCATGTTACAAGAGATAGCATGCGTAATCTGATAGGTCCTGCGGCCCGTGCAATCTGTGAAAGATGTAGTTTTCACAATGTTAGGGCAGGCAACGCAATTACCACAGGGACAACATCCCCATTTCGGACCATTAGAACCAAACTGTTTACTAGCATTCGTACCTTGATGATGACTATGTACCAGTATGTCCTGTAAGTTTTTTCTCCCGTCTATAGGTGATAGATGGATTAGGAGGCAGGTATTTCCTAAGAGTATTATCCATGAGTAAAATGTTTCAATATTTCTTTAAAATTGTGAACACTTCTGTGTGGCCCGAATAGAATGAGGTGATAAATCTCACCACTTCCCTTTGCGGGTCCCTCAATGTTGGCCGATCCTGTAATTAAGCATCCCTCTTAGAATGTCTAGCATGCAGATACCCTCTCTCAGTGATGAATTGCTATATCCTTTCTTTAAATCTGCTGTATAATTCGCACATAGGGCTGCTCCGGGATGTGTCCCACGGGCACCATGTGATGCACATTTGCCCTCTATCATGGAACGCATGCCGGATATCCGGCTTTAAGGTGAATGCTCCTACTATAATCGCTCCTATCTGTCGGCACAGTTTTTTTAATATTTGGCTGCATGTATTTTCCTTTCCTCCCCTGTCCCTTATGGACGTTAACCCTTTTCTTCCAATTTTGATTGCCAAATAGGGCTAGTTGAACATGTAAAGGAATGCACGACATGGACATGCTGGAGGCACATGTGGGGCCACACATGTAGAGGTATTTTTTAACTTACACTGATTGACATGCTTTATAAGGCTAGTGGGCACAGTATGCATTCATCCCCTGAGGAAGCGAAACCACACTGGTTAGTATTATTCATTCCACCAAGTCCTCCTTGATGGATTTCGTATAGGATTTATGGCATTAAGCACTTTAGATTTATACAGTTTATTTATAGAGAGCGGTAACATACTCACCTCTGGGTGCATCTATATTAATACTTCCTTCTATGATAATAAGAGTGCGCTATCCATCAGAACCTGAATATAATTTGGGGCAAGGTCCAACTGAATATAAACTGGACCTCAGTTAACTAACCTCGTCTAACTGGGACTACTTTGACTGTACTAATTGTGTGGCACTAATTAACCATCAATTTGGGCGATAGTCCAACTGGACACAAACTGTGCCAAAGTTAATCGATCCATCAAATCCCAGTAAACTGGGACTATTTTGACTACACTAAATGCACAGTCAATCGATCTATTTAACCCCATTCAACTGAGACTACTCTGACTGTACAAACTGTGCTATATTTATGCATATATGTATTTTTTATAATCCTTATTTTTTATACATTGTCGTGCTTTTAATATTTTATCATTACTATTCTAGTACCTATCTTTTACAAATCTGATCACCATTGATTATATTAATAAATAATGTATTCCGTGCACAACTGATGCTTTGGGTGCCATCCCTATATATGTACTGTATCAAAGCAATGCAGTTAAATAGTCCGAGATAGGCAATAATTTCTTAAATCTTGGCCTCCAAAATATCGCTGAAAAGGGTCTGCGTGCGATGTTTTGGTCTAGCCATTTATTGCTGCTATATGGCATTGTGAAGTAAGTCGTCCAGTGTTAACTGGGTGGACATTCTATATCGTATGGCTTTGTTTATGGCTATTTTATTGTTTATGATATGGGTTCATTATTATCTGATGGTTACCCTTGAAACATTGCAGCCATATACTTACCACAAATATAAATAAATGAAGATTAATATTACTTGCTCCAAAACTATTTGGTTATTGTCTAATTATTTAGTAAAGTACTAAGATTAAATAAAGGGAATTATGCCACCATGTCAAGTCCCATCACATTGTAATTACAATGTGGGGACTCATGGTGGCATATTTTACCCTACTTAACAGTGAATTGTATATGTAATGTTCAACTTACCTGAATAAAGATTTCCACCTATATTAGTTGTCCAGCCCTCTTTCTAGGTGACTGGCCATCAAAGGTCTTTCCTGCCAAGTTTGCTGTTGTACATGCTTGTGTTTCTAAACTCCTGACCCGTGCTTGTTTTCTGGATTCTGTTACCTGTCTGATCCTTGCCAGCTACGTCTTGACTCTGCTGTTGCTGACCTGGATTGCCTGATCTCTACCTGTGCTGTCTGCCCTGACCCATTGCTTGTACGACTGCACCTTTGCCTCATCCTTTGGTCCTGCACTGTTGCTCCTGGTTATGACTTGGTCTCAGAGGCGTTGTTAGGTCCAAACATTCGGGACTTGAGCCCCGGATGTTTTGTCCAGTGCCCCTAATGTTATGCTCGTAGCATTTCTTTTTTTAAAGTTGGCTATTCCAGGGCCATTTTGATTGGACCTGGGCAACCCCACAGATCATCCCCCACCCCCCCTTGTACTTGTTCCGCTGATGTGCTACTTGCGCGCTGCATGGACATGAGTTCAGTCACTTCAGTGCACAATCCCGTCCTATGACGCAAGACCCACTGCGGGAGGTCATGGGTCTCGCGGGATCACGCGCCGCTGAAAGGAATTGCGCACCGAAGTGACTGAACTCATGCACACGCAGCCCGCAAGTAGCGGATCAGTGGAACAAGTACAAGGGGGGTGGGGGGATGATCTGTGGGGTTGCCCAGGGTCCACTCCCATCAATATTAAAGGGCCCAAGCAAAGCTTTCTGCAGTGGTGAGGAAATGTAACATAACAGGTATTGGAAAGTTACCGACTGTTGTATTATATAATGACTGCACTTCATTTGCGTAAACCAGAACACCCCTTTAGTAATAGCAAAGTATATATTTCTCCTATAAGCTGCTTTGGCTATTATTAAAACTAGAAAATGCCTTCAGTTTTATGTAGCTTATTTATGTTTATGGAGGTTTGGTGTAAACTCATTGTTCAACATTTCAAACAGTTAATATTCTGTATGGAAGAATAAAATCTGTTATTTAAGTACGTTGGCTTGTATGTTAATTCTTATTATGCAAATGTCAACACAGTGGGCTTGTGCCCCGGATATTTTCAGACCCTAGCAACGCCCCTGCTTGGCCCGTTGACTATGTCCGTACCTCTAGTACCTTGCTCTGGTACCCCCTAGTCTGCCTGGGCCAGCTGCTTCATGTGCCAACCCACCTCAAGAGGTAGCAACGTAGTCTTCTCCTTGGAAAAGTCTATTCCCACTTCAATCAGTACCAACTGGTACTGTGCAGAATTAGAGGTTCACTTAGACCAAGGATGCCCAACCTGCGGCCCTCCAGCTGTTGCAAAACTAAATTTTTTAATATTAATGCACTTCAATGATTTTTGGACGGAAACAAATCCGCAGTATGCTACGGTTTTGTCAACGTCCAAAAAACGTTCACATACTGAACTGAAGACATCCTGATGCATCCTGAACGGATTTCTCTCCATTCAGAATGCATTGGGATAATCCTGATCAGTATCTTTCCGTCCTAGAGCCCCGAGGAACTCTAGGACGGAAAGCAAAAGTGCAAGTGTGAAAGGGGCCTTAGAGGAGATCAGTCACATGGCAATTAAGACTAAATAATAATTCTGCCACCATGTCCTCTTATTCCATACCTCCCTATTTATATACTATTTTTTTCACATCCACATTATTAAGATTGTTTTAATGCAGGTCTGTCTTTGACTGTAAAATAATTGGACTTGCTTATGTATCTTACTTACTGTCAGTTGACTAGTCAGAAATGTGACTGAGTGCAAACATTAGTTAAATGCTACTTATTCCCTGACAACCCCTTTAAGGCTGCTCAGTGAAGGAGATCTTTCTATCAGGAGGTAGTTTGCTGACACTGTTTATATGGGGCAGTCTGCTTACTGCATTCTTTAGTGGGGCCACTCTATTGCTTATGTTTCTGTGGGACACTCTGGTGACAGTATTGTATTTGAAGGTAATATAATTAACTCTACATGTGTTTATTAGGGGACACTTTGATAGCACTGTTGCTTATAATGGGTAGTCTGTTGGTGCTGTTTATGAGGTTATTCTGCTCACTTTGATTATGAGGGCGAGGGCACACTGATAATGCTGCTAATGGAGGCAATTTAGCTGCTGTAATGGGGCATGCCCTGAATTTTTGGGGGAGTTATCATAGAAAAAAATCTGAATTAAATTGTGCGTTTTCTTTTTTTATCACCTCAGAGTGACAAGAAATACTGTACATACAGCAAGTGAGTAAAAGAAACCAGACACCTAAAGTAGATGTTTACTAGGCAGGGAATTTGCTTTCTCTGTGAACACGTTGGCAAATCTGCAGTCCTGTTCGTTGGCTGTATGACAAATATTGAATGCCTGAGAAAGTTATGTAGACGTCTTCCCTCTGTGGCATAATACTGTTTATCAAGTCTATGTGTGTCACTTGCTGTCCTGTGCACTCATGAAATGTCAGTTGGCCTATTTCCAACAGATGCAGGTAAAATAGTATCAGTGAACAGGCGCGTCACTTTTAACAATGGGAAATCACTCAGGCATACCTTTTCTGGCATATGCAACCTAATAATGTCTTCGCTTGTTATACTCAAAAGTTTTCAAGTGCTGGTTGAATACAGGAAACCTAACTGCTTAAACTATAATTTTGATATGGACTTTTTTTAGTTGTATTATAATGGTAATGCACATAAAGTAGCATAATAAGCTTAGAGGATAACAATAATTATAATACTCAACTTCCGAAAATTATTCTGTTATTTTGTATCGGTCACAATAAATGCTTCCAAAATCTTTGCTTTCACATATATAAACAGCCTAAAGTCATGGTATATTTGATTGCACTGCGCACTACTGCACATGGTGCTATCTGCAGGACTGGTCCATCACATTACCTACCTGATCATGTACTAACTATAACTGGGATCTGAAATCAGCTCTTTTTCACAAAACAAAACACTAATATTGATCATGTGCCTAAATGTAGAGGCAATGGCTTCTTCATTTAGGCGTGTATTATGAAAATTCTGTGACATCATTAACCACCTCAGGACCGCCTAACGCACGGATGCGTCCGGCCGGCGGTCCTGTTGCTCTGGCTGGACGCTACCTGTGACGCAGATATTTCTCTCACCCAACATGGGTATATGTAAAAATACACCCCAAAACACATTGCCCTACTTCTCCTGAGTACGGCGATACCACATGAGTGACAGTTTTTTGCAGCCTGGGTGCGCAAAGGGGCCAAATTCCAACGAGTACCTTTACGTTTTACAGGGATGCTCACAATTTAGCCCCGCCCAAAATGCCAGAACAGTAAACACACCCCACAAATGACCCCATTTCGGAAAGTAGACACCCCAAGGTATTAACTGAGGGGCATAGTGAGTCAGTGGGAGATTTTCTATTTTTTTTTGCCAGAAGTTAGCAGAAATGGAAACTTTATTATTATTTTTTTTCCTCAGAAAGTGTCATTTTCCGCTAACTTGTGGAAAAAAATGAAATGATACATGAACTCACCATGCCCCTCCGCGAATACTTTGGGGTGTCTTCTTTCTAAAATGGTGTCATTTGGGGGGTATTTATACTATCCTGGCATTCTAGCATCTGAAGAAACATAACAGGTGCTCAGAAAGTCAGAGCTGCTTCAAAATGCGGAAATTCACTTTTTTGCACCATAGTTTGTAAACGCTATAACTTTTACCCAAACCAATAAATATACACTTATTGGATTTTTTTTATCAAAGACATGTAGAACAATAAATTTTGTAAAAAAATTTATATAGAAATATAGTTTTAAAAAAAATAATTTACAACAGAAAGTGACAAATGTAATTTTTTTGCAAAAATTTTGGTAATTTTTGACTAATAGCAAAAAAAGTTAAAATGTCAGAAGCAATGAAATACCATTAAATGAAATCTCTATTAGTGAGAAGAAAGGGAGGTAAAATTCATTTGGGTGGTAAGTTGCATGACGGAGCAATAAACTCTGAAAGTAGTGTAGTGCAGAATTGTAAAAAGTGGCCTGGTCATTAAGGGTGTTTAAGCTAGGGGGGGCTGAGGTGGTTAATAACATCACATGGATTAGCAGTGGGAATAGATATAGGAATAGAGCAGCTGAGAACTCAGCCCACTTCTAATCTCCTCCTGTACACGTCCGCTGTGGGGAGAAACCGTGCATTGAATCCTGCTGCTAAGGATGCTGAGCATCACCAGGGGCCGTGGCTTAGCAGCACATTTCACCTGGCGCAATTGCGCCGCTGGAGCCGAGACAGATGAGTTACAAGAATATTAGAAGATATCAATACTTTTACACATCCAATATAGTTATTGTTATGACTAGTGGGTGGGACCCACTAGTTAAACCAGAGATAGTGTGGATTCTCTGCATCAGCTAAGGAATAGTTTCCACTAACCCCTAGGGCAGTGATGGGCAACGTGCGGCTCTCCAGCTGTTGCTAAACTACAACTCCCACCATGCCCTGCAGTAGGCTGATAGCTATAGACAGGCTTTGCATGCTGGGAGTTGTAGTTCTGCAACAGCTGGAGAGCCGCACGTTGCCCATCACTGCCCTAGGGTGTTATTCAGCACTCTCACAGGAGACAGGACAGAATGAAGCAAGAAAGACACTGAACCACTACCTATAAGATTAGCAAATATGGTTGACAGCTGACTCACTGAGTCAGACAACAGGTAACACTCAAATAGCTTACGTTGTGGCTAGAACCGCAGTTAGTTTGAACTGAGTCCCATAGCTGGCATGGTGTTCAGAATGGCAGAGAAGACTGGAGTAAAGGCAGCAGATAATGATGATGATGATGATTGTCAGAAGCAGAAGTTGAAGTGTAGTCAGAGACAAGGCAGAGGTCCGAAGCCGGTATCAGATAGTAACGTGGTACAGAGGATCAGACAGGGTGAGAGTCAGACAGGTCCAGTAGGCTAAAAAAATGGTCAAAAAGGCTGGGTCAAACACAAATCAGATCAGAACACCTTTGCTTTTGCTGTTAGTAACTCAATGCTCAGGCAACTTCCTAGAAAAGGAAGCTTCTATTTAAACTTGTAAACCCACTCCGGGGCAGTGCTGCGAGGCAGGAAGCATGTGCACCTGGAAGCATAAATGACATGGGATGCGAGCATGGAATGGGGCACGGAGGAAGAGTGGCTGGAGGATGCATCTGGCAGTAGTGTTGAGCGAACAGTTCGAGCATAGTTCGGGTTTGTACAGAATTTTGGGGTGTTCGGGACCCGGACCTGAACATTTTCAAAAAAGTTCAGGTTCGTTGTTCGGCGATTTCTTCCCGCTTTCTGAAGGGCTGCACAACAGCCAATCAGCTAGCATTTTACTTCTTGCCCTAAGAGCCCATCACAGCCATGCCTACTAATGGCATGGCTGTGATTGGCCAAGTGCAGCATGTGACCCAGCCTCTATTTAAGCTGGAGTCACGTAGCGCCGCACGTCACACTGCTCTGATAAGTGTAGGGAGAGGACGCAGCTGCTGTGAGGGCGAGATTAGGCAACGAAAAGTCTGCAAAAGCATCTAATGAAGTGATCGATCTACAGCTGTGAATGACTGAACTTCTGCTAGTTACTTGCTCACTGGTTTTTAGGCTGCACAGAGCGTTTTTCTGTCACTTATTTTCTGGGGTGATCGGCAGCCATTTTGTAACTTGTGGTGCACCAGAACAAGCTGCCACCAGGTCCATCAATCCATCAATACTAGTTGTTTTTTTTTTTGCTATATCCTACATCAGGGCCTTGGCTGTGCTAATTGTCTTACCTAGAAACTCAGGATAGCAATTTCTATATTTTAGAAATTAAATACAATTTAATTACAAATAATTACAATTGCCAAAATACCAATCCCCGAAATCTGGTGTTCCAGCTTTGGCTAGCCAAGTATAATACTGTCTGCTGTTTGGCAAAGGATAGATTATTTTCTGTGGTGAAATTCAAATGTCAAAATTGCAATCCCCTAAATCTGGTGTCCCAGCACTGGCTAGCAAACTATAATAGTGTCCGCCAAAACATATATTTTGTTCTGGGGTGAAATTCAATTGCCAAAATAGCAATACCATAAATCTGGTGTCACAGCTGTGGCTGGCAAACTATAATAGTGTCGGCCAAAACATATATTTTGTTCTAGGGTCAATTCAATTGCCAAAATAGCAATGCCATAAATCTGGTGTCACAGCTGTGGCTGGCAAACTATAATAGTGTCCGCCAAAACATATATTTTGTTCTGGGGTGAAATTCAATTGCCAAAATAGCAATACCATAAATCAGTGGTTTCAGCTGTGGCTGGCAAACTATAATAGTGTCCGACAAAACATATATTTTGTTCTGGGGTGAAATTCAATTGCCAAAATAGCAATACCATAAATCTGGTGTCCCAGCACTGGCTGGCAAACTATAATAGTGTCCGCCAAAACATATATTTTGTTCTGGGGTGAAATTCAACTGCCAAAATAGCAATCCCCTAAATTTGGTGTCCCAGCACTGGCTGGCAAACTATAATAGTGTCCGCCAAAACATATATTTTGTTCTGGGGTGAAATTCAATTGCCAAAATAGCAATACCATAAATCAGTGGTTTCAGCTGTGGCTGGCCAAGTTTCATAGTGTCCTGCAAAGGAAATATTTTGTTCTGGGGTGAAATTCAATTGCCAAAATAGCAATACCATAAATCAGTGGTTTCAGCTGTGGCTGGCCAAGTTTCATAGTGTCCTGCAAAGGAAATATTTTGTTCTGGGGTGAAATTCAATTGCCAAAATAGCAATACCATAAATCAGTGGTTTCAGCTGTGGCTGGCAAACTATAATAGTGTCCGCCAAAACATATATTTTTTTCTGGGGTGAAATTCAATTGCCAAAATAGCAATACCATAAATCAGTGGTTTGAGCTGTGGCTGGCCAAGTTTCATAGTGTACTGCAAATGATATATTTTGTTCTGGGGTGAAATTCAATTGCCAAAACAGCAATACACTGAATCTGGTGTTCCAGCTGTTGCAGGCCTAGTTTAAATCTGTCCATAACAGGGTATATTTTGTTATGGGGTGAAATTCAATTGCCAAAATAGCAATACCATAAATCAGTGGTTTCAGCTGTGGCTGGCAAACTATAATAGTGTCCTGCAAATGATATATTTTGTTCTGGGGTGAAATTCAATTGCCAAAATAGCAATACCATAAATCAGTGGTTTCAGCTGTGGCTGGCAAACTATAATAGTGTCCGCCAAAACATATATTTTGTTCTGGGTTGAAATTCAACTGCCAAAATAGCAATCCCCTAAATTTGGTGTCCCAGCACTGGCTGGCAAACTATAATAGTGTCCGTCAAAACATATATTTTGTTCTGGGGTGAAATTCAATTGCCAAAATAGCAATACCATAAATCAGTGGTTTCAGCTGTGGCTGGCCAAGTTTCATAGTGTCCTGCAAAGGAAATATTTTGTTCTGGGGTGAAATTCAATTGCCAAAATAGCAATACCATAAATCAGTGGTTTCAGCTGTGGCTGGCCAAGTTTCATAGTGTCCTGCAAAGGAAATATTTTGTTCTGGGGTTAAATTCAATTGCCAAAACAGCAATACCATAAATCAGTGGTTTCAGCTGTGGCTGGCAAACTATAATAGTGTCCGCCAAAACATATATTTTTTCTAGGGTGAAATTCAATTGCCAAAATAGCAATACCATAAATCAGTGGTTTCAGCTGTGGCTGGCCAAGTTTCATAGTGTACTGCAAATGATATATTTTGTTCTGGGGTGAAATTCAATTGCCAAAACAGCAATACACTGAATCTGGTGTTCCAGCTGTTGCAGGCCTAGTTTAAATCTGTCCATAGCAGGGTATATTTTGTTATGGGGTGAAATTCAATTGCCAAAATAGCAATACCATAAATCAGTGGTTTCAGCTGTGGTTGGCAAACTCTAATAGTGTTCGCCAAAACATATATTTTGTTCTGGGGTGAAATTCAACTGCCAAAATAGCAATGCCATAAATCAGTGGTTTCAGCTCTGGCTGGCCAAGTTTCATAGTGTCCTGCAAAGGATATATTTTGTTCTGGTGTGAAATTCAATTGCCAAAATAGCAATACCATAAATCAGTGGTTTCAGCTGTGGCTGGCAAACTATAATAGTGTCCGCCAAAACATATCTTTTGTTCTGGGGCGACATTCAACTGCCAAAATAGCAATCCCCTAAATCTGGTGTCCCAGCACTGGCTGGCAAACTATAATAGTGTCCGCCAAAACATATATTTGGTTCTGGGGTGAAATTCAATTGCCAAAACAGCAATACTATAAATCAGTGGTTTCAGCTGTGGCTGGCCAGTTTCATAGTGTCCTGCAAAGGATATATTTTGTTCTGGGGTGAAATTCAATTGCCAAAATAGAAATACCCTGAATTTGGTGTTCCAGCTGTTGCAGGCCTAGTTTAAATCTGTCCGTAACAGGGTATATTTTGTTCTGGGGTGAAATTCAATTGCCAAAATAGCAATACCATAAATCAGTGGTTTCAGCTGTGGCTGGCCAAGTTTCATAGTGTCCTGCAAAGGATATATTTTGTTCTGGGGTGAAATTCAATTGCCAAAATAGCAATACCATAAATCTGGTATCACAGCTGTGGCTGGCAAACTATAATAGTGTCCGCAAAAACATATATTTTGTTCTGTGGTGAAATTCATTTGCCAAGATAGCAATCCCCTAAATCTGGTGTCCCAGCACTAGCTGGCAAACTATAATAGTGTCCGTCAAAACATATATTTTGTTCTGGGGTGAAATTCAATTGCCAAAATAGCAATACCATAAATCTGGTGTCCCAGCACTGGCTGGCAAACTATAATAGTGTCCGCCAAAACATATATTTTATTCTGGGGTGAAATTCAATTGCCAAAATAGCAATACCATAAATCAGTGGTTTCAGCTCTGGCTGGCAAACTATAATAGTGTCCACCAAAACATATATTTTGTTCTTGGGTGAAATTCAACTGCCAAAATAGCAATCCCCTAAATCTGGTGTCCCAGCACCGGCTGGCAAACTATAATAGTGTCCGCAAAAACATATATTTTGTTCTGGGGTGAAATTCAATTGCCAAAATAGCAATACCATAAATCAGTGGTTTCAGCTGTGGCTGGCAAACTATAATAGTGTCCTGCAAATGATATATTTTGTTCTGGGGTGAAATTCAATTGCCAAAATAGCAATACCATAAATCAGTGGTCTCAGCTCTGGCTGGCAAACTATAATAGTGTCCGCCAAAACATATATTTTGTCTGGGGTGAAATTCAAGTGCCAAAATAGCAATACCATAAATCAGTGGTTTCAGCTGTGGCTGGCAAACTATAATAGTGTCCGCCAAAACATATATTTTGTTCTGGGTTGAAATTCAACTGCCAAAATAGCAATCCCCTAAATTTGGTGTCCCAGCACTGGCTGGCAAACTATAATAGTGTCCGCCAAAACATATATTTTGTTCTGGGGTGAAATTCAAGTGCCAAAATAGCAATACCATAAATCAGTGGTTTCAGCTGTGGCTGGCCAAGTTTCATAGTGTCCTGCAAAGGAAATATTTTGTTCTGGGGTGAAATTCAATTGCCAAAATAGCAATACCATAAATCAGTGGTTTCAGCTGTGGCTGGCCAAGTTTCATAGTGTCCTGCAAAGGAAATATTTTGTTCTGGGGTGAAATTCAATTGCCAAAATAGCAATACCATAAATCAGTGGTTTCAGCTGTGGCTGGCAAACTATAATAGTGTCCGCCAAAACATATATTTTTTCTGGGGTGAAATTCAATTGCCAAAATAGCAATACCATAAATCAGTGGTTTGAGCTGTGGCTGGCCAAGTTTCATAGTGTACTGCAAATGATATATTTTGTTCTGGGGTGAAATTCAATTGCCAAAACAGCAATACACTGAATCTGGTGTTCCAGCTGTTGCAGGCCTAGTTTAAATCTGTCCATAACAGGGTATATTTTGTTATGGGGTGAAATTCAATTGCCAAAATAGCAATACCATAAATCAGTGGTTTCAGCTGTGGCTGGCAAACTATAATAGTGTCCTGCAAATGATATATTTTGTTCTGGGGTGAAATTCAATTGCCAAAATAGCAATACCATAAATCAGTGGTTTCAGCTGTGGCTGGCAAACTATAATAGTGTCCGCCAAAACATATATTTTGTTCTGGGTTGAAATTCAACTGCCAAAATAGCAATCCCTAAATTTGGTGTCCCAGCACTGGCTGGCAAACTATAATAGTGTCCGTCAAAACATATATTTTGTTCTGGGGTGAAATTCAATTGCCAAAATAGCAATACCATAAATCAGTGGTTTCAGCTGTGGCTGGCCAAGTTTCATAGTGTCCTGCAAAGGAAATATTTTGTTCTGGGGTGAAATTCAATTGCCAAAATAGCAATACCATAAATCAGTGGTTTCAGCTGTGGCTGGCCAAGTTTCATAGTGTCCTGCAAAGGAAATATTTTGTTCTGGGGTTAAATTCAATTGCCAAAACAGCAATACCATAAATCAGTGGTTTCAGCTGTGGCTGGCAAACTATAATAGTGTCCGCCAAAACATATATTTTTTTCTAGGGTGAAATTCAATTGCCAAAATAGCAATACCATAAATCAGTGGTTTCAGCTGTGGCTGGCCAAGTTTCATAGTGTACTGCAAATGATATATTTTGTTCTGGGGTGAAATTCAATTGCCAAAACAGCAATACACTGAATCTGGTGTTCCAGCTGTTGCAGGCCTAGTTTAAATCTGTCCATAGCAGGGTATATTTTGTTATGGGGTGAAATTCAATTGCCAAAATAGCAATACCATAAATCAGTGGTTTCAGCTGTGGTTGGCAAACTCTAATAGTGTTCGCCAAAACATATATTTTGTTCTGGGGTGAAATTCAACTGCCAAAATAGCAATGCCATAAATCAGTGGTTTCAGCTCTGGCTGGCCAAGTTTCATAGTGTCCTGCAAAGGATATATTTTGTTCTGGTGTGAAATTCAATTGCCAAAATAGCAATACCATAAATCAGTGGTTTCAGCTGTGGCTGGCAAACTATAATAGTGTCCGCCAAAACATATCTTTTGTTCTGGGGCGACATTCAACTGCCAAAATAGCAATCCCCTAAATCTGGTGTCCCAGCACTGGCTGGCAAACTATAATAGTGTCCGCCAAAACATATATTTGGTTCTGGGGTGAAATTCAATTGCCAAAACAGCAATACTATAAATCAGTGGTTTCAGCTGTGGCTGGCCAGTTTCATAGTGTCCTGCAAAGGATATATTTTGTTCTGGGGTGAAATTCAATTGCCAAAATAGCAATACCCTGAATTTGGTGTTCCAGCTGTAGCAGGCCTAGTTTAAATCTGTCCGTAACAGGGTATATTTTGTTCTGGGGTGAAATTCAATTGCCAAAATAGCAATACCATAAATCAGTGGTTTCAGCTGTAGCTGGCCAAGTTTCATAGTGTCCTGCAAAGGATATATTTTGTTCTGGGGTGAAATTCAATTGCCAAAATAGCAATACCATAAATCTGGTATCACAGCTGTGGCTGGCAAACTATAATAGTGTCCGCAAAAACATATATTTTGTTCTGTGGTGAAATTCATTTGCCAAGATAGCAATCCCCTAAATCTGGTGTCCCAGCACTAGCTGGCAAACTATAATAGTGTCCGTCAAAACATATATTTTGTTCTGGGGTGAAATTCAATTGCCAAAATAGCAATACCATAAATCAGTGGTTTCAGCTGTGGCTGGCCAAGTTTTATAGTGTCCTGCAAATTATATATTTTGTTCTGGGGTGAAATTCAATTGCCAAAATAGCAATACCCTGAATCTGGTGTTCCAGCTGTTGCAGGCCTAGTTTAAATCTGTCCATAAAAGGATACCTTTCATCCAGGGCCTAAATACTAGCCCTAAAAGAGATATTCCCCTAAATCAGTGGTTACTGCTGTGCCTGGATTAGTGTAATACGCTACATAAATAAATAGGCAGATAGTGTTAGGTGCCTGAAAAAAAAGGCCTGAATTTGAAATCAATACATTGGGCCAAATGTTTGTGGTGTTGGTGCTTGGTGCTTGGTGAACGGTAACAATGAGGAAAATATCTAGTAAGGGACGCGGACGCGGTCGTGGTGGTGTTAGTGTACCCTTTGGTGCTGGGAGAGGATGTGGCCATTTTGCCACAGCCACACGTCCTAGTGAACCAACTACCTCAGGTTCCAGTACCCGCCAGAATTTACAGTGATATTTGGTGGGGCCCAATGCCGTTCTAAGGATGATAAGGCCTGAGCGGGTACAGGCGCTAGTCAATTGGGTGGCCGAGAGTGGATCCAGCACGTTTACAACATTATCTCCCACCCAGTCTTCTGCAGAAAGCGCACAGGTGGCGCCTGAACATCAAGCCCATCAGTCTGTCACATCAACCCCATGCATATCAGGGAAACTGTCTGAGCCTCAAGTTATGCAGCAGTCTCTTATGCTGTTTGAAGACTCTGCTGGCAGGGTTTCCCAAGGGAATCTACCTAGCCCTTCCCCAGTGGTGGAAGACATAGAATGCACTGATGCACAACCACTGATGTTTCCTGATGATGAGGACATGGGAATACCATCTCATCGCAGTCCGCACGTCTCTGATGATGACGAAACGCAAGTGCCAACTGCTGCGTCTTTCTGCAGTGTGCAGACCGAACAGAAGGTCAGGGAGGAAGACTGTGTGGAAGACGATGCAGGGGACGATGAGGTCCTAGACCCCACATGGAATAAAGGTCGTGCCACTGACCTTCATAGTTCAGAGGAAGAGGCAGTGGTGAGACCGAGCCAACAGTGTAGCAAAAGAGGGAGCAGGGGGCAAAAGCAGAACAGCCGCCTCCAAGAGAGTTTGCCAGGTACTAGCCACCACCACCAGGGACCGAGCACCCCAAAGGCAGCTTCAAGGAGTTCCCTGGCATGGCACTTCTTTAAACAATGTGCTGACGACAAGACACGAGTGGTTTGCACGCTGTGCCATCAGAGCATGAAGTGAGGCATTAACGTTCTGAACCTTAGCACAACTTGCATGACCAGGCAACTACATACAAAGCATGAACGGAGGTGGAGTAAACACCTTAAAAGCAAGGAACTCACTCTGGATCACCCTGCTCCTTCTTCTGCTCCTGCCTCAGCCTCTTCCTCCACCTCGGGAGGAATGTTGGCACCTGCCGCCCACCAAACAGAGTATGTGCCACCGACAACACCACCTGCGTCACCAAGCATCTCCACCATGTCACACGGCAGCGTTCAGCTCTCCATCTCACAAACCTTGGAGAGAAAGCCTAAATTCCCACCTAGCCACCCTCGAGCCCTGGACCTGAATGCCAGCATTTCTAAACTACTGGCCTTTGAAATGCTGTCATTCAGGCTGGTGGACACAGACAGCTTCAAACAGCTTATGTCCATGGCTGTCCCACAGTATGTTGTTCCCAGCCGCCACTACTTCTCCAAGACAGCCGTGCCTTCCCTGCACAACCAAGTATCCGATAAAATCAAGTGTGCACTGTGCAACGCCATCTGTGGCAAGGTCCACCTAACCACAGATACGTGGACCAGTAAGCACGGCCAGGGACGCTATATCTCCCTAACTGCACACTGGGTAAATGTAGTGACGGCTGGGCCCAGGCGGAGAGTTCCTTGGCGCACGTCCTTCCGCCGCCAAGGATCGCAGGGCATCATTCTTTGCCTCTTGTAGCCTCCTCCTCCTACTCGGCTTCCTCCTCCTCTGCTTCCACCAGCTCATCCAGTCAGCCACACTCCTTCACCACCAACTTCAGCACAGCCCGGGGTAAACGTCAGCAGGCCATATTGAAACTCATATGTTTGGGGGACAGACCCCACACCGCGCAGGAGTTGTGGCGGGGTATTGAACAACAGACCGACGAGTGGTTTCTGCCGGTGGGCCTCAAGCCCGGCCTGGTGGTGTGCGATAATGGGCGAAATCTCGTCGCAGCTCTGGGACTAGCCGGTTTGACGCACATCCCTTGCCTGGCGCATCTGCTGAATTTGGTGGTGCAGAAGTTCATTCACAACTACCCCGACATGTCAGAGCTGCTGCATAAAGTGCGGGCCATCTGTGCGCGCTTCCGGCGTTCACATCCTGCCGCTGCTCGCCTGTCTGCGCTACAGAGGAACTTCGGCCTTCCCGCTCACCGCCTCATATGCGACGTGCCCACCAGGTGGAACTCCACCTTGCACATGCTGGAGAGTCTGTGCGAGCAGCAGCAGGCCATAGTGGAGTTTCAGCTACAGCACGCACGAGCCAGTCGCACTGCGGAACAGCACCATTTCACCACCAATGATTGGGCCTCCATGCGAGACCTGTGTGCCCTGTTGCGCTGTTTCGAGTACTCCACCAACATGGCCAGTGGCGATGACACCGTTATCAGCGTTACAATACCACTTCTATGTCTCCTTGAGAAAACACTTAGGGCGATGATGGAAGAGGAGGTGGCCCAGGAGGATGAGGAGGAGGATGAGGCGTAATTATTAGCACTTTCAGGCCAGTCTGTTAGAAGTGGCTCAGAGGGAGGTTTTTTGCAACAGCAGAGGCCAGGTACAAATGTGGCCAGCCAGGGCCCACTACTGGAGGACGAGGAGGATGAGGTGGAGGAGGATGAGGATGAAGCAGGTTCACAGCGGGGTGGCACCCGACACAGCTCAGGCCCATCACTGGTGCGTGGCTGGGGGGATACGGAGGACGATGACGATAAGCCTCCCACAGAGGACAGCTTTTCCTTACCTCTGGGGAGCCTGACACACATGAGCAACTACATGCTGCAGTGCCTGCACAACGACAGCAGAGTTGCCCACATTTTAACGTGTGCGGACTACTGGGTTGCCACCCTGATGGATCTCGGGTACAAAGACAATGTGCCCACCTTACTTCCTGCACTGGAGCGTGATAGGAAGATGCGCGAGTACAAGCACACGCTGGTAAACGCGCTCCTGAGAGCATTACTAAATGTCACAGGGGAACAGGTGGAAGCCCAAGGCGAAGGCAGAGGAGGAGCAAGAGGTCGCCAACGCAGCAATGTCACAGCCAGCTCCTCTGAGGGCAGGGTTAGCATGGCAGAAATGTGGAAAAGCTTTGTCTCCACGCCACAGCTAACTGCACCACCACCTGATACGGAACGTGTTAGCAGGAGGCAGCATTTCACTAATATGGTTGAACAGTACGTCTGCACACCCCTCCACGTACTGACTGATGGTTCGGCCCTATTCAACTTCTGGGTTTCCAAATTGTCCACGTGGCCAGAGTTAGCATTTTATGCATTGGAGGCGCTGGCCTGCCCGGCAGCCAGAGTTTTGTCTGAACGTCTATTCAGCACGGCAGGGGGCGTCATTACTGACAAACGCAGCCACCTGTCCACAGCCAATGTGGACAAGCTGACGTTCATAAAAATGAACCAGGCATGGATCCCACAGGACCTGTGCCTCCCTTGTGCAGAATAGACATTTATAACTGCCTCCCCCTCAACCATGTATTCTTGTACTCCGGGGCACTTCTTTATTGAATCCTCATTTTTTTAACTTTACCATGATCTTGCGGTGCAACCCAAAGTTGAATGAACCTCTCCTCTGTCTGGGTGCTGGGCCGAAATAACTGAAAGTGTCCTTCTCCAGTGGTGGGTGATATGACGCTTTATTCCTTGCTGTGGGACCTCTTTCCTCTGTCTGGGTGCTGGGGCCTAAATAACTGAAAGTGGCCTTCTCCAGTGGTGGGTGAAATGACGCATGATTCCTTGCTGTGGGACCTCTCTCCTTGGTCTGGGTGCTGGGCCGAAATAACTGAAAGTGGCCTTCTCCAGTGGTGGGTGATATGACGCCTTATTCCTTGCTGTGGGACCTCTCTCCTCTGTCTGGGTGCTGGGGCCGAAATAACTGAAAGTGGCCTTCTCTAGTGGTGGGTGAAATGACGCATGATTCCATGCTGTGGGACCTCTCTCCTCGGTCTGGGTGCTGGGCCGAAATAACTGAAAGTGGCCTTCTCCAGTGGTGGGTGATATGACGCCTTATTCCTTGCTGTGGGACCTCTCTCCTCTGTCTGGGTGCTGGGGCCGAAATAACTGAGTGGCCTTCTCCAGTGGTGGGTGATATGACGCATGATTCCTTGCTGTGGGTCCTCTGTCCTCTGTCTGGGTGCTGGGGCTGAAATAACTGAGTGGCCTTCTCCAGTGGTGGGTGATATGACGCATGATTCCTTGCTGTGGGACCTCTCTCCTCTGTCTGGGTGCTGGGGCCGAAATAACTGAAAGTGGCCTTCTCCAGTGGTGGGTGATATGACGCATGATTTCTAGCTGTGGGACCTCTCTCCTCTGTCTGGGTGCTGGGGCCGAAATAACTGAAAGTGGCCTTCTCCAGTGGTGGGTGATATGACGCCTTATTCCTTGCTGTGGGACCTCTCTCCTCTGTCTGGGTGCTGGGGCTGAAATAACTAAAAGTGGCCTTCTCCAGTGGTGGGTGATATGACGCATGATTCTCTGCTATGGGACCTCTCTCCAATTGATATTGGTTAATTTTTATTTATTTTATTTTAATTCATTTCCCTATCCACATTTGTTTGCAGGGCATCTACCTACATTTTGCAGCCTTTTGCAGCCCTCTAGCCCTTTCCTGGACTATTTTACAGCCTTTTTAGTGCCCAAAAGTTCGGTTCCCCATTGACTTCAATGGGGTTCGGGATAAAGTTCGGGTCGAGTTCAGATCCCGAACCCGAACATTTTCGGGAAGTTCAGCCGAACTTTTCGGACCCGAACATCCAGGTGTTCGCTCATCTCTATCTGGCAGGCGTGCGCCTTCCCCATCTGGCAGAAACAGCAGCAGGCAGCGAGGCAGGAGATGCTGGGGATATGAAAAGTGAGACAGTGGGAGGTATGGCAGAAAGCCCAGTTATACTGTACTTCCCCTCCAACTCCTCCCCCTTATCCCCCATGTGCAATGTCAAGACAACACTATATAGCCATTCTCCCATGTAGTAGTGAGATACCAATTTGTGTGCCCAAAATTGAAAATGACCTGCCTATCAATTGAGAGAATATTAACAGAGGTAAACGATTGTATCTTTAACCCCTTTAGGACACATGACGTACCGGTACGTCATGTGAAAAAAATGCGAGTGCGGCGCTGAAGGGGTTAAAAGAAACAGGATGTCGGCTGAAATCATTCAGCGGGCATCCTGTGACAACGTTGAGGGGGGTCATGTGACCCCCCCCGTATCGGCGATCGCAGAAAACCGCAGGTCAATTCAGACCTGCGGTTTGCTGCGTTTCCGGTCCATTCGGGTCTCCGGTGACCCGATGAACCGGAAAAGAACGGTGATCGGTGGAGTGATATCACACCACCAATCACCGTTCTTGAATTGAGGGTGGTGGTGGCGGTGCCTCGAGTTGATTGGTCCGGGGAGAGAGGAGGGGGATTCAAACTCCCGGCGCTCTTCTCTCCCCTCCTCTTCCTGCTGCCGCTGCCCCCGTGTGAGGACCGTGCTGCACTGCTCCTGTGACCCCCCCTTCAGCTTCCATCACCCTCCTGCACCCTCCTGCACCCATCAGGTAGGTTAGGGTCAGTGAGGGATAGGTATTTTAGGCAGGGATAGGAGGGACAGTTAGGTGTTAGGTAAAAAAAAAAAACTTTTATTTTAGTTCTGCCTGTGGTGGTTGGGGTCCACAGAACTTAGCTGTGAGACCCTAAACCCACCCAGGGGTGCTGATCCCCCCCCCTCCCGCTACCCCCCCCCCCCTGTACAAGATACGGCCGGTCATAGATCATTTCGGGGCCAAGTTTGCACAGGCCTACGTACCTGGAAGGGAGGTCGCGGTTGATGAGTCTCTCGTTGCTTTCAAGGGGAGACTCAGTTTCCGCCAATACATTCCCACTAAGCGGGCGAGGTATGGCGTCAAAATGTACAAAATTTGTGAGAGTACCTCAGGGTACACTTACAAATTTCGTGTGTACGAGGGGCGAGTTTCCCGTATTGAACCCCCAGAATGACCCCCCACTCTGGGTGTTAGCGGGAAACTCGTGTGGGACCTTATGTACCCACTACTGGATAAGGGTTACCACCTGTACGTGGATAACTTTTATACCAGTATTCCCTTGTATAAGGCCCTCTTCGCCAGATCCACGTTCGCTTGTGGGACCGTGCAGAAAAATCAGCGCGGCCTCCCTGCCCACCCCCTCCAGGTACCTATCCCCAGGGGTGAGACCCGTGCCCTTACTTGTGGAAACCTGCTTTTGGTCAGGTATAAGGACAAGAGGGATGTCCTTATGCTGACCACAATCCATGGTAACGGCACCACCCCAGTCTCTGTGCGAGGTACCACGGCAACGGTCCTCAAGCCCGATTGTATCGTCGACTACAATCGGTATATGGGTGGAGCTGATCTATCTGATCAAGTTCTCCAACCATATAATGCCATGCGGAAAACCCGGGCATGGTACAAAAAAGTTGCGGTCTACGTGGTGCAGGTTGCCATGTACAATGCTTTTGTACTATCCCGAAGCGCTGGCAGCACAGAGACGTTCCTCCAGTTCTATGAGGCAGTCCTCAAGGACCTGATCTTTTCAGACCGGGAAAGAGCAGGTCGGAGTACCTCGGGAACTGGAGGAGCCCGGGTCGTCCCTGGCCAACATTTTCCAGGTGTGGTCCCCCATACTGGAAAAAAGGGACGAACCCAAAAAAGATGCAGAGTGTGTCACAAGAGGGGGATACGGAAGGACACCACCACTCAATGTGACACGTGCCCTGATCATCCAGGCCTCTGCGTTATCAATTGCTTCAGGGAGTATCACACTTCCATGGAGTACTAAATTTTTATAATTCCCGGCAGTCCCCTAGAGAAGATAAAAAACTATGGCTTTCAGACTTCGGAGGCACAGAAACATTTTTTTTTTCCAAAAATGATACTATTTAGTGCAGGCATCCTCAAAATGCGGCCTTCCAGATGTTGTCAAACTACAACTCCCAGCATGCCCAGCTACAGCTATCAGCAGGGCATAGTGGGAATTGTAGTTTTACAACATCTGGAGGGCCACAGTTTGAGGATGCCTGTTTTAGTGTCTTCTAAGTCTGAGAGCCATACATATTGGGCATCGCCGCGTCTGTAAAAATCTGCTCTATGAAAATAAAATTTGACCCAACCCCTTGGAAAAACGACTTAAAAAATAAAATAAAAACTATGTCCAAAAAGCCATTTTTATTGTCACCTAACATAAAAAAGTGTAATAGCGAGCGATCAAAAAGTCGTATGCACCCCCAAATAGTGCCAATAAAACCGCCATCTCATCCCACAAAAAATGAGCCCCTACATTATATAGTCCCTCCCCCCCAAAAAAAAACTGCAGCTGCCAGGCTATGGAGATAGTAAAATTATCAATTTTTTGTTCCTAAAATAATAATATAGTATAAAATCTGAATAAATTTAAAAAAGTAGACATATTATGTATCGTCGCGTTCGTATTAATCTGCCCTATAAAAATAACATTAGACCTAACCCCTCGGATGAACGGCATTAAAAATAAAAGATAAAAATCGTGTAAAAAAAAAAGCCATTTATGTCACCTAACACTACAAAAAGTGTAATAGCGAGCGATCAAAAAGTCGTATGCACCACCAAATAGTGCCAATAAAACCGCCATGTCATCCTGCAAAAATGGGACGGGATCAAATCCAGTGCTGAGCCACGTCCCCTGCACTGATCACATGACAGTGACGTCACCCCAGGTCCTTCGGCTATTCAACAGTTCGGGTTGGTGGCAGACGCCCCTTATGGATTCCATATGCCGCTATAGTGGAATCCATAACGGGATGCGCGACTTACCACCACCCGAACGCCGAACAATGGACTTTTTTTTAATGTTCGCTCATCTCTAATTATAATGGAAAATTTTCCAAAAAATTGAAATTCTGAAATTTTATCTCCATTTTCCATGAACTGTTGTGGAACACCTAAAGGGTTAACAACGTTTGTACAATCAGTTTTGAATACCTTGAGGGGTGTACTTTCTAAAATGGGGTCATTTTTGGGTGGTTTCTATTATGTAAGCCTCACAAAGTGACTTCAGACCTGAACTGGTCCATAAAAAGTGGGATTTGGAAAATTTCTTCTAAGCTATGTAACATCCCCAAAAAATAAAATGGCATTCCCCAAATGCTCCAAACATGAAGGAGACATATGGGGAATGTAAAGTCATCCCTTTTTTGGGGGGTATTACTATGTATTATAGAAGTAGAAAAGCTGAAACTTTAAAATTTGCTAAATTTTCCAATTTTTTTGTGAAATTTGTATTTTTTTATGCAAAAAAATTAACTTTTTTGACCCAATTTTAGTAGTGTCGTGAAGTATAATATGTGACGAAAAAACAATCTCAGAACGGCCTGGGTAAGTAAAAGCGTTTTAAAGTTATTCACACTTAAAGTGACAGTGGTCAGATTTTGAAAAAAATGGCCTGGTCCTTAAGGTGAAATAGGGCCGTGTCCTTAAGGGGTTAAATTAAATACTTGCTGAGTTTTTCTTTTTATGCTATTGCTCAACAAAACCATTTTAAACAAAAATATAACCTTAGATTACATTTTAAAAAAGGGAGGAATGCTGGATTAAGCCAATAATGAAGGCTTCTCTTCCTCATTGCTACAGTTCAAATATGTAGGATTCATTGAACCCTCCTGATAAGACATCAGACAATTTATTGAACAGGTGTAGGGTGATAATATATGAGGATTGCAATCGCCAACCTATACATTGATAATAGGCAAATTTAGGCCATTCATTACCACAGGCTTTTGATGAAACTAACATACTTTCAGCATTCACTACGTAAACGAAGTAAACGTAAACTCAGTAAACGTAAAGGTCATTTAGGAACTATTTTACTGCACATTTAGGGACAGATTTATTTAAGACTCTTAATATCTTCTGCGCAACCGGAGGATATGCCTAATTTATGGTGAGGCACACCTCTTATCACAAATTAGATGGTTCTTCCAGCAATCAGTGCGCCTAAACAGAAATCTACGCCCGCTCAGATTTCTGTCTTCATTTGCACCAGAAAACTGTTGTAAATGAAGATAAATTTATCTCTGCTGTTGGTCATCCTTCTTTCACACCATTGTCTCTTTTGGGAAAAGTGGAGTGGGTGGCGTAAAATGAGGCACTTGCAACTTCTATATTCAAAAAGTTGCATTTAAAGTCCCAACGCATAACTTCTGACTTTATAAAGTCACTTTTCTGGTACAAAGAAAATTATACATTTCCCCCTTAGTTTTTAGTTTTTCAAGTTGTCACTATCTGGTGATTCTAGTGAGAATGGGGAACAGTTGTTTTGGAGTTCTTAGAGTACCGTATTAGGAAGTCTGCCTGATATAATTGTCTACTACATACAGTTGTGTTCAAAATAATAGCAGTGTGTTTAAAAAAGTGAATACAGCTCAAAATCCTTCTAATAGCTTTTATTTCCATACACACAAATGCATTGGGAACACTGCACATTCTATTCCAAATCAGAATATGAAGAAAAATATATCAAATTTGTGTTGTTCCTCTAAAAAAAACTTTGAAGAAAAGTGAATATTAGACTGTTCAAAAAAAAATAGCAGTGTTTGTATTCTTCTTTACAAACTCAAACATTCACTACATAAACTGAAAAATGTTTGAAGATTTTGCTTTCCTTTGAATCACTTAACTAATACTTAGTTGTATAACCACTGTTTCTGAGAACTGCTGTACATATGTGTTGCATGGAGTCAACCAACTTCTGGCACCTGTAAACAGGTATTCCAGCCCAGGATGATTGGACTACATTCCACAGTTCTTCTCTATTTCTTGGTTTTGCCTCAGAAACTGCATTTTTGATGTCACCCCACTCGTTTTCTATGGGATTAAGATCCGGGGATGGGGCTGGCCACTCCATAACGTCAATCTTGTTGGTCTGGAACCAAGATGTTGCATGTTTACTGGTATGTTTGGGGTCGTTGTCTTGTTGGAACACCCATTTCAAGGTCATTTCCTCATCAGCATAAGGCAGCATGGCCTCTTCAAGTATTCTGATGTATTCAAACTGATTCATGATCGCTGGTATGAGGTAAATAGGCCCAATACCATAGTATGAGAAACATCCCCACATCATGATGCTTGAGCCACCATGCTTTATTGTCTTCAGTATACTGTGGCTTGAATTTAGTGTTTCGGGGTCGTCTGACAAACTGTCTCCGGCCACTAGACTCAAAAAGGACAATCTTACTTTTATCAGTCCACAAAATTTCTCATTAGGCTAGTTTATGTGCTCTTCAGCCTCTTCAGCACATGTCTTTTTTTCAACAGTCGGACTTTGCAGCGGCTTTTTGCAGATAGCTTGGCTTCACATGGGTGTCTTCAAATTGTAAAAGTACTCACAGGTAACTTTAGACCTTCTTTGATCTTCCTGGAGCTGATTATTGGCTGAGTCCTTGCAATTTTGGCTATTATTCAATCCATTTGAATGGTAGTTTTTTGCTTTCTTCCACTTCTTTCAGGTTTTGGTTGCCATTTTAAAGCATTTGCGATTATCTAAGCTAAGCAGCCTATCATTTTCTGAAATTGAAAAAATCCCAGCAAAACGTGACTTGATGCTCATTAGGAATTTATTGCAAAAGAAACAGTATGTCCCATATCCAGGACGTGTTTCGGCTAGCAAGCCTTTTTCAACAGGTAAGTATCCATGATTACACATATACACATATCAATGCATGAGAATAGGGAACCTCCCTGCGACAACCGCCACCCACAGAGGGCGTTACACTCAAAATCAAGTGTCCATAATCAGAACACAGCACAGGAATTATCAATGTATAATATATCAAATACCAACTCAGTAGTGAAGTGGTAAATGTCTAAAAAATATATATTAAATATATTATTATATTAAAAAATATTAAATTAAATGTCCAATAGTTTACAGAAATTATGCACCAGTAAACAAAAACAAAAAACAATTTGATCTCAGATATGCATAATCTCATAGTCTCTATTGAGACCTCTTGGATGCAAAGTGTCCAGGGTATGCATCCAGTAAGCCTCACGACGTAGTAATAATTTCTTGATGTCACCTCTCCTACTAGGTCTAATAACTAGTTCTATTACCTGAAACTTTAGTTGGGCAATAGTATGATTGTATTTTTCAAAATGAGTGGGAATTGGTAACATCAAATTCTTAGTCCTAATGATGGCTTTCCAATGCGATCTCTAACAGTCTGTATTGTTTCCCCAATATATAAAAATGCACATAGACATTTTATTAGGTATATTACATTTGTAGACTTGCAGGTGTAAAAACCATCCACCAGATATGCCTGTCCACTATGTGGGTGATAGATATTGGGTCCTTTGATGATGTTAGAGCACTGGAAACAATGCAGACAGGCAAAAGTACCTCTCTGCTGTGGTTAGCAAGTACACTTTGTTTTAAGGCACCCTTGGTGCTCCCCAGATCTGCTCGGACTAATTTATCCCTGTAACTCGGGTTCTTCTTGTTACAGATAAGCGGAGGATTTTTAAACTCATCAATCTGGGGGTGCGCTTTTCCTAGCAGGTGCCAGTGCTTCCTCACAACGTTGTCTAATTTGTGGTTAAAGGGGTGATATTTATGAATCAATGCCACTCTGGGGCCCTTTTCTTTATCAGACTTACAGGGATTGTCCAAGCTACTCAGGGTTTCCCTTAAAGCTGGTAGAGGATATCCTCTTTCTTCAAATCTCGTGGTCATTTCATCAATTCGAAGTCCCTGTAACACAGGGTTCGAGACTATCCGTCTCACCCTCTGGTACTGTGACTTAGGGATGGCCCCTTTTAAGGAGGGTGGATGAGCACTGGAAAAGTGGAGGATACTATTCCTGTCTGTCTATTTTCGGAACAAATCAGTAGAGAGGTCACCATCCGGATCCTTATTTACCCTTGTATCAAGGAAACTCACATTACAGTCATCACTGGCTAGTGTAAATTGTAGACCAGTGCATGCATGGTTCAGATGTGAGAGGAAGGATGTAAGGGTCTTCTGTGGCCCCGCCCATATGCAAAAAATGTCGTCAATAAATCTTTTCCACAATACAATGTGGTTGCAGTACCAGTCAGTATTACATACATATATATCCTCAAATTTTGACATATACGAATTTGCATAGGGCGGGGCGACATTCGACCCCATCGCGGTCCCGTGTCTCTGCAAATAATAGGCATCTTCAAACATGAAATAGTTTTCATACAGAACAAGATGAAGCAATTGTATGAAAAATTCGCATTCATTAGGAAAATATTTACTTTTTTCCAGAAATGACTTGACAGCCTGTAGGCCTCCACTGTGATCAATCGGCATGTATAGGCTCACCACATCGATCGTCACAAGGAGGAATAGAACCTAGTTGGGAAATAGTGCTTAGAAAATGTTGCGCATCTACCAGAAAGGATAGAGTATCCTTTATAGGGGGTGTAAGAATCTTCTCAAGCACTATTGCCAATGGTGATAAGATTGATCCCACTGAGGCCACAATCGAGCGTCCTGGGGGGTCAATCAAGGTCTTGTGGACCTTAGGGAGCACGTAAAATACAGGTGTTATAGGTGTATGGTTGATCAAAAAGGTATACATATTTTTGTCAAAAACCCCTAAAGCAGCAAAGTGGTCGACTGTCTTCAAGATTTTCCTTTTGATAAGAAATACCGGATCCCCGGTCAATAGTTCATATGTATTATTGTCGGCCAGCTGTCGTTTAATTTCTGCTGTATATTTTATTCTGTCCATGAGCACAATAGCGCCACCTTTGTCCGCTGGTTTCAAGATTAAATTTTTATCATCCATTAAAGACTGAACGGCTGTCCTTTCTTGTTGTGTCACATTCTGCGTAAATCGTAATTCACCTTTCTTAATTTCATCTATATGTCTGTTAATGTCCTTAGTAACCAGTTGTATATAGGTTTCAATTGGGTGGTATAGTTTCAGGTAATAGAACGAGTTATTAGACCTAGAAGGGGTGGTGACATCAAGAAATTATTACTACGTCGTAAGCCTTACTGGATCCATACCCTGGACACTTTGCATCCAAGAGGTCTCAATAGAGACTATGAGATTATGCATATCTGAGATCAAATTGTTTTTTGTTTTTGTTTACCGGTGCATAATTTCTGTAAACTATTGGACATTTAATTTATTATTTTTTCTTTTAGACATTTACCACTCAATGAATGACTTCACTACTGAGATGGTATTTGATATATTATACATTGATAATTCCTGTGCTGTGTTCTGATTATGGACATTTGATTTTGAGTGTACCGCCTTCTGTGGGCGGCGGTTGTCTCGGGGAGGTTCCCTATTCTCATGCAATGATATGTGTATATATACCTGTGTGTAATCATGGATACTTACCTGTTGAAAAAGGCTTGCTAGCCGAAACGTGTCCTGGATATGGGACATACTGTTTCTTTTGCAATAAATTCCTAATGAGCATAAAGTCATGTTTTTCTGGGATTTTTTCAATTTTTGAACGTGGTATTGGTCCTATCCCGTGCAAACGGGCAACGAGCAAGTGCTGACCATTTTTCTCTATCATTTTCTGCACTTCTTTATATGTTTTCCCCTCTCCAATCAACATTTTAATCAAGGTACGGTGTTCTTCTGAACAATGTCTAGAACGACCCATTTTCCTCAGAATTTCAGAGAGAAAAGAAATGCACTGTACCCAGCATGTACAACATTTGCTGTCTTCCTTCCTTAAATAAGGGCAATAATTGCCACCTCTTTTTCAAAGAATGAATGACCTCACTAATTGAACTCCACACTGTTATTATTTTGAATATGCCCCTTTCAATTAGTGATTCAATTACACATAATTAGCAGCATGACTGTTGGGTTTGTTGGATTTCTATTACTCTACTACACCTGCTAGTAAATTATTTGCCATGTAGAAATATAATTTCTACCAAAAGCAGTGTTTGATCAGGTTATTTTTGTCTGACTGCTATTATTTTAAACACAACTGTATATACCACAGTCAAGTCACATTATTATGACCACCAGCAAATAATCAGAGTAACCACAGCTAGACAGCAGCTAGACGAGCTGGGAGTAAATCAATAAACCGCAAACAAGACTATCAGGGTGGTCTTACAGATGCTGAATTGGGCTCAAGTCTGGGGAATTTGGGGCAAAGGTAGTACTGGTAAGTCTTGATCATGCTCTTACAACGAATGTTGGACATTAATAGCTGTGTGACATATTGCATTGTGTTGCTGGAAGATCTCATCCACCGGTGGGAGGACAATCAGCATGTATGTGTGAACATGATCTACAAGGATGGATTCATACCCAAGTCGGTTTTGAGTGCCTTCCATAAGGATGAGTAAGCCCAGAGAATGCCACGAAAGCATTCCCAAGAGCATAACATTGCCACCACCAGTTTGTGTTCTTCCAGCAATGCTTGAAGGATGTTTGTTCTCTGGTGCTTTTCACCTGACACGCCAACATCAATCTGTTTGATGAAGCATGACTCATTCAAGAAGATGACCTTTTGCGAATAAGCTGAGATTCACCTCCATTACTACTGTGAAAATTGAAACCTGTTATGCTGATGAAACTTTGTTGGCAGAGGTACAGCAACCATATGTCTGCTCAATACAGTTCACTGAGCTGTTGTCTTAGACACACATCTGGTAGTCTTTATTTTGGTGGTGAACTGCTCCACAGTAGCGTGTTGTTCCACCCACATGCACCTTTGTAGCTCCCGTTCACCTCGCAAAACAGTGGCAACTTGTGCTTTGCAGTTTATATGTTGCTTATTCGCAATGGTGCCATTTTTCCTACTCATGATACACTTTCACTACAGCAGCATGCGAAAAGTTCACAAACTGTGCAATTTCAGAAATACTACTACCTGAAAACCAATTATAAGCCCTTTTTGCAGCTCTGATAAATTGTTCCTTTTACCTATAATGGGAACAACGCGTAGGTGTACAGACAGCCTAGAACACACCTTATATACCGAACAAGCCAGCTTACACGTGACATCCTTCATGAGCTACATGCTACCAATGTCAAAAGTAAAAAGTGGTCATAATGTGACCTAAATGTGTAATATGCAGTTAACACCTTTTAAGAATCATTATTTGTATGCAATTGTTGCAAGCTTTCTTTTATGTAATCTAGAACATACTTTATGTCCTATTTTTTCCTAATCACCGGAGGACTGCTTTAAACCTTTTATTTTTGCATCAGTGACCTTTCTCAGAGTCATGCGAGTTGAAAATATAGTTTATTATTTCTTGAAGAAAAATATCTGCATTATGCACACAATTATTTTAAAGTAAACCTGTCATATTGAAAATGCTGTGCAGTTTGTAGGCAGCATGTCATACAGGGTAGGCTGTCAGACAATCGCAGGACAGCCTCCTTGACCCCAGAGCCTAGAAAGAATAGGAATTTAAATGAATGAATGAAATACAGTTTATACTGAATATTTTCCCACAACAGTATATCTTTAAACACTATAGATTCTTTACTTACTTCTCTGCAGCTCTGGTATGTTCACTTTATGTGGGTGAGCAGCAGCTCATCATACTGTATATGACAATTAAGAACCCAAGAGTCTATTGCACTCAACTCCTGTTAACCCTTTCTCCTGTCTTGAGGCAGCAGCTCATCATATGTGACAATAAAGAACCCAGGGGTGCCTTCACCTGTTTTCCTTTCCTGCATAGAAAATGGCCCCTGACACACAGCCCCAGTGATTTTAATAATACATAAAACTAGATATAAATTTAGAAGTAGAAGTAAATGAAAGTTGTCTGGGATGTTTCACTGTGAGATCACTATGCCACTGTGAGGAGGAAGAGAACAGGAAAGCTACTGAGCATGTCAGTCCACCGCTGAATGCAGGAGAAGGTGGGCCAGAAGGAAAATCAGCAGGGACACTACCAGAGAGGAAAATGTAATGTATATACAAAATTTCTTTTTTTTAAAAAAATCTGTATTTTTATTGCATGTATACTGCAATAATACTTCATTTGAAATGCCCTACTTTTTTGTGCTATAATCACTGTTCTTATTGCTAAAGCCAGTCTGACAAGGCTATTTTGTTGAGATGATTAGTTCTAATTATCAGAGGCATTATATTTTGCACAAATAGATTTTTAGATATGTTGAAAAATGTTTTTTGTTCAATTTTGTTTTTGCTTTTTTTATGCAACGCCAAAGTCATTATGGCTTCTGATCAACTTATATGCATCCCTGTAGGTCATAGATAAATGAGTGGCGAACAGGAGAGATTCATGGGAATTTAGTGAAGGAAATGGAAATGGTAAGCTCTGTCCAGTCAGATTACAGAAAATTCCTTTAAACGGCTTTTCCTCCCCAGTGTAGTATGCAATATCTCTCTCATTTAGCTCCACCAGTCTTTACTACTGAAACGTCAATTTGCTCTTGGGGATTGGAATGAGAAAATGAAATGCGCTGAGTGAAAAGAGCTCTATGCAATTATCCGTCTGTCAATTAGAAATGGACATTTTTTTTCTTTTTTATCGTCAGGCTGTGTCTGCTAACATGACAATTTGTTGCTGGCAGGGAAACAGAACATACAACGAAATGAAACTCAGCTTGATAAAGACCCAAATTAAATGCTCTGTAGTTGATGGCATAATACAATTCACAATGCACTTTTAGAAGTTAATGTTTTGATCTGAGCAATGTAATCAATACATAAAATGCAGCAAATCTATATTCAAAAGGGCTAAAAAAAATTCTAAATGTTAATTTGTGTATGCCTATGTACTGTACAGTATATGTGTGCATTTGTGTATGTACTGCACTGTGTCTATGTTTGTGTATATATTTGTCTAGGCTATAATTCTCTGTTACGAAATGGAATGATCGTTTTTATGAATGCCCATTTGGGCAGTTATCGCTCAATGTTATGGAGTTACGCAGCAAGACACTAAAGATTGATTATGGGGGTTCCTGCAGCGACTTTGAGAAGGTGGTTCCCTGCGAAAAAAAAAGATACTGGCTGGTGGCCTCTGTACTTAGAAGTCATCTTCCATTTGGATCCAGAGCCAGAACCATTACCACATGCACCACTACCACTTGGACTATATCAGATATCTGGATTTCCAGGATTTTTATGAATCAACTTGGGTTTTGGAATGCCGCTTATCTCTGTCGATAGATGTCATCTCAGCCACTTGATTGCGTCAATAATAATAATAAACTGGGTAGTTTCTTAACCCCTTCAGGACCCATTTTTTGCAAATCTGACATGTCCCTTTATGTGGTGATAACTTTAAAACGCTTTTACTTATCCAAGCCATTCTGAGATTGTTTTCTCGTCACATATTGTACTTCATGAATAGTGGTAAATTTAAGTCAAAATATTTCAGTTTTATTTGTAAAAAAAATACCAAATTTACCAGAAATTTTAAAAAATTCGTAATTTGCAAAATTCAATTTCTCTGCATTTAAAACAGATAGTGATAACTCCTAAAATTGTTATTACTTAACTTTTCCCATATGTCTCCTTCATATTTGGATTCTTTTGTAAATTACATTTTCTTTTTTTGGGACGTTAGAAGGCTAAGAAGTTTAGAAGCAAATCTTAAAACTTAAGAACATTTCTAAAACCCAGTTCAGGTCTGAAGTCACTTTGTGGGGCTTACATAATAGAAACCACCCATAAATGGCCCCATTTTAGAAGCTATACCTCTTAAGGTATTCAAAAAACTGATTTTACAAACTTTGTTAACCCTTTAGTCAGATTTTCCATTTTAATTCATTTTTTTCCCTCTAACAAAGCAAGGGTTAACAGCCTTGCTTATAGAAACACCTCATATGTGGTTGTAAACTGCTGTATGGGCACATGGCAGGGCGCAGAAGAAAGGAACGCCATATGGTTTTTGGAAGGCAGATTTCACTGTAATAATTTTAAGTTGCCATGTCACATTTGAAGACCCCCTGATGCACCCCTAGATTAGAAACTCAAAAAAAGTGATCCCATTTTGTAAACTATGGGATAAGGTGGCGGTTTTGTTGATACTATTTTAGGGTATATATGATTTTTGGTTGCTCTATATTACACTTTTTGTGAGGCAAGGTAACAAAACATAGCTGTTCTGGCACTGTTTTCATTTTTTGTTTTTTACAATGTTTATCTGTCAGGTTAGATCATGTGCTATTTTTATACAGCAGGTTTTTATGGACGCGACATTATAAAAAAAAAAATGATTTTTTTTTCTCCATATTCTGAAAGCCATTTTTTTTTATGTCTTATGTAATGGCTCCTTTTTTTTGGTATGAAATGGCGGTTTGATTGATGCTATTTTAGGGTGCATATGACTTTGTGATCGCTTGGTATTACACTTTTTGTGATGTAAGGTGACAAAAAAATTGCTTTTTTGATACAGTTTTCTTTTTTTTTACAGTGTTCACCTAAGGGTTTAGGTCATGTGATAGACCTGGTTATTACGGACACTGCGATACCTTATATGTCTACTTTTTTTATTTTATTTTTACTTTTGACACAATAAAAGCATTTTTGAAACAAAATTAATCATGTTTTAGTGTCTCCATATTCTGAAACCCATAGTTTTTTTGTTTTTTTTTGCCCAATTGTTTTATGTAGGGGCTCATTTTTTGAGGGATGAGGTGACAATTTGATTAGAACTATTTTGGGGGACTTGCGCCTTTTTGATCTCTTGGTGTTGAACTTTTTGTGATGTAAGGTGACAAAAAATGGTTCAGCTGATGGGGTGAATCATATGATATTTTTATAGAACTGGTCGTTATGGACTCGGAAATACCCAATATGTCTGTTTTTTTTTTCTTTCTTTCTTTTGCAATTTATTGTGTTTTATTTTGGGGAAGGGGCTTTTTTTTACTTGAAACTTTTTATTTTTTAGTGAAAATGAATAACACTTTTTTTTTACTTTTTTAAAACTTTTTATTTTTTTCCTACTCTGGGACTTTAACTTCTGGGGTCTGATCCCCTTTGCAATGCATTACAATACAACCTGTAAACCTGTACTTTAATGCATTGGCTGTCAGCTTTAATGCTGACAGCCTGCCTGTGAGACCCAGCCTTAGGGCTGGACCTCACAGGCTTCCGTAGAAGGCAAGCCCTGATGCCTATGGAAGGCATAGGACTTGCCTTCTCTGCCAACGGGCCACAGGGACAAGAGGGAGATGTGGAGGGCACCTGTACCCTCCGCAAACCCTCTGTATGCCGCGATCTGCTTTGACCGCTGCATACAAGAGGTTAATACGCAAGCATCGGTGGTTTTACCGAAGGCGGCGTATGCAGCAGGGGCCCAGCTGTACCCTCCTGCACCCGCCCGATCAGCCCGCTGTACATGTACGGCGCAGGTCCTTAACACCTTAAGGACTTAGCCCTATTTCACCCTAAGGACTTGGCCATTTTCTGTAAATCTGACCAGTGTCACTTTATGTGGTGATAACTTTAAAACGCTTTTTCTTATCCAGGCCATTCTGAGATAGTTTTTAAGTCACATATTGTACTTCATGACAGTGGTAAAATGAAGTCGAAAAATTTCATTTTTATTTATAAAAAAATACAAAATTTACCCAAAATTTAGAAAAATTTGCAATTTTCCAAGCTTCAATTTCTCTACTTCTATAATACATAGTAATACCGCCAAAAAAAAGTTATTGATTTACATTCTCCATATGTCTACTTCATGTATCGATCATTTTGGGAATGCCATTTCATTTTTTGGGGACGTTACAAGGCTTAGAAGTTTAGAAGCAAATCTTGAATTTTTTCAGAAATTTTCAAAAACCCCATTTTTTAAGGACCAGTTCAGGTCTGAAGTCACTTTGTGAAGCTTACATAATAGAAACCACCCAAAAATTACCCCATTCTAGAAACTACACCCCTCAAAGTATTCAAAACTGATTTTACAAACATCATTAACCCTTTAGGTTTTCCACAAGAGTTAATGGCAAATGGAGATAAAATTTCAGAATTTCGATTTTTTTTTGGAAAATTATCCAATTTAATACATTTTTTCCAGTAACAAAGCAAGGGTTAACAGCCAAACAAAACTTAATATTTATTCCCCCGATTCTGTAGTTTGCACGAACACCCAATATGTGGTCGGAAACTGCTGTATGGCCAAACTGCAGGGCGCAGAAGGAAAGGAACGCCATATGGTTTTTGGAAGGTGGATTTTGCTGGACTGGTTTTTTGACACCATGTCCCATTTGAAGCCCCCCGATGTACCCCTAGAGTAGAAACTCCATAAAAGTGACTTCATATAAGAAACTACACCCCTCAAGGTATTCAAAACCAGTTTTACAAACTTTGTTAACCCTTTAGGTGTTCCACAAGAGTTATTAGCAAATGGAGATGAAATTTCAAAATTTCTATTTTTTGTTACCTTGCCTCAAAAAAAGTGTAATATAGAGCAACCAAAAATCATATTTACCCTAAAATAGTACCAACAAAACTCACACTTTATCCCGTTGTTTCCAAAATGGGGTCTTTTTTTTGGAGTTTCTACTGTAGGGTGAATCAGGGGGGCTTCAAATGGGACATAGTGTCAAAAAACCAGTCCAGCAAAATCTGCCTTCCAAAAACCATATGGCGTTCTCTTCCTTCTACGCCCTGCCGTTTGGTCATACAGCAGTTTACGACCACATATGAGGTATTTTTGCAAACAAGAGAATCAGGGCAATAAATATTGGGTTTTTTTGGCTGTTAACCCTTGCTTTGTTACTGGACAAATGGATTAAAATGGAAAATTTGCAAAAAAATTGCTGTTTTGGGATCGTTTTTTTTTTTGTTATTTACATCATTGAACTGACAGATTGTGTGCTACTTCTATAGAGTAGGTTGTTACGGACGCGACAATACCAAATATGACTACTTTTTGGGGTTTTTGTTTCAGTTTTACATAATAAAGCATTTTTGAAAAAAAATATTTTTTAGTGTAGTCACATTCTGAAAGCCATATTATTTTTTTTTTGGGCGACTGTCTTATGTAGGGGCTCATTTTTTGTGGGATGAGATGGCAGTTTGATTGGCACTATCTTGGGGTGCATATGACATTTTGGTCGCTTGCTATTACACTTATTGTGATGTAAGGTGACAAAAATGGCTTTTGACACCATATTTTATTTTTTATTTTTTGCTGTGTTCATCTGAGGGGTTAGGTCATGTGTTATTTTTACAGAGCAGGTTGTGACGGACGCGGCAATACCTAATATGTATACTTTTCATTTATTTATATAAGTTTTACACAATAATATTTTTTAAAACAAAAAATCATGCTTTACACTGGGTTCAGACCTGAGCGTTTTTTTGTATAGCGTTTTCAGTGTGTTTTTGACGCGCGTTAACGCGTTTTTTGTAAGCGTTTTGGTAAATAGTGATTGACTGCACTGTTGGCCAATGAGAAAACAGCCCTCGCTATATCAAGTTAGGCCAATCAGAGTGCATTGCAGGTGTGAAATTCCATGTGGGCTGGTAGAGTGTGTGCTTAGGAGACATGGAATGCTACAGAAGGCGACGTGTTGCAGTACTTGTGACTGCAATCCAACTGGAGCGCTTGAGGAGAAGGAGGGACAGCAGGCGACGCTTCTGGGTCCATCCTGTCATTGCCCAGAGACAGGAGAGGGGACAGTTCTGGGCTCTGTACCAGAACCTCCGGGCCCATGAAGAGCAGTTTTTTGCCTACACGAGGATGTTCATCCCCAGGTTAGTACCTATAAGCTATGTGACTGGTTTTTCAATTGTTCAGCTGAGTGTTTTTTTCTTTTTGTATTGTTAACCCTCCCCATGTTTGTGGTCCACAGCTTTGACGAGCTCCTGGGGCTGTTGGAGACTCGTTTGCAGCACCAGGACACCTTCATGCGGGACAGCATCCCACCTGTGGAAAGACTGGTCATTACTTTGCGGTAAGTAATCTATAATTTGGGCCCTTCAAAAACATTACCAGTGTGTGGTGACTGTATCTCAGTGTGGCCGTGTATTTATTCTCCTGCAGTTTGTGACGTATGAGTGTTTGCATAGATATCCCCTACATGTATCATGTATCATCATGTATCCACCTTTTCAATGTTTAACCCCTCACATATAAATTAGAGTCAAAACAGTTTGCTTGATTTTTTTTATATTTGGGGAAAGAAATTAACTCTTAAATGTCCCCAACATGTGTAAACTGTGTACACAAAACTCAACATAAAATTTTTGAAGACAAAAATAAAACTATTATGATCCTTTCCATAGAAAATAAACAATGTTTTTGCCACTTCAACTTGAGGCACTCAAATTAACATTACAATTTTTCACAGGTCCTCATAATCGGTACCCGTAATTTCCTTTCTCTGTATCCCGCCTTGTTTCAGTGGCTCCACGACTTTGATTGTCGGGTTTCACTTCTGTGCTGGTGGTGGTGATGGTGGAGGTGCTTGGCCCATACTGTTGGCCATAGTGTTGCCCATATTGTGGGCCATGTTGGCCATATTGTTGGCCATAGTGTTGCCCATATTGTGGCCCATGTTGCTCATATTGTTGGCCATAGTGTTGCCCATATTGTGGCCCATGTTGGGGGGCCTGCCTAGGGGCCTGTATTGGGGCCTGCATAGGGGCCAGTTGTGTGGCCAGCTGTGTGGCCTGCTGGGGGACCGGCTGGGGGTCCTGAAATGGTATGGAATAAGTGTCCAGAGTTCTGGTCAGCATGTCTTGCACAGTAGCTTGCTGATGTTTTGGCACATTTACTAGTCTTTCCTCAAGTCTGAGGAGAAAATGGCCCTGACTTGACATCTTGGGGACGGGCTGTGCCAGGGCATCCAGGCTGGCTATGAGCCTGTCCTCGTGCCGCTCCACTCTCCTCCTTTTGGCCCTGTGTTGTCTAGTGCCTTCAGGCACAGATGGAACAGCCTGTGTGGGGCTTGTCAGAGGTGGAGTGGCTTCTGGGGCTGGCGGACTCATTGGCGCAGTAGATGGCCCTGGTTCGCTGTCCCTAGTGTGGGCAGAGTCCTCTTCCTCCTCATCTGCCGCCTGGCTCTGTTCCCAGCTACTCTCGGTGCTGTTAAGAGTAAAATATAGTTAAGTATGTTCCCCATATGCAAGTGAATGTATGTTATGTTATGTCATCCCACATCCTCTCCTCAATGTGGCTTCCCTTGACTCACCTCCGCATTTCTGTGCACGGAATCAAGAAGGCCATCTGCTCTGCATGCACGTAACTTGAGCGTGTGGGGGAAGAGCCGCTCCTCTGCTCCCTCTCTTTGCGGTGATGCCGTATGAATGCGTCCTTCAGGCTCTTCCATTTAGTTTTTATTGTGTTGACTAAAAAAAAAATCAAAAAACATTCCTTAATTATTGATTTCTGCTTTTTTTCAGGTACTTGGGTACTGGACAGTCTTTGGCCAGTCTTCACTATGCCTTTATGATCGGGAAATCCACAGCCAGTGTGATCATCAGGGAAACCTGCGTGGCAATATGGGAAGTCCTTCATGCTGCTGTGATGGCCCAACCGCACAAGGAGGAGTGGCTGAAAATTGCGGATCAGTTTCAGCAATCCTGCGATTTCCCGAACTGTGTTGGAGCTATAGATGGCAAACACATCCGCATTAAGACGCCAATCCGGAGTGGCAGCCAATATTTTAATTTTAATTTTTTTTTTTCGTGTGTTCTTTTTGCGGTATGTGATGCCAACTATAGCTTCCGGTACATCGATGTGGGGTCCTATGGCAGCAGCTCGGACTCTGCTGTTTTTGGCCATTACGACTTTGGCTAAATGCTGCTTAATAACGCTCTGGACCTCCCTGACAACACCACACTGCCTGGCACCTGGCATGCCCTTTGTTTTTGTGGGTGATGAGGCATTTGCGCTGGGGGAGCATCTGATGAGGCCTTACTCCAGCAGGGGACTCTCCATTGCCAGGCGAGTCTTCAATTACCGGCTGACAAGAGCGCGCAGGGTGGTGGAGTACGCCTTCGGCATATTAGCCAACAAATGGCGCTTTCTCCACACACCCATTCATCTGAAATTGGAGACCGCAATCTCGGCCGTGAAGGCAGCCTGTGTTCTACATAATTTTGTGCGGGAAAGAGACGGCTACAATTTTGAAGATTCGCTCAGCCATTCCCTGGAGAGTCATCTTCCCAGTGTTGTGCGTGGGCACAGACAAGGTGCGGCAGTGCGGGAGCACTTCACGGCATATTTTATGTCACCACATGGGGCGTTACCTTGGCAGTTGGAAGCCATTTAAATTTTTTTTTTTGGCTGTAAAATTGGTTCATCTTTTAATTTTGCATTTTGTTTTTGTTGTGAATGGCAGAATTAAAAGATTTCTGGAGTGACTTTGTGCCTTTACGTTTTATTTACAATATAGTGCCCCTTGTAGAGGCCCCTATAGTAGCCCCCAATAAAAAAAAATTTATAATAGGTAAAAATTTGGGCGAAATTAGGGGTCCCATTTATGTGCCAAATACTCGCCCAGTAGAATCGGACCAAATGTTGGTGAAATTAGGGGTCCCATTTATGTGCCAAATACTCGCCCAGTAGAATCGGACCAAATGTTGGTGAAATTAGGGGTCCCATTTATGTGCCAAATACTGGTAATGTACACCTAGACCAGGGCTGGGCAAACTCTGCCCTCCAGCTGTTATAAAAATACAACTCCCAGCATGCAAACACTGTTTCCAGCTATGGCAGAGCATGATAAGAGTAGGATTTTATAAACAGCTGGAGGGCCGAGTTTGCGCAGCCCTGACCTAGACACACCTCTAATGTGTCAGTACAGACATAGGCCACAAGCAATATAATTTGATTACATACACAAGATCACTATCAACTTAGGAATCCTAATAATCACCCCAAATGTAGGCCTACATGTCAAAATTGCACGTCATTAGCTGATTGAAACAGCGCAGTCAGACACAAGACAGTGGAACCAGTGCAAATTGAACCTACTGGGCCATTGCAGTGAACCAGAATGTGGGGGAGGGGGAAACAGGACAGTACAAAAAACAACTAAGATATCCCACTAAAAACGGAAACACAGAACACACTAGAAGGGGCACATCACATATTGGAGGAGGAAATGCACATTATCAAAGCCTCCACAGTTTGTGTAGTTTACAAGCATAATTAAACCTAAACCAGGTGACACAGAGCAACATGGACAAACTACAGGCCTGAGGGGACAGTATACAACATGTAATGTGCACATGAGGCTTTGTAAACTAAGGACATTGAGTGGCCATATACTATAAAAAGTGTGGTGATGCTGAGGCCCTGTAGCTGGTGCAAAAATACAACTCCATGCATGCCTGTCAGGCTCCAGCAAGTACAAGACAGGCCAGCATTTGTGGAGGTGGCGTTTGACATCAGCTGCAGGGCTGCAGGGAGAGCTGGCCAGAGCTATTACATATAGTTGGGACACCAGTGCACAGTTTTCTAATCAAAGTAAAACACACATATCTTTGCCTTGTCTCACACTCTTTGTTAAATTCGGCCACTCTGGCCAGATGGACTTGGCAATGTCCTCCCAGGCTTGCTGTCTGGCCCTCCGGTTTTTATATTTGGGGTCTTGGGTGTCATACAGGCACCGTTTGGCCTGCACCAGCCTGATAATATTCTCAGAGTCACAGGCCTCCTCCATGGCTGCTCTCCAGCAAACTCTGTGCTTAGCACCTGTTGTTTTGCCATTTCCAGCATGTTGCTAAATTTTATATACGCGTCCGTAGGCGCATTTTACGCTTCAAAAATGCTCAAACAACACGCGTACCGCGTTCCCATTGAAGTCTATCGGGCCCAAATAACGACCCAAATAACGCGAACATACGTGCTTATGCGTCGGCCGTTTTTTTGAGCGTTCGAACGCGCATAAAAACGCGCAAGTGTGAACCAGGCCCATAGGAATGCATGGGTACTGTACTGTTGTGCTTTTTTTGCGCGTTCGAACGCGACGTAAAACGCTAAAGTGTGAACTGAGGGTTAGTGTCTCCATGGTTTGAGAGTCCAAATTTATTTTTCAGGAGATTGTCCAATGTAGGGGCTCATTTTTTGTGGGATAAGGTGACGGTTAGATTGGCACTATTTAGGGGGTCATATGACTTTTTGATCGCTTGCTATTACATTTTTTGTGATGTAAGGTGACAAAAAAAAAGGCTTTTTGAACAAAGTTTTTTTTTTTTTTACAGTGTTTACTTGAGGGGTTAGGTCATGTGATATTTTTATAGAGCAGATTCTTACGGACGTGAGGATACCCAATATGTCTACTTTTTAGTTTTTTTTTTTACATTTAACGCTAAAAAGCATTTTTGAAACAAAAAAAATCATGTTTTAGTCTGAGAGGCAGTTTTTTTTTTTTTGGCCAATTGTTTTAGGTAGGGGCTAATTTTTTGCAGGATGAGATGGCGGTTTGATTCGTACTATTTTGGGAGGCATACGCCTTTTTGATCGCTTTGTATTACACTTTTAGTGATTTAAGGTGCCAAAAAATGGCTTATTTACACCATTTTTTAGGGGTTTTATTTATGGCGTTCACATGAGGAGTTCAGTCATGTGATATTTTTATAGAGCAGGTTTTTACGGACGCGGCGATACGTAATATGTGTAGTGTATTTTTTTTTTGATTCAGTGATATGTTTTTCTTTTCATTTTAACTTTTTTTTCACTTTTTTACATTTTTTTTGACCCAGACCCACTTGGTTCTTGTAGATTCAGTGGATCTGGTGTCTGTATAATACAGTACAGTACACTATGTAGTGCACTGTGCTGTACTTTTTACTTTGCAAAGTCTGAATAGACCTTTAGCAGGTCTATTCAGACTTTCAGCACCATGGAGAGCAGGACGCTTCTGAAAGTGTCCTGCTCCCATGGCAACCATCACCCGCTGCCATAAAAGAGCAGCGGGTGATGGATGGGGAGGGAGGGGGGCTCCCTCCCTCTGCAATCCCATCCTGTTGGGGGGCTGCAAAGGCACAGCACCCCCCCGATGGGAGAGGGAGGGAGCTCCCTCCCTGTTAACCCTTCCATACCGCGGTCCGTACGGACCACGGTATGGAAGGGGTTAAACGGCTGGCATCTGATCAAGCACAGATGCCATCCGTTTCTATCAGAGTGTCAGCAATGTGCTGACACTCTGATAGGTCCACTAGACACCAGGGAATATTACAGAGGAGGCAGGCGGGGGATCGCATTCGCGATCCCGCCCGCCGCATGGCCCGCCTCCCCCACCGACTCCCGCCGCCCGCAAGCACCCCCCCTGGACCCCCGCCGCCAAAATATGATTGGGGGCTGCAGGGGGGGTTAAAAATTAACACTTTGGGGGCATTAACTCTCTGATCCCCGCGGTCACAGACGGCGGGGGTCAGAGATCGCACAAAGCGCTGCAAACCGCAGGTCTGAATTGACCTGCGGTTTGCAGCGATCGCCGATATGAGGGGGTTACAGGACCCCCCTGGGCATTGTAACAAGGTACCTGCTGAATGATTTCAGCAGGTACCTTGTTCTGATCACTGCCGGCTGAGCAGCAGTGATCGGAAATACTCATGACGTACCGGTACGTCATGGGTCCTTAAGGACTCGGAAACCATGATGTACAGGTATGTCATGCGTCCTTAAGGGGTTAAGTGGTTAAATAATTCACCCAGTTTTATTATAAAGATTGACTGGTAGAGAAGCTGTACAATGTTTATCTATATGTAGTGCAGTAGTCTACTGTGTTATGTGTCACTTGTGCAGAGGGTGGGAGAATAGGGGCCCAACTTGCTCGGGGGTCCACCAGGGCATTTACCTTTACCCTTGTGGTCCAGTCCAAGCCTATCCACATGGAAAATGACCAGTGTAGAGAAAGTATAGGAATTCCAGGCTGGGGTACAAATTAAAAAATAATAATAATTCTGTACAACCCCTTTATATTCCATGAGCCTAAGCTCTAATTAACATGTGACTGAACATAAGCATCTCTTTTTCCGCATTAAGACTTTTCTATGATTGTGTGAAACTGAAATGATTATCTAGGTCGCAAGTCACAACTAAACTTTTAACTTAGGTTACTTTCACACTAGCGATTTGGCTTTCCGTTTGTGAGATCCGTTCAGGGCTCTCAAAAGCAGTCCAAAACAGATCAGTTTTGACCTAATGCATTTTGAATGTAAAAGGATCCACTCAGAATGCATCAATTTGCCTACATTCAGTCACCATTCCGCTATTTAGGCGGACACCAAAACGGTGCCTGCAGCATTTTGCTGTTCACCTCACGAAGCGGAGCCAAACGGATCCAATTTGGCACACAATGTAGGTCAATTACAGAATCTGGCACAGTAGAAAACGGATCCATCCCCCATTGACTTTCAATGGTGTTCAAGACTGATCCATCATGGCTATAGAAGACATAATACAGCCATAATGACAGATGCATGCAGTTGTATTATTGTAATGGAAACATTTTTGCAGATCCGTGACGGATCCGCAAAAACTGCTAGTGGGAAAGTAGCCTTATTTGTTACATATAATTCTTACCAGGACTAAGGACAGATTTTGTGCTGTTTTTATTTAATTCATCAGTCATTTGTCAAAATCCAGGAGATATCACTGCTCGGCAAGGGTATTCTTATGATACACTATTGGTCTTATTCGATCACGGTGACCAAGGACAGGTCACATCTTAAGTTCACATTTGCTTATTGCCTCATTCTGGCTCGTTTAGCATTTAGGCCTCTTTCACACGGGAGTTCCAGATTTGCTCTGGATGCGTCCCGGAGGCATCACGGGAAACCCGCGCGAGTGCACATGCAATTTCAGTCAGTTTTGACTGCCATTGCGTTGCATTGTTCAGTTTTTTCCGCGCGAGTGCAATGCATTTTGCACGCGCGTGAGAAAAGTATTAGAATGCTATTATTTTCCTTTATAACCATGTTATAAGGAAAAATAATACAGTAAATTGGCTTTAATCAATTTACTAGTCAAACCACACATGGAGTACTGTGTACAGTTCTGGGCTCCTGTGAACAAGGCAGACATAGCAGAGCTGGAGAGGGTTCAGAGGAGGGCAACTAAAGTGATAACTGGAATGGGGCAACTACAATACACTGAAAGATTATCAAAATTAGGGTTATTTACTTTAGAAAAAAGACGACCGAGGGGAGATCAAATATCTATGTATAAATATATCAGGGGTCACTACAGAGATCTCTCCCATCATCTATTTGTCCCCAGGACTGTGACTGTGACGAAAGGACATCCTCTGCATGTGGAGGAAAGAAGGTTTGTACACAAACATAGAAGAGGATTCTTTACAGTAAGAGCAGCGAGAGACTATGGAACTCTCTGCCTGAGGAGGTGTTGATGGTGAGTACAATAAAGGAATTCAAGAGGGGCCTGGACGTATTTCTGGAGTGTAATAATATTACAGGCTATAGCTACTAGAGAGCGGTCGTTGATCCAGGGAATTATTCAGATTGCCTGATTGGAGTCGGGAAGGAATTTTTTTCCCCTTAAGTGGGGAAAATTGGCTTCTGCCTCACAGAGGTTTTTTGCCTTCCTCTGGATCAACATGTAGGAAACAGGCCGAACTGGATGGACAAATGTCTTTTTTCGGTCTTATATACTATGTTACTATGTTACTAACATCACCTCCCAGCAACCATGCGTGAAAATGAATAGGGCTGCTTGAATATCACATAGCATCCGCGAGCAAGTGCAGATGATATGCGATTTTCACGCAGCCCCATTCATTTCTATGGGGCCTGCTTTGCGTGAAAAACGCAGAATATAGAACATGCTGCGATTTTCACACAACGCCCAAGTGATCTGCACAGCCCCATTGAAGTGAATGGGTCCGGATACAGTGTGGGTGCAATGTGTTCACCTCACGCATTGCTCCCGTGCAGAATTGTCACCCGCATAAAAGGTGCCTTATAGAGGAGAATTCAGGTTTTACTGGACATTGGATGTAGATTATAACATGCTGACTCATCAGTCAAATATCATGAGGAATAAATCATGTATAAAACTGTTATTAGCCAGTGCAATAGAAAAGCTGAGACTCACATGTTAACTAAATATTAATAAGTATATAGTAGCGCTTAAAGACAGGACTGTAATAATTCGATTTACTCAAGCATATCAACTGTAAAATAAAATGACTCGGACAGCTTGTTTAATAGCTGCTAACTCTAAAATGTGAATGTGTTCAAGGGAAAAGAGACACCATTAACATTAATAAAGTTAATATAACGTATCCAAGAGCCTAGCAGAAACACTTTCAAATAAAGGTTTTAAAAGTAGAGTTGAGCGAACCCGAACTGTATAGTTCGGGTTCGTACCGAATATTGGGGTGTTCGGGACACGGACCCGAACATTTTTAAAAAAGTTCGGGTTCGGGTCCGTTGTTCGGCGATTTCTTCCCGCTTTCCGAAGGGCTGCAGAGCAGCCAATCAGCTAGCGTTTTACTTCTTGCCCTTGGAAGCCATCACAGCCATGCCTACTAATGGCATAGCTGTGATTGGCCAAGTGCAGCATGTGACCCAGCCTCTATTTAAGCTGGAGTCAAGTAGCGCCACAAGTCACTCTACTCTGATTAGTGTAGGGATAGGATGCAGCTGCTGTGAGGGCAAGATTAGGCAGGGAAAACTCAGCAACAACACCTAATGAACGGATCGATCTATAGCAACTTCTGCTAGTTAATTGCTCACTGGTTTTTAGGCTGCACAGATCGTTTTTCTGTCACTTTTTTCTGGGGTGATCGATGGCCATTTTGTGTCTTGTGGTGCAGCAGCACAAGCTGCCACCAAGTCCATCAATTTATCAATACTAGGTTTTTTTTACTATATCCAACATCTGTGCTTATTGTCACCCCTAGAAACTCAGGATAGAAATGTATATATTTTATTGAGGCGTTAAATTCAATTGCCAAAATAGCAATCCCCTAAATCTAATATTCCAGCTGTGGCTAGCCAAGTGTAATACTGTCTGTTGTCTGGCAAAGGATAGATTTTTTTCTGGGGTGAAATTCTATTACCAAAATAGCAATACCATAAATCAGTGGTTTCAGCTGTGGCTGGCCAAGTTTAAAAGTGTCCTACAAAGGATATATTTTGTTCTGGGGAGAAATTCAATAGCCAAAATAGAAATACCGTAAATCTGGTGTCCCAGCAGTGGCTGGCCAAGTTTAATAGTGTCCGGCAAATCATATATTTTGTTCTGGGGTGAAATTCTATTGCCAAAATAGCAACCCATAAATCTGGTGTCCCAGCAGTAGCTGGCCAAGTTTAATAGCGTCCGGCAAAGGATATATTTTTTTCTGGGGTGAAATTCGATTGCCAAAATAGCAATCCCCTAAATCTGGTGTCCCAGCAGTGGCTGGCCAAGTTTAATAGTGTCCGGCAAAGGATATATTTTGTTCTGGGGTAAAATTCGATTGCCAAAATAGCAATCCCCTAAATCTGGTGTCCCAGCAGTGGCTGGCCAAGTTTAATAGTGTCCGGCAAAGGATATATTTTGTTCTGGGGTAAAATTCGATTGCCAAAATAGCAATACCATAAATAAGTGGTTTCAGCTGTGGCTGGCCAAGTTTAATAGTGTCCGGCTATGGAGAGATAATTTTCTGGGGTGAAATTCAATTGCCAAAATAGCATTCCCATAAATCAGTGATTTCAGCTGTGGCTGGCCAAGTTTAATTGTGTCCGGTAAAGGATATATTTTGTTCTGGGGTGAAATTCAATTGCCAAAATAGCAATCCCCTAAATCTGGTGCCCCAGCAGTGGCTGGCCAAGTTTAATAGTGTCCGGCAAAGGATATATTTTGTTTTGGGGTAAAATTCAATTGCCAAAATAGCAATACCGTAAATCAGTGGTTTCAGCTGTGGCTGGCCAAGTTTAATAGTGTCCGGCAAAGGATAGATAATTTTCTGGGGTGAAATTCAATTGCCAAAATAGCAATCCCCTAAATCTGGTGTACCAGCAGTGGCTGGCCAAGTTTAATAGTGTCCGTCAAAGGATAGATTTTGTTCTGTTGGTGAAATTCAATTGCCAAAATAGCAATACCGTAAATCAGTGGTTTGAGCCGTGGCTGGCCAAGTTTAATAGTGTCCGGCAAAGGATATATTTTTTTCTGGGGTGAAATTCAATTGCCAAAATAGCAATACCGTAAATCTGGTGTCCTAGCAGTGGCTGGCCAAGTTAAAAGTGTCCGGCTAAGAAAATATTTTGTTCTGTTGGTGAAATTCAATTGCCAAAATAGCAATACCGTAAATCAGTTGTTTCAGCTGTGGCTGGCCAAGTTTAATAGTGTCTGGCAAAGGATATATTTCTTTCTGAGGTGAAATTCAATTGCCAAAATAGCAATACCATAAATCAGTGTTTTCAGTTGTGACTGGCCAAGTTTAATAGTGTCCGTCAAAGGATTTATTATTTTCTGGGGTGAAATTCAGTTGCAAAAATAAAAATACCTTAAATTTGGTGTTCCAGCTGTGACTGGACAAGTTTCATAGTGTCCATCAATGGATATATTATTTTCTGGGGTGAAATTCAGTTGCAAAAATAGAAATACCTTAAATCTGGTGTTCCAGCTGTGACTGGACAAGTTTCATAGTATCCGTCAAAGGATATATTTTTTCTATGGTTGAAATTCAATTGCCAAAATAGCTATACCCAAAATCTGCAAGTGTATTTCTTTCCGTTAAAGGTTATGTTACAGTAAGTGTTAAAATACAGCATAATCCTCTACATTTGCACACACTGTTTTGCATCTCTAAGTGTATTTCTTTATGTTAAAGGGTACCAACTACCTCAGGTTCCAGTACCCGCCAGAATTTACAGCGATATTTGGTGGGGCCCAATACCGTTCTATGGATGGTAAGGCCTGAGCAAGTACAGGCACTAGTCAATTGGGTGGCCGAAAGCGGATTCAGCACGTTCACAACATTATTTCCCACCCAGTCTTCTGCAGAAAGCGCACACGTGGCGCCTGAAAACCAAGCCCATCAGTCTGTCATATCACCCCCATGCATATCAGGGAAACTGTCTGAGCCTCAAGTTATGCAGCAGTCACTTATGCTGTTTGAAGACTCTGCTGGCAGGGTTTCCCAAGGGAATCCACCTAGCCCTTCCCCAGTGGTGCAAGACATAGAATGCACTGACGCACAACCACTTATGTTTCCTGATGATGAGGACATGGGAATACCACCTCGTCAGAGTGCACACGTCTCTGATGATGACGAAACACAGGTGCCAACGGCTGCATCTTTTTACAGTGTGCAGACCGAACAGGAGGTCAGGGAGGAAGACTGTGTGGAAGACGATGCAGGGGACGATGAGGTCCTAGACCCCACATGGAATGAAGGTCATGCCACTGAATTTCATAGTTCAGAGGAAGAGGTAGTGGTGAGACCGAGCCAACAGCGTAGCAAAAGAGGGAGCAGGGGGCAAAAGCAGAACAGCCACCGCCAAGAGAGTTTGCACACCGTGCCATCAGAGCCTGAAGCGAGGCATCAGAGCCTGAAGCGAGGCATTATCGTTCTGAACCTTAGCACAACCTGCATGACCAGGCATCTACATGCAAAGAATGAATTGCAGTGGAGTAATCACCATAAAAACAAGGAAGTCACTCGAGCTCCCCCTGCTCCCTCTTCTGCTGCTGCCTCGGCCTCTTCCTCCGCCTCAGGAGGAATGTTGGCACCTGCCGCCCACCAAACAGAGGATGTGCCACCAACACCACCACCTCCGTCACCAAGCATCTCCACCATGTCAAACAGCAGCGTCCTGCTCTCCATCTCACAAACCTTGGAGAGAAAGAGTAAATTCCCACCTAGCCACCCTGGAGCCCTGGGCCTGAATGCCAGCATTTCAAAACTACTGGCCTTTGAAATGCTGTCATTAAGGCTGGTGGACACAGACAACTTCAAACAGCTGATGGCGATGGCTATCCCACAGTTTGTTGTTCCCAGCCGCCACTACTTCTCCAAGATAGCCGTGTCTTCCCTGCACAACCAAGTATCCGATAAAATCAAGTGTGCACTGCGCAACGCCATCTGAGACAAGGTCCACCTACCCACAGAAACGTGGACCAGTAATGACGGCTAGGGAAGCTATATCTCCCTAACTGCACACTGGGACTAGTCAGTTTAACGCACATCCCTTGCCTGGTGCATGTGCTAAATTTGTTGGTGCAGAAGTTCATTCACAACTATCCCGACTTGTCAGAGCTGCTGCATAAAGTGCGGACCGTCTGTGCGCGCTTCCGGCGTTTAAATACTGCCGCTGCTCACCTGTCTGTGCTACAGTGTAACTTCGGCCTTCCCGTTCACCGCCTCATATGCGACATGCCCACCAGGTGGAACTCCACCTTGCACATGCTGGAGAGACTGTGCGAGCAGTAGCAGGCCATAGTGGAGTTTCAGCTGCAGCACACATGGGTCAGTCGCACTGCGGAACAGCACCACTTCACTACCAATAACTGGGCCTCCATGCGAGACCTATGTGCCCTGTTGCGCTTTTTCGAGTACTCTACCAACATGGCCAGTGGCGATGATGCCATTATCAGCGTTACAATACCACTTCCATGTCTCCTTGAGAAAACACTTGATGGATGATGATGGAAGAGGAGGTGGCCCAGGAGGAGGAGGAGGAAGAAGGGTCATTTTTTTCACTTTCAGGCCAGTCTCTTAGAAGTGGCTCAGAGTGAGTTTTTTGCAAAAGCAGAGGCCAGGTACAAATGTCGCCAGCCAGGGCCCACTACTGGAGGACGAGGAGGATGAGGAGGAGGTGAAGAAGGATGAGGATGAAGCATGTTCACAGCTGGATGGCACCCAACTCAGCTCAGGCCCATCACTGGTGCGTGACTGGGGGGAAACGGAAGATGATGATGATATGCCTCCGACAGAGGACAGCTTTTACTTACCTGTGGGCAGCCTGGCACACATGAGCGACTACATGCTGCAGTGCCTGCGCAACGACAGCAGAGTTGCCCACATTTTAACGTATGTGGACTACTGGGTTGCCACCCTGCTGGATCCCCAGTACAAAGACAATGTGCCCACCTTACTTCCTACACTGGAGCGTGATAGGAAGATGCGCGAGTACAAGCGCACATTGTTAGATGCGCTACTGAGAGCATTCCCAAATGTCACAGGGGAACAAGTGGAAGCCCAAGGCAAAGGCAGAGGAGGAGCGAGAGGTCGCCAACGCAGCTGTGTCACGGCCAGCTCCTCTGAGGGCAGGGTTAGCATGGCAGAGATGTGGAAAAGTTTTGTCACCGCGCCACAGCTAACTGCACCACCACCTTATACGGAACGTGTTAGCAGGAGGTAGCATTTCACTAACATGGTGGAACAGTACGTGTGCACACCCCTCCACGTACTGACTGATGGTTCGTCCCCATTCAACTTCTGGGTCTCCAAATTGTCCACGTGGCCAGAGCTAGCCTTTTATGCATTGGAGGTGCTGGCCTGCCCGGCGGCCAGCGTTTTTTCTGAACGTGTATTCAGCACATCAGGTGGCATCATTACTGACAAACGCAGCCGACTGTCCACAGCCAACGTGGACAAGCTGACATTCATAAAAATGAACCAGGCATGGATCCCACAGGACCTGTCCATCCCTTGTGCAGAATAGACATTTATAACTACCTCCCCTTAACCATATATTCTTGTACTCCAGGGCACTTCTTTATTGAATCCTCTTTTTTTAATTTTACCATTATTTTGCGGGGCAACCCAAAGTTGAATGAACCTCTCCTCCGTCTGGGTGCCAGGGGCCTAAATATCTGAAAGTGTCCTTCTCCATTGGTGGGTGACATGAAGCCTGATTCTCTGCTTTGGGACCTCTCTCCTCTGTCTGGGTGCTGGGGCCTAAATAACTAAAAGTGGCCTTCTCCGTTGGTGGGTGACATGATGCCTCTTTTGCTACTATGGGATCTCTCTCCTCTGTCTGGGTGTCAGGGGCCTAACTTTCACATACTTGCTTGCTGTCTTGGTGGCAGACATTTACTACTTTTTACTGTCTAATGACCGCCCCATTGTCTGGGTGTCAGGGGCCTAAATGTCGTTTAATCATTTGTTGTCTTGGTGGAAGATATTAAACTCTTTTTACTGTCATGACTGCTCCATTGTCTGGGTGTCAGGGGCCTAAATTTCACATACTTGCTTGCTGTCTTGGTGGCAGATATTTAACACTTTTTACTGTCTAATGACCGCCTCATTGTCTGGGTGTCAGTGGCCTATATGTTTAATCATTTGTTGTCTTGGTGGGAGATATTAAAATCTTTTTACTGTCAAATTGCCTCTCCTCTGTCTGGGTGCCAGGGGCCTACATAAATGATAATGGTCTGTTCCATTGCAGGTTGACCTGAGGTCTGTGTTGCTGTTACGGGACCGCTTCTCCTCTTTGCGGGTGCCATGGCCCTGAGACTGTGAATGAGGCCTGTGGCACTGCAGGCAGACATGAATCCTTTTTGGCTGTGATGGGAACATCAACTCCCATAGCATTCCCACCTGATGCCACCCCAACCTCCTATTCCACCTCCTCCTACTCCTCCTCCTCCTCCAAGTTGCCAATTGATATTGGTTAATTTTTATTTATTTTATTTTAAGTCATTTCCCTATCCACATTTGTTTGCAGGGGACTTACCTACATGTTGCTGCCTTTTGCAGCCCTCTAGCCCTTTCCTGGGCTATTTTACAGCATTTTTAGTGCCCAAAAGTTCGGGTCCCCATTGACTTCAATGGGGTTCGGGATCAGGGTGAAGTTCGGGTCGAGTTCGGCCGAACTTTTTGAACCCGAACATCCAGGTGTTCGCTCAACTCTATTTAAAAGGATATATTTAGTACAATGTAAATTAGACATTGTTATCTATAAGTCTTATGACTGTATTACACTGGCTGATGGTTGTCCAGAACATCACTAACGAGAGTTTGTAGGATTATCTTGTTCTGAAATACTGCCGCCAGTATTGGGTAATCAGCATTTTTAAGCAGGTTTAAAAATTATCGGTTGCCAGTGGCAGATTGTGCTGTGTAATCACGATCTGCTGCCGGCAAACAACTAGTCAGTATGGGGGTGAGTGATGGCATTAGCGATCGCTCCTCCCTGTACTGTGGAGGAGATCGCTGCATGTAATAGCAACAGTATTAGCATGTAATAGCTCCTCCACTAATGAGCAGATGATTGCTGGGAAGGAACGTTTCTTTCCTGAAAATCGCCTGCTAAATCTTATAATATAATATAGACCTAAAATACTGTGGCTACTAAGATAAATTCCCCAGTATATTGGTTAGGTTTTCAAAAAGGGAATGTTGACAGCAAGCAGATAAACAGTGAAGAGAACGCAGGGCTCGTAGAGTGCTGCATTCTCTTCAAACAGCTGACCGGCAGAGGTGCTGGGAACTGGACTCCCACCGATCTGATATTAATGACCTGTCCTGAGGCCGAATCATCAACATGAGAAAAATGGAAAACAACCCTTTTAATTCCTGTTTAGGGCTCGTTCATATGGCCATACTTTCTGTCTGCATCCGATCCACATTTTTTGCGGATCAGATGAGGACCCATTGATTTCACTTGAGCCAAAAAAAATGCGGACACCACATCCGTTCCACAACCCCAATCAAAAAAAAAAAATAAATAGAACATGCCTTATTCTTTTCTGTTTTGCAGACAAGAATAGGCATTTCTAAGAGGGCAGGAAGTAACAATCCGCAAAATGCGGAAACCATGTTTTGTGGATTCGCAATTTGCAAATGCCAAAAATTGATATGACATGTGCACGAGGCCTTACTTTGTCACACTGTTCCTTTAAACATTTGTAAATTGCTTTAATAATGAAATAGTTATTCCTCTGTCTGACAGTACAGTCTCATCTTTTTGAGGGCTTGGAGACAGCCGGTACACTATTTCTTTTTCAAAGACTTGAGCACTGACGAGTGGGATTAACTAAGGTATTATAATCATTGTAGGTCACCGGACACAAATACATTGCTGTGTTTCAGGGAAGTTTTCCTGAGAGATTTTAAAGAAGATGTTCTTTGCTCCAGACATCATGTTAAAAGGGACCCTGTGAGGCTTACTTGAAGCTTGATTGTGGAGTGATTTTTGATTGAACTATTTCATGAGAGTAATTTATGAATGGACGCTGCGCTGTCACAGCTGCTGTTATATCAGTTAAGGCTTTCTATGCCAGTTACAATTTTTTTGTATGCCACTCTTAATGGTGTTCTGCATTTTAACAGTAATGACTGAATTTGAACATCTGCTATGAAATATGCACAATTATGTTTGGATTTTTTTCAGTTGTTTGTCATTATGCAACAGACATGATTATTACAGTTGTCTACCAACCATGTGTAATTTTTTTTATTGATGATGTTTTGAGGCTATTATAGAATTAGAAATCAAAAATACACAAGGACATTACACCATATAGGGTTACAGTCTTACATGAATTGTATCATAAATAATATTCTAAAGTTTTCAACCAGCACTCAGATCTGAATACTTTTATAATTGCATGCAATTTAAAGATGTATCTGTATGGCACCACCTGTTGTTTGTTTTCTTATTTCTTTGTCCAGTTCACTAAGATGGCCGCACATGCTCAGTTTAATCCTTCATCTGGCTCCTGAGTTGTGATACGGAGAGAGCTGCAACAGAAAGGACACATCCCCTGAACTGCAGCAGAAAAGACACTCCCCTTGAGCTGTCAGCTTGATGAAAATCAGAGCAGAGCAATGAATTGGGAGTAGTGTTGAGCGAACAGTTCGAGCATAGTTCGGGTTCGTACCGAATTTTAGGGTGTCCGGGACACGGACCCGAACCCGGACATTTTCAAAAAAGTTCGGGTTCGTTGTTCGGCGATTACTTCCTGCTTTCTGAAGGGCTGCACAGCAGCCAATCAGCTAGCATTTTACTTCTTGCCCTAAGAGTCCATCACAGCCATGCCTACTAATGGCATGGCTGTGATTGGCCAAGTGCAGCATGTGACCCAGCCTCTATTTAAGCTGAAGTCACGTAGCGCCGCTCGTCACACTGCTCTGATTAGTGTAGGGAGAGGACGCAGCTTCTATGAGTGCGAGATTAGGCAGGGAAAAGTCAGCAACAGCACCTAATGAACGGATCGATCTACAGCTGTGAATGATTGAACTTCTGCTAGTTACTTGCTCACTGTTTTTTAGGCTGCACAGAGCGTTTTTCTGTCACTTATTTTCTCGGGTAATCGGCGGCCATTTTGTGACTTGTGGTGCACCAGAACAAGCTGCCACCAAGTCCATCAATCCATCTATAATGGTTTTTTTTTGCTATATCCTACATCAGGGGCTTGGCTGTGCTAATAGTCACCCCTAGAAACTCAGGATAGCAATTTCTATATTTTATTAAGGGGTTAAATACAATTGCCCAAATACCAATCCCCTAAATCTGGTGTTCCAGCTTTGGCTAGCCAAGTATAATACTGTCTGCTGTCTGGCAAAGGATAGATTATTTTAAGTGGTGAAATTCAATTGCCAAAATAGCAATACCATAAATCAGTGGTTTTAGCTGTGGCTGGCAAAGAATAATAGTGTCCGCCAAAACATATATTTTGTTCTGGGGTGAAATTCAATTGCCAAAATAGCAATACCCTGAATCTGGTGTCCCAGCTGTTGCAGGCCAAGATTCATAGTGCCTGCCAAAACATATATTTTGTTCTGGGGTGAAATTCAATTGCCAAAATAGCAATACCCTGAATCTGGTGTCCCAGCTGTTGCAGGCCAAGATTCATAGTGTCCGCCAAAACATATATTTTGTTCTGGGGTGAAATTCTATTGCCAAAATAGCAATACCCTGAATCTGGTGTCCCAGCTGTTGCAGGCCAAGATTCATAGTGTCCGCCAAAACATATATTTTGTTCTGGGGTGAAATTCAATTGCCAAAATAGCAATACCCTGAATCTGGAGTCCCAGCTGTAGCAGGCCAAGATTCATAGTGTCCGCCAAAACATATATTTTGTTCTGGGGTGAAATTCAATTGCCAAAATAGCAATACCATAAATCAGTGGTTTCAGCTGTGGCTGGCAAAGTATAATAGTGTCCGCCAAAACATATATTTTGTTCTGGGGTGAAATTTGTGGCGAAACCAACCTTGCCACGGTGAACTGGAGAAGACTGGTTGCCTGCCTCGTGCCTTCTGACTATGGCCCTGGGATGTATTGCCCTTTAAGAACTGGTTTGGACAGGTAAAGCCAGGCTGGCAAGGGATGATAGAGGGACCTCACCTAACTTTTTAACCCCCGGACGGATTCATGTGATTTCTACATATGTTGCTCCCCAAGTTATGCTGATCACAGAAATATAAGTTTTATCCGTATGTGATGTAAGATCAGGGAAAAAAATGAAAAAGGATCGCAGCACTCCAAGGTCTTCTAATGTTCAAAGTTTAATCCACCACGTGAAAATGCGACGTTTCGACCCAGGGGGGGTCTTTATCAAGCAAGTAAGATCAGGGAGTTATTAAAATGTATAAAAAGTGTAACCTTTCAGCTTGGAGATAATTGAGTAGATACAGTAATTGACTCAATTATCTCCTAAGCAGAGGGGAGGAATATGCTGAGTGTGTCTGTATTGTCCCATTGTGTCTGATTGGCTGCTGTACTTGCCTTGTATGTGTTCTAATGTGTTTATTGGTTGTTCTGCAAAACCCTGTGGGCTGTAATGTGTTTGGGAATTGGGAATAAAAGAGGCTGTATGGGCCAGTAAAAGCAGTTCCTGCTTGACTCTGCAAACGAAGTGTCGCCTCGTTATTGGGGGGGGGGGGGGATTTATTGTATGCTGTTCCAGTTTGACTGCAAGGAGTGTAAACCTCTTCGTATGGTTTTTCCTATTCGGCTGTTTACCGCATTCATATGCTTCTCCGATTTGGTGGTTGTGGTGTCGGCTAGAGCGCTTGGAATCCTCAAGAAGCGCTAGGAGCATCTTTCAACGGAGGTACCCAGTCGGCGTGCCCGTCGATCTGTTACATTGGTGGCAGCGGTGGGATGGCGTCCTAGTGCGAGGTAAAGCAGCTCAGAGACATCACGGAATTACAAATTGAGGGCAACGCTAGCACTGGTAACCAACTTCAGGAGAACAAGCATGGCACCCAGCTACACGCAGGAGGAATTTAACAGAGAGCTGAGATCACGGCTGATTTTCTTTGGACCCAACCCCCCGGAGAAATATGTGCAGTCCGTGAGGAAGTTAACAGCAGATTACCTGCAGTTCATGGCAGATGGTATCGTCCGCCCTCCTCAGCGGCTGAGTGCGTTCCGGAGAGCTGAAGGTGTCGTCCTTCCTCCCCAGCGGCAGTGTGTACCCCAGGGAGCTGAAGGTGTCGTCCTTCCTCCCCAGCGGCAGTGTGTACCCCAGGGAGTTGAAGGTGTCGTCCTCCCTCCCCAGCGGCAGTGTGTACCCCAGGGAGCTGAAGTTGCCGTCCTTCCTACCCAGCGGAAGAGTGTCCTGAGGGGAGCAGAGACCGTCAGTCTCGCACCCCAGCCGCAGAACAAAATATTGAAAGGGGAGACAGTTGGTCCCCCCCTCCACCAGCAGAGAGAGGGTCAGGGAGAGGAGCCTGCTACACCCTCTCTCCAGCGGCAGCCTAACCCATCAAGGGGAGATGTTACGCCCCCCAACGTTGCAGATGGGACCGTAGTCTCTGCACTTGCATCACAAGGGGTAAGGACGGTCGGTTCTGTCCCCCAGCCACAGAGCGGTGTATCCAGAGGGGAGACCGTCGGTCTCCCCCTCCCACAACCAGGCTCCAACTAGGCTACTTCCGTGGTAGCGCTGGCCCCAGGACAAAGTACCGCTGGTCTCCGCCCACTCAACAACCCACAAAGGCAGTCTACCAGTCCCCCGCACAGCCGTGCTGAGGCACCTGGACATGGACAAGTTGCTACTTTATCCAGGTGTAGTAACCATTTATTGTGGGTGGGCTGTACTGCTGTTTGTGCTTCGTGGGTGGGTTGCTGGACTAACCAGGGCACTGACCGGCAGGAGGTCAGATACCCTGTTAGTCTAGTTGGTAAAGGGGAGAAGTGTGGCGAAACCAACCTCGCCACGGTGAACTGGAGAAGACTGATTGCCTGCCTCGTGCCTTCTGACTATGGCCCTGGGATGTATTGCCCTTTAAGAACTGGTTTGGACAGGTAAAGCCAGGCTGGCAAGGGATGATAGAGGGACCTCACCTAACTTTTTAACCCCCAGACGGATTCATGTGATTTCTACATATGTTGCTCCCCAAGTTATGCTGATCACAGAAATATAAGTTTTATCCGTATGTGATGTAAGATCAGGGAGTTATTAAAATTTATAAAAAGTGTAACCTTTCAGCTTGGAGATAATTGAGTAGATACAGTAATTGACTCAATTATCTCCTAAGCAGAGGGAAGGAATATGCTGAGTGTGTCTGTATTGTCCCATTGTGTCTGATTGGCTGCTGTACTTGCCTTGTATGTGTTCTAATGTGTTTATTGGTTGTTCTGCAAAACCCTGTGGGCTGTAATGTGTTTGGGAATTGGGAATAAAAGAGGTTGTATGGGCCAGTAAAAGCAGTTCCTGCTTGACTCTCCAAACGAAGTGTCGTCTCGTTATTGGGGGGGGGGGGGATTTATTGTATGCTGTTCCAGTTTGACTGCTAGGAGTGTAAACCTCTTCGTATGGTTTTTCCTATTCGGCTGTTTACAGCATTCATATGCTTCTCCGATTTGGTGGTTGTGGTGTCCGCTAGAGCGCTTGGAATCCTCAAGAAGCGCTAGGAGCATCTTTCAACGGAGGTACCCAGTCGGGGTGCCCGTCGATCCGTTACAAAATTCAGTTGCCAAAATAGCAATACCCTGAATCTGGTGTTCCAGCTGTTGCAGGCCTAGTTTAAATCTGTCCATAAAAGGATACCTTTCATCCAGGGCCTAAATACTAGCCCTAAAAGAGATATTCCCCTAAATCAGTGGTTACTGCTGTGCCTGGATTAGTGTAATACGCTACATAAATAAATTGGCAGATAGTGTTAGGTGCCTGTAAAAAAAGGCCTGAATTTGAAATCAATACATTGGGCCAAATATTTATTTTCTTATTGTGGTGCTTGGTGAACGGTAACAATGAGGAAAACATCTTGTAAGGGACGCGGACGCGGTCGTGGTGGTGTTAGTGTACCCTCTTGTGCTGGGAGAGGATGTGGCCATTCTGCCACAGCCACACGTCCTAGTGAACCAACTACCTCAGATTCCAGTACCTGCCAGAATTTACAGCGATATTTGGTGGGGCCCAATGCCGTTCTAAGGATGGTAAGGCCTGAACAGGTACAGGCGCTAGTCAATTGGGTGGCCGACAGTGGATCCAGCATGTTCACAACATTATCTCCCACCCAGTCTTCTGCAGAAAGCGCACAGGTGGCACCTGAACACCAAGCCCATCAGTCTGTCACATCACCCCCATGCATATCAGGGAAAGTCTCTGAGCCTCAAGTTATGCAGCAGTCTCTTATGCTGTTTGAAGACTCTGCTGGCAGGGTTTCCCAAGGGAATCCACCTAGCCCTTCCCCAGTGGTGGAAGACATAGAATGCACTGATGCACAACCACTGATGTTTCCTGATGATGAGGACATGGGAATACCACCTCATCGGAGTCCGCACGTCTCTGATGATGACGAAACACAAGTGCCAACTGCTGCGTCTTTCTGCAGTGTGCAGACCGAACAGGAGGTCAGGGAGGAAGACTGAGGTCCTAGACCCCACATGGAATGAAGGTTGTGCCACTGACTTTCATGGTTCAGAGGAAGAGGCAGTGGTGAGACCGAGCCAACAGTCAGCAAAAGAGAGAGCAGAGGGCAAAAGCAGAACAGCCCAGAGTTCGCCTGCTACTGGCCACCGCCACCAGGGACCGAGCACCCCAAAGGCAGCTTCAAGGAGTTCCCTGGCATAGCACTTCTTCAAACAATGTGCTGACGACAAGATCCGAGTGGTTTGCACGCTGTGCCATCAGAGCCTGAAGCGAGGCATTAACGTTCTGAACTTTAGCACAACCTGCATGACCAGGCATCTACATGCAAAGCATGAACTGCAGTGGAGTAAACACCTTAAAAGCAAGGAACTCACTCTGGCTCCCCCTGCTCCCTCTTCTGCTGCTGCCTCGGCCTCTTCCTCCACCTGGGGAGGAATGTTGGCACCTGCCACCCATCAAACAGAGGATGTGCCACCGACACCACCACCTGCGTCACCAAGCATCTCCACCATGTCACACGGCAGCGTTCAGCTCTCCATCTCACAAACCTTGGAGAGAAAGCGTAAATTCCCACCTAGCCACCCTCGAGCCCTGGGCCTGAATGCCAGCATTTCTAAACTACTGGCATTTGAAATGCTGTCATTCAGGCTGGTGGACACAGACAGCTTCAAACAGCTGATGTCCATGGCTGTCCCACAGTTTGTTGTTCACAGCCGCCACTACTTCTCCAAGACAGCCGTGCCTTCCCTGCACAACCAAGTATCTGATAAAATCAAGTGTGCACTGCGCAACGCCATCTGTGGCAAGGTCCACCTAACCACAGATACGTGGACAAGTAAGCACGGCCAGGGACGCTATATCTCCCTAACTGCACACTGGGTAAATGTAGAGGCGGCTGGGCCGCAGGCGGAGAGCTACTTGGCGCACGTCCTTCCGCCGCCAAGGATCGCAGGGCATCATTCTTTGCCTCCTGTAGCCTCCTCCTCCTACTCGGCTTCTTCCTCCTCTCCTTCCACCAGCTCATCCAGTCAGCCAAACTCCTTCACCAACAACTTCAGCACAGCCCGTGGTAAACGTCAGCAGGCCATTCTGAATCTCATATGTTTGGGGGACAGGCCTCACACAGCGCAGGAGTTGTGGCGGGGTATTGAACAACAGACCGACGAGTGGTTTCTGCCGGTGGACCTCAAGCCCGGCCTGGTGGTTTGTGCGATAATGGGCGAAATTTCGTCGCAGCTCTGGAACTAGCCGGTTTGACGCACATCCCTTGCCTGGTGCATGTGCTGAATTTGGTGGTGCAGAAGTTCATTCACAACTACCCTGACATGTCAGAGCTGCTGCATAAAGTGCGGGCCGTCTGTGCGCGCTTCCGGCGTTCACATGCTGCCGCTGCTCGCCTGTCTAAAGCGGAACTTCAGCCTTCCCGCTCACCGCCTCATATGCGACGTGCCCACCAGGTGGAACTCCACCTTGCACATGCTGGAGAGACTGTGCGAGCAGCAGCAGGCCATAGTGGAGTTTCAGCTGCAGCACGCATGCGTCAGTCGCACTGCGGAACAGCACCACTTCACCACCAATGATTGGGCCTCCATGCGAGACCTGTGTGCCCTGTTGCGCTGTTTCGAGTACTCCACCAACATGGCCAGTAGCGGTGACACTGTTATCAGCGTTACAATACCACTTCTATGTCTCCTTGAGAAAACGCTTAGGGCGATGATGGAAGAGGAGGTGGACCAGGAGGAGGAGGATGAGGGGTCATTTTTAGCACTGTCAGGCCAGTCTGTTAGAAGTGGCTCAGAGGGAGGTTTTTTTGCAACAGCAGAGGCCAGATACAAATGTGGCCAGCCAGGGACCACTACTGGAGGACGAGGAGGATGAGAAGGAGGTGGAGGAGGATGAGGATGAAGCAGGTTCACAGCGGGGTGGCACCTGACACAGCTCAGGCCCATCACTGGTGCATGGCTGGGGGGATACGGAGGGCGATGATGATACGCCTCCCACAGAGGACAGCTTGTCCTTACCTCTGGGGAGCCTTGCACACATGAGCGACTACATGATGCAGTGCCTGCGCAACGACAGCAGAGTTGCCCACATTTTAACGTGTGCGGACTACTGGGTTGCCACCCTGCTGGATCCCCGGTACAAAGACAATGTGCCCACCTTACTTCCTACACTGGAGCGTGATAGGAAGATGCGCAAGTACAAGCGGACGCTTATAGACGCGCTCCTGAGAGCATTCCCAAATGTCACAGGGGAACAGGTGGAAGCCCAAGGCGAAGGCAGAGGAGGAGCAAGAGGTCGCCAACGCAGCAGTGTCACAGCCAGCTCCTCTGAGGGCAGGGTTAGCATGGCAGAAATGTGGGAAAGTTTTGTCTCCACGCCACAGCTAACTGCACCACCACCTGATACGGAACTTGTTAGCAGGAGGCAGCATTTCACTAAGATGGTTGAACAGTACGTCTGCACACCCCTCCACGTAATGACTGATGGTTCGGCCCCATTCAACTTCTGGGTCTCCAAATTGTCCACGTGGCCAGAGTTAGCATTTTATGCCTTGGAGGTGCTGGCCTGCCCGGCGGCCAGCGTTTTGTCTGAACGTGTATTCAGCACGGCAGGGGGCGTCATTACTGACAAACGCAGCCGCCTGTCCACAGCCAATGTGGACAATCTGACGTTCATAAAAATGAACCAGGCATGGATCCCACAGGACCTGTGCCTCCCTTGTGCAGAATAGACATTTATCACTGCCTACCCCTCAACCATGTATTCTTGTACTCCGGGGCACTTCTTTATTGAATCCTCATTTTTTTAACTTTACCATGATCTTGCGGTGCAACCCAAAGTTGAATGAACCTCTCCTCTGTCTGGGTGCTGGGCTGAAATAACTGAAAGTGGCCTTCTCTAGTGGTGGGTGAAATGACGCATGATTCCTTGCTGTGGGACCTCTCTCCTCTGTCTGGGTGCTGGGGCTAAAATAACTGAAAGTGGCCTTCTCCAGTGGTGGGTGATATGACGCATGATTCCTTGCTGTGGGACCTCTCTCCTCTGTCTGGGTGCTGGGGCCGAAATAACTGAAAGTGGCCTTCTCCAGTGGTGGGTGATATGACGCATGATTCTCTGCTATGGGACCTCTCTCCAATTGATATTGGTTAATTTTTATTTATTTTATTTTATTTTAATTCATTTCCCTATCCACATTTGTTTGCAGGGGGTTTACCTACATTTTGCTGCCTTTTGCAGCCCTCTAGCCCTTTCCTGGACTATTTTACAGCCTTTTTAGTGCCCAAAAGTTCGGGTCGCCATTGACTTCAATGGGGTTCGGGATAAAGTTCGAGTCGATTTCGGATCCCGAACCCGAACATTTTCGGGAAGTTCGGCCGAACTTCTCGAACCCGAACATCCAGGTGTTCGCTCATCTCTAATTCTAACTAGTAAATGCGCTGAAAATGCACTTTTAAACCTCTTCCCGCTTTACTCCTCAGAGTCAAGGATTTCCTGCCCGAACCTGCCTCCTGCATCTTGACTGACTCTCTGATTCTCTAAGGCAGGGAGTGTCATCCCCAGGCTTCATTAGATCCCTCATAGGCTCCATCAATCAAACTGCAGGAGTCAGGGGCAGGAGTGGAAACCTTGACTCGGGGGACTGAAACACCGGCCTCCTTGACTTTAACAGACTTATTTCCATACAGCAGAAGAAGATTAAAAGTGCATTTTCAGCCCATTTACTAGTTAGAATACGAGAACAAGAACTGCTTCCAGAGCACGATAAGCACAGGAATAAGTACTGTGGGCAGGTAAAATTGTATACCCCTTTAATCTGTAACTGCAGTCTATGAGGGGTCATGATCTACTTATATCCGACACCTGCATAGACTGCTAATGACTGCATTTATTTATTGTGCCGCTGTGGATGGTTTTGAAAAATGACTGTTGTGGAAATGAGCCTGTGTTAAAGCAGAATTACAGTATATACATTGAACCTTGAGGAAAGAACTTTCAAAGTCTTATTTGCATACTGCTAATATAAACAGTCCCCAGTGCTTCATGTGTATCTTAAAGCCTTTGTCCTGTGACTTCATCCATTATTTAAAATCCTGAGTTGAGTTATGCTCTATTCCTTTACCCAGATGGCCCAAGAGCATCTGCTGCTGACATATCATTTGTAACCTCCAATATTTGAAAACTGCGGTATCTGTCCCTGCAATGAGGCTGAGCCAACCTGGCGGCTCAATACCAGACAGTTTCAGATCACGCAATTTCATAAGAATCAGTAAGTACAGAACATAAAACAGCCAAAGTCATAAGTTTAACACGTTTAAGGTCAGTTCAGTGTTTTAACTAGAGTATTCACTTGCTGACCACTAGGGATGAGCAAATTGAAGCTGACAAAATGGAATTCGATCTGAATTTCAGGAAAAATTTGATTTGCAACGAATGCAAATTTCTTTGCACTTCGTGGTAACGAATTGCAGTTTTCCTAAAATGGCTGCTGCACATGTGAGGACACGGAGAAAGGAAGTATGGGAAGGCGGGATCACCCAGACTGACATGCATGATGCAGCCAATCAGCAGCCAGCAAGCCCTGTGATGTCACAGCTCTATAAATACGGTGGTCATCATAAAATCAGACATTTTCCAGCTTTGAGTGCAGGGACAGATGTGAGAAGGCGCTAGGGACAGCCAATGGAAAAACCTTATTGTGAAAAAATACTGAAAAAACTATTTAGAAGTGCAGGGAAAGGATAGGGAGGAATAATTTCACAGCATCTTAGTGTAGGGAGAGATGTCAGAAGCACCAGGGACAGTGCTAGTAAAGTGATTTACAAGTGCAGGGAAAGGATAGGGAGGAATCATTTCACAGCATCTTAGTGCAGGGAGAGACGTCAGAAGCACCAGGGACAATGCTAGTAAAGTGATTTACAAGTGAAGGGAAAGGATAGGGAGGAATCATTTCACAGCATCTTAGTGCAGGGAAAGACGTCAAAAGCACTAGGGACAGTACTAGAAAAGCAATTTACAAGTGCAGGGAAGGATAATTTGGGGATCAAAATAGCCATTATACAGCTCTGTCATTCCAGCAAATTGTTCTTGGGGTGCAAGTGCTATGTTGAAAAGCCTTTAGTGGCGTATTTCAGTAGAAAAAAAATATATATGCAGTTCACTTCTGCAGCTATATGTGGTTGAAGCGTTCAGTGACATATTTCATTACAAAAAGAAAAATATATACACAATTCACTTCTGCAGTTATTTGTGGTGTTTAGTGACATATTTCAGTACAAAAAGAAAAAACATATATGCACTTCACTGGGGCAGTTATTTCTGGCAAAAGCGTTTAGTGGCCTATTTCAGTACAAAAAGAAAAATATATTCTCAATTCACTTCTGCAGTTGTATGTGGTGAAAGCGTTCAGTGTCCTATTTCAGTCCAAAAAGGAAAAAAAAAATGTATGCATTCAGCGCTGCAGTTATATGTGGTAAAATCTTTATTGAAGTATTTTGGTGGAAAAACAAATTTTATTCAGCGTTCAGCGCTGTAGAAATATGCCGTAAAATCTTGTGTGACATATTTCGGTGGAAAAACAAATTTTATTCAGCGTTCAGCACGACAATAATATGTGGTAAAATCTTTATTGAAGTACTTCGGTCAAACAACAAAATTAATTCAGTGGTCAGCTTTGCAGGTATATGCAGTAAAATCTTTATTGAAGTATTTTGGTCGAAAAAGAAAATGTATTCAGCAGTCAGCGCTGCGGGTATATGCGGTAAAATCTTTAGTGACGTATCTTCATGAACTTTGCAACTCTTCCGGGCTCAAAACTATCTTGATGCTTTGTCTTCTCATTGTCTGTAGCTACTAGAGGCCTGTTCATGCCAAGCAAGTTCCCCCAGAAGTATCTTGGTCGATCGTCACTGTGTCTTTGTGCCATTCTGTGGCTTCCTCATGCTGCTGCTGCCACCTACAGACTCTGTCATTGTGCCACTCGGTGGCCTCCTCATACTGCTTCCACCTCCAGACCCTGACATTGAGCCACTCTGTGGTCTCCTTATGCAGTTTCCACCTCACTACTATGTCATAGGTCCACTCGGTGGACTTCTCATGCTGTTCCCACCCTCCCCACTTCAAGACTGGGCCACTATTTTGACTTTCAACCTGGCTGACATAATTTATTTGACCCTTCTTCTGATCTGTCAGAAGGAAGGAAAAATGATATGCACAACGGATCCTGGCTATGTAACAGCTGTGGGGTCTGCATGACATGGTCCCTTGCATCAGAATTGGCTTATTATTTGGTAGCCAAAAGCAGGAGTGGGTATAAAACAAAGAAGACTTGCAAATATTCATGTCATCTCTGTTTTGGATCCACTCCTGTTTTTTTTGGGCTTAATCAATTCTGATGGATTACTGAACAAATGCTAACCGAGTGAAGGCGGATACTCTACAGACAGGATCCGTTTTTGTGAGTTATTGTTCTGTTGGATCAGAGGAAGTGCAAAATAATCAGTGACATCAACACAAACTTACTGCTGACACCCACCTACTGGAATAAGCGTTTAATAGAACTGGCTGACATCATCATTTATTTGACACTTTTTCTGATCTGTCAGAAGAAAGGAAAAATGAGACGCACAACAGATCCTGTCTGTGTAGCAGCTGTAAGGCCTGTATGGTCCCATCAGAATTGGCTTATGATTTGGTAGCCAAAAGAAGAAGTGCGTAGAAAAATCAGAAGACATGCAAATATTCCAGACAGGATCGATTTTTTCTGGGTTATTGTTCTGACAGATCAGAGAATGTGGAAAGTTAATCAGTGACGTCAACACAAACTTACTGCTGACACCATCTCCACTCTGTCAGGGGACTCTACTTGTATAATAGTTTAATAGAACAGGTTCTGTAGACATCTATGTGGAATCAGCTGATGACGGTGTCAAAGGAGTGCACTTCTTGTTGATGCTAACATCTACCTGTAAGGCTGAGTTGATGATTGAGTTATTTGGTCAGTTTTGGCCCCGTGGCTGCCCAAATGAAGTGTGCAGTGATTCTAAGAGCGACCCCTGTCATCTGCATGTCATACTGACTCACAGTATTATTTCACTACCACAGCAGACTTCCTATGCGTTTTACTGCAAGGCACAGTGTTCTACGCCCCTATAAAGGCTCTCTGCAGCCCGGAAATATACTTTTTTTATGCAATTGTCCACAAATAAATTCGTATCAAAGCAAATTTTTCTGGAAAATTCGGCGAACCAGCCGAATCGGATTTTTAAAAAATTCGCTCATCTCTATTGACCACATTTCACATTCATCATATTGAGTAGAGATGAGCGAAGCTTTGGAAAATTCGATTCGGCTGCTCTTTGTGACAAACTACTTGCATTATTTTTTAGGTAGTAGGCGCAATGACAGGGAGCTGCGATAGCACCACTCCCCAACATTGTACCCCTCTGATTCCACGTTCATACATGATTGCAGCATCTGAGAGTAAAAACAGTGTAAAATGAACAGAAACGAAAAATTAAATCATACTTACTGCCTCCATTTGATCTCGACGGGTTGACTGCCGCCATCTTGCTTGAAGATCTGGCGCAAAATCTCGCACTGCCTGAGATGACCTTGTAATGCCAGCCGGCATGGTGACTTCATACGTCACCACGCACGGGATTTCGGCGAAGATCTTCAATCAAGATGGAGGCTGGCGGCCCGTTGCGAGCAGATGGAGGAGATAAGTATGATTTCTTATTTGTTTTTTTTTACACAGTTTCAGTTTAAATCGACTCGCTAACACGAAGCATAAAGAAATTCGCTTCGCTGCGAATCACATTTAGCCTGAAATTTGGATTGAATTCCACTTCATTGGATTCGATTTGCTCATCTCTAATATTGAGTTCCCTCAGACTGCAATATAGTCTCCTGACATGATAATGATGAATTTATGACCACTACCTGCAATAGGAAAGCAGTGATAAGACAGGTCGAGTTGTTATGTCTTAATGAGGAAAGTCTATTCAAGGGATGGGCAAACAGTACGCAGTGAAGAAATTATCCACGTTGGGAAAAAGACATAGCTAGGCTTTTCTGCATTAAAGGCAAATACCAGTACTTAATTTGCTGCCCTAGCCCTGTATCTACATTTCTTGACCAAGGGAGAGCAGCTTGTTGGTGCACCAGATGATACCTAGTACTTAGGCATACAGTATGCCCCAAGTGGTCCCCACCTAACTACATCCCTAGTATAAGAATTCATTTCACAGATCAATGAGGAAACCCAGTCATACAAAGAGGGCTGAGCGTTTCATATGTCTTGTCAAGTTGCAAGCCATATTAGGTCATAATGGAATTTGGTATGAAATATACAGTACATTCTTACATCAGGGGCGTTCCTAGGTTAAAACATTCGAGGCCTGGGCACCTGATGTTTTGTTCCAGGCCCCTAATGTCCTGCCTGCCAGCTAGATACAACTGTATTGTCATCCTCAGGATGGCAATACAATTGAATCTAATGCACTGGAAATGCTGAAGGACCTGTGGTGTCACCATCATGTGACCAGTGCAGGAGAGGACAGCAGTGAAGAGGAGAAGTCCTGGGGCAAGATGCTGTGGTGATGTCTGCTATATGAGGAAGAGATAAGCGAAGGTAGAGGCAGAGGAATGCTGGGAGCAGGGGCGTAGCTAGAAATGACTGGGCCCCATAGCAAAAAAATTTTATGGGCCCCCCCCTCCCGGATCTCCCATGTGTGCTTTGCAGATCCGCATTTTGCGGACCGCACATCGCCGACACTATATAGAAAATGCCTTTTCTTGTCCGCAATTGCGGACAAGAATAGGACATATTCTATTTTTTTGGGAACGCAATTGCGGACCTGAAAGTGTGGATCCACAATTGCGGATGCGGGCAGGACATAGTGTGTCCCCATAGAAATAATTGGGTCCGCAATTCCGTTCTGCAAATTGCGGAACAGAATTGTGGACGTGTGAATGGACCCTTACCCCTACACCATGTAGTACAGAATGCATTATAAAATCCATACACCATGCCGTACAATATACACAATAACCCCACAGTGTAGGTGTTATACTGTATATTGTACGGCATGGTGTATGGATTATAATGTATATTGTACGGCATGGTGTATGGATTATACTGTATATTGTACGGCTTGGTGTATGGCTTATTCTGTATATTGTATCGCATGGTGAAGGGATTATACTGTATACTGTAGTCATCTATAGTGCCAGGTGCGGACACAGACAGCAGAGGGCCCCTGTGCAAAAAATGTGCCTGGTTCCCCACCCCCATGCCAAATTCTCAACCTAACCTATTCTATTCTAACATTACATACAGCAATACAAAACATATAGAGTAAAGCTATTTTCACACCTGTGACAGTGAGATCCGGCCACCTAATCCGGCAGAAAATGCAAGGAATAAACTGGACACAAACCATAGCATGCAGCGGTTTATGTCCCGCTGATTCTCTGCATTTTTGCCAGATTGTGGCCGGATCTCTGCCATACCCCATTATAGTTAATGGGGCTGGCGGGCATTTTGTCTGCACCCAGCAGTTCCGGATCCAGTGAATTCTCAGCTGGAACAGCCTGCCAGGATCACTAACGCAGATGTGAAAGTAGCCACATATAGTGCCACATACCTCTTATATCCAGTGATTCTCCTCTGATGTACAGTGGATGTTCTCTTTCTTCATCTTCTCCTTTCAGACCAGACCAGCGTGATAATTTCTTTCAGCCATCTCACGTCTCTTCAGAGTTTGACAGAATTCTTAGTTTCCTACTTTTCCATCATCCTCCAATTAACATCCCATCATCCACCCCCAATTTTGAGAAGCTGTGCGCCCCAAAACTATACTGCAAAAAGAACTGTGCTAAGCTGATGCTGTGCCAGGGTGCCCCCACAGTAATGGTGCTCCCAAAGTCCCAACAATAGTAATTATTTCTTTGCCAGAGTGCATTTAGTAGTAATAGTGCTCCTACAGTGCCCCCAACAGTAATTGTGTCCCACAAGAAATAATGCTCCCATAGTCCCCCAGTTGTAATAAAGCCCACCTTAATGCCCAGATAGTAATAATTCTCTTTATAATGTGTGACAGTAGAACACCCCCCCCCCCCTTATAATGTGCACCAGTACCAAAAATGCCCCGTTGTGTGGCAGTAAAAAAAAGAAATACCTCCTCCTAGTGCCCCCAGTAGAGCCAATGTCCCCAGAGTGCCCTCATGTGTTCCAATGACCCATACTGTGTGCCACTACAGAAAACACTTAGTGCCACCAGTTGAGCTTAGGTGCCCATAGTGAGCTTATTATTTGTGCCAGTATAAAATACTCCTATACAGTGCCCCCAGATGATGCCCCCATAGTGCTCCTTCCCAGTCTCCATAGTGCCCTCCATAATGTGGCAATATAAAATGCCCCTATAGACTTCCCCACATAGATACCCCCATAATGCTCCTTTCCTCCCTCCCTCCCCTTGTGCCAGTATATAAGGCACCATAGTGCTTCCCCTTTTCTCCATAGTGCCCCCTCCCATGTTGTGCCAGTATATAGGGCCACCATAGTGCTTACCCTCTTCCCCATAGTGCCCCCCATGTTGTGCCAGTATATAAGGCCACCATAGTGCTTCCCCTTTTCTCCATAGTGCCCCCTCATGTTGTGCCAGTATATAGGGCCCCAATAGAGCTTCCCCTCTTCTTCATAGTGCCCCCGTGTTGTGCCAGTATATAGGGCCCCATAGTGCTCCTGTATTGTGCCAGTATATATGGCCCCATAGTGCTTCCTCTCTTCTCCATAGTGCCCCCGTATTGTGCCAGTATATAGGGTCCCATAGTGCTTCCCCTCTTCTCCATAGCGCCCCCCCCCATATTGTGCCAGTACATATGGCCCCATAATGCTTCCCTTCTTCTCCTTAGTGCCCACCCCCCATATTGAGCCAGTATATAGGGCCCCATAGTGCCCCCCCCAATTGTGCCAGTATATAGGCCCCCCCCCCTTCTTGCCACAGTATACTATAAATAATAAAAACAAAAAACTCACATACTTACCTTATGCTGCTGTCAGTGATGCGTGCAGGCCTCTTCCGGCCTGTGTCCCGCGCTGTACAGCTCAGGCGGCATGATGACGTCATCGCGCCGCCTGCACCGGCCTCTGATAGGCTACAGGATGAGACTGTAGGCTGAGGACGGCGATACAGATGAATACAGAGATGAGCGCTTCTACAATGGAAGAGGTCATCTCCACTTCTGCTGTCACATGAATTTAAAAAAAAACTCAGCCGGCGGCCCAGGCCCCCAGTGGCGTAGGGTCCTATAGCCATTGCTATGGTTGCTATGGCGGACCCTATGCCACTGGCTGGGAGTTGTGGTTATTTAACTGGGACTGTATGTTAGGGCTGAAGGGAAGGATGTTATTTACATGGAACTGTGTGTTGGAGGTGGCTGTGAAGGGTCATGTTATTCACATGGGACTGTATGTTGATGGCTGCTGTAGGAGGGAGTGATGTTATTTACATGGGACTGTATGTTGGTGGGGGCTGGAGGAGGGAGTGATGTCATTTACATGTGACTGTATGTTGAAGGCGGCTGTGGGAGGGGATTGTTATTTACATTGGACTGTATGTTGGAGGTGGCTGTCGGAGGCAGTGATGTTATTTACATGGGCTGTTTTTTTATGGCGGCTGTGGGAGGGAGTTATGTTGTTTACATGGGTCTGAATGTTACAGGGGTCTGATGGAGGGAGTGATGTTATTTACGTGGGACTGTATGTTAAAGGTGGCTGGTGGGGGGAATTATGTTATTTACATGGGACTGAATGTTGAGGTGGTGATGTTTACATGGGATTACATGTTGGAGACGGCTGGGGAGGAGGTGATGTTATTTACATGGGACTGTATTTTGGAGGGGGCTGTAGATAGAGATGGATGTTATTTAAATGGGACTGTATATTGGAGGGGGCTGGAGAGATAGTGTGATGTCATTTACATGGGACTATATGGTGGAGAGAGGGAAATACTGTTATTTACATGGGACTGTATTTTGGAGGGGGCAGGAGAGATGGCTTGATGTTATTTACATGGGACTCTATGGCGGAGAGAGGGAAATAGTGTTATTTACATAGGAATGTATATTGGAGGGGCTAAAGGGAGGGGGGTGATGTTATTTACATAGGACTGTATTTTGGAGGGGCAGGAAAGATGGTGTGATGTTATTTACATGGGACTGTATGGTGAAGGGAGTAATATAACTACAGGGGCATTGTAGGGGGCAGTATAAATACTAGGGGCACTCTAGGGGTATTATAAATTCATCGGACATTATAGGCATTCTTATTATTACTGGGGGCTCTATAGGAGGGACTTATGGATCTGCCTTATTTCTACTAAGAGCACTATGGGGGGGGGGTTTATTACTACTGAGGGGTCTGTGAGGGTATTATTAATACTGGAGGGCTCTTCTACTAAAGGGGGCACTCTTGGGGAGCATTATCACTGTTGGGGCCACTGTAGGGGCAATATTACTAATGAGGGCATACTAGAAGGGAATTACTATTGGTGTGACTATGAGGAGCACTATTACGATGGGGGCACTAATATTTCTTCAGGATAGTATTTAGGGGTATTGGGGAGCACAACGTGCATCAGGATAACACTGTGGGGACTCCAGGTTGGGGGATGATGATAGAAAAGTGAAGAAGCTAAGATGTCTGTGTGTCACACTCTGCAGAGACGAGGTGCCGCTGAAAGAAGTTGTACGGCACCTCTACATACCTCTACGTCTAAATCACCAGTATTAGTAAATGTCTCCCATTGTGCCTGGTTTATCAGTGCATTTCCTGGTAACAGGACATAAAGCAAAAGCTTCTCCAGCAATCAGAACACTTCACAGGAGGAATGTGATGAAGACGTACTGGGCTGACCATTGAGAATATACATTGTACCTGGAAATTGATATGTCAGAGACTCCATCTGGAAAGTTAGATTACTTATTTTACTTTAGTTAGCAATTTATCCAGAGAAGAAGTTGGAGAAGAACCATTTTCCCAGATATTTTTAGTTTGTGAAAAGTTTTTAAAACTCGGCTAAAAAATAATTACAACAAATAATAACCTAGAATAGTGAAGATTGTTTCTATAGTATGTGAAATACATTGTTCACGTCAAAGCATCCTATGAACCAGCAAAATATGAAAATTATGATATGTCATTGCTGCATTAGACAATAACCAGCTGTCAAAGTGCCATCAAGCTGACATGTAAAGAGCTTGTCATTCAGTGCAAAATCTGTAAGACAAAATTTAAATAATACTGTGTGCACATATCTAAAATAATATAATCAGTTTTTTTGATCTGGCTGTTTTATGAACAAATAAATCAATCACAAAACAATTGTGCATAATTTTTTTTTTATTAAATTATATGTCACAAAGTCATAAATTCTTCCATTAAGAAATGCTTGTTCTAGGTAAATACCTTTGTTTGGTGGCTGATGTTGCCTACCTGCCTGTTTTTTTTTTTAAATATCGCTCCTATGCCCCACTGTGCCCCCCTGTATTTTTCCTGCTCAGTATGGTAATACTGAGCATCGGTACAAGGAGGAGGAGACGCCAGGGTTTCTCAATGGGCGTCTCCTTCTCCCTGGCTGTGCAGCGATACAATCACAGCCGACAGAGTCACAGCCAGGGAGAAAAAAAAAAGCTCACCTTCTCCTTGGCTATGACACTGTCTGCTGTGATTGAATCGTGGCACAACCAGGGATTAGGCAACACCCATTGAGAAACCCTGGCACCTTCTCCTCCCTGTACTGCAAGCAAAGGTATTTATCTAGAATAAACAAAAAACATGAAAGGTCCACTTTAAATATACTAAGAAGTCTATAGCATTATGTTAAATTTGCTTATTTGGTCAACCTCTTAAGAACACAGGACGTACCCGTACGTCCTGTGTCCTGTCCCTAAAGATGGCGCCCGCTCCTGCTTTATGCGGGCGCCTTAGCTGCGGGTGTCCGCATGGTTCTTTTAGCAGACACCCGCAGCTAATGTCCGCGACCGGCAGCAATGCCGATCGCAGTCATTTAAACCCTCAGATGCCGTGGTCAATCCTGACCACGGAATCTGAGTGCGCACAAACCGAAAGTTTTACTTTCGGTTTGCGCTCCGGCTCCCCCATGTGGCAGAGCCCATCGGAGGAGCCGGAGCACGCCTGTAGTAGCCTGGGTTTCTATGAATGAAACCCAGGCAGCTTTGTTGTATTTCCCATTGAGCCTTGCCTCTAATAGGCTTCATAGGAAATATGCGATTTTTTCATAGATTCCAATGCTATTTATTTTACATGGATAAGGTGACAGCAGAAAATGATGATAGGCAGGTGACAGATTCTCTTTAAAGGGGTGATCTGAGATTTTAATATAAATGACACTAAACTGTGTAAAGTAATTAACACTGAAGAGGACAGTTTTCTCCTACAGAGGGATCTGGATAGATTGGAGGCTTGGGCAGAGAAATGGCAGATGAGGTTTAACACTGACAAATGTAAAGTTATGCACATGGGAAGGAATAATGTAAGTCACCCAAACATACTAAATGGTAAAACACTCAGTAACACTGACATGGAAAAGGATCTAGGAATTTTAATAAACAGCAAACTAAGCTGTAAAAACAAGTGTCAGGCAGCTACTGCCAAGGCCAATAAGATATTGGGTTGCATCAAAAGGGGCATAGACGCCCGTGATGAGAACATAGTCCTACCACTTTACAAATTACTAGTCAGACCACACATGGAGTACTGTGTACAGTTCTGGGCTCCTGGGAACAAGGCAGACATAGCAGAGCTGGAGAGGGTTCAGAGGAGGGCAACTAAAGTAATAACTGGAATGGGGCAACTACAGTACCCTGAAAGGTTATCAAAATTAGGGTTATTCACCTTAGAAAAAAAACGACTGAGGGGAGATCTAATATCTATGTATAAATATATCAGGGGTCAGTACAGATATCTCTCCCCAGGACTGTGACTGTGACGAGGGGACATCCTCTGCGTCTGGAGGAAAGAAGGTTTGTACACAAACATAGAAAAGCATTCTTTACAGTTAGAGCAGTGAGACTATGGAGGGGCCTGGATGTATTTCTGGAGTGTAATAATATTACAGGCTATAGCTACTAGAGATGGGTCGTTGATCCAGGGAGTTATTCCGATTGCCTGATTGGACTCGGGAAGGAATTTTTTCCCCTTAATTTGGAAAAATTGGCTTCTGCCTCACAGGTTTTATTTGCCTTCCTCTGGATTAACTTGTAGGAAACAGGCCGAACTGGATGGACAAATGTCTTTTTTTCGGTCTTATATACTATGTTACTATGACCTATCCTCAGGGGAGGTCATCAATAGAGATGAGTGAAGTTTTGAAAAATTCTATTTGGCCTTTTCACCGAACTTTGACAAGAAATTTTGTTCATTATTAAATAAATTTGTCACGAATCGTAATAACTAAGGTATACCCAGGCTGCTCTGCCTAATCATATTCATCGCATTTGGTGGCCCAATCTGAGTGTGAAGGCTTGGAACTTAAACTGCAGCAAAATTGCAGAGAGATTGTATCACCATGTGCATTACGTTCTCATGCACCCACATTCATAATTAATCTGATCTGAAGGAACCTTGCCATCAGTATTACAGGTATAATATATAGCCGTCTACATTACTGTGCAGTGCACCAAGATCCAAAGCTAATCCCTTCTGTTAAATAAAAAAAGAATAAAGCACCCTTCAGTAAAGCCAAAAGCACAAAAGTGCGCCCCTGCAGGAGCTGTGTCCAAATGGCTCCTTAGTGGAACAAAATAAAGAAATGGAGGCAGCATCAATAAAGTAGCAGAGAAAATTTTCTTTTAATGTATGTTGGGGCAGTCCAAACACATGCTTTTTAATCCCTTCTATTAGCTGTAGATTTACTGTGCGGCAATATTACAGGTCACTGTTACCGTCAGTTCTAGTTTATCGCCATGGACCTAACTGTGCAGCGCCTCAAGATTTAAGTAGTGGTCCCATGAGAGGGTGGGGATGGGGGCCAACAGCACTGCCAGTAACTCAGATAATAGCGGCCCCATGACTGGCAATAAGGCTGTGTTCGCTGTAAAAAAAAACATGTATTTTTAGCATCCATAAAGCCTCTTTAAGACAGTCAGCATTTGATCAGTAATTGTAAGCCAAAACCAGGAGTGGGTCCAAAATAGAGATATAATATAAATATTTGCATCTCTTATGTGTTTTGGAACAACTGCTTTTGGCTTACAAATACTGATCAAATACTGATGCAAAATACTAACAGTGCGAAAGAGGCCTTAGGAAAAAAAAGTCCTGCACGTAAAAAAACAAAAACAAAACAGGAGTAGGTCCAAAACAGAGATTAAATGTAATGGAAATAGTTGCATCTCATCTGTGTCTTGAACCCACTTCTGCTTTTGGCTTACAAATACTGATCAAATACTGACCAAATATTGACCATGTGAAAGAGGCCTTATGGATGCTCAAAATACAGAATACTTTTTTTTTCTTCTCTTCCTTTGATGGATAAGATGATGTCAACATGGACAAACAGGGACAATAATAGCCCCATAACAAAGTGTAGATGGGGGTCAACAGCAGTGGCAGTAACAGAGACAATAGTGAACCCATAAGAGAGTGGGAATGGGCTACAACAGCAGTGGCAGAAACAGGAACAATAGTGGCTCCATGACAGAGTGGGAGGGATGGGAGGCAGCAGTGGCATACAGCACAAGATGGTGGCAGATCAGAGTAGTAGCAGAACTCAGAAACAGAAGTGTTCCAGTAGCATGCATATGATTTTATAAATTTAACATGTACATATTAGCAGACCAAGAAGCCCCATTTTAGGAATTGCAGTAGAGGCAGCAAGCGTGTGGCAGCATCAGAATGGTGGCAGCAGCATGTGGCCAGAAGTAACAAACTCTGCCCGTTGTGGTGACAATTCAGGTTTTCATGACCAGTAGTCTGGGGGATCTTGGATATTGGGTGACACGGTGGAGTCCACATATGCTACCACCTGCTAATTGAGGTTCTGCTGCATGTCCTGCTCCTGGGTGGTTTCTACAGTAGGCAGCGGAAGAAAACTGCTCATCATAGACTCCAGACTGAAGTTGCATATGGAGCTGGTGCTGCTGCTGCTCCCTCCCCCACCACCACCGCCAGTCATAGCAGTGGAGCGTGAGCACAGAGGGTCCCCCAGACAGACCATCCTGAGGACGGGCGACCGGTAGTAAGGGTCTAACAATGTGGATAGCCAGTAGTCATCCCTTTGACAAATCATGACAATATGGCTGTCACTATACAAACATGATAGAATGCATCTGGCCATTTGCGTTAGTGACTGAAGGGTCTCCCTGCCTACATCTTCACTGCATACTGCCAAGGTCTGTCGGGGTCATTTGCATAATCTTCTTAGTCGCCATCCAGCTGCTCATGCTCCTCTTGCTCATCTCCTGTTGCTTGGGCAGATAAACCACCTAGTTGTGTATAAAATTCCTGGGCGTTTTTGTCCTATTCCTCCTCCACTGCCAGTTCATCCTCCTCGGGGCTCAGGTGGACATTAAATGGGGGTGCCAGGTCTTCTGTCCCCTCACCATTTAGATTTGTCAGGAGTGGAATGACTTAATTCATCCTGTAGTTCTGCTGACTAACAAATAAAATGGCCTCCTCAAAAGGGTCTGAGCAAACGGCACGTGTCACACATGAGCTACCACTGGCTAACCTGGAAGTTACGCCAGGGAGTAGACCTGTCTGTCTGCAGCATTAAAAAAAAAGTGTCACCAATTTAAACCAGATAGTAATACATATGCTTTTTTTCTAATCTGATTTTATTTTCTGAATGCATATTTTTTTATTCTATTTCCTGAACATAACTATTGGGGTGGCCATCTAGCCTGAGCTGTTCTTAACAGCATTTACACACAGCATTAAAGAAAAAAATTCTTTACGGCAGCCCATTGGGCCATAGACACAGGAGGGGGCCTCATTGACTTCTATATGATAGTTTTCTGGGCATGAGTTATGACCTGTGCAGAGGTTATTTTACAAAGAAAGAATACATAAGATTTAACAATCACCAATTGTGAATGGTGGATCCTGTCTTATCTATACACAGAGGTGATATCTCCATATTACAAGCAGGCTTTGAATAATATATAACTGCAGTAAAGTAACCTGAACAGACCAAGAAGTGGAGCCTATTATTAGGCTTAGTAGCCACTCTGAAAATTGCAGGAATTTATGTTTTTAGTTTAAATATAGTTATTGACATGGAAAATAAAAAACATCATGATCAAAAATATGTTAAATATAAAAGCACTATTTAAACAATAGGCCATTTTCTGGTGACACATTCCGTTTAAGAAATTGTTTACCGCCTTCCTCCTCTCATACAGGCGGTCTAACATATGGAGCGCAGAGTTCCAAAGAGTAGAAACGCTGCATATCAGGCTACGTTACGGAAGAGCATTTTACCTTTGCAGCTCAATGAGGGTGTTTTTTGCACGGTAAGAGTGGCTGAAGTGCATGCACAGTTTCCTGGATATTTTAACAGCTCTTGTAGACAGTTCAGTGGAAGACTTGAGGAACCGATTGACAATGAGATTTAAGATGTGCGCCATGCAGGGTATAAGGCTCAGCCCTCCCTGATGCAACACAAAAAAAAAATGTCTTCCCGTTATTAGTAACCATGGTTTTGTCACGGTGGGGAGTGGGAGAAAACTCCCCACCATGCAATGTCCAAAGCTACTAGACAAAAACGCAGGGAAAAGGAACATGGTCACCTCCTAACATCTCCCTAATGTCACCCTAGTTTCCTAGTAGCATGAGCCGCCTCTGATGGTAAGGGGACTCATGCCCACGAACCTAGAATACTAGGAATCCCTGCATTGCCCTAAAATCTGGTGACAGGGCAGAGACCACCTATTCATCCTACACGACGGATGAAAAGTGTCTCCAGGGGCCCAGAAGCTAACCGGAAACTAGACAGTGCTGCAACTATAAGGCAGGTAAGTATAACAAGACAACATAACACCAAATGTAAACAAAACTTACATGCCACAGCCGAGGAGGACGGACGGCGCCAAGATCTACCCGGACCTCCATGTGAACACCAGATGCATGGAGGCTCCAGTCAGGAAACACAGTCTAGTTTAGTAATCACTCCTCCTGTGCGACCAATCCCCTTTTGGAGAACACACCCACACGTGCGAATACGTCCAAGCTCCATGCAGGCCTGTACACACCTACACGGAACAAACACCAGACATACCTCCCACACAAACCCACACCAAAGCCAACACACAAGGTGGGGAAGGGAAAAGGAGGAACACACAGAGTGTCAATGCAGAACATGCCAAAGAACCTTGATGACAACCAAGGGTGGCTCACACAGATAAGGGAACAAGACAGCAAAGGAGCAGAGCTCCTACAGCCAGCTGACAAACAAACAAACTGACCTCAGGCTCAACCACACCAGAATATAAAGAGCCCTGATGCCACACCTAGCACACCAAGCACACACCAAAATAATTAACCCCGTGCACACCAAGGCGGGGAGGAAAAGTGCAAGTAACCAAGCACTCCACATTTAAAGGGAAAAAGTCCCGCATGCTAAACAACACATTGCCAGCGGCAACTGCATGCACAACAGAAGTGTCATGGTCCACAACCAGATGACCACGACACAGCCGTGACAGGTTCCTATCTCCAGTTGGTGAGGAGACAGCCAGTATTTGATTTCTTTATTGATTAAGCAGAGCAGTTCCTCCCCTATGTGGGTCTTTACACCAAGGCTAACGAGGTGCAGAACCACCTTACAACGCCTAGCTTTGCATAGGTGATATGCTGAAGGAACACTGTGAACTGTGCCTAGAGGGGAGGGTGAGGACAAGGTGGAGGATGAGGAGGCAGAGAAAGACATTGGTGTGGAAAACCCATCAGTGCATTATTGCCATCTACTCGCCAGGTTGCTGGTGTGCTTGGGCTGGAGTGATATTTACCCAGTTGGCTATGAACAACATATATTGTCCTTGACCATAGTTAAAACTCCATACGTCAGTGTTGTCATAAACTCAGACACTGAGACTGGACTGGACCACCTTCTGATCAATGTACACGTGCAGGGCTAGTACAGGTTTTTTGGAAAAGTGGAGAAGTGAATAGGACAGCTTCTTGTAATTACACCTGCTCACCGCTGCTATAAGTAATCAATATTTAAACCCCCTTCCTGCCCAGCGCCGTACAGGGTGTTAAAAGATGACGCCCGCTCCTGCCAGCTGCGGGCGCCATAGCCACGGGTAGCCGCCTGCTTCTTTTAGCAGACACCTGCGGGTAATGTCCACAACTGGCAGTAATGCCGATCGCAGACATTTAACCCCTCAGATGCCATGGTCACTCCTGACCACGGCATCTGGGTACGCTGAAAACCGAAAGTGAAAGTTTTTGGTTTTCAGCGCACTCAGATGCCATGGTCACTCCTGACCACGGCATCTGAGTGCGCTGAAAACCGAAAGCTGTGCTCTGGCTCCCTTGTTCGGAATCGTCATAGTCTTAAAAGTGAGGTAGGAATCCAGTGGCTATGACAATCTGTATGATTGGCTTTTACTGAAGCACGACGTAGTCAAATAATAGTCCAAGTTTGGTAGCAGATAAATGATAATCATTGTAGCGTGAGGCAGAGGCGTAGTGAGGTAACAGTCCAAGTTTGGTACACCGATGAATGGTAATAGTTGTAGCAAAAGGCAGAGATATAGTGAAATAACAGTCCAAGTTTGGTAACAGATAAGCACAATAGTTTGTAGGAAGCTCAGTAACAGTAGCTGTCACTACCAGAGCTTTGAGATGTTCTCACAGCTCTGTTTCTCCACCTCTGTGATGATGTCACTACTAGAGCTTGGAGGAGTTCTCTCTGCTCTGTTTCTCCGCCCCTGTGATGAGGTCTTTACTTTCAGTTTCCCTTCTCCCAGCTGTCCCTCCTGTGATTGATTCTTCTTCCTATAAAATACCCCTCTTCCTGTTTAATCGTGCGGATTATACTTTTCATTTGACCTGTATCTCTCGCTTGAGTATCTTCACTTGTGTGATATCTTTTCACTGGACCTGTGATCTGCTGAAGCAAGTACTTCGGATATTGTCTGCTGACTTTGGATCTGTTTTTACTGATGCTGCAGCTCCTTCAGTTAAGTGTGCAGACATTGTGTGTTTCTGTTTGTTTGCTGACTGGATCCGAAGCGACCCCGGTTCCGTCCATATACTGAGCAGGGCACCGGTGGCCGTGCCCCTTCCACTATTGTAGGGGTTACAGTGGTCATCAGCCTTAGGTACACGGGCATGTCTCGATCCACCATCTGGATCTGGACATGGGCTTAGCAGCATAGGGAGAGCTTTTAGGGTCTGACAGGGGTCACGCTTTATGTTCCCTAGTTTGGGTCCGGTCAGTAGCTAATTCACTGTGTATGCTCTTGTTGCTCACATACAGCCGTGACATTATAATCCGCCGAAACCGTCCTTTTTGACATGGATCCGCTTTCTAACCTGGTTGACCGCATGCAGGGTCTTTCTTTGGAGGTAGCGGATCTCCGTCAATCTATGACTCAGCTTCAAGCATTGGGCTCGGCTCCGGCCCATGGAGTCTGTTGCGAGCCAAAGGTCTCACTTCCGGAAACGTTCTCCGGGGGCAGTGAGAATTTTGTTCGCTTCAGAGAGGCATGCAAACTCCATTTTTGCTTGTGTCCCCATTCCTCTGGTAATGAGGAGCAGAGGGTGAAGATTGTCATCTCCCTGCTCAGGGGTAATGCTCAGACTTGGGCTTTTTCGCTGCCATCGGGGGATCCCTCCCTTCGATCCGTGGAAAGATTTTTTGTGGCCCTGGGGCAGATATATGATGACCCGGATCGTGTTGCTCTGGCTGAATCTAACTTGCGTTTTTTATGCCAGAACAAACTGTCTGCGGAGCTTTATTGTTCTGAACTTCGGAGAGGGGCAGCTGATTTAGGTTGGAATGATGCTGCACTCCGGAGTCAGTTCTGTCATGGTCTCTCAGAGGGATTGAAAGATGCGTTTGCTTTCTTTCCATGAGAGACCAACGTCCTTAGAGTCTGCCATGTCATTGGCGGTACGCCTTGACAGGCGTCTAAGAGAAAGAAACGTGACCTCTCTGTCCAGCCATTGTCAGTCTAGGCGCAGTGGTGCAGGCTCATTCAGTGTGTAGGGGCCTCATCCTGTCTCGGTCCCCACTGAGGAGGAGCCTATGCAGCTAGATCGACTTGCCCCTGATAAAGGAGGATTTAGTCCTCAGAGAATGGTGTGTTTTTGTTGTGGGGGCATTGGTCATTTGGCAAATGTTTGTCCGTCTAGGAAATTCATGAACTGTACTAAGAGTGATAATAAGAGAAAAACCTCAAAAGGTAAATCATCAAACTCTGCTTCACCTGCTACCTTGGGCAAAGTTGATGTAGGAATTGATGCTTTTCCTCTGACCTGCAGTTCCCGTTTTCTCCTTTCTGCCAGGGTGGAGCTAGAGAGCAAAGTCATTTCTTGTGAAATTTTTGTCGATAGTGGAGCGGCCGTCAATCTTATTGACACTCAACTTGTAGCCATGCATGGTTTTCAGGTTTGCACATTAGAAAAGGATATACCTGTTTTTGCTATTGACTCTGCTCCACTCTCACAGAGATCCCTGAAGGGCATTGTTCACAATATCCGGTTAGCTGTAGGTGACACTCATGTGGAGGATATATCTTGTTTTGTCCTTAACGGATTGCCTTCTCCTCTAGTTTTGGGGTTACCCTGGCTCACTAGACATAACCCCACTATTGATTGGCAAGGAAGGCAAATAAATGGGTGGAGTGAGTTTTGTAGAGAGAATTGTCTCACAGTGACTTTGGCAGAGGTATCTACTAAAACTGTGCCATCATTTCTCTCTGATTTCTCGGACGTGTTTTCCGAGAGCGGTGTTCAGGAGCTACCTCCTCACCGGGAGTTTGACTGTCCCATTAACCTTATTCCCGGCGACAAGCTGCCAAAAGCACGCCTGTACAATCTCTCACAACCGGAAAGAATCGCAATGCGAACCTATATCTCTGAGAGTCTCGATAAGGGGCATATTCGTCCTTCAAAATCACCTGTTGCCGCGGGGTTTTTTTTTTGTTAAAAAAAAAGATGGCTCTCTGAGACCTTGCCTAGATTTTAGGGAGCTGAACCGTATCACGATTCGTGATCCCTATCCCCTTCCTCTGATCCCGGACCTCTTCAACCAAATTGTTGGGGCCAAAGTTTTTTCCAAATTGGATTTGAGAGGCGCGTACAACCTGGTCAGGGTCAGAGAGGGGGATGAATGGAAAACGGCCTTTAATACCCCTGAGGGGCATTTCGAGAATCTCGTTATGCCTTTTGGCTTGATGAATGCTCCGGCCGTCTTTCAGCATTTTGTTAACAGTATTTTCTACCATTTAATGGGGAAATTTGATTTGGTGTATCTTGATGATATTTTGATTTTTTTCCCCTGATGTTCAGACCCATCAGGATCATCTTTTTCAGGTTCTGCAGATTCTGCGGGAAAATAAATTGTACGCCAAGCTGGAGAAATGTGTTTTTATGGTATCGGAGATTCAATATCTGGGTTTTCTCCTCTCTGCTTCTGGTTTTCGCATGGATCCGGAGAAGGTCCGTGCTGTGCTTGAGTGGGAGCTCCCTGAGAATCAGAAGGCAATGATGCGCTTTCTGGGTTTTGCGAACTATTACAGAAAGTTCATTTTGAATTATTCCTCTGTTGTCAAACCCCTCACTGACATTACAAAAAAGGGGGCGGATTTTTCCTCTTGGTCGGAGGAGGCGCTTGCAGCTTTTTCTAAGATTAAAGAGAGTTTTGCGTCTGCTCCCATCTTGGTGCATCCCGATGTTTCCTTACCTTTTATTGTTGAGGTGGATGCTTCCGAGGTGGGTATGGGTGCGGTTTTGTCCCAGGGCCCTTCTCCTGCCAAATGGCGACCCTGTGCCTTTTTCTCTAAAAAACTCTCCCCGGCAGAGAAGAACTATGATGTGGGAGATAGGGAGTTGTTGGCCATCAAGTTGGCTTTCGAGGAATGGCGCCATTGGTTGAAGGGGGCCAGGCACCCTATCACCGTTTTTACCGACCATAAGAATCTGGCGTACTTGGAGTCGGCCAAGCGTATGAATCCGAGACAGGCCAGATGGTCTCTGTTCTTCTCCAGATTCAATTTTGTCGTTACATTCCGCCCTGGGATCAAAAATGTGAAGGCTGATGCTCTCTCGCTGTTTTCCGGGAGGAGGAAACTCCGAGGACCCGGGTCCCATTTTGGTGAAGGGGGTAGTTGTTTCTGCTCTGTATTCTGATTTGGAGGCCGAGGTCCAGGCTGCCCAGACTGAGGCTCCTGCCTGTTGTCCTTCTGGGAAGTTGTTTGTGCCTCCTGAGTTACGTCACAAACTCTTCAAGTAGCATCATGATACTGTTCTTGCTGGTTACCCCGGGAGTAGAGCCACGGTAGATCTCATTGCTCGGAGATTTTGGTGGCCGGCTCTTCGTAAGTCGGTGGAGGGTTTTGTGGCTGCTTGTGAGACGTGCGCTCGCGCTAAGGTCCCTCGTTCACGGCCTTCAGGTCCCCTTCTCCCGTTACCCATACCTTCCCGTCCTTGGACACACCTGTCCATGGACTTTATCACGTATCTTCCTCGTTCCTCAGGGAAGTCGGTGATCCTGGTGGTGGTGGACCGTTTTAGCAAGATGGCTCATTTTGTACCCTTCCCTGGTTTACCCAATGCTAAAACGTTAGCGCAAGCTTTTGTCGACCATATTGTTAAATTGCATGGCATTCCCTCTGATATTGTTTCTGATAGAGGCACGCAGTTTGTGTCCAGATTCTGGAAGGCTTTCTGTTCTCGCCTGGGGGTTCGGCTGTCCTTCTCTTTTGCTTTTCACCCGCAGTCAAATGGTCAGACTGAACGCGTCAATCAGAATCTGAAGACATATTTGCGCTGTTTTGTGGCAGAGAACCAGGAGGATTGGTATTCGTTTCTCCCTCTTGCTGAGTTTGCTCTGAACAACCATCGTCAGGAATCTTCTGATAAGTCACCATTCTTTGGTGCATATGGGTTCCATCCGCAGTTTGGGACATTCTCGGGAGGGGCTCCTTCTGGTTTGCCTGAGGAGGAGAGATTTTCCTCGTCTTTGTCTACCATTTGGCAAAAGATTCAGAGTAATCTAAGAAAGATGAGTGAGAAATATAAGCGTGTGGCTGATAAGAGACGTGTGCCTGGTCCGGACCTGAATGTGGGTGATCTGGTGTGGTTGTCTACAAGAAATATTAAACTGAAGGTTCCCTCCTGGAAATTGGGTCCCAAGTTTATTGGGCCTTATAAGATCCTGTCCATCATCAATCCTGTTGCCTTCCGTCTTGATCTTCCACGGATTTGGAAGATACATAATGTATTTCACAGATCTCTCTTAAAACCATATGTCCAGCCCACGGTACCCTCCTCTTTGCCTCCTCCTCCGATTTTGGTTGATGGCAATCTGGAGTTTGAGGTTTCCAGAATTGTGGACTCTCGCATTGTCCGCGGTTCTCTTCAGTACCTCGTTCATTGGAAGGGATATGGTCCTGAGGAGAGGATGTGGGTTCCGGTGTCGGACATTAAAGCCACTCGCCTCATCAGGGCTTTTCATAAGGCTCATCCTGAGAAGGTGGGGCCTGGGTGTCCGGAGTCCACCCGTAGAGGGGGGGGTACTGTCACTACCAGAGCTTTGAGACGTTCTCACAGCTCTGTTTCTCCACCCCTGTGATGATGTCACTACTAGAGCTTGGAGGAGTTCTCTCTGCTCTGTTTCTCCGCCCCTGTGATGAGGTCTTTACTTTCAGTTTCCCTCCTCCCAGCTGTCCCTCCTGTGATTGATTCCTCTACCTATAAAATACCCCTCTTCCTGTTTAATCGTGCGGATTGTACTTTTCATTTGACCTGTATCTCTTGCTTGGGTATCTTCACTTGTGTGATATATTTTCACTGGACCTGTGTTCTGCTGAAGCAAGTACTTCGGATATTGTCTGCTGACTTTGGATCTGTTTTCACTGCTGCTGCAGCTCCTTCAGTTAAGTGTGCAGACATTGTGTGTTTCTGTTTGTTTGCTGACTGGATCCGAGGCGACCCGGTTCCGTCCATATACTGAGCAGGGCACCGGTGGCCGTGTCCCTTCCACTATTGTAGGGGTTACAGTGGTCATCAGCCTTAGGTACTCAGGCATGTCTCGATCCACCATCTGGATCTGGACATGGGCTTAGCAGCATAGGGAGAGCTTTTAGGGTCTGACAGGGGTCACCCTTTATGTTCCCTAGTTTGGGTCCGGTCAGTAGCTAATTCACTGTGTATGCTCTTGTTGCTCAATAATCTGCCAAGGAGGAAGCGGCAAGGCCTGGATTAAATAGGAAATCTAAGGGTGGAGAAAATTAGGCAATCAAGACAAGAAACTATCCATCAGATTCAGGAAATGCGTTGTCCAGAATTGCCAGGAGCTCAGTGAGAAGAGTTATTGGCTGTGGATACAGGAGTTTGTTGGTTGATATCCTGACAAAGTGATTGTAAGATGGAGAAACAGTTCATACTGTTTCTGTGCACATTACTTTATTAGAACTGTCATTCTGCAGTTTTGCCACAAGAAGCCGCTGTTTCCCCACACAGCTAACATACTGCAAGTAATTGAATATGCATTGAGAGGTGTGGTTACTAGCTGAAGAAGAACTAGGAAATAGCTTGGCAGACATGTTTTGCAGAGACACAGAAGCTGGAAGGCAGCATCTAGTGCCATCCAGGCGTCAGTGAGACATGGAGTGGCCAGAGTCACATTGGAAGTGACTGATGACTTTCAGCAATCTAGATGTCATCCAGGAAAGACAGTATCGGTTCCCGGAAGGCTGGAAAAGCTGTGGAACGAAGCTACTTGTTATTTGGTTTAAGTCACCATCGGATGAAAAACAGACCCGGATTGGTAAGCCAGATCGTGCATGCACTGCAGTATGTTGTGTGACTGTGATCTAGCCTGCATTTAGTTAGTCAGATATGGATCCTATGTGAGGCAGGCTGCAAGGATTGTGCTACAAACATTCTGAAATTACCCAACACCAGGACCTACTAGTTATAAGTTTATTGTTCGATCTTGGATCAACAAGGGACTTCACTGCAAACTTCAGCTACTCCAGTGTCTTGACTGGGAGTATTAAGGACACGTGTCACTGTGTTGTTTAGGAAGAAGGGAAGGGAAGCTATTATATAAACCTGTAAGATTGTCAGCTCTTGTGCTGCACAGTGGGTCGCCTGTTTCTTGCACCCCACACAATTGTTCCCGTTTTCTAGGGTAATAAGCGGTACAGCGCGGCAGGGATAGTTGTGCCCACAATAGGTAAATTATCACAAGTGGTTTCTGTCTGCAATCTTGGGGCGCCGTGCTGTGCAGCACAGGGGTCTCGGCGTCCAGGCCAAACTTATGTAACTTTATGATATGTTCACTGCATTGGAGATTGTGTTTAATACTTCTGTTCAGTAAAGTTTCTGTTTTCATAAACGCTTCAAATCAGATTCAATTGGGATCTTTTTCATTATAACTTATAAATGTTACAAATTTACAAATGTAAGTTAAATGTTATAAATTTACATTGTAAATGGCAAAAACAGGGCCTTTATGTAATACAAATTTGATGGGTCAACTAGTAGCCTTTAAAAAGTATAAATAACTAAATAAATGATGTAAGGGCATAATAAAATACACAATGAAATACAGGTGACCAAAGAAAGTAAGACAACCCCAAAACATTCTTCAAATACATAAATGCAAAAAAAAAAACAAGGTCAGAACATGAAGGGCCCCAAAATGATGGTAATGTGGTGTTCACTGGGAATCAAGGGAAAGCAGAATCAAAAGAAGAAAAGCTATCTTATGAGGGTGGTGCCACTGGTGTAAATACCTCAAATAATATAGTTAACTGGCTGACTGTAGATATGCTAAAAAAAATGCTAAAAACAGTTAAATTGAACAAGGCTCCGGTTCCAGATGGATCACACCCTAGAGTTCAATGGGAGCTCAGTTCATTTATTGCTTTGCCTCTGTTCATAAAATTTACAGATTGACAGGCATTGTACCAAGAGACTGGCTCAAGGCAAATGTGGTGCCCACTTTCAAAAAGGGTGCTAGATGTTCACAGGGAAATTATAGTCCAGCAAGCTTAACATTCATTGTGGGAAAAAAAAATTAGGGCCTTCTACGGGACGACACATAGGATTATGTAATGCTAAATAATATATTACACAAAAACAGAAATGCAACAGCACTCTGCAACCAGCACTCTGCCCTGCCTCTATGTTAGAAGCTATAAGAGGTCGTTGGTGTACATTTTGATCAAAAGGAAATAAGCCGCCTCTATGAGTGGTCCTAACGCTAAATCCTACCTGTTATGGGCCATGACAGCAACACAAAATCCAGGTAGTGCAGGTCCAGCATGCATGCTAGGATCAACCGTGCTTATTAACCCTTTCTGGTGTGATAACAGCCTCCATTAGATCCAGGGATGCAGGTACCAACATGCACGCTGAGCCCACGGTGTACTCTTCCTGGAGCCAGATGGTTACTAGCACGTACTATGAATGCAGCTTCAGTTTTATACTCACTCTGATTAAAACCTGCCTCTAGGGCAGACAAACTAGTCAGGTGTGCATGACTGAGAAGGAGGCCGCCACACCCCAACATATACTAAACAGAAACACAAGGGTGGGGGGGGGTTGTTAGTCAGCACGTCCCTGTATGCAGGTGCACGTAGCTAGGGCAAAATACACAAACACAGAAATTCAACAGCACTCTGCAACCAGCACGCTGCCCTGCCTCTATGTTAGAAGCTATAAGAGGTCGTTAGTGTACATTTTGATCAAAAGGTAATAAGCCACTCGCCACGTCAAGGTGGCCACTATGAGTGGTCCTAACGCTAAATCCTACCTGTTATGGGCCATGACAGCCACACAAAATCCAGGGAGTGCAGGCCCAGCATGCATGCTAGAATCAAACGTGCTTATTAGCCTTTCCTGGTGCCATAACAGCCTCCATTAGATCCAGGGATGCAGGTACCAATGTGGGATGCAGAGGCTGCCTTGACGTGGCGAGAGGCTTATTACCTTTTTATCAAAATGTACACTAATGACCTCTTATAGCTTCTAACATAGAGGCAGGGCAGAGTGCTGGTTGCAGAGTGCAGTTGCATTTCTTTGTTTGTGTACTTTGCCATAGCTACGTGCACCTGCATACAGGGACGGGCTGGCTAAATAATATAATAACATGGTTTTACTAAGAACAGAAGCTGTCCAACTAACCTGATTTGTTTTTTTTTATGAGGAGGTGAGTAGGAGTCTGTACAGAGGGAAAGCTGTGAATATTATGATTTAGGACTTTGCAAAGGCATTCTATACCGTCCTGCACGGATGCCTAATGGGTAAATTGAGGTCTATTGGTTTAGAAAATGTAATTTGTAAATGGATTAAAAATTGGCTTCACTATCGTATCCAAAGAATTGTGGGCCATAATTCCTACTCTGAATGGTCCCTGCTTATAAATGGTATACCTAAATGTTCGGTGCTGGGTCTGCTATTATTTAACTTATTAATTAATGACATACAGGAAGGCATTAGTAACTCTATTTATTTTTTTGCAGATGTCACTACACCTTGTAATACGGTACAGTCTGTGGAAAATGTTAATAAGTTACAAGCTGACTTGGACAAACTTACTGTTTGGGCCTCCACTTGGCAAATGAGGTTCAATATAGATAAATGTAAAGTTATGCACCTGGGGGCTAATGATCTGCATGCAGCATATGTCCTAGGGGGAGTAAAACTGGGAAAGTCACTTGCTGAGAAGGATCTTGGTGAATTAGTGCAACAGAAGGCACGGTCCGCATGGGGTCCCTTTAAGAAGAGATAAGTGTTTCGTGATGCCAGTTGCAATGAAGCGACAAGAGCACAGGGCCCCTTTTAGTGATAATGTGGATGGTAACCAAATGTAGAAATGCCAGAGTGGTGTAGGGTGGCCTAAATGTCCCTTAATGTTGGTGCACATGTCACGGTGCTCCTACCTGGATGCACTGGACCCCAGGCGTTGGCTGTGCTGACAGTCTGACTGAATAACTTTGTTTTAGCTGTATGCTGCAACGTCTCTTTTTGTAGTCTGACTCTATCTTAATCCAGGGAACTCTTCTCCTGGCTTTAGAGGCTCCAAGCTGTAGCCTTCACATCCAGCAGAGCTGAAGGTGCTCTGGCTGGCTTATGCAAGGCAAGTCCAACAGGGACATGCACCTGCTTCCTTCTCCTAGCCGGGGGTAACTACAACTGAACTATAACTACCTCAGACCCTCCCCTCCTTAGAGAGAGGGTTAGAATAGAAAGAAGGGTTTCATCCTCTGTAAATGTATCTCTGCCATGCTTGCTGCCACCTTCTGGTGAACCAGGTAAATTACATGAACCCTAACAGGTACAAGAAATAAATATGCACAGTGTTTAGGACCTGAAATAAATGCATAAGATGACACTATATTAGCCCATAGGAGAGAGTAGTGGGGTGCAGAATTGGTAACACTACTCTGGGGCATTATATTAGTAGATCATAGACTAAATAACATCATGCAATGCCAGTCAGCTGCCTCTAAGGCCAACATAATTTTGTCTTGTTTTAAAAGAAGTATGGACTTGTGGTGCAGGGATGTAATATTGCCTGCATACAAGGCTTTAGTATGGCCTCATCTGGAATACTAGATTCAGTTCTGGGCACCAGTCCATAAAAAGGATGCCCTGGAGTTAGAAAAAGTGCAAAGGAGGGCAACTAAACTCATACAGGGCTTAGCTATCTTAGCTATGAGCAAGATTAAAAGAACTGAATTTGTTTAGTTAATTAAAAAAAGAGTACAAATATATAAACGGAGCATACAAAAAATATCGAGGGAAGCTATTCTGTGTTAAACCCCCTCGAAAAACAAGGGGTCACTTCCTGCGCCAGGAGTAAAAAAGATTCAGCGATAAGAGGCGACAAGCATTTTTTACAGTAAGGGCTGTGAATCTCTGGAATATCCTGCTGCAAGAGCTGGTCACAGCAAATACAGTAGATGGCTTCAAAAATAACATTGAGGCTTATGCCAATGTATAGAAATCATTTTCTACACACCTTTTCCCTTTGACCCATCCTTAACTCTTACATGACCAGGCCCAAAAAGGCCTGAATGTCCAGGCAACTTTCTGTAATTTTGTGCACGTGGTGGTCTTTTTTTTTATTTGCTTGACTACAAAAATAATTGTAGTGTTTTTTCTTTTTTTACTTTACAATTAAGACTATTTATTAGAATGTATTTTTAGAGATTTTTTTTCCTTTTTTAGGTTTCATTTGGAGGAAAACCGCTAATTATTATTAAAAAGTAATTTTTTTAATTATAGCTTTTTATTTCTTAAATATTAAAACTGACATAAAAATTAATTATTGCAATGGGTTCCCTATTCTGTGATTATCGTTTTCATGTATAGGTTTAAGTGAATGGGCCTACTATGGTGACAGTTTCTGTTAGAGACTGCATTTTTTATTTTATTTTTATTTTTTTTATTTGTATTAAATTTATTTTTTTACTTTGGCACATAATATGTCCCTCAGGAGGTCATTTAACTGCTTCAGGACCGCCGTACGCAGGATTGCATCCTGCGGGCGGTCCTGTTCTTCTGATCGGACGCATCGGCGCGTCATCTCGCGAGACGCGAGACTTCCTGTGAACGCGCGCGCGTTCACAGCGTCGCACGTCTCAAGAGTTGGACTACAGCCTGCCAGCGATGATCAATCGCTGGCAGGCTGTAGATGCGATATAAATCGCATCAAACAAGTATATCAGACGCTGTTTTGTGAACAGCGTCTGATATACCTGCTACCTGGTCCTCTGGTGGTCCCATTTGCTGGGATCGACCACCAGAGGACCAGGTAACTATGTAAAGTTGCACCAAACACTACACTAACCCCCCACCAATTAACCCCTTGATCACCCAATCTAGACCCCTGATCACCCCCTGTCATTGATCAAACCCCTTGTAAGGCTCCATTCAGACGTCCATATGTGTTTTGCGGATCCGTGGATCCGCGGATCTGATCCGCGGATCCACAGATCCTCAAAACACGGACACCGGCAATGTGCTTTCTGCATTTTGCAGATCCGCACATTGCCAGAACTATATAGAAAATGCTTTTTCTTGTCCGCAATTGCGGACAAGAATAGGACATGTTCTATATTTTTGCGGAACAGAAGTGCAGACCCGGAAGCGCGGATCCGTAATTCCGGATCCGAGCGGGACAAAGACTGTCCCCATAGAAATGAATGGGTCCGCAATTCCGTTCCGCAAACAGAATTGCGGACGTGTGAATGGGGCATAAGGGTCCATTATCACCGCCAGTTAGCTAGCTACTTGTTAGGTAGCTAGCGCCCAGCCCACCGCACCGCAGTCACTGATTTTGGCAGAGATTTTTTCATCCACATTGATCGATGCGAATGAAAAAATCAGTGAAGTTCATTTATTTATTTTTTTCAGCCCAGAGGCTGAACGGAAAAAAAAAATCTCATTACCCGTATGCTCAATATACGGAGAATCGCAGAAACTCCTAATGCTGGCCATACGTGTAATGATTGCGGAGACCCCTAAAATGCCAGGGCAGTACAAAAACCTCACATGTGACCCCATTTTAGAAAGAAGACACCGCAGGGTATTCCGTGAGGGGTATGGCGAGTTCATGCAAAATTTTATTTTTTGTCACAAGTTAGTGGAATATGAGACTTGGAAAAAATTAAAATAAAAATCAATTTCCGCTAACTTGTGCCAAAAAAAAATAATTTCTGTGAACTCGCCATGCCCCTCACAGAATACCTTGGGGTGTCTTCTTTCCACAATGGGGTCACATGTGGGGTATTTATACTGCCCTGGCATTTTAGGGGTCCTAAAGCGTGAGAATCCAAAAGCGTAAAAATGGCCGGTGAAATCCTAAAGGTACTCATTGGTTTTAGGACCCCTTTGCGCATCTTGGCTGCAAAAAAGTGTCACTCATGTGGTATCGCCGAACTCAGGAGAAGTAGGGCAATGTGTTTTGGGGTGTATTTTTATATATACCCATACTGTGTGTGAGAAATATCTCTGTAAATGACAACTTTTTAAATTTTTTTATTCAAAGTTGGCAATTTACAGAGATATTTCTCTCACCCAGCATCGGTATATGTAAAAATACACCCCAAAACACATTGCCCCACTTCCCCTGAGTACGGCGATACCACATGAGTGACACTTTTTTGCAGCCAAGATGCGCAAAGGGGCCCAAATTCCAATGAGTAACTTTTAGGAGGGCATTTTTACGCATTTTTCTTCTCACGCTTTAGGGCCCCTAAAATGCCAGGGCAGTATAAATACCCCACATATGACCCCATTTTGGAAAGAAGACACCCCAAGGTATTCGCTGAGGGGCATAGTGAGTCCATGAAAAATTAAACTTTTTGTCAAAAGTTAGCGGAAAGGGAGACTTTGTGAGAAAAAACAATAAAAAATCAATTTCCGCTAACTTGTGCCAAAATTTTTTTTTTCTATGAACTCGCCATGCCCCTCATGGAATACCTTGGGCTGTCTTCTTTCCAAAATGGGGTCACATGTGGGGTATTTATACTGCCCTGGCATTTTAGAGGCCCTAAAGCATGAGAAGAAAAATGCGTAAAAATGCCCTCCTAAAAGGTACTCATGGGAATTTGGGCCTCTGCGCATCTTGGCTGCAAAAAGTGCCACACATGTGGTATCGCCGTACTCAGGAGAAGTAGGGCAATGTGTTTTGAGGTGTATTTTTACATATACCCATGTTGGGTGAGAGAAATATCTCTGTAAACTGACAACTTTGTATAAAAAAATTTAAAAAGTTGTCGTTTACAGCGATATTTCTCACACACAGTATGGGTATATATAAAATACACCCCAAAACACATTGCCGTACTTCTCCTGAGTACGGCGATACACACGAGTGACACTTTTTGCAGCCAAGATGCTCAAAGGGCCCTAAAACCAATGAGTACCATTAGATTTCACAGGGCATTTTTACGCATTTGATTCTCACGCTTAGGGCCCCTAAATGCCAGGTGAGTATAAATACCCCATAAGTGACCACAAGAAGACACCCCAAGGTATTCCGTGAGGGGCATGGCGAGTTCACAGAATTTTTTTTTTGGCACAAGTAAGCGGAAATTGAGATATATATATTTTTATTTAGTTTTTACAAAGTCTCATATTCCACTAACTTGTGACAAAAATAAAATTTTACATGAACTCACCATACCCTCACGGAATACCTTGAGTGTCTTCTTTCTAAAATGGGGTCACATGTGGGGTATTTATACTGTCCTGGCATTTTAGAGGCCCCTAAAGCGTGAGAAGAAGTCTGGAATCCAAATGCGTAAAAATGCCCTGTGAAATCCTAAAGGTACTCATTGGTTTTAGGGCCCTTTGCACCCAGGCTGCCAAAAATTGTCACTCATGTGGTATCGCCGTACTCAGGAGAAGTAGGGCAATGTGTTTTGGGGTGTATTTTTATATATACCCCTGCTGGGTGTGAGAAATATCTCTGTAAACGACAATTTTTAAAAAATTTTATACAAAGTTGTCAGTTTACAGAGATATTTCTCTCACCCAACATGGGTATATGTAAAAATACACCCCAAAACACATTGCCCTACTTCTCCTGAGTACGGCGATACCACATAAGTGACACTTTCTTGCAGCCTGGGTGCGCAAAGGGGCCCAAATTCCAACGAGTACCTTTAGCTTTTACATGGCTGCTCACAATTTAGCCCTGCCCAAAATGCCAGAACAGTAAACACACCCCACAAATGACCCCATTTCGGAAGGTAGACACCCCAAGGTATTCACTGAGGGGCATAATGAGCCCATCTGAGATTTTTTTTTTTTTTGCCAGAAGTTAGCAGAAATGGAAACTTTATTATTATTTTTTTTTTCCTCAGAAAGTGTCATTTTCCGCTAACTTGTGAAAAAAAATGAAATGATACATGAACTCACCATGCCCCTCCGCGAATACTTTGGGGTGTCTTCTTTCTAAAATGGTGTCATTTGGGGGGTATTTATACTTTCCTGACATTCTAGCACCTGAAGAAACATGACAGGTGCTCAGAAAGTCAGGGCTGCTTCAAAATGCCGAAATTCACTTTTTTGCACCATAGTTTGTAAATGCTATAACGTTTACCCAAACCAATAAATATACACTTGTTGGACTTTTTTTTATCAAAGACATGTAGAACAATACATTTAGAGAAACATTTATATAGAAATGTAGTTTTTTTTAAAAAAATTTACAACAGAAAGTGAAAAATGTCATTTTTTTGCAAAAATGTCGTTAAATTTTTATTAATAGCAAAAAAAGTTAAAAAGTCAGCAACAATGAAATACCACCAAATGAAAGCTCTATTAGTGAGAAGAAAAGGAGGTAAAATTCATTTGGGTGGTAAGTTGCATGACGGAGCAATAAACGGTGAAAGTAGTGTAGTGCAGAATTGTAAAAAGTGGCCTGGTCATTAAGGGTGTTTAAGCTAGGGGGGCTGATGTGGTTAAAGACCTCTGGAGGACACAACTTTTTTTTTTTTTACTTTTTTCTTTTTACTGTTTCCACTGTAGCTGGGGCATGCACAGGAACCTCAGTTATAGGGGAAAACAGCATTATAGCGTTATAGGGGCATTACACACAGGCAGAGCTAATCAGGGTCTCCTTAGACCCTGCAGCTCTGCTCCTGTCCCTACCACAGACACCCCCGGCATTCACGCACAGAAGATGGCAGAAGCGGTAATAAACCGCCTGTCTTTTCCTCAGGGTCCCCGCTCTGTCTGACAGCCGGGACCCGACCTGCTCCTGCTAGATTGCTAGGAGCTTTAATTAAAGAGCTGCCTGAACGTTTATATATGTGCTATCTGCAGGGGTGTGTGCAGATAGGACGTATATATCCAGTGGGCAGTCGGGAAGGGGTTAAAAGGAATGGACATTGATCCAGGGATTTGTTCCATGTATCAATATAGCAGGATTACAGGTTGGACTCAATGGACTTTTGTCTTTTTCCAACCTTAACAACTATGTGACTATTTAACTATGTAACTTTTGAGCCCATTATTGTGTGACAACCCAGGCCTACAGAAGAACCCTTTGGTAAACTGGCAAGCCAGTCCAACTGTAACTGCTAGTCTCTGCTAGAGGAGTGTAGATAATAGACATGAACAGTCAGCGCCCAAAGTGTAGCATGGTCTAAGGATAAGAAGTTAGCTAAAATAAAAGTTTTTCCTCATTAGGATGTGCCAAAATAGAGACAATCCTACTGAATGCTCAATTCTTTATCCAGTCACTAGTGCTGCATGTGTCCTGCACCTTTACAACCTTAATGATGGTAGATCTATGCAAAAGTGAAGAAAAGTCAATAAGGGATTTTGACATGTAGTGATGGATGATGATTGATGAATCTTTGATTCATACAATGTGTTTTGATGCACAAACAGCAGCGCTACTTCAAATCTTTCTGTTTACTCTCCTGCTTAATATGCAAACAGGAGTGATTTCCTTGTTATTTATTTTTGCCTACTTTTTTTAATCAAATATTCTCATCCAATATTTCTACACTGAAAACAATAAAAAGAATTAAAGAAACAACTTACACATAAACCCATCCTCCCCTGATCTACATGCTTGGGTCACTCTAATATCACTTAACCCCTTAGTGACCAGCTTGTTTTGGGCCTTACTGAACAAGTGTTTTTCTTCCTTTTTTCAACGTTGCCTTCCGAAAGCTGTAACTTTTTTATTTTTCTGACTATGGGAGGAGGATGGGAAAAAACGGCAATACTGCCACTGAGTTTTTACGTTATAAATTTGGCATTTTTAGGCATAAATAACATAATATCTTTATTCTCTGGGTTATTAAAATTAAAGTGATACCAAATACATATAGTTACTCTTTATGTTTTACCACTTTTGTGCAATAAAACCCCAAAATCTTTTTGCATTGTCGCATCTAAAGCTTTTTTATTTTCCATACGCCTCCCCAACGGCACTAAACAGGAGGGTACCCCGCCTCCCAGGGACAGGAAACAATGTGGAGAGTAAAGGTTTAAAAGCCTCCTCCCCTTTACCTTGTCCAATGGTTTTCTGTCCCTTGGGGTGAAGTGGAGAAGTGGCAGGGTTTCCTTCTGCCTAGTTTTCGCTCAGCCTTATGGTAAGTTAACCCTGACCAGTGTCTGGAGGGCTTATGAAGAGTGGCGGATTCCGGATTGGGATACTGGTCCCTCCGTCAGCTTTGGTGTAAGCCCTGCAGCGGCAGGCAACCCCAGGCTTTTCTGCTCTTCTTGGTAGGCAGAGGTGGGAGAACGTCGGCTGGCCGTTGCGATTCTCCAGGAGAGTCGGAGTCTCGCGAGATTGACCCGGAAGTTCGGGCTGTAAAAGGCTGGCATGTGCGGCGGTATGGCATTCCTCAGTGGAAGCACAGCCTGTCCAGGAAAGGTGACATCTCACTTCCAGCGGAGAAGTCTACCGATCCTCCCAAAGCTCTCAGCCTGGTAAGCCTTCTCCTGGGGGAAATTCCTTATGTAGCACCTTTTTTTGTGTGTGTGAGGGTGTTGAGCATATTTTATAGTGTTGAGCGAGCATGCTCGGCTGAACTGGTGTTCGACTCACGCATCGCGATGCTCGGCACATAATCTAATTTAGCCTCTAATTCTGAAAAGTTTTTGCTGAAATTTGAATTCACAACCTTCTACATTAGAGGCAAGGACTTTAACCACTCAGCTATAAAGCTGAATGATAAACTGTGTCAGAAAAACCTCATAGTAGTTTGTTATATAAGTATTTCTATACAGCAGAAGTATAATTTTATATTTCAGTGCAGGTTAACATGTAGATGTATAGTGTAGTGGTTAAGGTTATTTGCTCTAACGTAGAAAGTATTTATGTATTTTTTTTTTTTTACATATAACAATGGGAAACAATGGCAGCACAGACAACGATGTGTGTGGGTGCACGTCCAATGGCAATAGGCACTTACCCACAATATAAAAAGGAAAAATGGACAGCACTCCAGAAATCCAAAAAATAAGAATGTTTATTCACCCATGTGAAAGTTTTGGCTCAACAATAGAGCCTTTCTCAAGCAAAGAACCAAAGTGCACTGTGCAAAATATATACTCTACAAATAATCAAGTGCATGATTACATTACCTAATTAATCACATAATTGCTCAATGACAACAAACACCATGTGCATAAAAATAAATAATATAAGATTACAGCATCAATTCATAAATCTGTCAGATGCTACATATAGTGAAATACTGGATGTGTATATCATCTTCTGTGGTATATTTTCTGACCAAAACATGTATATCAGGAAGATATGTGTGCTAGAACAAGCATACGTAAATAAAGTGCCAGTTGCTATAAATGAATAGTGTTTGATCATGTATCTCATATATCACATATACAGTATATAGTTTTTGAAGTCCTCTCTAATAGATATTCCTTGGACTTTATTCTTTTGAATATAGAATTTTTGCAACATGAACTGTTATCAGTGGCCTCTGATTTGAGTAATATTGATCAACTTTTATAAGGACAGATGTCAGGTGATGACTACAGCAAATATAAAGAGGGTTTGGAAGTAAATTTGAAAAAATTGCAACTGAAGAGTGGAAGCATTCTAAATGGAATTGAGATCTGGAAGATTATAAGAAAGGAACTGTTTACATACGGCAATCTGATAATACTAAGCACCCCAATCAGAGGGATATTAAAAGGAAGATGATGGCACTGGCATCTACATCTGACGCAAGTATTTTTTTAGGGGACAAACCAACTGCTCAGAAAAGAGACAACAGCGAATTAGATGCGGTGGTTGCAAACACCGAAGGTCCAACAATGCTGCAAGGAGTTAACTACTGCACAAGTGAGTGTTCTCAGCAAGGGACTTTCTTTTTGCCCTAACTCTCGATAAATTGATTTGATTTAGAACTTGATTTATCAGCTTTTTTTTCGTTCCATTAAATTGAAAGTATGGGTTAGGGACAAAATGCAGATTGATACTCCCCAAGTGAGTGAATTCTCAATGGGGATGTTCAATCTGTCCTCAAAATGTGATTTTACTCCAGTTATCCATGAACCAGCTATTTATGCCTATATATCTGCTGTGAAATCAAACATTAATACACTTGAATCTACATATTTGGGATTTGGACTTAAATATCCAAATCTAACTTCTGTAGAAGTGGAGGCACTTGCCCAACTTAGGGATGACACTAGACTTACTGTAAAGCCAGCAGACAAAGAGGGAGCAGTGGTCATCATGTACACAAAGAAATATATTGCTGAGATACTGAAATAACTGGGTGTCACGAATATTTATCATGCCATACAATCTGCTCCCAGATTTGAAATTGCAAAAATCATCCACCATACTCTGTCTTAAACAATGGTAGGAGACATAATTGGTCATGATCTTATGGATTTTCAAATTGTCTCTCATCAGTCACTCCAGTTCTATATGTACTACCTAAAATCCATAATTCATAATCAAAACAATCAGAGGTACTATAAATATAGAGGAGTCTAAAGAGCCATACTCTATACAATACCAAATGTTTAAAGGTCTGGGGGATAAAAAGAGGCGAGTTTTTCCTGTCCATGAAAACATACAAAAGCTCATTTTGGAGGAATGGAAGCATCCAGAAAAGAGATCAGGCATTTCAAAAATCTTTAAAGAAAGTATCCGTTTAATGAATCCTACTCAGCTCACTGGTATAAAACTCCCAGAGTGAGGATCTCTAAGAAATCATCCTTACTCTTTAAGGATGTTGGGCTCTTTCGAGACGCCATGGATAAAAAGTGTGAATCAGTTCTAAAAAGATCCTGCAAAACCTGTACATCCATGCTAAGACCCAGTATTGCGGCCACTTATACTGCTAGGACCCTTTCATTTTGGTTATCCCAGCTTGAGGAACACTTAATCTCCGGTACTGCAAGAGAGGATATCTTGTCCTCCATGCCACTTTTGAAACTGGCCTCCAATTTCTTGGCGGATGCATCAGCGGATCTGGTAAAACTCCCTGCTACAGTGGCAGCTCTATCTAATCGGAAAAAAAATACAATGCAACAGCACTCTGCAAAGTGTAAGTATAAAGATTGTCCTGCTCTCCCTTGCTCACTGGAAAACTTTTGGCACCAGGAGAGGTATAGGGTGGACTCTTATTGCATTAGTTGCGGGTCGAGATGAGCGAATTCTTCAAAAATTGCATTCACCGGTTCGCAGAATTTTTCCCGGAAAATTCGGCGAACCGGCGAATCAAATTTTTGAAAAATCTGAATTTATTTGTGGCGAATTACGTTAAAAAACAGCTATTTCCTGGCTGCTGAGAGCCTTCATAGTGGTGTAGAACACTGTGCCATGCAGTAACACGTATAGAGAGTCTGCTTTGGTAGTGAAATGATACTGTGAGTCCGTATGAAATGCTTATGACAGGCGTCACTCTTAGAATCACTGCATACTTCACTTATTTGGGCGGTCACTGGGCCAAAACTGACGAAATAACTGAAGTATCAACTCTTATGACATCACTAGATATATGACATCCATTGACTCACCCCGGTCAAGTCTATTACTTACCTCCATAAAGAAACTGATTAAATTAGTTTGACATGACTGATCCCTCATGAAGCCATGCTGATATGGAGTTATTTGCTTATTTTCATTGAGATACTACAGGATAGAATCTCTTAGAAAACCTTCAAACAGTTTACAACAGATGTTAAACTCACCGACCTATTGTTTTTATTTCCAGGCTCTGTTTTTAGACCCTTTTTGAATATTAGCACCACTTTTGCTATGCGCCAATCCTGTGGAACATTCCCTGTCAGTATAGAGTCCGCAAATATCAGAAATAAAGGTCTGGCTATGACATCACATAATTCCCTTAGGGTATGGGGGTGTATGCCATCCGCTCCTGGAGATTTGTCTATTTTAATCTTTTTAAGTCGCTGTTGTACTACTGCCTGGTTCAGACAGGGCACTTTTAATGGGGAATTTACTTTGACATTCTGCATTTCATCTGAGTTTATTTTCATCAGTGAATATAGTGAAGAAAAAAAATATTTAATAGCTTTGCTTTATCCTTGTCGCTCTCTGCAACACCCCCCTCATTGCTGGGGAAAAGGCCTGACTCCTTCAGATTTATATTTTTTACCATTTATATAATTGAAGAACATTTTAGGGTTAGTTTTACTCTCTTTGGAAATTTCTCGGTCTCTAGTTTGGCAGTTTTTAGTAGTTTTTTACATAGCAGCCAATCAGCTAGCGTTTTACTTCTTGCCCTAAGAGCCCATCACAGCCATGCCTACTAATGGCATGGCTGTGATTGGCCAAGTGCAGCAGCATGTGACCCAGCCTCTATTTAAGCTGGAGTCACGTAGCGCCGCACGTCACACTGCTCTGATTAGTGTAGGGAGAGGACGCAGCTGCTGTGAGGGCGAGATTAGGCAGGGAAAAGTCTGCAAAAGCACCTAATGAAGTGATCGATCTACAACTGTGAATGATTGAACTTCTGCTAGTTACTTGCTCACTGGTTTTTAGGCTGCACAGAGCGTTTTTCTGTCACTTATTTTCTGTGGTGATCGGCGGCCATTTAGTGACTTGTGGGGCACCAGAACAAGCTGCCACCAAGTCCATCAATCCATCAATACTAGTTATTTTTTTGCTATATCCTACATCAGGGGCTTGGCTGTGCTAATTGTCACCCCTAGAAACTCAGGATAGCAATTTCTATATTTTATTAAGGGGTTAAATACAATTGCCAAAATACCAATCCCCTAAATCTGATGTTCCAGCTTTGGCCAGCCAAGTATAATGCTGTCTGCTGTTTGGCAAAGGATAGATTATTTTCCGTGGTGAAATTCAATTGTCAAAATAGCAATCCCCTAAATCTGGTGTCCAAACACTGGCTAGCAAACTATAATAGTGTACGCCAAAAACATATATTTTGTTCTGGGGTGAAATTCAATTGCCAAAATAGCAATACCATAAATCTGGTGACACGGCTGTGGCTGGCAAACTATAATAGTGTCCGCCAAAACATATATTTTGTTCTGGGGTGAAATTCATATGCCAAAATAGCAATACCATAAATCAGTGGTTTCAGCTCTGGCTGGCAAACTATAATAGTGTCCGCAAAAACATATATTTTGTTCTGGGGTGAAATTCAATTGCCAAAATAGCAATACCAAAAATCTGGTGACACGGCTGTGGCTGGCAAACTATAATAGTGTCCGCCAAAACATATATTTTGTTCTGGGGTGAAATTCATATGCCAAAATAGCAATACCATAAATCAGTGGTTTCAGCTCTGGCTGGCAAACTATAATAGTGTCCGCCAAAACATATATTTTGTTCTGGGGTGAAATTCATATGCCAAAATAGCAATACCATAAATCAGTGGTTTCAGCTCTGGCTGGCAAACTATAATAGTGTCCGCTAAAACATATATTTTGTTCTGGGGTGAAAAACAATTGCCAAAATAGCAATACTATAAATCAGTGGTTTCAGCTGTGGCTGGCCAAGTTTCATAGTGTCCTGCAAAGGATATATTTTGTTCTGGGGTGAAATTCATATGCCAAAATAGCAATACCATAAATCAGTGGTTTCAGCTCTGGCTGGCAAACTATAATAGTGTCCGCCAAAACATATATTTTGTTCTGGGGTGAAATTCATATGCCAAAATAGCAATACCATAAATCAGTGGTTTCAGCTCTGGCTGGCAAACTATAATAGTGTCCGCCAAAACATATATTTTGTTCTGGGGTGAAAAACAATTGCCAAAATAGCAATACTATAAATCAGTGGTTTCAGCTGTGGCTGGCCAAGTTTCATAGTGTCCTGCAAAGGATATATTTTGTTCTGGGGTGAAATTCAATTGACAAAATAGCAATACCATAAATCAGTGGTTTCAGCTGTGGCTGGACAAGTTTCATAGTGTCCTGCAAATTATATATTTTGTTCTGGGGTGAAATTCAATTGCCAAAATAGCAATACCCTGAATCTGGTGTTCCAGCTGTTGCAGGCCTAGTTTAAATATGTCCGTAACAGGGTATATTTTGTTCTGGGGTGAAATTCAACTGCCAAAATAGCAATACCATAAATCTGGTGTCACAGCTGTGGCTGGCAAACTATAATAGTGTCCGCTAAAACATATATTTTGTTCTGGGGTGAAATTCATATGCCAAAATAGCAATACCATAAATCAGTGGTTTCAGCTCTGGCTGGCAAACTATAATAGTGTCCGCCAAAACATATATTTTGTTCTGGGGTGAAATTCATATGCCAAAATAGCAATACCATAAATCAGTGGTTTCAGCTCTGGCTGGCAAACTATAATAGTGTCCGCCAAAACATATATTTTGTTCTGGGGTGAAAAACAATTGCCAAAATAGCAATACTATAAATCAGTGGTTTCAGCTGTGGCTGGCCAAGTTTCATAGTGTCCTGCAAAGGATATATTTTGTTCTGGGGTGAAATTCAATTGAGAAAATAGCAATACCATAAATCAGTGGTTTCAGCTGTGGCTGGACAAGTTTCATAGTGTCCTGCAAATTATATATTTTGTTCTGGGGTGAAATTCAATTGCCAAAATAGCAATACCCTGAATCTGGTGTTCCAGCTGTTGCAGGCCTAGTTTAAATATGTCCGTAACAGGGTATATTTTGTTCTGGGGTGAAATTCAACTGCCAAAATAGCAATACCATAAATCTGGTGTCACAGCTGTGGCTGGCAAACTATAATAGTGTCCGCTAAAACATATATTTTGTTCTGGGGTGAAATTCATATGCCAAAATAGCAATACCATAAATCAGTGGTTTCAGCTCTGGCTGGCAAACTATAATAGTGTCCGCCAAAACATATATTTTGTTCTGTGGTGAAATTCATATGCCAAAATAGCAATACCATAAATCAGTGGTTTCAGCTCTGGCTGGCAAACTATAATAGTGTCCGCCAAAACATATATTTTGTTCTGGGGTGAAAAACAATTGCCAAAATAGCAATACTATAAATCAGTGGTTTCAGCTGTGGCTGGCCAAGTTTCATAGTGTCCTGCAAAGGATATATTTTGTTCTGGGGTGAAATTCAATTGCCAAAATAGCAATACCCTGAATCTGGTGTTCCAGCTGTTGCAGGCCTAGTTTAAATATGTCCGTAACAGGGTATATTTTGTTCTGGGGTGAAATTCAACTGCCAAAATAGCAATACCATAAATCTGGTGTCACAGCTGTGGCTGGCAAACTATAATAGTGTCCGCTAAAACATATATTTTGTTCTGGGGTGAAATTCATATGCCAAAATAGCAATACCATAAATCAGTGGTTTCAGCTCTGGCTGGCAAACTATAATAGTGTCCGCCAAAACATATATTTTGTTCTGGGGTGAAATTCATATGCCAAAATAGCAATACCATAAATCAGTGGTTTCAGCTCTGGCTGGCAAACTATAATAGTGTCCGCCAAAACATATATTTTGTTCTGGGGTGAAAAACAATTGCCAAAATAGCAATACTATAAATCAGTGGTTTCAGCTGTGGCTGGCCAAGTTTCATAGTGTCCTGCAAAGGATATATTTTGTTCTGGGGTGAAATTCAATTGAGAAAATAGCAATACCATAAATCAGTGGTTTCAGCTGTGGCTGGACAAGTTTCATAGTGTCCTGCAAACTATATATTTTGTTCTGGGGTGAAATTCAATTGCCAAAATAGCAATACCCTGAATCTGGTGTTCCAGCTGTTGCAGGCCTAGTTTAAATATGTCCGTAACAGGGTATATTTTGTTCTGGGGTGAAATTCAACTGCCAAAATAGCAATACCATAAATCTGGTGTCACAGCTGTGGCTGGCAAACAATAATAGTGTCCGCTAAAACATATATTTTGTTCTGGGGTGAAATTCATATGCCAAAATAGCAATACCATAAATCAGTGGTTTCAGCTCTGGCTGGCAAACTATAATAGTGTCCGCCAAAACATATATTTTGTTCTGGGGTGAAATTCATATGCCAAAATAGCAATACCATAAATCAGTGGTTTCAGCTCTGGCTGGCAAACTATAATAGTGTCCGCCAAAACATATATTTTGTTCTGGGGTGAAATTCATTTGCCAAAATAGCAATACCATGAATCAGTGGTTTTAGCTGTGGCTGGCAAACTATAATAGTGTCCGCCAAAACATATATTTTGTTCTGGGGTGAAATTCAATTGCAAAAATAGCAATACCATAAATCTGGTGTCACAGCTGTGGGTGGCAAACTATAATAGTGTCCGCAAAAACATATATTTTGTTCTGAGGTAAAATTCAATTGCCAAAATAGCAATCCCCTAAATCTGGTGTCCCAGCACTGGCTGGCAAACTATAATAGTGTCCGCCAAAACATATATTTTGTTCTGGGGTGAAATTCATTTGCCAAAATAGCAATACCATGAATCAGTGGTTTCAGCTGTGGCTGGCAAACTATAATAGTGTCCGCCAAAACATATATTTTGTTCTGGGGTGAAATTCAATTGCCAAAATAGCAATACCCTGAATCTGGTGTTCCAGTTGTTGCAGGCCTAGTTTAAATCTGTCTGTAACAGGGTATATTTTGTTCTGGGGTGAAATTCAATTGCCAAAATAGCAATACCAAAAATCTGGTGTCACAGCTGTGGCTGGCAAACTATAATAGTGTCCGCAAAAACATATATTTTGTTATGGGGTGAAATTCAATTGCCAAAATAGCAATCCCCTAAATCTGGTGTCACAGCTATGGCTGGCAAACTATAATAGTGTCCGCAAAAACATATATTTTGTTATGGGGTGAAATTCAATTGCCAAAATAGCAATCCCCTAAATCTGGTGTCCCAGCACTGGCTGGCAAACTATAGTAGTGTCCGCCAAAACATATATTTCGTTCTGGGGTGAAATTCAATTGCCAAAATAGCAATACCATAAATCAGTGGTTTCAGATGTGGCTGGACAAGTTTCATAGTGTCCTGCAAATTATATATTTTGTTCTGGGGTGAAATTCAATTGCCAAAATAGCAATACTCTGAATCTGGTGTTCCAGCTGTTGCAGGCCTTGTTTAAATCTGTCCGTAACAGGGTATATTTTGTTCTGGGGTGAAATTCAATTGCCAAAATAGCAATACCATAAATCTGGTGTCACAGCTGTGGCTGGCAAACTATAATAGTGTCCGCAAAAACATATATTTTGTTCTGCGGTGAAATTCAATTGCCAAAATAGCAATCCACTAAATCTGGTGTCCCAGCACTGGCTGGCAAACTATAATAGTGTCCTGCAAATTATATATTTTGTTCTGGGGTGAAATTCAATTGCCAAAATAGCAATACCATAAATCAGTGGTTTCAGCTGTGGCTGGCCAAGTTTCATAGTGTCCTGCAAAGGATATTTTTTTTCCGGGGTGAAATTCAATTGCCAAAATAGCAATCCCCTAAATCTTGTGTCCCAGAACTGGCTGGCAAAGTATAATAGTGTCCGCCAAAACATATATTTTGTTCTGGGGTGAAAATCTATTGACAAAATAGCAATACCCTGATTCTGATGTCCCAGCACTGGCTGGCAAAGTATAATAGTGTCCGCCAAAACATATATTTTGTTCTGCGGTAAAATTCAATTGCTAAAATAGCAATACCCTGAATCTGGTGTTCCAGCTGTTGCAGGCCTAGTTTAAATCTGTCCGTAACAGGGTATATTTTGTTCTGGGGTGAAATTCAATTGACAAAATAGCAATACAATAAATCTGTGGTTTCAGCTGTGGCTGGCAAACTATAATAGTATCCGCCAAAACATATATTTTGTTCTGGGGTGAAATTCAATTGCAAATATAGCAATCCCCTAAATCTGGTGTCCCAACACTGGCTGGCAAACTATAATAGTGTCCGCCAAAACATATATTTTGTTCTGGGGGGAAATTCAATTGCCAAAATAGCAATACCATAAATCAGTGGTTTCAGCTGTGGCTGGACAAGTTTCATGGTGTCCTGCAAATTATATATTTTGTTCTGGGGTGAAATTCAATTGCCAAAATAGCAATACCCTGAATCTGGTGTTCCAGCTGTTGCAGGCCTAGTTTAAATCTATCCGTAACAGGGTATATTTTGTTCTGGGGTGAAATTCAATTGCCAAAATAGCAATACCATAAATCTGGTGTCACAGCTGTGGCTGGCAAACTATAATAGTGTCCGCCAAAACATATATTTTGTTCTGGGGTGAAATTCATTTGCCAAAATAGCAATACAATAAATCAGTGGTTTCAGCTCTGGCTGGCAAACTATAATAGTGCCCGCCAAAACATATATTTTGTTCTGAGGTGAAATTCATTTGCTAAAATAGCAATACCATGAATCAGTGGTTTCAGCTGTGGCTGGCAAACTATAATAGTGTCCGCCAAAACATATATTTTGTTCTGGGGTGAAATTCAATTGCCAAAATAGCAATACCCTAAAACTGGTGCTGGGAGAGGAGTGTACCCTCTGGTGCTGGGAGAGAACGTGGCCATTCTGCCACAGCCACACATCCTAGTGAACCAACTACCTCAGGTTCCAGTGCCCGCCAGAATTTACAGCGATATTTGGTGGGGCCCAATGCCATTCTAAGGATGGTAAGGCCTGAGAAGGTACAGGCGCTAATCAATTGGGTGGCCGACAGTGGATCCAGCACGTTCACAACATTATCTCCCACCCAGTCTTCTGCAAAAAGCGCACAGGTGGTGCCTGAAAACCAAGCCCATCAGTCTGTCACATCACCCCCATGAATATCAGGGAAACTGTCTGAGCCTCAAGTTATGCAGCAGTCTCTTATGCTGTTTGAAGACTCTGCTGGCAGGGTTTCCCAAGGGAATCCACCTAGCCCTTCCCCAGTGGTGGAAGACATAGAATGCACTGATGCACAACCACTGATGTTTCCTGATGATGAGGACATGGGAATACCATCTCATCGCAGTCCGCACGTCTCTGATGATGACGAAACACAAGTGACAACTGCTGCGTCTTTCTGCAGACCGAACAGGAGGTCAGGGAGGAAGACTGTGTGGAAGACGATGCAGGGGGCGATGAGGTCCTAGACCCCACATGGAATGAAGGTCGTGCCACTGACTTTCATAGTTCAGAGGAAGAGGCAGTGGTGAGACCGAGCCAACAGCGTAGCAAAAGAGGGAGCAGGGGGCAAAAGCAGAACAGCCGCCTCCAAGAGAGTTCGCCTGCTACTGGCCACAGCCACCAGGGACCAAGCACCCCAAAAGAAGCTTCAAGGAGTTCCCTGGCATGGCACTTCTTTAAACAATGTGCTGACGACAAGACCCGAGTGGTTTGCACGCTGTGCCATCAGAGCCTGAAGCGAGGCACTTACATTCTGAACTTTTGCACAACCTGCATGACCAGGCATCTTCATGCAAAGCATGAACTGCAGTGGAGTAAACACCTTAAAAGCAAGGAACTCACTCTGGCTCCCCCTTCTCCCTCTTCTGCTGCTGCCTCAGCCTCTTCCTCCACCTCGGGAGGAATGTTGGCACCTGCCGCCCACCAAACAGAGGATGTGCCACCGACACCACCTCCTGCGTCACCAAGCATCTCCACCATGTCACACGGCAGCGTTCAGCTCTCCATCTCACAAACCTTGGAGAGAAAGCGTAAATTCCCAACTAGCCACCCTCGAGCCCTGGGCCTGAATGCCAGCATTTCTAAACTACTGGCCTTTGAAATGCTGTCATTCAGGCTGGTGGACACAGACAGCTTTAAACAGCTGATGTCCATGGCTGTCCCACAGTATGTTGTTCCCAGCCGCCACTACTTCTCCAAGACTGCCGTGCCTTCCCTGCACAACCAAGTATCCGATAAAATCAAGTGTGCACTGCGCAACGCCATCTGTGGCAAGGTCCACTAACCACAGATACGTGGACCAGTAAGCACGGCCAGGGACGCTATATCTCCCTAACTGCACACTGGGTAAATGTAGTGGCGGCTGGGCCCCAGGCGGAGAGTTCCTTGGCACACGTCCTTCCGCTGCCAAGGATTGCAGGCATCATTCTTTTCCTCCTATAGCCTCCTCCTCCTACTCGGCTTCCTCCTCCTCTGCTTCCACCAGCTCATCCAGTCAGCCACACACCTTCACCACCAACTTCAGCACAGCCCAGGGTAAATGTCAGCAGGCCATTCTGAAACTCATATGTTTGGGGGACAGGTCCCACACCGCGCAGGAGTTGTGGCGGGGTATTGAACAACAGACCGACGAGTGTTTTCTGCCGGCGGGCCTCAAGCCCGGCCTGGTGGTGTGCGATAATGGGCGAAATCTCGTCGCAGCTCTGGGACTAGCCGGTTTGACGCACATCCTTAGCCTGGCGCATGTGCTGAATTTGTGTCACGACCTCTATCCCAGCAGCAGTCGTGTCGCACCAGACGGAGGGGAAGGGGGACCCTTATCTACGGATGGGAAATAGAACGGCCACCCCTGACAATCCCTACGCTGGCACCTGTCTGCCCTGATACCCTAGACGGGGTGTGAACCCGTGCGGCGAGCAGGATGCCTAAATCCTGAGTCACTCTAAGAAGACTAGACTGGGGAAAGGCAGATGGGAGCACTAGTCACCATCACTCATGTCTAGGAGAACAACAGGGGAAGACAGTAACAAACAAACAAACAATCTCCAGCAGAGATAGACTTATCCAGTCACGAGCAGAGAAGATGATCCCAACAACGACAGTCCACGCCAGACAAGAGCTCCACAGCAATACCGTCAAACGATCTCCTTCAAAGGTCAGAATAGCACTGGAAGTAAGGACTATATCTGGCAATGACTGCAAGTGAAACTGAAACTAATATAGTAGCTGGGAGTGGCAGACAGCACTCACCTGAGAAGAATGCCTACAAACTCCCAGTCAGGACAAAAAGGTTCACAAGGCAAAACCCGGATGACATACCCTGAACCAGGAAGCAAACTCACAAGCTATCGCGAGTAGCAAGTTGCTGCGACCTTCTCTTCCCAGACCTATCTGGATCAGTCACAGTCGTGACAATTTGGTGGTGCAGAAGTTCATTCACAACTACCCCGACATGTCAGAGCTGTCGCATAAAGTGCGGGCCGTCTGTGCGCGCCTCCGGCGTTCACATACTGCCGCTGCTCTCCTGTCTGCGCTACAGCGGAACTTCGGCCTTCCCGCTCACCGCCTCATATGCGACGTGCCCACCAGATGGAACTCAACCTTGCACATGCTGGAGAGACTGTGCGAGCAGCAGCAGGCCATGGTGGAGTCTCAGCTGCAGCACACACGTGTCAGTCGCACAGCGGAACAGTACCACTTCACCACCAATGATTGGGCCTCCATGCGAGACCTGTGTGCCCTGTTGCGCTGTTTCGAGTACTCCACCAACATGGCCAGTGGCGATGACACCGTTATCAGCGTTACAATACCACTTCTATGTCTCCTTGAGAAAACGTTTAGGGCGATGATGGAAGAGGAGGTGGCCCAGGAGGAGGAGGAGGAGGATGAGGGGTCATTTGTAGCACTTTCAGGCCAGTCTGTTAGAAGTGGCTCAGAGGGAGGTTTTTTGCAACAGCAGAGGCCAGGTACAAATGTGGCCAGCCAGGGCCCACTACTGGAGGACGAGGAGGAGGATGAGGATGAAGCAGGTTCACAGCGGGGTGGCACCCGACACAGCTCAGGCCCATCACTGGTGCGTGGCTGGGAGGATACGGAGGACGATGACGATACGCCTCCCACAGAGGACAGCTTGTCCTTACCTCTGGGGAGCCTGGCACACATGAGCGACAACATGCTGCAGTGCCTGCACAACGACAGCAGAGTTGCCTACATTTTAACGTGTGCGGACTACTGGGTTGCCACCCTGCTTGATCCCCAGTTCAAAGACAATGTGCACCTTACTTCCTGCACTGGAGCGTGATAGGAAGATGCGCGAGTACAAGCGCACGCTGGTAGACGCGCTCCTGAGAGCATTCCCAAATGTCACAGGGGAACAGGTGGAAGCCCAAGGCGAAGGCAAAGGAGGAGCAAGAGGTCGCCAACGCAGCAGTGTCACGGCCGGCTCCTCTGAGTGCAGGGTTATGGCAGAAATGTGGAAAAGTTTTGCCTCCACACCACAGCTAACTGCACCACCACCTGATATGGAACGCGTTAGCAGGAGGCAGCATTTCACTAACATGGTTGAACAGTACGTCTGCACACCCCTCCACGTACTGACTGATGGTTCGGCCCCATTCAACTTCTGGGTCTCCAAATTGTCCACGTGGCCAGAGTTAGCATTTTATGCCTTGGCGGTGCTGGCCTGCCCAGCAGCCAGCGTTTTGTCTGAACGTGTATTCAGCACGGCAGGGGGCGTCATTACTGACAAACGCAGCCGCCTGTCCACAGCCATAGTGGACAAGCTGACGTTCATAAAAATGAACCAGGCATGGATCCCACAGGACCTGTGCCTCCCTTGTGCAGAATAGACATTTATAACTGCCTCCCCCTCAACCATGTATTCTTGTACTCCGGGGCACTTCTTTATTGAATCCTCATTTTTTTAACTTTACCATGATCTTGCGGTGCAACCCAAAGTTGAATGAACCTCTCCTCTGTCTGGGTGCTGGGCCGAAATAACTGAAAGTGGCCTTCTCTAGTGGTGGGTGATATGATGCATGATTCCTTGCTGTGGGACCTATCTTCTCTGTCTGGGTGCTGGGGACGAAATAACTGAAAGTGGCCTTCTCCAGTGGTGGGTGATATTACGCCTTTTTCCTTGCTGTGGGACCTCTGTCCTCTGTCTGTCTGGGTGCTGGGGCCTAAATAACTGAAAGTGGCCTTCTCCAGTGGTGGGTGAAATTACGCATGATTCCTTGCTGTGGGACCTCTCTCCTCGGTCTGGGTGCTGGGCCGAAATAACTGAAAGTGGCCTTCTCCAGTGGTGGGTGATATGACGCCTTATTCCTTGCTGTGGGACCTCTCTCCTCTGTTTGGGTGCTGGGGCCGAAATGACTGAAAGTGGCCTTCTCTAGTGGTGGGTGAAATGACGCATGATTCCTCGCTGTGGGACCTGTATCTTCGGTCTGGGTGCAGGGCCGAAATAACTGAAAGTGGACTTCTCCAGTGGTGGGTGATATGATGCCTTATTCCTTGCTGTGGGACCTCTCTCCTCTTTCTGGGTGCTGGGCCGAAATAACTGAAAGTGGCCTTCTCCAGTGGTGAGTTTTATGACGCATGATTCCTTGCTGTGGGACCTCTCTCCTCTCTGGGTGCTGGGCCCTAAATAACTGAAAGTGGCCTTCTCCAGTGGTGGGTGATATGACGCATAATTCCTTGCTGTGGGACCTCTCTCCTCTGTCTGGGTGCTGGGCCGAAATAACTGAAAGTGGACTTCTCCAGTGGTGGGTGATATGATGCCTTATTCCTTGCTGTGGGACCTCTCTTCTCTTTCTGGGTGCTGGGCCGAAATAACTGAAAGTGGCCTTCTCCAGTGGTGAGTTTTATGACGCATGATTCCTTGCTGTGGGACCTCTCTCCTCTCTGGGTGCTGGGCCCTAAATAACTGATAGTGGCCTTCTCAAGTGGTGGGTGATATGACGCATGATTCCTTGCTGTGGGACCTCTCTCCTCTGTCTGGGTGCTGGGCCCTAAATAACTGAAAGTGGCCTTCTCCAGTGGTGGGTGATATGAAGCATGATTCCTTGCTGTGGGACCTCTCTCCTCTCTGGGTGCTGGGCCCTAAATAACTGAAAGTGGCCTTCTCGAGTGGTGGGTGATATGACGCATGATTCCTTGCTGTGGGACCTCTCTCCTCTCTGGGTGCTGGGCCCTAAATAACTGAAAGTGGCCTTCTCCAGTGTTGTGTGATATGACGCATGATTCCTTGCTGTGGGACCTCTCTCCTCTGTCTGGGTGCTGGGGCTGAAATAACTGACAGTGGCCTTCTCCAGTGGTGGGTGATATGACGCATGATTCCTTGCTGTGGGTTCCTGTATCCTCTGTCTGGGTGCTGGGCTGAAATAACTGAAAGTGGCCTTCTCCAGTGGTGGGTGATATGACGCATGATTCCTTGCTGTGGGACCTCTCTCCTCTGTCTGGGTGCTGGGCCTGAATGACTGAAAGTGGCCTTCTCCAGTGTTGTGTGATATGATGCATGATTCCTTGCTGTGGGACCTCTCTCCTCTGTCTGGGTGCTGGGGCTGAAATAACTGAAAGTGGCCTTCTCCAGTGGTGGGTGATATGACGCATGATTCCTTGCTGTGAGTTCCTGTATCCTCTGTCTGGGTGCTGGGCCGAAATAACTGAAAGTGGCCTTCTCCAGTGGTGGGTGATATGACGCATGATTCCTTGCTGTGGGACCTGTATCCTCTGTCTGGGTGCTGGGCCGAAATAACTGAAAGTGGCCTTCTCCAGTGGTGGGTGATATGACGCATGATTCCTTGCTGTGGGACCTGTATCCTCTGTCTGGGTGCTGGGCCGAAATAACTGAAAGTGGCCTTCTCCAGTGGTGGGTGATATGACGCATGATTCCTTGCTGTGGACCTGTATCCTCGGTCTGGGTGCTGGGCTGAAATAACTGAAAGTGGCCTTCTCCAGTGGTGGGTGATATGACGCCTTATTCCTTGCTGTGGGACCTCTCCTCTGTCTGGGTGCTGGGGCAGAAATAACTTAAAGTGGCCTTCTCCAGTGGTGGGTAATATGACGCATGATTCCTTGCTGTGGGACCTCCCTCCTCTGTCTGGGTGCTGGGGCAGAAATAACTGCAAGTGGCCTTCTCTAGTGGTGGGGGAAATGACGCATGATTCCTTGCTGTGGGACCTCTCTCCTCTGTCTGGGTGCTGGGCCGAAATAACTGAAAGTGGCCTTCTCCAATGGTGGGTGATATGACGCATGGTTCCTTGCTGTTGGACCTCTCTCCTCTGTCTGGGTGCTGGGGCCGAAATAACTGAAAGTGGCCTTCTCTATTGGTGGGTGATATGACGCATGATTCTCTGCCATGGGACCTCTCTCCAATTGGTTAATTTTTATTTATTTATTTTATTTTAATTAATTTCCCTATCCACATTTGTTTGCAGGGCATTTACCTACATTTTGCTGCCTTTTGCAGCCCTCTAGCCCTTTCCTGGACTATTTTACAGCCTTTTTAGTGCCCAAAAGTTCGGGTCCCCATTGACTTCAATGGGGTTCGGGTTCGGGATAAAGTTCGGGTCGAGTACGGATCCCGAACCCGAACATCTTCGGGAAGTTCGGCCGAACTTCTCGAACCCGAACATCCAGATGTTCGCTCATCTCTACCTATAAGGTATGTACCTCTCACAATTAGATGTTACAATACTTTTATGGTTTTATTTTTATTTTTGAGGACTTTGTCCAAGTTAGTTAGGCCGATGGCCTCTATTGGCTAAATTTAGCTTTTTTGAAGTTTGGTATTTTTGTTCCTCCCTGTAGAAACTCTCGTTTGAAGGATAATTAGAACGTTATTACTTTATCTTCATTATTTCCTAGGTGTCCCCCAACCTGCACATCTGTTGTTCTGTCAGGTCTATTGGTTAATAATAAGTCCAGTATGGCCGTCCCTCTAGTTGGGTCCTGAACCAGTCCAGCGCTTAACGCAGAATACAAGATTTTTTTCCACTGAAATATTTCAAAAAAGATTTTACTGCATATAAATGCAGCGCTTAATGCTGAATACAATGCTTTTTTTTCCACCAAAATAATTCAAAAAAGATTTTACCACATATAACTGCAGCGTTGAATGCGGAATATCTTTTTCTTTTTCAACTGATATACGCCACTAAAGGCTTTACCACATATAGCTGGAACAGTAAACGCAGAGTATATTTTCTTTTTCCACGTATATAGTTATATATATAAGCCACTAAAGGCTTTTCAACAAAGTGTTATAGGCTGTCAGTTTCAAAAAAACAACGGTGCCTGAGGCGGAGTGATCTAAATTAAATGGGACGTAGTGGACGAAGTAGGTGCGCGCTGGAAGAGCGAGAAGCGGTCCTTGTGAGGTTTCTGTGCTGCATAAAAGTCCCCCGTAGTGTCCAGCAAGCAATATCACAGATAGAAGCGGGCTGGTGTGAATTAGTTAGCATTTTTGTGCAGGGTTAGTGCATAGTGTATTCACCTGTATTGGTGCTCCGCTCTTATTGACGTCGTCACGTAAGCGCGCAGTGAGTGAAATGTAAATGCAAAGTTTCACCACAACATAATTCGGTCCATACCACAAAAAGGACTTTCCCACATATAACTGCAGAGCTGAATATGTCTTGATTTTTCTACAGAAATACACCACTAAAGGCTTTACCACTTATAACTGAAACAGTGAACGCTGAATAAATTTTTATTTTTCTATACGTCAATAAATGTTTTTCAAGATATAAGTGCAGCACTGAATGGCGAATGTATATTTCTTTTTCTACTGATATACGTCACTAATGGTTTTTCAAGATATAAGTGTAGGAGCGAATGGCGAATGTATATTTCTTTTTCTACTGCTATACATCAATAAAGGTTTTTCAAGATATAAGTGCGGCAGCGAATGTCGAATGTATATTTCTTTTTCTACTGATATACGTCAATAACGTTTTTTCTACATATAAATGAACCAGCAAATGGCGAATGTATATTTTTTTTTTTTACTGCAATACGCCAGTAAAGGCTTTACCAGATATAACTGCAACAGTTATATGAGAATATATTTTTCTTGTAGTACTGAAATATGCCCCTATATGCTTTCACCAGATATAACTGCAGAAGTGCAGTGCGTAAATATTTTTCTTTTTTTAGTGTAATACGCCCCTATATGCTTTCACCAGAAATACCTACAGCAGTGCAGTGCGTGTATATCTTTTTCTTTTTTTACTGTAATACGCCCCTATACGCTTTCACCAGAAATAACTGCAAGAGTGCAGTGCGTATATATTTTTATTGTTGCCCTGAAATACGCCCCTATACGCTTTCACTAGAAATAACTACAGAAGTTAACTGAGAACTTAATACTGAATAAGATACTAAGATATAAGCCATTAAAGGCTTTTCAACATAACACTTGCAGCCCAATAACAAAAAGCTGGAATGACAGAGCTGTCTAATGACTATTTGGATCCCCAAATCATTTTTTCTGTCTATTTTTCCACAATTATTTTTCCACTTGCGGTCCCTAGCACCTTCACACGTCCCTGCACTCTGACTGTAAGATGGCCGCTGTATTCATATTCATATGCACCCAATAGAAAAAAAAGGTTCCCGATAGTTTTTAATTTTTCCATCAACGCCGCTCCTTGTGTTATCAAAAAAGGAGTAAACCTGTTCAAAAGAAGAAAGATAGTTCAGGTTCCAGGCAGCAAACGAGAGGCAGAGGTAGAGGTTTCCTGTTCAACCCGGATATGTCCGCTAAACAATCTGGACTATGACGCCAGAGACCCAGTGGGGGGGGGGGATTAAAAAGGTTCATCTCCACTAGGACAGATATTTCAACATCTCCCTGGATTCTAGAGATCATTTGTCTAGGCTACAAACTGGAGTTCTCTTTTCCCCCTCCAGAAAGGTTCCTGATAAACAAAAAACTGAAGAAGGAAGATCATCTGCTTCTGGAGTCTCAGATTTTCTTATTGCTGGGAAAAGAAGTACAAACCGGATTCCAAAAAAGTTGGGACACTATACAAATCGTGAATAAAAACTGAATGCAATGATGTGGGGGTGCCAACTTCTAATATTTTATTCAGAATAGAACATAAATCACGGAACAAAAGTTTAAACTGAGAAAATATGCCATTTTAAGGGAAAAATATGTTGATTCAGAATTTCATGGTGTCAACAAATCCCAAAAAAGTTGGGACAAGGCCATTTTCACCATTGTGTGGCATCTCCCCTTCTTCTTACAACACTCAACAGACGTCTGGGGACCGAGGAGACCAGTTTCTCAAGTTTAGAAATTGGAATGCTCTCCCATTCTTGTCTAATACAGGCCTCTAACTGTTCAATCGTCTTGGGCCTTCTTTGTTGCACCTTCCTCTTTATGATGCGCCAAATGTTCTCTATAGGTGAAAGATCTGGACTGCAGACTGGCCATTTCAGTACCCGGATCCTTCTCCTACGCAGCCATGATGTTGTGATTGATGCAGAATGTGGTCTGGCATTATCTTGTTGAAAAATGCAGGGTCTTCCCTGAAAGAGATGACGTCTGGATGGGAGCATATGTTGTTCTAGAACCTGAATATATTTTTCTGCATTGATGGTGCCTTTCCAGACATGCAAGCTGCCCATGCCACACACACTCATGCAACCCCATACCATCAGAGATGCAGGCTTCTGAACTGAGCGTTGATAACAACTTGGGTTGTCCTTGTCCTCTTTGGTCCGGATGACATGGCGTCCCAGATTTCCAAAAAGAACTTTGAATCGTGACTCGTCTGACCACAGAACAGTCTTCCATTTTGCCAAACTCCATTTTAAATGATCCCTGGCCCAGTGAAAACGCCTGAGCTTGTGGATCTTGCTTAGAAATGGCTTCTTCTTTGCACTGTAGAGTTTCAGCTGGCAACGGCGGATGGCACGGTGGATTGTGTTCACTGACAATGGTTTCTGGAAGTATTCCTGAGCCCATTATGTGATTTCCTTTACAGTAGCATTCCTGTTTGTGGTGCAGTGTCATTTAAGGGCCCTGAGATCACGGGCATCCAGTATGGTTTTACGGCCTTGACCCTTACGCACAGAGATTGTTCCAGATTCTCTGAATCTTCGGATGATGTTATGCACAGTTGATGATGATAGATGCAAAGTCTTTGCAATTTTTCGCTGGGTAACACCTTTCTGATATTGCTCCACTATCTTTCTGCGCAACATTGCGGGAATTGGTGATCCTCTACCCATCTTGGCTTCTGAGAGACACTGCCACTCTGAGAAGCTCTTTTTATACCCAATCATGTTGCCATATGACCTAATTAGTGTTAATTGGTCTTCCAGCTCTTCGTTATGCTCAAATTTACTTTTTCCAGCCTCTTATTGCTACTTTTCCCAACTTTTGGGGGATTTGTTGACACTGTGAAATTTTGAATCAACATATTTTTCCTTTAAAATGATACATTTACTTGGATTAAACGTTTGATCTGTCATCTACGTTCTATTACAAATAAAATATTGACATTTGCCATCTCCACATCATTGCATTCAGTTTTTATTCACAATTTGTTTAGTGTCCCAACTTTTTTGGAATCCGGTTTGTAGTTATCCCGGTCCTGAAAGATCAAAAGGGGAAGGTGTTTTACTCCCCAGCCTTTCTGGTGAAGAAGCCAAATGGCTCTTTCAGGGCTATTATCAATCTAAAGTGCCTCAAAAAGCACATCACATACAAGAAGTTCAAGATGGATACGGTCAAATCAACTATCAATCTGTTGTCACAGGATTATTTCATGATAACACTCAACTTAGCGGATGCCTACTACCACGTCCTCATACATGTAAGTCATCAGAAATATCTGAGATTTGCTGTCTTCCTGCAAGTTCTCCCGTTCGGCTTTTCGTCTGCCCCCAGGATTTTTACAAAGCTTGTGGCAGAAATCTCCATCAAAGGGAAATTCTGTTCATTCCTTATTTGGACGACTTTTTTATTGCAGCCAGCTCGGTACATCTTTTTCAAGCAAATCTGCAAGTAGTGAAATCCACTCTTCAATCTTCGGGCTGGAAGCTGAATCTGGAGAAATCAGACTTAGTTCCCTGCAGAAAGAAAGTCTTTCTAGGAATTCCTTTAGATTCCCATTTTATGACATCTTTTCTCTCACAGCAAAAGAAACAGGACATTGCATCAAGGATCTCTTCATTCAGGTTACTCCACAGGGTGTCCTTCAGGGAAATTATGGTGATTCTGGACTCTGTAGAATTTCCTTCTAAATTCCTGGGACCCAAGCCAACTTTCCCTGAACAAGAAAGTATCCCTGCCTACTCAGGTAAAGAATTCCCTGTGGTGGTGGCTGAATCCAAAGAATCTAAACCAGGGGGTACAATGGCGATCTATCAATCAGATCGTTATAACAACAGACGCAAGCGGATGAGGCTGGGGTGCTCATTCCAGAAATTAACTAGTACAGGGGTCTGGAGTCCAAAACTTCTTCCTCTATTTTCAAACTCAAAAGAGCTCTTAACAGTCTATCTGACCCTAAAAAGCTTCCTTCCGACCATCTATCTTCGGGATGTCAAAATCTTGTTGGACAACAGAGCCACGGTGGCATATATAAACAAACAAGGTAGAACAAGGACCCTGAATGTCAGACAGCATCCTGAATATTCTCCTGGGCTAAGGTTCATATAAATTCAATTTCAGCAGTCCATTCAAAAGGGGAAGAGAATTATCTGGCGGATTTCTTGAGCAGAAAAAAGTTAAAATCAGGAGAATGAAGCCCGAACAAATCTATATTCACCGAGAACTGCAAAACATGTAAATCTCCAATCCTGGATCTCTTTGCCTCCAGAGTAAACCAACTAGTGGATCAATTTTATTCCCTCTCGTACAAGGACGATCCGGTGAGGGTGGATGCCTTTTCGGGTCTCTGGCCTGCAGGGATGCTGTATGCCTTCCCCCCAATCTCTCTGATACAGAGAGTTCTCACAAAGGTAGTGGAAGAAAGTTGCCAGTTAATCCTAATAGCTCCATACTGGCCAAAAAAAACATGGTTTCCTCTACTGCTGAGCCTCTCAAAAGGAAGATTTTGGATACTGTCACAGATCCCAAATTTTCTTCAGAAGACAACCAGAGGTTTGCCAGTTAAAGCAGACAGCCTGAAAGTTGAATGGTCAATTCTGAAATCCAAGGGGCTATCTGAGGCAGTCATAAACACTCTGCTGAGCAGTAGGAAACCGATTACATTAAAAGTTTCACTGTCAGCAAGAACTTTCATTGCCTACCTTTTGTCCACAGGCTAGATCCACCAGGGAGAGACAATTTCACAACCTTGATGTCCGTATATGTGTCTTGGCCTATTTGAAAGCTTCTAATCAGATGAGAAAGTCAGATTGTCTTTTAATCCAATTTGCAGGACAGAACAGAGGCCGGGGGCTTCAAAAATAACCATCCCACGGTGGATAAAAATGACTATCTCTATGGCTTACAAGGAAAATGCCCCCCCCCCCCCCGCCAGGGGCCTCTGCTTCGTTGGCCGGATATGTCAGGCAGCCACCTGGTCCAGTCTGTCTACCTTCTTTACACTTTACAGACTAGATGTGGTTGCTAACAGGAATCTGTCCTTCGGTCGTAAGGTTTTGTCGGCAGTGGTCCCCCACTAATTGTTGATTCCTTTGTTAATCCTCCTGTTTAGTGTCATAAAGGCTTATGGAAAAGATTATTACACTTACCGGTAATTGGATTTTCCATTTAGCTTCCACAACGGCACTGGAGATTCCCAACCCAATTTGCACTTTTTTGAATATTATGAGAACGTTTTGTTGTGTCTCCTTTTTTGTATTCTTTCTCCCAGATAAAAATCTTATTCAGCATCCTCTTGTGCTCTTGGATATTTACTGGACAAGGTAAAGGGGAGGAGGCTTTTAAACTTTTACGCTCCACGTTGTTTCCTGCCCTGGGAGGCGGTGTACCCTCCTGTTTAGTGCCGTTGTGGAGGCTAAATGGAAAATCCAATTACCGTTAAGTGTAATTATTATCTTTTTCTCTCTATGGAGTTGTGTGAGGGCTTGATTTTTGCAGGATGACTTCTAGTTTTCATTGGTATCATTTTGGGTTAAATAACACTTTTAGATCATTCGTTTTTTTCAGTGTCGACTAAGAATAAATTAGCAATTCTTGAATTTTATTTATTTTTTTACAGCGTTCATCATATTAGATCATTTACATAATATTTGTGTAGTGTGAGTCATTACGGACGTGACGATGCCAAACGTGACGGAGATTTTATTTTTGCAATTTTTTTCATTGAAAAGCCTATTTTCAAAGGAAAAAAGGTGTTTTTTTTAGATTTTTTAAATTTAATAAGTGTTTTTTTTATTTTTTGATCACCATTGCGAGTTTGAACACCCCGTGGGGTTCTGTAAAAAAATATCATAAAGGTGAACAACCCATATAAACCTCTGCTTATATCTACTGTACTATGCAATAAAATGATATAAAATTAACTAATGTTTCCTAGTTGGCTAGAATAAGACTTGATATAACCAGAATACCCCTTGGCTATAAAAATGCCTGTATGCCTCATATTTAAAATATTAATAAAATAATGGAATAATTGTATTAAATTTCTCAATCAATTCTCCAATAGAGGAGCAACTGACTGAAGCCAATACATTGCAATGACCTTTCTGGCCTGATAAATCATTTTGACAAATACTACTGTGGCTAACCTACTGTATGTTTGCCACTGTAAGCTCTTTTGTATTTTTCATTTCTATTCAGTGCATAATAAACTTTATAGAAAAAAAAAACTCCAGAGACCTGATGTCTGGTTTAAAATCATTGTCCAGTTTAGAAAATCCACTTTATTAAAGAATTATGATCGAATGAAAGTCCCCAGTTAAAGATTCTCATTTCTTAGCCAGTGTGTAATGCAGTTGTAAAAAGTATTTCTAGAGGATGTGCTCTATTCTACATTCCATAGACAACACATTAATTTGAATGGGAAGTATGTAATGCTTAAAGGGGTTGTGAAACTCACCTGGGCAGACCTGTGAAGGGAAGCATTCTTGACTGGCTGTTTTTCCACTGGGCTCTGTGGATGTGAAGTTCCTGTTTAAATCCACTGCAGCCAATAAGGGTTCTTTTACAAGCAACAATATACAGGTCAATCTGAGTTTTTACATGGCCCAATGCACACTAAATTTGTGGCATTACTATAATCATTTGCCTCCCACTTGCTTTTCATAATGTTGGTGTGAAAGAAATGAAGTGGTTAATCAACATGAATTGTGCTAATTGTACTTAATTGTCAAGTATTCTCCATTTTTTAAGTTTTATGCTTTAATGTCTTGGGCTAATATAACATCTACAATGTGCATGAATTTTAAGTTGAATTAAGAAATTCGTTTTGTAACATTTATAAAGAAGTTAGACATGGCAAATAGCGAACTACTCAAACAATGAAATATAGACAGGGACTTTAGCAGAATTCTGAGAGGTGTCTGTGTGTACATGAATTCTCCCATTATATAATTATGCTTCTGATTGGTTGCTTTAATAAATACTTGTGATTGGACATAATAAAATGGATGGCTAAAGGGGGTGGTTATGCCTAACATGTACAACTAATAAAATTGGCTCTACAGGCGTTGCCCAGCAGAAAATCTTTCAATCAGCAAAGTGTCTGGGTTTTTGATTCTTAGGTCGACCATATCCCCTGGCACATGGGGAGAACTTATTAACCAATTTGAATCCCATAGACAAGCTAGATGCAGTCCCCTAGTTTGAGACTTGTCCAAATTTGCAGCAATATTGGCTGCACATACTTTTTTACAAATGGGTGTGTGCTGCTGAGACAAATGAATATTTTTGGTGCCAATGAAAAGTTTCATCAGCCAACAAACAAATTTTCTGTGACACATGTACAGTACATGGGACAATGATCAAGCATGAGCATGTAAAGGAGCCCTTACTCCCAGGTTTATCCCTAGATAACAGCTGATTGCTGAGAGTTTCAGCATTTTATGATCTTCCTTTCCTTAAGAGACCCTTCTAACAAAGAGGAATGGTCTAAAGCACAGAACCCCTTTAAACTTTTGCTTTTATTACATATTTTTCAACAGAAAGTCCAGATATTGTTTGCACTAATTTGTGACAGTTTCTTATAGATGAGGAGAACAGAACATCCCATTAGGCTGAGTTAATGAATGTTATTCAGTAATGGTCCCTTTCTGCTAAGTGTGTTGATTTGAGTTTTACAGCATAGGTGATATTCCTGCTAATTATATTCCATCCAAATGTGTAATTAATTAAATAGTTTTCATAATTAGACCAAATCAATTTTTGTTTTGAAACACATTGAAATCTGTTATGTGAAAGTACATTTAATCCATTATGCTAAGTGGTCTTAATATGCTTAGAACATCCTACACTAAGTGAACCTATTCTTAAGTATGTCTAGCCTAGCTTTTACTATGGAGTGTGCCACTTGAATACCCTGTTATTAGTTGTCTTTCTGCAAAAAATAAAATAAAATGACTGTATTAATTGAAATGACTCATTGTGAGCACCTTAATGAGTTCCTCCCATTTTCATACATAAACAGATGAAACCGGTCTCGTACCATTCTTAAAGCGATTGTTGTTCAATTTTGTGTTGAAAAGCTATTCTGCTACTCCTTGGTACCTCTAAAATAGTCCTTCAAGTTCAATGAAATTCTAGGCATTATACAAGTGAAGATTTTGCCAAGTTTATTTATTTTATGAAAATATCTGCCTATAAGGATATATAAAATATTTTTCATTAGATCTCAGATCAGGCCAGCAATTAGACCTCCAATGTTAATCAAATCTCAGCTCACAGCCCCACTCAGACCACCAATTTTAATAAGACCTCAAAGCAGACTCACAATCAGACCTCAGCTCACACCCCAATGTGAATGACCCCCAATCAGACCTCGGATAAGAACCCCAATATAAATAAGAACCTCCCCCCTCAAGATCAGAACCGGATGCCTCAGATCAGATCCCCATGCGTCAGACCAGACCCCATGCCTCAAATCAGACCCCTCATGTCTCAAACTAGACCCCATGCCTCAAATCAGACCCTTGTGCATCAGATCAGCCCCCCATGCCTGAGATCAGACTCCATACTGCAAAGCAAATAAAATAAAAAAAATCAACTCACCTCTCCTGCTCAGGACACTGCTGCTGCTAGGATCTAGCTGCTTTATTCTTCCTGTCACGCTCTGTGCTGTGATCCTATGCTCACCACGTGAGGTCACAGAGCATCCTCATGCTGTACGCAGTCACAGCACAGCCGACGGCATAGGACCAGGAAGCGGAGAGTAAAGAGCCCGGGGAGCGCTGCATTCACCACTTCCCGGTCCTCTGGTACTAATGAGCGATTCCATAATGGAAGCGCTCATTAGTATTCATCCTTTAAGACGCAGTGACATTTTTTACCCAACTTTGTGTGTGTGTATGTGGGAGGGGGAGTGCGTCCTATAGGGCGAAAAATACGGTAATTTTCTCTGTACTCTTGATATATGTGGGCTAGATTAAAATTCAAAAAATGGTTTAGAAGTTTTTATAAATTAAATCAGTTCAATGCATTAGACTGTTGCATTTATATACCAGTTAAAAAAAGTCATACCGGACTTTAGGGTTTTTGGTACCCGGACCCGAACCTAAACATTTCCGTAAAAGTTTGGGTTTGAGTTCGTTGTTCAGCCGTTTAATAAAGCTTGTTGAAAGGCTGCAGGGCAGCCAATCAACAAGCGTTTAAGATGTGTGCCTCTAAAAGCCATCACAGCCATGCCTACTAATGGCATGGCTGTGATTGGCCAGTGCAGCATATGACCCAGCCTCTATATAAGCTGTAGTGACGTAGCGCCGCACGTCACGTCAGCTCTTACTAGTGCAGGGATGGGATGCTGGTCCTGTGAGGCAGAGATTAGGAAAGAATCTGATATCAGAGCTTGGTGTCAAGTCTGCGATCTACAGCGATTTTTTTTTTTGTGGGTGCAATGCAACATTTTTGTACCGTGTCCTGAGCCCAGTGACAAAGAAAAATAACTTTTAATTCGTCTGTTAATTAGCTGGGCGTAGGCGGCTATTTTGTGCAAGTGCAGTGCACTTTCACCTGCATATGTGCCAGGGACAATAATTTAATCCTGTTCTTATAGTTCAGTGGGAGACATATACCCATTTTTTAAGCACACCTGCATTGCATATGTGCCAGGGGAGGGAACGATAATACAGGTAATCCTTCTGCGAGTTCAGGAACCCAGGGGGTGACATATTCACATTTTTTTCTGGAAAGTACCCCTGTGTGGCATATGTGACAGTGTAATCATTTCAGTAAATCCATCTGTTAGATTCTGGGTAAATACAACTGTGACATTGTTGGTGAAAAAAGCACTTATTTTTTACCATAAAGTACATTTGCAGCCTGCACTGCATTTCTGAGAGTGAAATGTAACCAGTAAATACAACTGTGACATTATTGGTAAAAAAAATCACTTATTTTTTGCAATAAAGTACATTTGCGGCCTCCACTGTATTTCTGAGAGTGAAATATAACCAGTAAATGCAACTGTGACATTGTGGTTGAAAAAAATCACTTATTTTTTGCCATAAAGTACATTTGTGGCCTGCACTGCATTTCTGAGAGTGAAATATAACCAGTAAATACAATTGTGACATTGTTGGTGAAAATAAGCACTTATTATTTGACATAAAGTACATTTGCGGCCTCCACTGCATTTCTGAGAGTGAAATATACCAGTAAATTAAACTGTGACATTGTTTGTGAAAAAAAATCACTTATTTTTAGCCATAAAGTACATTTGAAGCCTGCACTGCATTTCTGAGAGTGAAATATAATCAGTAAATCCAGCCCTTAGATTGTGGGTTGTAGGACATTATGACGGTTATCATGCCAGTCATTCACAAGTGTCTTGGAGCATATGTTCCTGCTGCACTTTATACCTGACAGGGAAATATATTCAGTAAATTTGGCGGACTTTAGATTGTTGGATGATCTGTACCCCTTTTTTTTATTTCAAAGTACTTCTGCACTGCATACCTGACTGGGAAATAAATTTTGTAAATCCGTCTGTTAGTTTGGTGGGTGAACTCAAAGAATGAGGAGAGCAAATAAGGGACGTGGCACTGGTCGTGGAGCTGCTGGTGGTGGTGGAGCTCCTGTTGTAGGGAGAGGGTGTGGTCGATCTGTGCCAGCTACACACCCAAATGAAACACCTTCCTCAGGTGCGCGTAGGCAACAGAACGTTCAGCGTTATTTTGTAGGCCCGAATGCCTCTCTACGAATGGTGAAGCCAAAACAAGTAGAGGCGGTAGTACATTGGGTGGCTGACAGTGCCTCCAGTTCCTTCACATTGTCTCCCACCCGGTCCCCTGCTGAAAGCTTGGAGTTGGCACCTGCAGCCCATGGGCATCTGTCTTTCACTTCACCCCCTTGCAAATCAGCCAATCAGTCTGAGCCCCAAGTCATGCAGCAGTCTCTTATGCCTTTTCATGACTCTGCTGGCAGGGTTTCCGTGGGCTACTAATGGCATGGCTGTGATTGGGTGAGTGCAGCATGTGACCCAGCCTCTTTATAAGCTGGAGTCACATACTGCCGCACGTTACTCTGCTGATTTGAGCTTAGGGAGAGGATGTTGGTGCTGCGATCAGGGACAGAATAGGCCATAAATTTAGAAGAACCTGTGCTACTTTAATCCACAAGATACCGCAAATAGAGAGGGAGGGAGTTTCAGCAATACAACATTTCTGTACCCAGCCACTGCAAGGGAAATCTTTTATTGTAATCCATCTGTTAGGGTGGGTTCACACTAGCGTTATGCATTCCATTATGGCCTTCCGTTATAATGGAACATAACGGAATCCATAAGACGGAAGGACGGATCCGTTCTTTTGCCCATAGACTTCAATTATGATGGAATGCAAAACGGAAGCCTTTAAAAGGCATTCCGTTTGCTTTCCGTCATAATACAAGTCTATGGGAAAGCATAACGGATCCGTCTGGGTCCCGTTATGCAAGACGGAAAACAAAGTCCTGTGGACTGGACTTTGTTTTCCATCTTGCATAACGGGACCCAGATGGATCCGTTATGCTTTTCCATAGACCTGTATTATGACGGAAAGCAAACGGAATGCCTTTTAAAGGCTTCCGTTTTGCATTCTGTCTGGGCATTCCGTTATTTTCTGTTATAACCATGTTATAACGGAAAGCAATAACGAAATGCCTAACGCTAGTGTGAACCCACCCTTACTGAGGTGGTGCTCGGCGGCCATATTAGCCACTGCAGTGCACTGCATGTGTGCCAGCCAGCCAGGGACACCAGCCTAATCCTATTTTGTAGCTCAGTGAAGGAAAAAAATCTTTTTTTCCTGGCTGCTCAAGTCCCCTCTATATTGCCTTTTTTATGTTTAAGGAGTGACATAGTTCATTTGTCTAGCCTGGGATCTGTGGCACTTGTGTATACAATGCACTAAACCGTATATTTCATTTCAGCTATCAAATAGTGCATCAGTGTGTTTTAGTTAAAAAAAAGTCATTGTGATCTACCAAGCCTATTTTACACCGCCAAAATATATATTTGACATTTCTGCGGTGAAATAGAGAATCCGTGTAATTTTTGGTGAAAAAGTGTATTTCTTGTCCACAAAACAGTTCTGCATACACCGTTCAACGACATATTTTATATTTCTGCAGGGAAATAGTGCTTCTTTGTTTTTTATAGAAAAAAAACATTATTCAAGGTCCACCAAACATTCTGAAATACCCATTCCAACCACCAATTTTACATTGCTACTGTGAAATACAGCATAAGTGTATGTTTTTTGACAAAAAAGTGGTAATCCTGATCCACAGAGCATCTTGAAATACACTGCTTAAATACTGATTTCACATTACAGCTGGGAAAAAAGCAATATTCTTGCTTCACAAAGCAGTTGTACATACATGGTATAAATATCTAATTTAAATTTACAGCAGTAAAAAACAGCATTTTGGGGTTTTATTGAAAAAAGCAGTGTTTTAGGCCGAAAAAACTGTTGTGCATCCGTCCTTTAAATAATTATTTCCCATATACAGCAGTTCAATACTGCGTTTGTGAATTTTGGTAACCAAATCCGTGTTCTGGGTCCCCAAATCTGGTGTCCATACATAGTATAAATATCTACTGTTAATGTACAGCAGTTAAAAACTGCATTTTGGGGTTTTATTGAAAAAATCCGTGTTTTAGGCCGAAAAAACTGTTGTGCATCTGTCGTTTAAATAATTATTTCCAATATATTGCAGTTCAATACTTCATTTGTGAATTTTGGTGAACAACTCTGTGTTCTGGGTCCCCAACTCTGTTGTCCATGCATAGTATAAATATCTACTGTTAATGTACAGCAGTTAAAAACTGCATTTTGGGGTTTTATTGAAAAAAGCCACGTTTTAGGCCGAAAAAAATGTTGTGCATCCGGCGTATAAATAATTAATTTCAATTTACAGCAGTAAAATACTAATTTTCTATATTATATTACAAAAATACTTGTTTTTGTTCCACAAACCAAATGTGCATACAGCATAACAAAAAAAATATTACATTTCTGCATTGAAATTTAGAATCAGTGTATTTTTGGCACAAAAAACATTATTCTGGTTCAAAGAGCATTTTTATGACACGGGCACTGCCTTAGCAAACGTAATTGTCGACTAGTGGCAGGTAAATTGACACCGGAGAGAGACCAATCTCAATCTTTCAGCTTGGTGGGTGAACGCAAATAATGAGGATAAAGTCAAATAAGAGACGTGGGCATGGTGGTGGTGGTGTTGTTGGAGCTCCTGTTGCTGGGAGAGGACGTAGCTGTTTAGCGCCAACTACCGCTCCAAGTCAAACACCTTCCTCTGGTGCGAGTAGGCGACAGAATCTGCAGCGTTATTTGATAGGCCAAAATGCCGCTCTACGAGTGGTGAAGCCAGAACATGTACAGGCAATAGTAGATTGGGTGGCTGACAGTGCCTCCAGTTCCTTCACAGTATCTAACACCCAGTCCTCTGCAGAAAGCTTAGCACCTGCAGCCCATGCCCATCAGTCTTCCACCTCAGCCCCTTGCAAATCAGCCAAGCAGTCAGAGCCCCAAATCATGCAGGAAAGTCTCATGCTTTTTGATGAATCTGTTGGCAGGGTTTCCCCGGCCCATCCACCTAGCCCTGCCCAAGAAGAGGAAGACCTTGAATGCACCGATGCTCAACCACTTTTGTTGCAGGATGAGGACATGGGAATACCGCCACAAAACGTCTCTGATGATGACAAAACACAGATGCCAACTGCTGTGGCTTTCGGCAATGTGCAGACCGATGAGGAGGGCAGGGGTCATGAATGGGTGGAAGATGATGTGGAGGATGATGAAGTCCTAGTCCCAGACTGGACTGAAGGTCGTGCTAGTGAGGCGTGCAGTTCTGAGGAAGAGGCGGTGGTCGCACAGAGACAACAGCACAGCAAAAGAGGGAGCAGGGTGCAAAAGCGCAGTGGCCGTTCCAGAGACAGTACGCCGAGGCACCGAGCACACCAAGGCCTGCTCCAAGGAGTTTATTGGAGTGGCAGTTCTTCACACAATGTCCTGACGACAAGACACGAGTGGTTTGCATGTGTGCCATCACAGCCTGAAGCGAGGCATAAACGTTCTTAACCTGAGCACAACCTGAGAATAAGCATGAACTGCAGTGGAGTAAACACCTTAAAAACAAGGAACTCTCTCATGCTCCTCCTGCTCCCTCTTCTGCTGCTGGCTCGGCCTCTCCCTCCACCTCTGGCGTCACAGTGGCACCTGGTGACCAGCAAACAGAGGATGTTCCACCAACACCACCACATACGACACCATCACCAAGCATCTCCACCATGTCACACGGCAGCATTCAGCTGTCCATCTCCCAAACATTGGAGAGAAGGAGGAAATACCCACCTTCCCACCCTCAAGCCCTGGCCTTGAATGCAAGCATTTCAAAATTACTGGCCTTTGAAATGCTCTCATTCCATCTGGTGGAGACGGACTGTTTCAAACAGCTGATGGCAGTGGCTGTCCCCCAGTACGTTGTTCCCAGCTGCCACTACTTTTCCAGGCGAGCCGTCCCTTCCCTGCACAACCAAGTGGAGGATAAAATCAAGTGTGCGCAGATACATGGACCAGTAAGCACGGCCAGGGTTGCCTTATCTCCCTAACTGCACACTGGGTAAACGTAGTGCCGGCTGGACCTGAGGCGGATAGCGGTTTGCGCATGTCCTTCCACCACCGAAGATCACAGGGCATTATTCGTTGCCTCCTGTTGTCTCCTCCTCCTACTCCGCATCATCTTCCTCCTACTCCTCTCCTACCACCCCCACATCCGGTCATTGAAAGAACCTCACCCCTAACTTCAGGACAGCCCAGGGTAAACGTCAGCAGGCGATTTTAAAACTAATGTGTTTGGGTGAAAAAAAAACACCTCTCAGGAGCTTTGGAGGGGCATAGAACATCAGACTGATGAGTGGTTGCTGCCGGTGAGCCTCAAGCCCGGCATGGTGGTGTGCGATAATGGGCGAAATCTCGTTGCAGCTCTGGGACTAGCCGGTTTGACACACATCCCTTGCCTGGCGCATGTGCTGAATCTGGTGGTGCAGAAGTTTCTTAAAAACTACCCAGACATGTCAGAGCTGCTGCTGAAAGTGCGGTCGGTATGTGCGCGCTTTCAGCGTTCTCATCCTGCTGCTGCTCGCCTGTCTGTGCTGCAGCGTAACTTCAGCCTTCCTAGTCACCGCCTCATATGCGATATGCCCACCAAGTGGAACTCCACCTTACATTAGCTGGAGATACTGTGCGAGCAGCAACGTGCGATAGTGGAGTTGCAGATGCAGTATGCACGGGTCAGTCGCTCTGCGGATCAGTAGCACTTCACCACCAGTGACTGGGCCTGAATGCGAGACCTGTGTACCTTGTTGCGGTCTTTGGAGTACACCACCTACAGAGGACAGCTTATCGTTACCTCTGGGCAGCCTGGCACACATGAGCGACTACATGTTGCAGTGCCTGCGCAACGACAGCAGAGTTGCCCACATTTTAACTTGCGCTGACTACTGGGTTGCCACCCTGCTAGATCCCCAGTACATGGACAACGTGCCCACCTTAATTTCCGCACTGGAGCGTGATAGGAAGATGCGCGACTACAAGCAGACGCTGGTAGACGCGCTCCTGAGGGTATTCCCAACTGACACAGGGGGACATATGGAAGCACAAGGCGAAGGTAGAGGCGGAGGAGGAGGAAGAGGTCGCCAACGCAGCTGTGTAATGGCCAGTTCCTCAGACAGCAGGGTTAGCATGGCCGAGATGTGGAAACGTTTTGTCACCGCGCCACAGCAAACTGCACCACCAGCTGATAGGGAACGTGTTAGCAGGAGGCAGCATTTCAACAACATGGTGAAACAGTACAAGTGCACACGCCTCCACGAACTGACTGATGATTCTGCCCCATTCAACTTCTGGGTCTCCAATTTGTCCACATGGCCAGAGCTTGGCCTTTATGCCTTGGAGGTGCAGGTCTGCCCTGCGGCCAGTGTATGGTCTGAACATGTATTTAGCACGGCAGGGGGCGTCATTACAGACAAACGCAGCTGCCTGTCCACAGCCAACGTGGACAAGCTCACGTTCATTAAAATGAACCAGGTATGGATCCCACAGGACTTGTCCCTACTTTGTGCAGAACAGACAATTATAACTGCCTCGCCCTCAACCATACATTCTTGTACTCCAGGGCACTTCTTTATTGAATCCTCTTTTTTTAATTGAAAAGAAAAGGTAAGGCAGCTCTCACCTGCATAGACACCCTCTGTGCACGGAAGCCGCACCTGGATGCGGAAGCATATATGAGAAACAAGGAATCCAGCTCAGCTGTACGGTTTAAAATTCCATACAAGAAGTGAAAAACAGTGACGCGTTTCAGACCTTTATAATATCTTGGTCCTTCTTCATGACAAGCATACAAATGCAGTGAAGGCTTGCTCTAATATACACCCTCCAAACCACAGGCTAACAAACATCACCTGTGGGAGGTGTCAAAGAGCAAGCCCACACTGATCCCACATTGAAAAAAATATACCAACAAGCAAAAGTAAAAGAAATATACAAAGGAAGAAAAGTATAATAACATGATTCTGGGTATTAAAATAATGTAATAAGTAGATGCATTCATGGTAACATAATAAATAGCACCAAAGAGACATGGAGGGCCAAGGGCATACCCATAAATGTAATCAATATTGTAAAATCAGGTCATGCCGTTTGTTTAGACCCTCCAGTTGTCGAGATCCTAGTTGGAAAATCCAAAAAGCCTCCCTGTTCAAAAGTTTTCTTCTGTGGTCTCCACCTCTGGGTGGTAAAAGAACTCTCTCTATGACCTGTACCTTTAGGCCTGAGACATCACCTGCATGAACAACCACAAAGTGTAGACTTGCCGCTGAAACATTGCGGCTCCCATGATGCGATATGTCGGATATGTGCTTGCAAATCCTATTTTTTAGGGGATTGATAGTGCAGCCCACATATTGCAAGTAGCATATCTCACAGGTGATAAGATATGTCACATGTTTGGTATTGCAATTAATGTACGAATGTATATTGTATTGTTTGTTGTTCGCAGTAGATTTTAATATCTTATCCGTGACCATATGCTCACAGCAGGTACATTTTTTATGGCCGCACTTGTAACTGCCCTTATAATGAAGCCATGTGGGTAATGTAGTTTTTTTCTCCGAAAAAAAGCTAGGGATGATAAGATTACCACAGGTGGGGGCTCTTTTGGCAACACATTTTATGCCATCCGATACAACTTTGGACCATTGTCCATCATAATTGAGAATATGAAAATATTTCTTCACAATTGTACAGATTGCAGAGAACTCCTTGCTATGTTGTGTGACAAAATAAGTAGCCCGTTTCCCGGCAGTTTCTGATATAGGTTGAGGTTTTGGAAAAATCAGGGAATGTCTATCCATATCAGAGACAATGATTTTGGCCCGGTCTATGTTGTGTGATGGATATGCCCTCCGCAAGAGTCTGTTCTTTATATTATGGACTTCTTTTCCATAGATGTCATTATCAGAACAGTTGCGGCGGGCACTAATTAATTCCCCCTTTGGGATGTTTCTGATTGTATGTGGCGGGTGACATGACTGCAAATAGGGTAGTGTTGCCAGCCAATTCCTTTCGGTAGGTGGATGTACTAACCCCACGTATAGAGATATTCCCCCTCAGACACAAGTCCAGAAAATGTCAGTAGGATCATACTGAAAAACAAATTGGATCGACTCCAAACAAGAGTGGAGGTAGGTAACCAACTCCGGTATGGACGCCACATCACCGATCACACCATAAGTGTGTCATCGATGTAACGTCCATACCAGAGTAGGCGATCCAAAAAGGGAGAGGTGTTCGATGAGGAGAAAGCGACCCTCCCACCATGCCATAAAAATGTTAGCAATGGAGGAAGAGAACTTAGCCCCCATTGACACCCCCGACATCTGCAAAAAAAATGTGTCATCAAAAAGAAAATAATTGTGTCTGAGGAGGAAATCCACCACCAGAGCAATGTACTCCTGCAATTCCAGTGTATAATCACTGTAGTGTTTTAAGAGCCAGTTCAAAGATGTAAGAGCCAGTCCATGTGGAATGTTGGAGTAGAGAGATGTGATATCTGCTGTAATCCACACCAAGTTTTCATTCCATTCAAAATCCGTGAAGGTTTGTAACACAGAACGGGAGTCTTGGATGAATTCCGGAACAAGGGTTGTAAAAGGGAATCCACCCACTCTGAAAAGCGTTCACAATATGAGCCGATTCCAGCCACAATGGGTCTGAGGTCGGAAGGGAATATATCTTTGTGGACTTTAGGAAGCGCATGAAAGATTGGAGATATCGGATGTTCCACAAGGATATAGTCCCTCTCTTTGCTGCTGAGACAGCCAATGGATACTCCTAACTCAAGAATGTTCATCATTTTCAACTGGAATGATCGAAGAGGGTCATTAGATAAACGGATATAAACATTAGTATCTTGTAGCATGTTCGCAATTAAGCATTTGTATAAACCTCTATCCATTATGACCACTGTCCCACCTTTGTCCGCCTCCTTGATTATAATGTGCTTTCTTTCCCCCAGTTCCCGGAGAGCCCGCTTTCCAGCCGGCGTTATATTGGAATAATTTCCGTATTTGGTAGTATCATGTAAGAGACTCAAATCCCTTTCTACCAACTCCTGATATTTATCCAGTGCTGTAGAACGAGACTGAACGGGATAAAAGTCTCTGTTGGACGACCTGAAAAACCTGGAGGAATTGACTTGACCAGAAACAGTGTATGAAATAGTTTGGAGAATATTGGAATGGACAATATCCACGAAGGTCATCGGCTGTATGTAACCATCGTGGAGTGGTGCATCAATATCTACAGATCCCGGGTCAAAATTGACAGACATAGTAGGGGATGATACATCCATTAAACCTTCACACACATCATATGCAGACATAGCTGCAGGGAACAGGCTGTCCGTATGATTGAAACTGTCCTCCGCAGCTACATCCTGAAAGTGTTTTTTGAGAGTAAGGTTACGGGCAAATTTATTAACGTCCAGGATAGTGCGGTACAAATCAAAATGATACATTGGTGAAAATGACAAACCTTTTCTCAAAACCCCGATCTGATCCGATGAAACAATGGACGCTGACAGATTCAGGACTTGGATGTACATATCTATCTCTTGTGTCGAGATGGGTAGCGATGATTTTTTCCTGTGCCGCTTGCCTGCCCTTCATTTTTTGACCAGTGGGATCAGTGTGGGCTTGCCCTTTGACACCTCCCTCCCACAGGTGATGTTTGTTAGCCTGTGGTTTATGTGGTGTATATTAGAGCGAGCCTTTACTGCATTTGTATGCTTGTCATGAAGAAAGACCAAGATATTATAAAGGTCTGAAACGCGTCACTGTTTTTCACTTCTTGTATGGAATTTTAAACTGTTGAAATAAAGTCTCAAAACCATTCACCCGAGCTGAGCTGGATTCCTTGTTTTGTTTTTTTTAATTGTATTATTATTTTGTGGGCAACCCCAAGTTGAATGAACCTCTCCTCTATCTGGGTGCCAGGGGCCTACATTTCAGCTAATCGCCTGCCGCTTTGGTGCGTGACATTAACCTCTTTTTGCTGCCAAATGACCTCTCCTCTGTCTGGGTGTCAGGGGCCTAAAATTCTGTTAATCGCCTGCTGCTTTGGTGGGTTACATCAAGCCTGATTTTCTGCTATGGACCTCTCCTATCTGGCTGCTGGGGCCTAAATAACTGAAATTGGCCTTTTCCATTGCTGGGTGACATGAAGCCTGAATTTCTGCTATGGGACCTCTCTCCTCTGTCTGGGTGGCAGGGGCCTACATTTCAGATAATCACCTGTTGCTTTGGTGAGTAACATTATCCTCTTTATACTGTCAAAAGACCTCTACATTGTCTGGTTGTCAGGGGCCTATATTTTGTTTCATCACCTGCTGTATTGGTAGGAGACATTAAACTCTTTTTAATGTTAAATGACCACCCCATTGTCTGGTTGTCAGGGGCCTATATTTTGTTTAATCACTTGCTGCATTGGTGGAAGACATTAAACTCTTTATACTGTCAAATGACCTCTACATTGTCTGGTTGTCAGGGGCCTATATTTTCTTTCATCACTTGCTGCATTGGTGGGAGGCATTAAACTCTTTTTACTGTTAAATGACCACCCCATTGTCTGGTTGTCAGGAGCCTATATTTTGTTTCATCGCCTGCTGTATTGGTGGGAGACATTAAAGAGGACCTTTCACCTAAAAAATCATAGTTCAATTATCACACTACCTTATAGTGTTGATGCCTGTGATGCCCGGACATCTTTTATTTCTTCAAATGGACCCCCCGTTCGCCCGCCGTTCTCCCCGTTAGTTTCGGCACCTCATATGCAAATGCGGCGTCTAGGTTATAGTAGGCGTCGATCTTTTAGTTCTGCTGGGCGGTCTTCACTTCTCCCTGGCGGCGAGTGCATCTAATCGCAGCGCTCGGCTCTTAGCCAGGGAGAAGAAGCTCAAGTTCTCACGAGAACCGCGTGAACTTGAGCTTGCAGAGTTCCGCAGCCGGCCCCATCTTGGAGTCCCCTGCGCAGAAAACGACGGCAGACATCATGCTCGTTAGTCTAGGGGTGATTCTGATACTTACCTGCAGGATGCCGATACTGCTGCTGCTGTCGCTGCTGTCGTCTTCTGCGCTGGGGACTCCAAGATGGCGCCGGCTCCATGGGGTCAAGTTCGGGTCAAGTTCGGATCCCGAACCCGAACATTTTCATGAAGTTCCACCGAAAATCCAGGTGTCCGCTGAACTCTACCAACCACTTATGTTTCAGGATGTGGACATGGGAGGACCACCGCAGCATGTCTCTGATGATGACTAAAGACAGGTGCCAACTACTACTGCTTTCTGCCGTGTGCGGACTGACAAGGAGGGAAGGGGTTAAGTGTGGTAGGAAGATGATGTGGAGGATGATGAGGTCCTAGACCCCACATGGAATCAAGGTCATGCGATTGATGTGTGCAGGAGGAAAATGTGGTGGTCACACAGAACCACCAGCATAGCAAAAGAGGGAGCAGGGTGCAAAAGCAGAGCGGCCGTCCCCTAGACAGTACCCCTGCTACTGCCCACCGCACCCAGTGACTGACCACACCAAAGCCAGCTCCAAGGAGTTCCCTGGCATGGCAGTTCTTCAGACAATGTGCTGATGACAAGACACGAGTGGTTTGCACGCTGTGCAATCAGAGCCTGAAGCGAGGCATAAACGTTCTAAACCTGAGCACAACCTGCATGAACAAGCATCTAAATGCAAAGCACAAGCTGCAGTGGAGTAAACACCTCAAAAACCAAGAAAGGTCTCAGGTTCCTCCTGCTCCCTCTTCTGCTGCAGTCTTGGTCTCTTTCTCCCCCTCTGGAGTGACAGTGGCACCTGCTACCCAGCAAACAGAGGATGTGGCAGCAACGCCACCACGTCCATCACCGTCAACAAGCATCTACACAATGTCCTACACGTTTTACATGTCCTACACAATGTCTACATGTTTAGCTGTCCATCTCCTAAACACTGGAGAGAAAGCGGAAGTACCCCCCTACCCACCCATGATCCCTGGCCCTGAATGCCAGCATTTCCAAATTCCTGGCCTTTGAAATGCTATCATTGTGTCTGGTGGATACGGTCACTTTTAAAAACCTTATGGCGGTGGCTGTCCCACAGTACGTGGTTCCCAGCCGCCACTACTTTTCCAGGCGAGCTATCCATTCCCTGCACAACTAAGTGGTGGACAAAATCAGGTGTGCACTGCACAATGCCATCTGTGGCGAGGTCCACATAACCACCGATAAATGGAGCAGTAAGCACGGGCAGGGGCGTTATATCTCCCTAACAGCACACTGGGTAAATGCAGTGGCTGCTGGGCCTGAGGCGGATAGCAGTTTGCCGCATGTCCTTCCGCCACCGAGGATTGCAGGGCATTTTTCTTTGCCCCCTGTTGCCTCCTCCTCCTACTCTGTTTCCTCCTCTACCACCTCCTCATCCGCTCAGCTTAACACCTTCATCACAAACTTCAGCACAGCGAGGGGGAAACCATAGCAGGCTGTTTTGAAACTCATCTGTTTGGGGGAAAAACCCCACACCGCACAAGAGCTATGGACGGGCATAGAACAACAGACCGATAAGTAGTTGGTGCCACTGAGCCTCAAGCCTGGCCTGGTGGTGTGCGATAATGGGCAAAGTCTCTTAGAAGCTCTGGACCTAGTCGGTTTGACGGACGTCCCTTGCATGGCGCATGTGCTAAATTTTGTGCTGCAGAAATTCCTGAAAAACTACTCCGATATGTCAGAGCTGCTACATAAAGTGCGGGCCGTCTGTGCACGCTTACGGCATTCTCACCCTGCTGCTGCTCGCTTGTCTGCGCAGCAGAACCAGCACCACTTCACCACCAATGAGTGGGCCTCCATGCGAGACCTGTGTGCCATGTTGCATTGTTTCGAGTACTCCACCAACATGGCCAGTGCCAATGACGCTGTTCTCAGCGTTGCTATCCCCCTTCTATGTCTACTTGAAAAAACGCTTCGGGCGATGATGGAAGAGGATGTGGCACAGAAGAAGGAGGAGGAGGAAGAGGGATCATTTCCACGGTTATCAGGCCAGTCATTCACAAGTGGTTGGAAGGGCTGGTTCCTGCACCAACATAGGCCAGATACACAAATGTGCAGCAAGGGCACAGTTCTGGAGAATGAGGAAGAGTGGGAGGAGTGGGAGGAGGAGGAGGAACCGTGTTCACAGCATGGTGGCACCCACAGCAGCTTTGGGCCATAACTGCAGCATGGCTGGGGAGATACGGAGGACAGAGACAATACACCTCCCACAGAGGACAGCTTGTCGTTGCCTCTGGGCAGTCTGATACACATGAGTGACTACATGCTGCAGTGCCTGCGCAACGACCGCTGAGTTGCCAACATTCTAACCAGTGCTGATTACTGGGTGGCCACCCTGCTGGATCCCCGTTACAAGGAAAAAGTTCCGTCCTTAATTCCCTCACTGGAGCGTGATCGGAAGATCTGCGACTACCAGCGCATGCTGGTAGATCCGCTGCTGATGGCATTCTCACCTGACACCGGGGCCTCAGTGGAAGCACAAGGCGAAGGCAGAGGAGGAAAAAGAAGTCGCCAACACAGCTGGGGCACCACCAGCACCTCAGAAGACAGGGTTAGCATGGCCGAAATGTGGAAAAACTTTGTCAGCATGCCACAACAACCAGCACCACCAGCTGATATGGCACATCTTAGCAGAGGCAGCATTTCAGTAACATGGTGGAGCAGTATGTGTGCACACACCTACACGTACTGACTGATGGGACTGCCCCATTCAACTTCTGGGTTTCCAAATTGGGCACATGGCCTGAGCTTGCCCTTTACACCTTGGAGGTGCTGGCCTGCCCTGCAGCCAGTGTATTGTCTGAACATGTGTTTAGAACAGCAAGGGGCATTATCACAGACAAGGACAGCCGCCTGTCCACAGCCAATGTGGACAAGCTCACGTTCATTAAAATGAACCAGGCATGGATCCCACAGGACTTGTCCATACCTTATGCAGAATAGACATGTATACCGGCCTCACCCAGCCTTTGTTATACTCCAGCGCACTTTCTCTTTGTTTTCTTTTCTCTATTTCCCAATGTTTTGGGGTGTACCCAAATAAAATAAAAATAACAGTGTTGTGTGTGACTACCTCCTTTGCCACCTCTTCTACCTACACCGCCATGTCCACCACCTTCTTAACCTCCTACTCCATATGGACTTCCTCCTCCTAGTTCAATATTATTATTTTAAATGTTTATGTTTTTTATGTTATTTTAAGTCATTTCCCTATCCACATTTGTTTGCAGGGCAATTGTCCAGCTCTTACCCCCTTTTGCTTCCTTTTGCAGCCCTCTAGCCCTTTCCATTACTTTTTTAGACCCATTTTAGTGCCCCAAAGTTCGGGTCCCCATTGACTTCAATGGGGTTTGGGTTCGAGGTCAAGTTCGGGTCAAGTACGGGTCCCGAACTCGAAGTTTGAGGTGAAGTTCGGCCGAACCCAGCGAACTCGAACTTCCAGGTGTTCGCTCAACTCTACGCATTAATAATCAGTTAAATTTAATGCATTATACTGTTGCGTTCATATACCAGTTCAATTCAAAACATTGGTCTGTGTTAATTTTGCATGATAAAATTGTCGATACCAGTGTGCAGCGTGTTTGTGCAATGTAGGTAGTATTTAATAATCAGTGTAACAAACCAGTGGATTGGCATTGTTGAAATTGACCTTATATTAAAATGTCTGGTAAATGACAGATTGGAAAACGAGCCAAATATTATTAGCTAGTCAAAATATGGGTGGCTGTAGTAGTGCAAACAGCACTGGCAGAACAGTCAGCCCTATATGTCTGGCTATTAGCAGCAGAACACAGCTCTTTTTCGCTTCTGGTAAGTGCCAGGTTATTAATAAGGAGAAAGAGGATGACATCATGGATTGGATGGCTAACTCATCCTCATCGTCACAGCAGAATGATGTTGATGTCAGTTCTGAGTATGACACCATGCCTTTGAGACAGGAGTCACAGCATTCCTTCAGATCTTTCTCTTTGCAGCCCCAGACAAGCCTTTCACTTGAATCATCTCTGTCTTCATGGCCCCTTCCTAGTGGGGTGCCTTATTTTTTCCTAAGAAGATGCAACAAAACCCCATCTGCTATGGTAGATACTCCAGATAATCTACCTGTCGATGACTTGTGTGAGAAGTCAGCATTTGGACTGCCATCAGAAGGAAAATAAATCTGACACTACAATGTCCTTGTCATCATCAGTTACTGCTTCTCTCGCTCAGACTATTTTCCTCCCTCTCTTCCTACTCTGCCCTGTCGACAGCTAACGATCAAGGAAACAAGTTTATGTGCCCATCAATTTGCAAGCTTAACTTCCACCTAGTCAAGTTGCTGGTGGTGGTGTTACAGCCAAATTCCTTAGTGGATTTTCCTACCTTTTAGGTAACTGATGGCGTGCACTCAGCCTTGATGGCAGATACCTAGCTACCATTATTTTCCCAAAGAAGCCAGGTTCTATTGACATCTCTACGTTTGTGTCAGTCTGGATGCCAAACAAGGCACTTATCGACCTCTTTTACATCCTCCTCAATGCACATCCTCCCATCCCCAACAGAAACAGGACACAGCAATGCTTTTGCTCTCCCTCCTATCATAATTGAAAAGTGAAGTGTTGCCATACTGTGTTAGAGCTGCGGAGCCTGGCTGAGAGCAGCCACACAGTGGAAAAGTTGCTAAAGTGCATAAAGCAGCAAATATCCTGCTCTCTGTCTCCACGCCAACTCATGCACAAGACCACCACAGCAGGCAGCATGTGTAGTTTTGAGGTTAGGCAGTGGCAGCTCGTAAGAGATACCTGTCATGTACTGAGGTCCTTTTAAGAGAACACTGAAGGGACAACTGCAGCATCAACAATATCACCTCCCTAATATTCAAATTTGAGCAGACGCTTCTGCTGATGCAACAAGGGATAGTGGGAGAAAAACAGCTTTTGCATCTTTCAGCCTGACGTGTAGCTGTTGGCGACCGACACGGCCAAGCGGCATGTAGAAGGATGTTGAGGAGGAGCTACTATTGGAGGAGGAGGATTTAGTGGTGGAGGAGAATGAGGCTGATGATGATGGCGATGACACTGTCCTTGATGACCAATCATCACAGTGTGGGGTGGAGCTGGAAAGAACTGGACATGCTGGCAAGCATGGGGAACTCTATTCTTGCTTGCTTGCTGAATCTGATGATTACTGGATAGCCATGGTTTTAGACTCTCGAGATTGAAGCAAAATGGGGGAATGCTTTCGCGTTGCCGAAAGGTAGGCTAAATTGCTATATTAGAAGGAAACACCATGAACACAGTTTGCTTCAGCTTTTGGCAAGTAGATGCCTGCCACCCATGTATCTTTCCAGGAGGCCCCTCTCCACCCCCAAAGAGTAACCCACCTCCCGCCTTTTCTGCTACCTCATGCATCACAAGCAGCAGCCTATTCAGTCTCATGAACATGGTGGAGCAGATTGTCATTTGCCATGCCAGGCAGACGCAAATCAGATTCAGTCCTACCTGGACTGTGGTCTTTGTCCAGCACATACCCCATTCCCTTACCCCACTGACTTCTGGGCAGGCAGATTGAGACACATACAAGAAAGAGCTCAGTTTGTTCTAGCTATAGTGTCTTGTCCAGCCTCGAGTGTCATCTCAGGGAGGGTTTTAGGCATGGCAGGTGGCGTCATCACACCTAAATGGACAAAGTTGCAAGTGTACAAAACATAAATTTTGTCAAAATGAATGTGGCATGGAACCGTGAGGATTTTCATAAATTTAAAGCTGAAGTCAATGAATAGATCTGCCATTGCTGATGGTGGATATTTATTGCCAGCGAAATCTTGTGACTGCCAATATCTGCCTGCTCACTATCATATTCCATACTGTATGGCTACTGCTGCTGCTACTCCCTCTACTACCACTACCATTACCCCTACACAGCCACCACTACTACTACTCCTACACAGCTTCACACATGTCTACTGCCTTGACTGTTGCATGCTGTGCTTCTACTGCTGCTGCTACTATTGCTGTCACATGCCACTATTACCCCAACACACCTTACCCTATCCACATCTACATCATACTGCTGAAGCTCCAAAATATAAGGAAGAATTTCTTTAGACTTGTTTCTTCTGATATTAATATTTGTGTGTGTTTAAACAGGGACAGACATCTCCCCCATGAGGACATCATTTTTGGACCGCTTGTTCAGAATAAAGAATAAGCCACAGTTTGTTTTTTTCCGACAACACCATGTGTGCTTCAATACCATCTGCCCCCAATAAGGGACAATTTTTGGAAAGGCATAATACATGTGACGACACACTGCTTTTAACTTTGTCCTGACATTTGATGTTACTATTACATTGTAGCGGGAAGTGATTTCCTGCAAATTGTGTAATAGTAAGTCATGTCAATCAGGTGGGACAGGAGCTATGGGTGCCCAATCAGTTCAGGGGCCCAGATGTTACTGACAGCTGAGCCCCTGCTGTATCCACCTGCTGATGCTGTTTGATTAAGCTCTTGTATACTGTGATCAATGATTACTGCAGCATATAGGTGGTTTGCAGAGGGAAGGAACTCCCTTTGTCTATCCATTACTACCCAACCACCCCCTCTGTGATGATGGGGGCTGATAGCTACCATGGGATCCCCAAGGGCAAAGGCCTTAGGTCCTGCTATTTACAGAAGCTACATATATAACATAGATAACAGTATTATACTGGATTAGATTAGGGATCAGAGGCCAAAAAGTTGAAGTCTCATAATAGGACAAAATAAAAGTAAAGAAAAGGGCCAAAAACTGTCTTTTTTTGTCAGCTTCACAAAAAGGGCACTCAAAAATTACTACAGTATGTATCCAAAAATGGTACCAATGAAAACTCTTCCCACAAAAAACTTGCCCACACCCAAGGCAATCTCCAGATTGTCAAAATACTCACTATACCTCTAAATAAATGCCTTGAGGGGTTTTCTTTTCAAAATAGGGTCACTTCTCAGGGGTTTCCACTTTTTGTTTCACTACAGGCCCTCTACAATTTAGCAAACAGGGTCACACATGTTGCTCTTTTACTCCTAAGCCCTGTGGTACATCCAGGTAAAAAAGATGAGGGTCACATATAGGGTGCTTATAAAACTAGGAAGCACATAATAAGAAGAGGGCTTGCTTTCCATACTGGCATGTGCTGGGCACAGCATTTTGGGCACTAAAAGGGAATATCTGTGCAAAAATTCAAATTTTTACTTTGCACCATCTACAGTGAATTGATTTTTGCAAAACACCTGTGGGGTCGAAATGCTCACTACACCTATTGGTAAATTCTGTTAGGGGTGTGGTTATAGAATGCCAGCACTTTACCACTATATATGGTCGTTATTAGTAACAGATTGTGGGGTGATTTTCTCCTGTTACTGCTTATAAAAATGAAAACTTAGTCCTTAAGTGACGTTTTCTTGTAAATAAAAATTTAATTTTTCATCTTCACAGCCAAGTATTTCTAAATTCTATTAAACTTTTGTAGGGTCTCTTTTTGGAAAACTCTTAAGTGCTCAGGGCACCCTTTGAAAAATTCCTTGGGGTGTAGTTTCCTAAATGGGTCACTTTTTCAGGGTTTCAGCTGTTGGTTTACCTCAGGGTCTCTTCAAATGTGATATAGCACCCAAAAACCATTCCAGCAAAACATGCCCTTCAAACACCATCTGATGCCACTTCCCTTCTGAGCTCTGCTATGTGTCCATACAGCAGTTTACTACCATATATGGAGTGTTTCTGTAAACTACAGAATCAGGATAAAAATATTTTAATAAGTTAGTTTTGCTATTAACCCTTGTTGTGTTACAGAAAAGAAAGATGAAAATTGAAACAATGTGTAAGCCTCTCATAGTCACTTTAAAACTGAATTGGTCTTTAAAAAAGTGAATTTTGCAAATTTTCTTGAAATTTGTAAAAATAGTTTCTAAAATTGTACGACTTTTAACATCTTAAAAAACATGTTAAATGTTAAGAACTATATTACAAGGTATCACTATCTTAAAGAAGAAGATACATTTTTCCAATGTTATGTGAATTTTGGATTTTTTAAATAAATAAATAAATGCAAAACATATTGAGTCTAATTTACCACTAACATGAAGTACCATGGATCAGGAGAAAATCTCTGAACCTCTTGGATAAGTAAAAGCACTCCAAAGTTATTACCACATAAAGTGACAAGTCAGATTTGCAAAAATAGGCTCTGCCAGGAAGGTGAAAAATGACTGTGTCAGGAAGGGGTTAAACAGGCTGTTGTTAACATCATCAACAATGCTTTTACCCATAGATATATATGTCAGTGTTACTCTAACTTTTTTTTACTATTTATTGTCATTGTGCTACAGAGCTTAAAAGGAGGGGGCGAGCAAAAATTCTATAAAAAAACGTAAATACTTAAAAAAGAGAAAATGATAAGATGAGTCCTAGGGGATCTCAGAATGCCATATGCCAATTTTCAGGCCAACTACAGCACTTTTGATTCGGGTAGAATCAATTTGTTAAATTGTTTGGCTGGTTTGGTCAAATCGGAACCCAAAGTAATTTCATGCCATTTTTATGACCATGACATGTTTATCTCTAATATTGTGCCAGATGCAATGTTTCAACTCTGTTTGTGTTTTTCTTAACCACAATAATAAACCTTTCACTAGAGTGCTACCTTGACTACATTTTTCTATAATCTATGGACTTTGTGAATTGTGAGGTGTGCAGCCATTTACCATATTAATTTACTTATCAATGCTACTATATTCTACTAATCATTATATATATGGCCTGTAGCCTGCTCTCCCTACACTCACTGGAAGCCTTTTGGCATCCGGAGAGGTATAGAATAGACTCCCATGCACTCAGTGCATTTATTTGAAGCCATCTGGCACCAGGTAAGGTACAGAGTGATCTCAGTATTTATCATTATTATTACATTTATGTACTTTATTTGGGTTGCAGAGTGCTGTTACATTCTCTTTTTCTGTGTGTGTGTGTGTATATATATTGTGGGGAGTCGCTCTGGTAGACAGCGGTGCGGGTGCAGTTTAGAGGCAAAACCAGGAGTCCAGATTGTGCAACAAACAGTGTTTTATTCACACTTGCACACAAAATGAAAAACAGTCTCTTGGTGACAGTTCACACACAACGGAAATAACGTAGCCAAACAAAAACAGTCCAACACAGGTTCAGTCACCTGGGAGGTGTAGGTGCAGGTTCGCACCACGCTGTCGGCCCAGCCGCAGGAGAATCCAGCTTCAGGTAGCCAGGAACACAACACCTCCTTACTGAGCTCTTCCCTCCAGGACAGAGAACTCCCAGCCCTGTTAGCAGCTCCAGGATAATCACACTCCCCAGACACAGCTGCTGGCTGCGTTTTATATCCAGCCCAAAACATGGACTGGACCGTGGGGAGCAGCCACCCACCCTACTCTTTAGCTGCTCCCAGTAAGAGCCGGCCCGGATCGGCTTTGCAGCCATGCTATTTAACAAAGCCAAACAGCACTAGCTGCTGCAGACAAAAACCCGGCTCTCACCTCACCGAGGCCAGCAACCTCGGTGACACGTACCTGCCATCACATATGACACCTTGCACCTTACCACATACCCCCCTTTGTTCAACCCTGAGGGGTGAACACACGTGAGGCAGTGGACGCGGGACAGGGCATCTGCGTTGCCCTGCAAGCGGCCTGCCCTGTGTTCCACGGAAAACTTGAAATTTTGAAGAGATAGGAACCACCTGGTGACCCGAGCATTCCTCTCCTTGGCCTGACTCATCCATTTGAGGGGGAATGGTCGGTCACCAGACGGAACCTCCTCCCTAACAGGTAGTAGCGGAGAGATTCGAGTGCCCACTTGATAGCCAGGCACTCCTCTCCACTATACTATACCTGGACTCGGCGGGACTGAGCTTACGGCTCAGGAAGACAACGGGATGTTCTTCCCCGTTGACCTCCTGCGACAGTACCGCACCGAGGCCTACCTCCGAGGCGTCGGTCTGTACGACAAACTCCTTGTTGAAGTCGGGTGTCACCAAAACCGGGGACCCACACAGGGCCGACTTCAACGCGGAGAAAGCCTCCTCCGCCTTCTCACTCCAGCTAACCCTCCCAGACTTTCGCCCCTTCAACAGGTCTGTCAATGGCGCTGCTATTGTGGCAAAGTGGGGCACAAACCTCATGTAGTAACCTACAATCCCCAGGAACGACTTTACCTGCCTGGTGGTGACCGGTCGGGGCCAGTTACGAATGGCCTCTACCTTAGTTACCTGAGGTTTGATGACTCCCGCCCAATTACATATCCCAGATATTTTGTCTCCTCTAACCCTATGGAGCACTTCTTTGGGTTAGCGGTCAGTCCGGCTTTCCTCAGGGCATCCACTACCGCCTGCACCTTGGGTAAATGGCTTTCCCAGTCGGTGCTGTGGATGACTACATCATCCAAGTAGGCCGAGGCGTACCGACGATGTGGTCGCAGCACTATGTCCATTAACCTTTGGAAAGTGGCGGGGGCGCCATGCAGGCCAAAGGGTAACACCTTGTAGTGATACAGGCCCTGCGGGGTAACAAATGCGTTTTTCCTTAGCCGACTCCGTTAAGGGTACCTGCCAGTACCCTTTAGTGAGGTCCAGCACAGAAAAATAACGGGCTTGTCCTAAACTTTCAACCAGCTCGTCTACTCGGGGCATGGGATACGCGTCAAACTTGGATACTTCATTTAACTTGCGAAAGTCGTTGCAGAACCGCAACGTCCCATCCGGCTTGGGTATTAGGACTATGGGACTGGCCCACTCACTTTTTGACTCCTCAATGACCTCGAGCTTCAACATTAACTGTACTTCCTCCGCGATGGCCCGTCGCCGAGCCTCGGGTACCCGGTATGGTTTTAACCGGATCTTGGCCTGAGGCTCAGTGACGATGTCATGTTGGATGAGAGACGTGCGGCCAGGGAGGTCCGAGAACACATCCGTGTTCCGACTGATGAACTCCCTGACTTCCTGAACTTGTTTGGAAGACAGGCTGTCTGCAATTTTTACCGTGGTTACTGCTTCACAGGCCTCGAACTGTGGGGCTGGACCCTTTTCACCTAGAAGCCCTGGCCGGGGCTGTGGTCGTCGGCTGTGTCCCTATCTTTCCACGGCTTAAGTAAATTCACGTGGTACACCTGCTCCCGGCTTGCGCCGCCTGGCTGGTGTACTTTGTAATTTACTTCCCTACCTTCTCGATCACCTCATAGGGGCCCTGCCACCTAGCTAGGAATTTGCTGTCAAGGGTGGGTACCAGAACCAAAACCCGATCTCCCGGATTGAAGTCCCGCACCCGAGCCTGACGATTGTACACCCTACTCTGGGCTTGTTGCGCTGCCTCCATATGCTCCCGGACCAAGGGCAACACCCTTTCCATCCGGTCCTGCATTTGGGCGACATACTCAATGACACTTTTGTGGGGGACAGGCTGTTGTTCCCACGCTTCCTTGGCGATATCCAACAGGCCCCGAGGGTGTCTGCCATAAAGCAGTTCGAAGGGCGAGAACCCAGTAGAGGCCTGGGGCACCTCTCGCACTGCGAACATGAGATAGGGCAGAAGCAGATCCCAGTCCTTCCCATCTCTAGACACCACCCTCTTTAACATATTTTTTAGAGTTTGGTTAAACCTCTCCACAAGACCGTCTGTTTGCGGATGGTAAACGGACGTCCGTAACTGCTTTATACGCAACAATTTACACAGTTCCCTCATTACTTTAGACATAAAAGGGGTCCCTTGGTCTGTCAGAACCTCTTTTGGCAGGCCCACACGGGAAAACATCTCCATTAACTCTTTGGCAATGAGCTTAGCTGAGGTATGTCGCAGAGGCACCGCCTCCGGATACCGAGTGGCATAGTCGAGAACTACCAGAATGTGTTGGTGGCCCCTGGCAGACTTTGGTACAGGCCCAATTAAATCCATCGCGATTCGCTCAAACGGTACTTCAATAATTGGCAGAGGTACCAGAGGACTGCGGAAATGTGGCTGGGGGCTAGTTATCTGACAGGTCGGACAGGACTTACAATAATTCTCTACCTCCTTGAACACACTGGGCCAATAAAATCGCTGCAGTATGCGGTCCTGGGTTTTCTGCCACCCCAGGTGTCCCCCAAGAACATGTTGGTGGGCAAGCTCCATGACAAGCTTGCGATACGCTGTGGGCACCACCAACTGTTCAACAGGTTCACCTCGGATTTGGTTCACCCGATACAACATATCCTGCAGAACAATAAATCGTGGGAACATTAATTCAGCCCCTGGTTTCTGGGGTTTACCATCAATTTCCAGCACATTCTCCCAGGCCCTGGTTAGGGTTTGGTCCCGGTGTTGTGCGGTCCCAAAATTTTCCCGGAAACATTGAGGTCTGCCAACTCAGGTCCCGGTGGCAAGTCCTCCGTGTCTCCCACCATTACACTCAGTGGGGTTGTCTCCCCTCGACCGCTGGAGCAGTGGTCACCCCTACCGCTGGCCCGTCAGACTCGGGCTCCCAGGGTTCTGGCCTTCCAGTGGTATCAGGCCACTCCACTAGGGTCACCCCTGTCTCGGGTCCCTCAGATACCTTTATTACCGGCCACAGCGCCGGAAAACCGGGAAGTCCCTCCCAAGTATCAGTTCGTGTGGGAGTTTAGTAGCGACAGCCACCTCGTGGGTCCACCTACCAGCCGCGGTGGACAAAGTCACTAGTGCAGTGGGGTAGTCTTTCAGGTCTCCGTGGATGCACAGGACCCCGACTTTACGGCCAGTATACTCCGCAGGACGTACAAGTGCAGCCCTTACCAGGGAGACTAAACTCCCGGAGTCCAGCAGAGCCACCGCCAGAGAGTCTCCCACCTCTACCTGACACAGGTGGTTATGGTCCTGCACCTCACGGGTGCCAGTTGCGCACAGCTTCCGTGCATACAGGGAGTGACGACCCCCGTAGTTCATATCCATCGGCTCATCCCGATGCGGACAGTCGGCCCTGATGTGGCCTGGCTCCTGACACCTCCAGCATACCACGGGAGGCGGACTCGCAGGGGGTATATTCCCGGGCAGGCCGCTCTGTCGCCGGACGTCGGAACTGGGGCAGAGGCCTCCGGGGTTTGACTGACCCCTTCCCGCAAGAGTCCCCTGCAGGTTTCTGGTGGCCTCGTAGCGCTCCACCAGGTCGACCATCTCCAGGGCATTGGTGGGCGATACCTGGCCGATCCAGTGCTGGAGGGATAAGGCAGGGCCCTCCAAAAGATGTCCGCCAACAGTCGATCCAGCATGGCAGTGGGACTTAGTAGATCGGGCTGCAGCCACTTTTGCAGCCTGTGCAGCAGATCGTAGAACTGCGGCCTAGCGGGTTCAGTCGTTTTAAAGTCCCACTGGTGGACTCTTTGGGCGCGGACCAGCACGTTCACGCCCAGTCTGGCTAGGACCTCTCCTTTCACAGTGTCATAATCTGCCGCTTGGTCATCCGACAAGTCGAAAAACACCTGCTGGGGTCCGGAAGCCAGGAACGGAGCGACCACCTCAGCCCACTGGTCACGGGGTAACTTTTCCCTCACGGCGACCTTCTCAAAAACCGCCAGGTACGTCTCAACGTCGTCTGCGGGGGTCATTTTTGGGATCGCCGCACGGACCGCTTTCCGGGCATCTTGGACGTGGTGGGACGCTCCTGCCGCCTGTAATGCCATCACATGTTGTAGCAGTAGTTGGTTGGTCTCCCGCTGCTGCACGTTAGCCTCTATGAGAGCCTTCACAGCAGCCTCCATGTTGCCAGAAACTCCTGCTTGCAGCTTTGCTGGCTTAATATATTCCATACACTTTAGAAAAACAAAACTTCGGCGTTCACGCCAGCCTCACTGCGCATGCCCGCATCCTCCACCAAATGTGGGGAGTCGCTCTGGTAGACAGCGGTGCGGGTGCAGTTTAGAGGCAAAACAAGAAGTCCAGATTGTGCAACAAACAGTGTTTTATTCACACTTGCACACAAAATGAAAAACAGTCTCTTGGTGACAGTTCACACACAACGGAAATAACGTAGCCAAACAAAAACAGTCCAACACAGGTTCAGTCACCTGGGAGGTGTATGTGCAGGTTCGCACCACGCTGTCGGCCCAGCCGCAGGAGAATCCAGCTTCAGGTAGCCAGGAACACAACACCTCCTTACTGAGCTCTTCCCTCCAGGACAGAGAACTCCCAGCCCTGTTAGCAGCTCCAGGATAATCACACTCCCCAGACACAGCTGCTGGCTGCGTTTATATCCAGCCCAAAACATGGACTGGACCGTGGGGAGCAGCCACCCACCCTACTCTTTAGCTGCTCCCAGTAAGAGCCGGCCCGGATCGGCTTTGCAGCCATGCTATTTAACAAAGCCAAACAGCACTAGCTGCTGCAGACAAAAACCCGGCTCTCACCTCACCGAGGCCAGCAACCTCGGTGACACGTACCTGCCATCACATATGACACCTTGCACCTTACCACAATATATATATATATATATATATATATATTCGTTATAAAATTATCTGTTCTAGTGTTGGGCGCAAATATTCAAATCGCTAATTTTGATCGCAAATATCGCAACTTTGAGAATTCGTGAATATTTAGAATATAGTGGTATATATTCGTATTTTCGAATATTCAACTTTTTTTTCATCAGTAACCTCCTTTGTTGCTTGTGGGCCAATGAGAAGGCTACAATGTATTTGACTGAGCGTAGCAACATCCGTAGCAACCAATAGGAAAGTTGTCTACCCCTTTAGTGTATAAGAACCTCCCCACAGCCATTTTCTACAGGTTATTTCAGTTCTGAGAGAGACTGCTCTCTGCTTTCCACTCATTACATTAGATAGTTAGATAGCTCATGTATATAATACAGATAGTTAGTGGGAGCTAGTGTAGGTTAGATTGTGAAATAGTGTTCCAGTGCAGGGTGTTAGGTAGTGTGCTGTCCATACATACATGCTACATACATAGTGCTGTATGTATGTATGTATGCTAAATACAGACATAGTGCTGTGATGTCACAAGTTCACAACAATACTTACTGCACCAATCACTAATATGTGAAGTTGCCCGTATTGTGCAAAAATATGCGCATTATTAATTGTCGATTTGTGCAATCGTGAATATATCAGAGCATATATAAAGCTACTGTAATGTTCTGCTGTGCCAACCATTCTCTCCAGTCTCAGGAAACGTCTAGCACAGGGATCAGCAACCTTCGGCACTCGAGCTGTTGTGAAACTACAATTACCAGCATGCTTCATTCATTTCTGTGAGAGTTCTGAGAAAAGCAGAGCAAGTATGGAAGCTGGGAGTTGTAGTTCCACAACAGCTGGAGTGCCGGAAGGTTGCTGACCCCTGGTCTAGCAGCTTGAAAAATGTACCTATACTGACCCACGCCTGTATTGCACGCGCATTATGTGCATATTACTTTGCCAGTTTTCACAATCAAGAAAATAACCGCAAATTCGCAAATTCGCGAATATAGGATGAATATTGTACTAAATATTCGGGAAATATTGCGAATTTGAATATTGCCCCTGCTGCTCATCACTAATCTGTTCATTTGTCTGCCTATTAAATGGATTTGGAAATGACCATGGTTGTGTACCCTGTTCAGCAAAGCTAAAGAGTTTTCTTCTGTCCTCAGATGCAAATCTAGTTATTTGTGAGTGTATACCAGTGCAGACATTAAATTGCCTGTATTTGAATATCATCTGTATTATATTGTATGGTAAAAGCACCATCTTCTGGTGGTTTAGTGTATTTCTTCTAGCCTGAAGTTTCTATGCATTGCGGGAAGTTCCTGGTGCTTTGTGGTCCTGTTCCTGTTTAGTAGCAGCAGCCATCTCATGTCTGTGGGAGGAGCCACACTCTATGACTGTTTTCTGCCCCATGTTCAGTTTCTACAGCCTGCTTCAAGCATAGTCAGTAAGTGTACTGGCTATTTGCCATTATACTATAATTCATTATGTTTGCTGCATTAGATAGCTCATCGTCAGCTTGCATCATCATGTTACTGTATATATAGCAGATTATATGTATCCTATGCACTGTACAGTTGATATACAGTATATTCTGAAATACTACTGTTACTTTATCCTGTAGTTTCACCTTTCCTGTCACAATCTACTAGCAATAAAGAGAAGGTTACAGCTTCACGGCCTTTTTATTAAGGGGGTTTAGCTACATGTCAGATTACACACTGTGCTAACTAGTATGAGGACAGTATAAGGCTACTTTCACACTAGCGTTTTGGCTTTCCATTTGTGAGATCCATTCAGGGCTCTCAAAAGTGGGCCAAAATAGATCAGTTTTGCCCTAATGCATTCTGAATAGAAAAGGATCCGCTCAGAATTCATCAGTTTGCCTTCATTCAGTCACCATTCCGCTCTGGAGGCGGACACCAAAACGCTGCCTACAGCGTTTTGCTGTCCTCCTGATGAAGCGGAGCCAAACGGATCTGTCCTGGCACACAATGTAAGTTAATGGGGACAGATCCGTTTTCTCTGACACAATGTGGCACAATAGAAAACGGATTTGTCCCCTATTGACTTTCCATAGTGTTCATGACGTATCCGTCATGGCTATAGAAGACATAATACAACCAGAACTGTTCATGACGGATGCCTGCGGTTGCATTATTGTAACGGAAGCGTTTTTGCAGAGCCATAACGGATCCGCAAAAAATGCTAGTGTGAACGTAGCCTTGCAGAACTAGTACAGTAAAATCTGGGTTATCAGATTCATTGGTGAACCCATGTTTTAAACATATAATTTCTGTAGGAACATGACTGATCATGCAGCTACCAGTGTGAGAACCTTGCATGCAATACATAGTAGCCATGCATTAACCTTGGCCTTCAGACTCTGTAAATGTGACTTGAATGCATGGGGATAAAACTGATAAGTTATTTTACGGTATAGAGCCCCTATGACGGAACTCTATGCCAGAAAAAAAACTCAAGTGTGAAAGTACCCTAAAGGAAAGCTTACTTGATTGTCCAGAACAGATATACACTTTGTCATATGATTCCTATTATATACAGCCTGGTTACATTTTTTTCTATGGGGCTCATCTAAAAAAAACTCAACTCTACTATCAGGTTATGGGCACAACATGCAGTATCTTGTTACAAATGCTATACAATAACATCACAAATGTTTGCATATTGTGATTTTAACACAACTTTACAAAGTCCAACCGTGCCTCTGCAATAATAAATGCATATTATACTCTAGTCCAGTGATGTGAACCTTTTACAGACCAAGTACCCAAACAGCAACCCAAACCCAACTTATTTATCGCAAAGTACCAACACGGCAATTTAACCTGAATACTACAGTCCAATATATCTTCCATGTACTAATAATAGCCTACCTGCATTTAATGACCTGCCTGTACCGTTCATAGTGTACACTGGGCTGATGAATGGCAGGAAAAGGCATATTGGTACACCTTAGACTTTTTCCAGGGTGCGGGTGCCCACAGATAGGGCTCTGAGTGCCACCCTCGCACCCGTGCCATAGCTTCGCCACCACTGCTCTAGTATCATACCTCAGGGCTTGACAAATTTCCTTGGAATCTAGGAGCCAGCTAAAAAAGTTAGGAGCTAGACGGAGCCGCGTCATAAAGCCCCCAGTAGATGCCCCCATAGTGATTCTCCTCCCCCCACTTCTCCATAGAGCCAACCAATGATGCATGCCAGTACATAGGGCCCCCATAGTGGTCCTTCTCCTCTTCTCCATAGTGCCCCCCATAATGTGCGAGTATATAGGGCCCCCCATAATGTGCCAGTATATAGGGCCCCAATAGTGCTTCCCCTCTTCAATTGGTTATATGACACGTCAGACGCTGCCAGCATCCAAGTGATCGCCCCTGGTGGCCACCATGACATGTGCCACCATGACCCTTACAAGGATTACAGGATCCGGAGGGGAGGGCATAGGGGTCCGGAGGAGAGGGCAGAGGGGTCCAGAGGAGAGGGCAGAGGGGTCCGGAGGAGAGGGCAGAGGGGTCCGGAGGAGAGGGCAGAGGGGTACGGAGGGGAGGGCAGAGGGGTACGGAGGGGAGGGCAGAGGGGTACGGAGGGGAGGGCAGAGGGGTCCCAAGGGGAGGGCAGAGGGGTCCGGAGGAGAGGGCAGAGGGGTCCGGAGGAGAGAGCAGAGGGGTCCGGAGGGCATAAACACAGCAGGCACCATGACACTTTACTGAGCACTACAACCCCAAGCTGGCGCTCAGCCTCTGCAGTCCACACATCACTGCAACTCCCACCTGGGGCTCAGCATCTGCAGTCTCTGTATCACTACAACCCCCAGCTGGGGCTCAGCCTCTGCAGTCCCCACATCACTACAACCCCCAACTGGGGCTCAGCCTCTGAAGTCCCCGAATCACTACAACCCCCAGATCTTTTCCCCTCTTGTCATTCTCTTTCCCCCTCTTGTCATTCCCCCCCCCTCTTGTCATTCTCTTTCCCTCTCTTGTCATTCTCTTCCCCCCCTTGTCATTCTCTCCCCCCCTTGTTATTCTCTTTCCCCCTCTTATCATTCTCTCCCCCTCCCCTTGTCATTCTCTTTGCCACTCTTGTCATTCTCTCCGCCCCCCCTTGTCATTCTCTCTCCCCCTGTTGTGATTCTCCTTCCCCCTCTTGTCATTCCCTTTCCCCCTCTTGTCAATACCTTTCCCCCTCTTGTCATTCACTTTCCCCCTCTTGTCATTCACTTTCCCCCTCTTGTCATTCATTTTCCCCCACTTGTCATTCCCCCCATGGCATTCTCTTTCCCCATCTTGTCATTCCCTTTTCCCCTCTTGTCATTCCCCCCATCGCATTCTCTTTCCCCCCATGGCATTCGCTTCCCCCATCTTGTCATTCTCTCTCCCCCCATTGTCATTCCCTTTCCCCCTCTTGTCATTCCCTTTCCCCCCCCCCTTGTCATTCACTTTCCCCCCCTTGTCATTCACTTTCCCCCCTTGTCATTCACTTTCCCCCCTTGTCATTCACTCCCCCCCGTGACATTCTCTTCCGCCCCCTCCTTTGTCATTCCCCCCCTTCCTTGTCATTCACTTCCCCCCTTTTCATTCCCCCCCCTTGTCAGTCTCTTTCTCCCCCCTCCCTCCACTACCTCTAGTGTAGCGTGGCCGAGCTCTGTATGGACCACGGGTACAGGAGCTTTACACTGTGTGCGCACTTCTTGTCAGTCTGGCCGGGTACAGGAGACAGATGCTCCCTTTACCCGCGGACCATACAGGGCTCGGCCACGCTACAATGAGGGAGTGCTTCCCTCCTGTCATTCCCTTTCTTCATGCTGCGCCCAGGTAGTGCACCCTCATGGACGCGCCAGCCTGAGCAGTGCTGCAGCTGCCTGAGGCTCTATATAGACCGCTCGGGCGGCTGCAGCATGAAGGGGGCCGGCGCTCCTAGTCTGCGTGTAGGACGCGCCGACCCTGCGCACTGGAACCTTAGAAAATGGGCTGACAAATACCCAAGCTCCAGGACCAAATTCCTAATGGCGACCTGGCGTCTGGGATTTGTTGAGCCCTGTCATACCTGACTACATACTATATTTACTATACCAGTACATTCCTGGTGATTAAATGATTATTTTTTACTGAATCTCTATTTTTACAACATATGTACAAATTCTGTGTTTTCTTACTATCGTTATTAACCCATTAACTCCCAGCGCCGTACATGTATGGCTCAGTGGGACATGACTTAACGCCCAGCGCCGTTCATGTACGGCCAGGGGTCCGGCAGTCACTGATAGCCGGACCCCTGCTGTATGCGCCGGCATTGGTGAAAACACCGATGCCGGCGCATTAACCCTTGATGTGCCGCGGTCAGCGCTGACCGCAGCACGTGCGATGTCCGTGCGGAGATCGGAGCTGCCATCGGGCCCCCGCGCTGCTATGACGGGGACCTGATGAGAGGGAAGTCAGCCCGATGCCTTCCTTAGGCATCGTGGCTGCCTTCTGGGGGAGCCTGTGAAATCCAGCCCCCTGGATCTCACAGGCAAGCAGGCTGTTAGCGTATTATAGTGTGCAATACACTTATAGCCAATGCATCACAAATACAGAAGTATTGTGATGCATTATGAAGAGGATCAGACCCGCAAAAGTTAAAGTCCCAGAGTAAGAAAAAAAATAAAGTGCAAAAAAAGTTTAAAAAATTGTTTTCCCATAAAAAAAAAGTTTCAAATAAAAAAAAGTGTCCTTTTCCCAAAATAAAGTTACATTTTTTTTTATAAAAAAAATATAAAAAAAAAGAAAAGTAGACATCTTAGGTATTTCTGCGTCCGTATCAACCGGCTTTATAAAAATATCACATGACCTAACCCCACCTTCAAAAAAATAAAATAAAAACTGTGTTAAAAAAAACATTTTTTGTCACCTTACATCACTAAAAGTGCAACATCAAATGATTAAAAAGGTGTATGCCCCCCAAAATCATAACAATCTAACCAACACCTCATCCCGCCAAAAATGAGCCCCTACCTAAGACAATCGCGCAAAAAATAAAAAAAACTATGGCTCTCAGAATATGGAGAGACTAAAACATAATTTTTTTGTTTCAAAAATACTTTTATTGTGTTAAATATAAAATAAAGTAGAAATATTATGTATCGCCGCATCCGTAACAACCTGGTATATAAAAATACCACATGATCTAACCCCTCAGGTGAACACCGTAAAAAAGATAAAATAAAAATAGCGTAAAAAAGCCATTTTTTATCACCTTCATCACAAAAAGTGTAATAGCAAGTGATCAAAAAGTCATATGCACCCTAAAATAGTGCTAATCAAACCGTCGGCTCATCCCGCAAAAATGATACCCTACCTGAGACAATTGCCCAAAAAATAAAAAAACTATGGCTCTCAGACTATGGAGACACAAAAACATGATTTTCTTTTTGTTTCAAAAATGATATTGTTGTGTAAAACTTAAATAAATAAAAAAAGTAGACATATTATGTATTGCTACGTCCGTAACAAATAAAAATGCCACATGACCTAACCCCTCAGATGAACACCGTAAACAAAAACAAAAAAAATTTGTTTGTCACCTTACATCAATAAAAGTGCAACACAAGGAGATCAAAAAGGCGTATTCCCCCCAAAATAGTACCAATCTACACGTCACCTCATCCCGCAAAAAATGAGCCCCTACCTAAGAAATCACCCAAAAAATAAAATCGCCGCATCCCTAAGAACCTGCTGTATAAAAATATACGCAGACATGTTTGCGTACTTTAAAGGGTCACTAATAAATCTGTGATTTTTAACCTTAAGTCTACATTGCGGCCTCAGGTGAACACCGTAAAAAAAAAAAACGTGTAAAAAAGCAATTTTTTCTCACCTTACATCACAAATCATGTAATACCAAGCGTTCAAAAAGACATACATACCCCAAAATTGTACCAATCAAACAGTCATCTCAACCTGCAAAAAATGGGACCCTACCTAACACAATCACCCAAAAAATAAAAAAAACTATGGCTCTCAGAATATGCAGACAGTAAAACATGATTTTTTTAATTATGTAAAACTGGAACAAATTACCAAAAAATGTATACATATTTGGTATTGTTGCATCCATAAAAACACACTCTATAAAAATGCCACATGATCTAACCTTTCAGATGAACATTGTAAATAACAAAAAATAAAAACGGTGCCAAAACAGCTATTTTTTATTACCTTGCCTCACAAAGCAACCAAAAATCATATCTACCGTAAAATAGTGCCAAAAAAACTGCCACCTTATCCAATAGTTTACAAAATAGTGTCTTTTTTTTTATTTTCTACTCTAGGGGTGCATCATGTGACATGCAGCTTAAAATTATCCCAGTGAAATCTGCCTTCCAAAAACCATATGGCATTCCTTTCCTTCTGCGCCCTGCTGTGTGCCCTTCTGTGTTTGTGTAAACTACAGAATCAGGGCAATAAATATTGAGTTTTGTTTGGCTGTTAACCCTTGCTTTGTTAGCGTAAAAAAAAATTATTCAAATGAAAAATGTGTCAAAAAAAGTGAAATTCTGAAATTTCATCTCCATTTTCCATTAATTCTTGTAGAACACCTAAAAGGTTAACAATGTTTGTATGATATGCGTACCAATTTATTTATGAATTTTAACCTTAAGTCTACATGGCAGCCATTTTTTGAACTGCTATCACATGGCCATTTTCAGAACTAAGTCAAGTCAATGGGACCATTCACATGGCTATTTTTTTAACGGCCAGTGAATAATGGCCATCAAAAATATTTATGGACATTTTCGCATAACCACACTAGGAGTGACGTTATCATACTGGGAGCACAGGTTCCTCTGCATCAAGTGAGGAACAACTAAGGGTGTCGTTTTTAAAATAGGGCCATTTATGCGTGGTTTCTATTACGTAAGCCTCACGAGGTGACTCCATTATTGTAACGGGCATAATGTCTAGTCTATTATAAAAGTAGAGAAATGGAAATTTGGAAATTTGCTTATTTTTCCAGAATTTTTGGTACATTTGGTACTTTTTTATAAATAAAAATGACATTTTGACTCAATTTTATCACTGTCATGAAGTACAATATGTGACGAGAAAATAATCTCAGAATGGCCTGGATAAGTAAAAGCATTTTAAAGTTATTACCACATAAAGTGATACATGTCAGATTTGCTAAAACTGGCCTGGGTGAAATGGTGAAAAATGGCCCAGTCCTGAAAGGGTTAATATCTAAGTATAGCTTCTATGTTGTATTGTTTTATATATTGCTTATTCAGTAAGAAAGAAGTCAAGAGTCAGACGGTAAATAATGTATGTACACATTAATGCTTATTTGCATAAAAGAGACATCATTTATATTCAGTGCCGAGTAGCACACATTTGGGTAATGACAAATGAAGGAAATCATTAAGCACCTGAATTTTTATACAAGCAGAACAATTACACAGGAGCACAGCATAGATCTGCTGCTGAGGAAGTAATTGGAAAATAATGTAACTTAACCTACCTTGAGCATTTGAAATCCACATACTAATGTATAGTAAGTGTAAGTTATGCTATTGGATTTTGTTAGGGTAGTTGTTTGCAAAATAAACTGTTTAAACAAAGATGTTACAAAGATGAACAAATGGGATAGTCCAGCACAATTTTTATGGTTAAAATTACCTATTAATTAGTCAACAGCATAATGTCTACTTAGTATCTTGTTTTTAAATATTGACGCATGCCTGTTCCCATTATGCTATGACTAAGATAAGAAACACTGATGTTTGATATGCTATGCTATCACAGGGTCATTTTCAGAACTAACTCAAGTCAATGGGACTATTCACATGGCCATGTTTTTAACGGCCAGTGAATAATGGCCATAACCACACTAGGAGTACACAGTGACGTTATCATACTGGGAGCACAGGTCCCTCTGCATCAAGTGAGGAACAACTGTTCCAGCACTTGCAACAGGATAAGGTGAATTTTTTTTTTTTACATAAGCAGAACTGAGGGACACTAATGGGACATTATTAGTACTGGGAGCCACTAATGGGGCATTCATTATACTGGGGGCCACTAATTGGGGCATTAATAATCCTGATGGGCACTAATCAGGGCATTCTTTATGTTGGAAATGCTGGAGGGGAACTATGGCGGACAATAATCACACTAAGGGGGCACTATGGGGACCATCATTCATAGTGGGGGAACTATAGAGCCATTATTCATAGAGGGGGGCACTATGGAGGTCTGGGAGGGGGGGCACTGGGGGCATTATGTACACTGTGAGGGCACTGCAGGGGTTGGGAGTGCCAATTAAATTAATTCATTTTAAATGGCATTTTAAATTTAACAGCCAGAAAGATGTCCAGAAAATAGATGCATGCATGGATGCAAAATGGCCATGAAAAATTGACAGTGAGTCTGACCACTGGTACAGGAGACCTATGGAATGGTGCACAAGTCTAGCATTATTCACTGCTCTCTGCTCCTCTACTGCTCTAAGTGCTAGCCTTGCACTGGGTTCTGATGTTATACAAAATTAAGATGTGGTGTGCAGAGGAGCACAAAATGTCCTGATAGTTGGCTGTGTCAGGACACTTTTCAGCACCAAGGGTGTACTGGAGTGGTGTCACCGAGAATAGAAGAGGAGGGAGGGGAGGTGAGATTTTCTTTGGCCTGGTGTGAGGTCTGAAATAAGGAAATAGGTGTCTGATCTGGGGTTTGCTTTAATTAAGAGTCTGATCTTGGATCTGCATTAATTTAGAATCTGATCTGAGGTTTCCATGAATTTGCCATCTGATCTTGGGTCTGAATTAATTTGGGGGCTGATTTGGGATCTCTATTAATTTGGCGTAAGATTCAAGGCTTGAATTAATTTGAGGTCAGATCTGGGGTTTGCATTAATTTGTTTTCTAATCTGGCATCTGCATTCATTTGTTATCTGCTCTGGGGTTTGTATTAATTTGGGGTCTGATCTGGGGTTTGCATTAATTTGTTTTCTAATCTGGCATCTGCATTCATTTGTTATCTGCTCTGGGGTTTGTATTAATTTGGGGTCTGATCTGGGGCCTGTATGAATGTGGGGATGATTTGTATTCATTTTGGGACTGCATGCCTCTGGCCTATAGTGCACAGGAACAATGGAGATAACTACACAGATTTTAACACACAAAAATAAAAGTAAAAATAGATAAATAATGGTTTATATACATTTGGGCTGGATGCCTGCTGTAATCTTTTATTACCCTGGGCTCACACTTGAGCGCATATTACAGCGCGTTTTTGTTAATAGGAAAAGCGCGTAGTACTAGCATTAGTGTGATTGACCACTCTGGCGTCCAATGAAAAACAGGCATGTCTACATGAAAGGTGTCCAATGAAAGAGACTTCCTATGGATCAATTTTCTGTGTGTTGTACAGAGGAGAGTGTGTTGGTTGCAGTCGGTACAAAAACCATGGATTTCTGCAAGCGGCAACGAATTGCAGCAATAGTTGCAGCAGTGCATATAATCCGTTTGAGGTGAAGGAGACAGAACAGGCGACGGTTCTGGGTCCATCCTGTGATTGCGAACCGACAGCAAAGAGGACAGTTCTGGGCCATGTACAATACCTACGGGCACACGAGGACAAATTTTTTTCGTACACACAAAAGTCCATAAACAGGTTAATACAATACTTATTGTTGTGGTGTCCCTTATGATGGTAGCAGCAAATTTTATATTTTTTTGTCATTTCTTTATTGCCAGTATTGTTAACCCTCACCATTTTTATTTGCAACAGCTTTGATGGGCTCCAGGGGTTGATGTCCATCCCTTTGCAATGGCAGGAGACATTCGTGAGGGACAGCATAGCACCAGTGGAAAGACTGATCATAACTTTGCAGTAAATAGACTCATTACGGCACTAGTAATCATTTGCATTGTGTGGTGACTGTATATTTAGTGTGCCCTGTGAGTTGTGCTGCTGCGGGTTGTTACCTATGTGTGTTTGGGCAGGGGGTATGGCATGTGTGACTGTCCTAAATATATGTAGCACAACTATCCCAGAGGGGGAGATGCCATGGCAATTGAACCCCATTTAAATAGACCACAAACCCCCCAAAATATAACCAAAAAGACACAAACACTTTAAGTTAAGATTTTTTTCAAAAATAGTAATGACATCTTAGAATTATAAATAACAGTAAAAACGATGCAAAAAACAAGTGCAATATAACAATGGGATTATAACAAGTCAACGTGCAAGGCATTTTGCCTCCTCAACAAGGTTCAACACCTGTGATGCTAAAAACTAAGAAACAACTTTGGTAAAATTCACAAATTTTGGTATTGTGGGAGCGCAAAGTCAGGCTCGTCCTCCAGCATTGCCTCCCTCATTCCACGTGTGCGAACGCCAACCTGCATTTGGCCGCTGGTGGTGCTGTGCCCCAGGCTGGTGGAGGGATAGCCATAGGACGAATGTGGGCGTGGGTGACATGTGTCGTGAAGGTGTTGCATGGGAGTTTGTGGGTAGGTTTGGGACGTGTGTGTGTGAATGGGTGTTGCATGGAGAGGTGCAATTATCTGGTGTGTTGTGCCATCAGGTGGAATGAAGGAGTCAATACACCTGGTTAATGTGTCCCGTAGTTCTGTCTGTCGACTAGTGGGCACATTTTTCCTTTTGTCCTCCAAGCTGAAGAGGAAAAGGGCCTCACACGACAGTTTGGGGGCCGGATGGGCCATGGCATCAAGGCAATCAATGAGCCTGTCCTCTTCGCGTTCAGGCTTTTTTCTTCTGGGACGCATAGTCCTACTGCGGGCAGGTTCTACGGCAAGTGGGGCAGTAGGTGTGGGGGTTGCTGATTATGGGGTGGGATTGGGTGGGGTTGGACTTGGGGGCCCCGTAGAGCTGCAGGCATCGCTTTCCCGGGTGGCCTCCTCCTCTTCCTCTTCCTGCCTCTGAGTAGGCTCCCAGCTACTGTTGGTGCTGTTAACAGGAAATTATACATAAGTATGTACAATATATGATTGTGAATGCATTTAATGTTACACATGACACTCACAAAAATTGGGATGCACTTGACTCACCTACGCATTTCTGTGCAGGGAAATAGAAATTCCATTTGTTCAGCATGAACATAGCTGGATGGGGCACTTGCAGCAGCTCCGCTCCTGTATTCACGCTCCTTGCGTCTGTGCCGCATGAAGGCATCATTGAGGCTCTTCCACTTATTTTTGAGGAGATTGACTGTTGAAAAGAGATATAAACATCAATTAATTTAATTGTTTTTTCATTTTCCATTTCTTAGGTATTTAGCAACTGGACAGTCATTGGTCAGTCTGCACTACGCCTTCATGATTGGGAAATCTACAGCAAGCAACATCATCCAGGAGACATTCTGTGCCATATGGGATGTCCTTCATGCTGCTGTGATGTCCAAACCCAACAAGGAGGAGTGGCTGAAAATTGCAGAAACATTTTACCAAACATGCAATTTTCCAAACTGTGTGGGAGCGCTAGACGGAAAGCATATCAGCGTTATCAAACACAAGAGGAGTGGTAGTAATTTTTTTAATTATAAGAAATTCTTTTCTGTTCTTTTTGCCGTATCTGATGCTAACTACTGCTTCAGATACATAGATGTTGGATCGTATGGAAGCAGCTCAGACTCTGCATTATTCGACCATTCAGACAAATGCTTAATAACAATGCTCTGGACCTTCCGGGGAACACCTCGCTGCCTGGCACCGCTGATCCTGCTATGCCTTTCGTCTTTGTAGGAGACAAGGCATTTGATTTGCTCTAGGTGAGCATCTTATGAGGCCCTACTCAAGCCGTGGACTGTCCCTTGAGAGGAGGGTCTTTAATTATAGACTAACCCGAGCACGCAGGGTGGTGGAGTGTGCATTTGGCATACTGTCTATTAAATGGCGCTTTCTGCACTCTCCAATCAACCTAAAATTGGAGAACGCCATCTATGCGGTTAAGGCAGCTTGTTCCCTTCACAATTTTGTGTGCCAGAGGGATGGATTCAATTTTGAGGATTCATTGTTGCATTCCATGGAGAGTACAAATAGCACCGGTGTCCGTGGTAACAGACATGGAGCCACGGTTAGGGACAATTTTGCATCCTATTTCATGTCACCGGAGGGGGAGGAGCCATGGCAATTGCAAGCAATACAATCTTAAATATTATTATAGAAACATACAATGTGTCGGCAGATAAGAACCATTTGGCCCATCTAGTCTGCCCAATATACTGAATACTATGAATAGCCCCAGGCCCTATCTTATATGAAGGATGGCCTTATGCCTATCCCATGCATGCTTAAACTCCTTCACTGTATTTGCAGCTACCACTTCTGCAGGAAGGCTATTCCATGCATCCACTGCTCTCTCAGTAAAGTAATTCTTCCTGATGTTACTTTTAAACCTTTGCCCCTCTAATTTAAAACTATGTCCTCTTGTAGCAGTTTTTCTTCTTTTAAATATTCTCTCCTCTTTTACCGTGATGCTTCCCTTTATGTATTTAAAAGTTTCTATCATATCCCCTCTGTCTCTTCTTACTTCCAAGCTATACATGTTAAGGTCCTTTAACCTTTCCTGGTAAGTTTTGTCCTGCAATCCATGTACTAGTTTAGTAGCTCTTCTCTGAACTCTCTCCAAAGTTTCAATATCTTTCTGCAGATATGGTCTCCAGTACTGCACACAATACTCCAAATGAGGTCTCACTAGTGCTCTGTAGAGCGGCATGAGCACCTCCCTCTTTCTACTGTTAATGCCTCTCCTATACACCCAAGCATTCTGCTGGCATTACCTGCTGCTCTATGACATTGTCTGCCCACCTTTAGGTCGTCTGATATAATGACCCCTAAATCCCTTTCCTCAGATACTGAGGTTAGTACTGTATCACTGATTTTATATTCTGCTCTTGGGTTTTACGCCCCAGGTGCATTATCTTGCACTTATCAACATTAAATTTTAGTTGCCAGATTTTTGACCATTCCTCTAGTTTTCCCAAATCCTTTTCCATTTGGTGTATCCCTCAAGAACATCAACCCTGTTACAAATCTTTGTGTCATCAGCAAAAGACACACCTTACCATTGAGGCCTTCTGCAATTTCGCTGATAAAGATATTAAACAATATGGGTCCCAGAACAGATCCCTGAGGTACCCCACTGGTAACAATACCATGGTCTGAATATACTCCATTGACTACAACCCTCTGTTTTCTGTCCTTCAGCCACTGCCTAATCCATTCAACAATATGTGAGCCCAAGCTCAAAGACTGCAGTTTATTGATAAGCCTTCTATGTGGGACAGTATCAAAAGCCTTACTAAAGTCCAGATAGGCGATGTCTACTGCACCTCCGCCATCTATTATTTTAGTCACCCAATCAAAAAAGTCAATAAGATTAGTTTGACATGATCTCCCTGAAGTAAACCCATGCTGTTTTTTATCAATCAACCCATGGGTTTTTAGATGTTCCACAATCCTCTCCTTGAGTATGGTTTCCATTAATTTCCCCACCGGCCTATAGTTGCCCGATTCCTCTCTACTACCTTTCTTGTGATTTGGCACAACGTTTGCTAATTATGCCCGTATAATACCCATAATGACTTCTTGCCTTTTATTCTCTGTGTTGCATTGGTAGTTTTTTTCTTTATGAATAAAGTTCATTTGAATTTGACTATGTTCCGACCTTTTATTTTTAAATTTACAATTTGCACATTTTAAATTATGCGCACACCCACTCGCACAACACACACAATTGTAGCTGGTGGTGGCATCTGTATTCTGCGTTCTACTCATGTTGAGCTAGAAATCACGGATGCATGCAATAGCTGGGCACAGGGGCGTAACTATAGGGGAAGCTGGGGAAGCGGCAGCTTTGGGGCCCTGACCCAGAAGGGGCCCATCCAATAGGAGGAGGAGAAGTACTAAAAGATTTTGTCAGGGCCCCTAAACTTTATTACACCATGAAATTATATACAGTGGCAGTATAGACAGTGTAGAAAACGGATGGAACAGCGGCCGGACCTGGTCTGAGAGAGCGATCTTTACTAGCCACAGGAAAGGGGCCGGCATGAAAGAAAGGGGTTGTGAAAAAATAACAGGGGGGGGGGGGATCCATTAAAAAATTTGCCATGGGCCTCATTTATTTCAAGTTATGCCACTTGCTTTGCATATACTATAACATACAGTTGGCACACCTGTGCAAACGTGGAGTAATATATTGAACACACATGTCAATACCTTTTCCTTCTTTCACATTCTTTCCCATACTGTTCCAATCTGGCCAGATCTTTTTTCCAATATCCTCCCATGCCTGCTGCCTGCTTCGCCGATTCTTGTATTTGGCATCTTGTATGTCATACAAGCAGCGCTACTCCTGCACAAACCTAATCAGGGATTCGCTGTCACATACAGATTCCTCCATCTTCTAGGCCTAGAAATGTGGCTAAGCACCAGGGTGTGGCCTGTTGTGCCTGTTGCTATGTGCGAAACGCGCGTTCGTAGGCGTGTTTTTAAAGTCCATTTTGGCGCGTTCCCATTAAAGCCTATGGGCTGTACTTCTTTAGGTGTAGGGCGTTTTACAGCGCGTTCGTACGTGCTGTAAAACGCTCAGGTGAGAACCATGCCCATAGGGAGACATGGGTTTTCGCCTGTTGAGTATTTTACAGCGCGTAGGAACGCGCTGTAAAACGCTCAAGTGTGAACCCAGAGTAAGATTTATCAAGAGACAAAATACCTTTTGACTGTGAAACAATAATACAGTATTACTGATGGTGTCAAAGCAGAACTTGACATAATACTATATGAATGGCTAGAAGATGGCTGCACAATACATTATAAACTGATAGCAAAAAATAGGAAAAGGGGCTTCTCAGCACAAAAGCAATTTAGCTGGTCCCTGCAGTGCCCTGAATGAAAGGAGACTGGTAAGTCCATGAGAGGCAGTATCTGTAATATTAGGGACCCTTGTGCGGAAGCTGCCTAGACGTGGTACTTGGGCCCAACATACTTTTGATCAAAAATGTGCGCTAAGAGCTTCCTTCATTCCATTTTTTTGGAATGAACCCCTTCTCCTATTTTTTTGCTCTCAGTTTATGATGTATTGTGCAGCCATCTTTTAACCAACCTTGTTTGCCTTATGGCTATGCACTTGTGAGTGTAGATACATATTTGCTTAGTCTGAACTCTGTTTTATTATACTATATGAAAACAGTAATGAATTATTTCAGGAATGTTATTGTTTGTCACATAATTAGGGTATTTGGTATACAGTGGATATAAAAAGTCTACACACCCCTGTTAAAATGTCAGGTTTTTGTGCTATAAAAAAAATGAGACAAAGATAAATCATTTCAAAACTTTTCCACCTTTAATGTGACCTATAAACTGTACAACTCAATTGAAAAAAAAAACTGAAAACTTTTAGGTAGAGGGAAGAAAATATATTAAAATAAAATAATATGGTTGCATAAGTTTGAAACTAATACTTTGTTGAAACACCTTTTGATTTTATTATAGCACTCAGTCATTTTGGGTATGAGTCTATCAGCATGGCACATTTTGACTTGGTAAGATTTGCCCACTCTTCGTTGCAAAAACACTCCAAATCTGTCAGATTGCGAGGGCATCTCCTGTGCACAGCCCTTTTCAGATCACCCCATAGATATTCAATCGGATTCAGGTCTGGGCTCTGGCTGGGCCATGCCAAAACTTTAATCTTCTTCTGGTGAAGCCGTTCCTTTGTTGATTTGGATCTATGCTTTGGGCCGTTGTCATGCTGAAAGATGAAGTTCCTCTTCATGTTCAGCTTTCTAGCAAAAGCCTGAAGTTTTGGTGCCAACATTGACTTCTATTTGGACCGTTTCATAATTCCCGGCCTCTATGTTAATTAAGGACATTCTTTTGGTGATGTGCAGTGTTGTTTTTGTGCCAAACCTATCTTTTGGAATTATGGGCAAAAAGATCAACCTTGTTTTCATCAGACCATAATACCTTTTCCCACATGTTTTCGGGAGACTTCAGATGTATTTTTGCAAAATATAGCCTGGCTTGGATGTTTTTCTTCGTTAGAAAAGGCTTTCGTCTTGCCACTCTACCCCAGAGCCCAGACATATGAAGAATATGGGAAATTTTTGTCACATGTACCACACAGCCAGTACTTGCCAGATATTCCTGAAGCTCCTTTGATGTTGCTGTAGGCCTCATGGTAGCCTCCCAAACCAGTTTTCTTCTCTTTTTTTTTATCAATTTTGGAGGGACGTTCAGATCTTGGTAATGTCACTGTTGTGTCATATTTTCTCTACTTGATGATGACTGTCTTCACTGTGTTCCATGGTATATCTAATGCCTTGGAAATTCTTTTGTACCCTTCTCCTGACTGATACCTGAGATCCCTCTGATGCTTTGGAAGCTCTCTGTGGACCATGGCTTTTGCTGTGGCATGCGACTAAGAAATTTTCAGGAAAGACCAACTAGAGCGGCAGAACTTTATTTGGGGTTAATCAGAGGCACTTTAAATGATGGCAGGAGTATGCTGACTCCTATTTAACATGATTTTGAATGTGATTGCTTAATTCTGAACACAGCTACATCCCCAGTTATAAGCAACACATTATTTTAGTTTTTTTTTTGTTTTGTTTTTTTGCTTTATTTAGGCTCCACCTAAAAGATTTCAGTTTATTTTTCAATTGAGTTATGCCATTTATAGGTTACATTAAAGGTGTAAAAAGTTCTGAAAGGATTTATCTGTGTTTCATTTTTTTACAGCACAGAAACCTGAAATTTTAACAGGGGTGTGTAGACTTTTTATATCCACTGTAAATAAATGCTGAAGGTATGATGGGACATCAGTGGTATCTGAGATAAAGCTTGAAATATTTTTTAAGATGTCTTAAGTTATATCAGTAACAAAGTAATTTGTTATATGGTTCTATGAATTGTTTTTGATGTCTTCATAAGATCATCTGAGTATATCTAACAAAGAGAAAATAAAGCAATCATCTGCTTATGTTTTCCAGGTAAGACAGGTTTCTCTTAATGTTTATGCCATAATACTTTTAGTCCAAGAGAATACTTTGACCAAAAAAAAAAAAAAAAAACTGTGGGGTTGCACAATATATGGGAGACTCACTTCGCATGACTTTGTTTAGGGCCTTGGTCAAAGGAGTAGAGATTGCCATCACAGGGTGTTCAACCTTTGACCTGAAGTATATGAAAGGCCTGGTCTCTGGAGAAGTCCAACCAACAGGCCAGAAGAGGTCCGCTTCCCTTAACCCTTTAAAGAGGTTCTCCAGGATATTGATGGTCTATCCTCAGGACAATGATTTTTACTATATAGATTTTGTGCCACTCACCTGGCAGCATAAATAACATACAATCTTAATTTTTTTGAGTCAATATGATTATGGAGATACCAACTTAATAAAGCTTTTTTTTTTTTTTTTAAATAATTTTATTATTTTGAAAAAATATATTACAAAATTTCATGCGATTACTTCTCATTTAAATACATGATTATAACAATTCATAATATATAGTCTCTACAATTTACCCTCCCTTCCCAATCCTACCCTTTCCCACCTACCCTCCCCCCCCATCTTGGTCGGATCAGTGGAAGAAAAAAAAAAAAAAAAAAAAGAAAAGACATAGGTTTTCAAACATTCAATAATAGTAATTATTAATATTAGATATTAAACCGTCTTATACATTCCTCATATTTCAATATACATATCAATAGATTCTCCCAGCTCTTAAAGGAGGGTGGAGTGTTTGATCCCCATTCTCGTGCCAGTACTACTCGTGCGGCTACGAGACCTCTATTCCAGGTCTCCTTTATCGGTTTCTTATTATAGATCATGGGAGGGAGTATTCCAAGCAACGCCAAACCACCGTCCAATGGGACAGATAGCGAGGTCTGTGTATTCAATTCCTGGAACACTCTCCCCAGAACCTTTGCATTTCTCTACATTGCCAGATGACATGAAAAAAGTCTGCCTGTTCTTGATGGCACTTCCAGCATCTGGAGTCATAGTTCTTATAACATTTTCCCAGAACCTTAGGCGAGTAATACACCCTATGTAGGATGTTGAAGAAGATTATTCTGAAATCGCTGGAGATCGATACCTTCCTATATTTCTATATATCATATGCCAATCTAGTGTGACTAACCCTAAATCCTTTTCCCATAATTTCTCACTTTTAAATTTACTTTTTTCCCTACTTCCCTCCTAAATAATTTATATAGTTGAGAGATTTTAACCTTAATCTTTTCATTTGTGTAGCAAAAATCTAGGAAAGTGTTTCTATTAGTGTCAAAATATTGTTTATTCTTCGTGTATCTAATTGCGTGTTTTAATTGAAATAGCAAAAACGGTTCTGAAATTTCTGATTATCAAATCTAGACATAACATCTAGGTTCACCTCTCCCTCTCTATTTATCTGTGAAACAAATTTTAAACCCAAATTTACCCAAAATTGATACTCCTTAAACCCCACCAATTCACTAAGGTTGTTATTACTCCATAAAGGGGCGTAACACCAGGTTTTTTCCATCTCCATTAATTCCTTGATCTTCCTCCACATCCGATGAAACATATTCAGAATAGGACATGTCAGCAATACCCCCTCATACAATCAGATTCCATTACAGAGAATATATTATATTCCGGTCCATTATAAGTAGCCTTTATAAGCTTTGTAATATTTACATCCCCGATAGTAACCATTGGATTTGCGCAATCAAATAGTACCATTGAAAATTTGGGAATGCAAGGCCACCATCTTCTAAGGCCAAACATAAATATTTCTGCTTTATTTTCACTCTTTTTCTCCCCCAGATCAAGTCGTTCAGTGTTCTCTCCAGCGCGGTGAAAAACCGATCTCCAATCCACACTGGAGAGACCCCAAAACATACAAGATCTGGGGGAGCAACACCATTTTCACCAGAGAGATCCTGTCAGCGAAACTCAAAGGGAGCCTCTGCCAGGTCCGGGCTCTCTTCTTACATCTATCCAGCAAAGGGATCAAATTTAATTTTTCAAAGTCTGTAATATCTGCAGAGATATTGATACCCAGATATTCTAGAGCCTCCCTGGTTTTAAAACCTTAAGCCCCTCGGCGGAAGAGACCTTCTCCCCATCCAATGATAACAACACTGATTTGCTCCAATTAATCCTATATCCAGAAAACGATCCAAACAAATCTATTGTCTTCATCAATTGGGGAAGGTGAACATCCGAATCTTCACAGAAGAATAATATATCGTCTGCATATAGATTAATTTTATCAGCAGCTCCCTGTGTACCAAATCCCCTTATTCAGCTTATCCTCCCTCACCATACATGCCAGGGGTTCTATAAATAGGGCGAAAAGCATGGGAGAGAGAGGGCAACCCTGCCTGGTACCTCTAAAAATCTCGAAAGGTGTAGACCATTCCCCATTAACATTTATCCTTGATTTGGGGTGAGCATATAATAATTTAACCTGCTTAATAAATTGAGTGCCCAGGTTCATCCGTTCCATAACCTTCCACAAATATTCCCACTCCACCCTGTCGAACGCTTTTTCAGCGTCCACCGACAGGATGGAGCGGGACCTCTCCCCTCTCTCTCCCACTCCCATACCCAAGAAAACCCTTCTAATGTTTGAGGATATATGCCTTTTGGCGATGAAACCTGTTTGGTCAGGGAGAATCAGCTGATCAATTACCGCCCCTAATCTTATTGCCAGAGTCTTCGCAAATATCTTGCAATCTGTATTTAACAGTGAGATGGGACGATATGATCCCACCTCTTCTTCTTTTTTCCCTTTTTTTAATATCAATGTGATAACTGCTTCCATCATTGAAGGGGGAAGAGTCCCCTCCGCCAGAGATCTATCGAGAAGCTCCAACAACCTGGGCATCAAGAAATCCTTATATTCTCGGTAAAATTCAAAAGGGAGCCCGTCTGGCCCCGGGGAAGAGTTTCCCTTTATAGTATCCAATGTTTGACAAAGCTCTCTTAATCCTATAGGATGGTTCAATATCTCATTCTCTTCTAGGGAAATTTGAGGGATTGGAACTGTATCCAGAAAATTCTCAATCTCTTCCGGAGAGTGGGAACTTTCACTGATATATAATTGTTGATAATATTTCACAAAGACTTCCTGAATTTTTGACTGTTCCCGCACCACTTCCCCATCACTTATCCAAATCTTATTTACTCTGTTTGGACACCTCTGGTTCTGAATCCTTGAAGCGAGCAGGGAACCCGGTTTACCAGCCCGCTTGAAAGATTTTACCCCAGAAAAAAAGGCGTTCCTGAGCTTTTTCTATCATGTATTTACTGTATTTTACTCTCGCTTTTCAAGCAATTCTGAATTTTCTTTTGAGTTGTTACATACTGATTTTTCAAGTGCCTCTCTCATGTTGTTCCTCAGGGCTTTTTCTGCTTCAGCATATTGTTTCTTTTGCCCCTTATCTTTGAGCTGAATATCCCACGAGCATAGGCTTTAAAAGCATCCCACACAAAAGCAATATGTGTTGAGCCATAATTAATATCCCAGAATTCTTGAAACTGTTTAATAATTATCGTTCTATCGTCAATCATTTTGAGCCAGTGTGGATTTAACTTAAATCTCTTGATCTTCTCACTTTGCAGTTTTATTTTCAATGTGACCACTACTGGTGTATGATCGGAGATAGAATGATTCTCATATTTCATGTTCTCTATTAATGCTATGAACTCTAAGTTAGCAAGGACCATATCTATTCTGGACTTAACTACCCCGCTCTACTAAAACAAGAGTAGACACATTTATCTCCATTTAAAACTCGCCATGTATCTAACCACATCATTTCTTCACAAAAATATTTTAGCCCTGTGTCTCCCTGATCTTTCCTATACCTCAATTGAGAGGATACTCGGTCCAACTTAAGATTCATTACTTCATTGAAATCACCAGAGACAAGAACTGGGCATTCAGGAAGATCCATAATAAACTCTGATAGCTTAACCAGGATATTAATAGAGAAGGGGGCGGGATATAAACAAATGCCAATATACATAGAATTCCCTGTAACTTTCCATATAGAAAAACAAATCTACCGGCATTATCACATTTATTTTTGATAGGAACAAAATCCACCTTGTTATGAATAAAAACACTAACGCCCGGGAATATGATGACAGGCATGAATGGTATTCCAATTTGGCCCATCTCTTGTTTATTTTAGGGATATTATCCTTAATCAGGTGCGTTTCTAATAATCCAACAATTGCTGGTAGATGTCGGGATACAACATCAAAAATCGCCATCCGTTTCACCTTATCAGCCATTCCCCGGACGTTCCATGTCAATATCCGTACCATCTAACCTTTTCCTTATCTTTCCTTTTCCCCTCTTTCCCTTTTATCCATTTATTACTCTGTTCCCTTCTCTTTCCTTTCCCTGTTTCTTTCCTTCTTTTCTTACAGTACAACCTCTCCCCATCTGAACCGACCATGACCCCTTCCCAAACCTCCCACCCATTTCCCCCACATCCTAACCTGGATAGAGAGACACAAAATCCCTCTAACCTCTTATCCTGTGCCTTCTTCTCCCCCTTCTTCCGCGTCCATCATCACAAAACCATAGCATTCAGATATCTATTCCCTTCCTATCCAACCATTCTGAGATTTCCTCCGGGAAGCAAAAAACAAAGTTTGGTCACCATAAACTATCCTCATTTTTGCTGGATATAACAAGGAATATTTAATTCCGACCTTTGCCATTCTTTTTTAACTTCCTTAAATCCAATACGTCTGAGTTGAGTGTTCCTAGAGTAATCCGGGTATATTTCAATCTGATTACCCTCATATTCAATTCTGCCCTGTTGCCTTTTGAATTGCATGATTACATCTCGATCCCGAGAGTTCAGCAATTTTATCAGCATCGCCCTAGGGGTGCCGCCTGGTAGCGGTTTTTTAAATGGGATTCGGTGCGCTCTTTCTACTACAAGATTCTGCACTAGCTCAGATTTACCAAAAACTTCTGTTAACCATTTCTGAGTGAACCCAGCAGGGTCATTCTTCTCAGAGCCCTCCGGAAATCCCACCACCCGAATATTCATGCGGCGCGACCTGTCTTCCAGTTCTGTAACCTTTGCTAGCAAACTCTTCTTCTCGGTCTCGATATTAACCATTTGTTTTTCACTACTTCAAGTTCGCTAGTAAGCGTTTTTGTCACTACCTGCAAATCCTTAATCTTATCACGCATTTTATTCATATCATCTTTAATTAAAGAGACATCCGATTGCACTTTTGCCATTTGGGCTGCCAAGTCTCCCAGTGAGGAATTGGTCATCTGAACTGCATCAAGTATATTTGACAACTTCTGATCTATCTTATCTATCCTGGAAGTATCCCCGACGGTAGTTGTTTCTCATTCTCATTCTCCGCATTTGGCAGTTCTGGCCTATCTACATGAGTTTCCTTATAGGCTCTTTGAGCTAATCTGGTTATTTTATTTTGGGGGACTTTAGAAATTTATCAATTTTATTAGTAGGGCTACCTAATCCTGCTCCCTTGGGAGAGGAATTTATGCCTGAAGTACCCCCTGCTGACTTACGACTTTGAATTTTGGGACCCATCTCTAGCTCTTAATGAGAATAATTCCCAAATTCCAAGATAATCCCTCAATTGGTGCAGTACAATCTTATACACAATATCAGTAGTATCTATATCTATCAATCAAATATATTTGCCTGCAATGATCGATAGAGAGAAGAAAGAAAGAAAAAGAAAAAGAAAAAGAAAAAAAAAAAGAGAAAATAATAGTTCCTCCCAATGTCTCAGAGTTTTTGCTTTGCTTTTGCTTCTTTCTTCTTTCTTCTTCCGTGAGACTACAGTTCCAGTTTGGGTTCATCTAGGGCCTTGACATTGCCCTGCATATACATATATAGGCATATAGGTATATAAAAGCTGTTACGGACCAAATACAGATTTTTCGGATATGTAAAAAAAAAAAAAAAAAAAAAAATCTAGGTCCGTTTTCCCGGGTTCCTCTATATCAACAGATGGTACACCAACTTTACTTATGCCTCAGATCAATTACAACCGTCATAGATAAATCCACAGTACTTGCCAGTGCTTGCCCAGATTTTTCCTGCGTTCCTGCTTTGCTGCTTCTCAATGTCTCCAGTCGCGTAACCAAAGGGACACCTGGAAGCGCTACCGCGAGCCGGCTCACCACTCCGGGACCAAAAGTTCAGAAGTTCAGCCGTTCAGGGTAATCCAGGTAATCCAGATAAGGCAGATAAGGCAAGGGGTACATCTACGACCAGGGTATCATCGCATCATCACCATCTCCGTCACACACAGGGATCCTCAGATATACTCCACAAAGAGGACAGGGGATAGATCACAGTGCCTCACCGCATGCCACAAACGTCCACACTGCCGTCCCTTTCTGTCCAACGGTCTAATACTGCGACCGATTGAATGGCGGTAGTTATTCTCCCAGGGGCAGCTCCTTTCCCCTGGAGGCTGATGGTAACCTGTGCGAGCCCCTACAAGCCGTCTCAGAGGTAATGAGCCAGGGTGCCAACAACGCCAACAGTGCTCCAGTACTCAGCGCCCGGCTCTGTACCCGGCGTCTATATCCGACGCTCTACTCCACCCAGGGCCGGAGTCAGGCTTGCATCACCGGCGGATAGGGAGAGCGCTACACACGAGGGACGCGGAGGAGGAGGCGGGGAGATGCAGCGCGCCTACGTCATGACGTCACGCCGCACGCACGACCTCTGCTTTTTTAAACTTATTTTGAACAATAAAAAATTTTGCTTTGTTTTTCTGTTGCAATATTCTGGGAGCCATACCTTTTTTGTTTTTAGATCAGCAACGCTTTGTGAGAGCTTGTGTTTTTGTAGGACGCGCTTTACTTTTCATTTGACACTATTCTTGGCTAATACATTTGACTGTCTGGTCAGTTTTTATTCCACATTTGTGAAGGCATGGTGACCTTAAGACCTCCATTCTGGCATGGCTTTTTAGGTCCTTTTTTTTAACTCCATCCTCCGGAACTAGATTATGCATTCTTCTCATATTTTATTATTGTGGTGCATTATGGCTGTCAGCATAACATTGACAGCCATCCTATTAAGCCCTGCCTCTGGCAGAACCCAATATATGAAAAATATGACAGACCTGGGAGGCCCCTGTTTGGCTCACAGTTGCCATGATGTCATTCCCTACTTGTTCAGTGTCTAATCAGAACTTACTCTTGTAATCTGAAGTTTGGGAAAAAGCAGGACATTTTTTCTTCTGCAGAATCACTGTTGAAGAGTTATAGTCAATATCAGCCAACAGAATCTGATGAGGCCAAAGAGACATAGATGTTAATGGGGACCACTTTCAGCATCTTTTGTGGATTGTGGGTAATTAAAAAAAAAAAATCCACTTATTTGTTCACCTTGTCATCCTATCGGTGGAGGTGGGCTACTTTTTTGTGGGCCGCCTTGTATTTGCCTGTTTGCAATGATGAACATCAGCATTTTCAATATAGCCCTGGTCCATAATACAGGCTGTAAACAATTCAAACCAATTAAAGGTAAACATATCCTTAAATAATTTTTTGAAACAGAGAAAGTACAGTCTGAAGGTATAATGTTACAACTACACTCTAATGTATATAATCACAGTAGGTTTCACATAACAGATTTTTAGATGCAAGCTTTTGCCAAACCATAACCCTACAAACCTTGACCATATATTTAAAACCATGCTTGGTCATTTATTAGTTTAAGCCAGTTTTGTATCTCTGGTTGGATACCTAGGCCTAATGATAAAACTTGCAAAACTAAATTGTATACAATAGTAGAGTCCATGACAGACTGTCCTTGAACTAAGGCCAGACTCTGCTTTACCGACAGCGGCAGGCTTGCTTTACCGACAGCGGCAGACGCTGCTTTACCGACAGCGGCGGCGGCAGGCTTGTTCCTCCTTGACGTGACGCCGCGTCATCTCTGCGAGAGGCGAGATTCGCTGTGAACGCGCGCGCGTTCACTGCAGATCGTGGCTCGGCAGTTATACTGCAGCCTGCCAGCGATGATCAATCGCTGGCAGGCTGTAGATGTAAAATAAAAAGCATCAAAGAGGTATATAAAAAGCTGTTTTGTTAACAGCATCTGATATACCTGCTACCTGGTCCTCTGGTGGTCCCATTTTCTGGTATCAACCACCAGAGGACCAGGTAGCTATGTAAAGTAGCACCAAGCACCACACTACCCCCCCCCCGGTCACTTATTAACCCCTTGTTAACCCCTGATCACACCATATAGACTTCCTGAACACCCCCCTGTCACTGATCACCCGCCTGTAAGGCTCCATTCACATGTCCATATGTGTTTTGCGGATCCACGGATACGTGGATACGCAAAACACGGACACCGGCAATGTGCTTTCCACATTTTGCAGATCCGCACATTGCCAGAACTATATAGAAAATGCCTTTTCTTGTCCGCAATTGCGGACAAGAATAGGACATGTTCTATATTTTTGCGGAACGGAAGTGCAGACCCGGAAGTGCGGATCCACAATTCCGGATCTGAGCGGGACAAAGTCTGTCCCCATAGAAATGAATGGGTCCGCAATTCCGTTCTGCAAACAGAATTGCAGACATGTGAATGGGGCATAAGGGTCCCTTATCACCACCAGTTAGCTAATTGTTAGGTAGTTAGCGCCCAGCCCACCGCACCGCAGTCACTGATTTTGGCAGAGATTTTTTCATCTACATTGATCGATGCGAATGAAAAAATCTGTACCGCCAGAGGCTGAACGGAAAAAAAAAAATCTCATTACCAGTATGCTCAATATAAGGAGAATAGCAGTAACTCCTCATGCTGGCCATACATGTAATGATTGTGAAGACCCTCAAATGCCAGGGCAGTACAAACACCTCACATGTGACCCCATTTTAGAACAAAGACACCCCAAGGTATTCCGGGAGGGGTATGGTGAGTTCATGTAAAATTTTATTTTTTGTCACAAGTTAGTGGAATATGAGACTTTGTAAAAAAAAAAATATATATATATATCAATTTCCGCTGACTTGTGCCAAAAAATTTTTTTTATGTGAACTCGCCATACCCCTCACGGAATACCTTGGGGTGTCTTCTTTCCAAAATGGGGTCACATGTGGGGTATTTATACTGCCCTGGCATTTTAGGGGTCCTAAAGCGTGAGAATCCAAATGTGTAAAAATGCCCTGTGAAATCCTAAAGGTACTCATGGAAATTTGGGCCCCTTTGCGCATCTTGGCTGCAAAAAAGTGTCACACGTGGTATCGCCGTACTCAGGAGAAGTAGGGCAATGTGTTTTGGGGTGTATTTTTACATATACCCATGCTGGGTGAGAGAAATATCTCTGTAAATTGACAACTTTGTATACATTTTTTTAAAAAGTTGTCATTTACAGAGATATTTCTCACACACAGTATGGGTATATGTAAAAATACACCCCAAAACACATTACCCTACTTCTCTTGAGTACGGCGATACCACATGAGTGACACTTTTTTGCAGCCAAGATGCGCAAAGGGGCCCAAATTCCAATGAGTACCTTTAGGATTTCACAAGGCATTTTTACGCATTTGGATTCTTACGCTTTAGGGCCCCTAAAAAGCCAGGGCAGTATAAATACCCCACAAGTGACCCCATTTCAGAAAGAAGACACCCCAAGGTATTCCGCGAGGGGCATGTCGAGTTCAACGATTTTTATTTTTTTTGGCACAAGTTAGCGGAAATTGTTTTGGGGTGTATTTTTACATATACCCATGCTGGGTGTGAGAAATATCTCTGTAAATGACAACTTTTAAAAAAAATTTATACAAAGTTGTCAGTTTACAGAGAAACTTCTCTCACCCATCATGGGTATATGTAAAAATACACCCCAAAACACATTGCCCTACTTCTCCTGAGTACGGCGATACCACATGAGTGACACTTTTTTTCAGCCTGGGTGCGCAAAGGGGCCCAAATTCCAACGAGTACCTTTAGGTTTTACAGGGATGCTCACAATTTAGCCCCGCCCAAAATGCCAGAACAGTAAACACACCCCACAAATGACTCCATTTCAGAAAGTAGACACCCCAAGGTATTTACTGAATGGCATAGTGAGTCCGTGGAAGATTTTTTTTTTTTTTGCCAGAAGTTAGCAGAAATGAAAACTTTATTATTATTTTTTTCCTCAGAAAGTGTCATTTTCCGCTAACTTGTGAAAAAAAATGAAATGATGTGTCACTTGGGGGGTATTTATACTATCCTGGCATTCTAGCACCTTAAGAAACATGACAGGTGCTCAGAAAGTCAGAGCTGCTTCAAAATGCGGAAATTCACTTTTTTGCACCATAGTTTGTAAACGCTATAACTTTTACCCAAACCAATAAATATACACTTATTGGATTTTTTTTATCAAAGACATGTAGAACAATAAATTTATAAAAAAATGTATATAGAAATGTAGTTTTAAAAAAAAAAATTACAACAGAAAGTGAAAAATGTCATTTTTTTGCAAAAATTTCGGTCATTTTTGATTAATAGCAAAAAAAGTTAAAATGTCAGCAGCAATGAAATACCACCAAATGAAAGCTTTATTAGTGAGAAGAAAACGAGGTAAAATTCATTTGGGTGGTAAGTTGCATGACGGAGCAATAAACGGTGAAAGTAGCGTAGTGCAGAATTGTAAAAAGTGGCCTGGTCATTAAGGGTGTTTAAGCTAGGGGGGCTGAAGTGGTTAAACATTGATGATATCATGTAGGTATACCAGAGGGTAGTGTTTATGCATTATTAGATGCCAAGCAGAAGTAGGAGAGCAGAATTTCTATACAATTGTGCCAGCCACATAACAGAATACAAAAATTAATTTTAAACACAGGCACAGGTTTGGAGAATCTGAAGCTAAAAAATGGCATAAAAGCTGAATTGCTCCCACAGTGGGTATGAAAAAACAAAAACAACTTCTTTAATATATGGTACAGAGAATAGATAACCTACACCAATAAAACAATTGGTGTGCAGATCATCAATCACACCCAAATTAAAATTCTAGTTTGTAAAAGCCTAAATGATTTGTTCATCAGATACAACCTTTTAAATACAATGATGCATGAGGGATTTGACACTTGAATGTTCATAATAAAGCACTTAGTAGAAATGACTGTTTTAGGTGAAGCATATTAATCATGTCACATATGAAGAGATTCAATTACACAGGACTGATCACTGATGTATGGCTTAACATGTGGAGATGAAAAAAAAGTATTTCCATTAAAGAGCAACATTTGAAAATAGTAATATGAATGTATGTTTTCTATATGCAGCCTTAACAGTACAAACAGCATGTTACTAAGCTGAAATACTGCGTCGCAGCTAGAGATGAGTGACGTTTTGAAACATTTGATTTGGCAACTTCGCCAACGTTAGCCAAGAAATTCAATTCATTACAAATTAATTAGTCATGAATCGATATAAATCTGCCTACTGAGGGCAGTAGGCCTGCTGAGGGCAGGTTGCAGGCATGCTGCAGTGAAGAACCGCGTGGCCAATTAGCCCACAGTTTCCTTTCATTTAATAATGAAGACCACACTGTATAGTCCTTCTTCATTGTTAATGGCTCTGCGGCACCTTTAAATAACGGCTGTTGCTGGTATGGGGTTTGGCTGGTTCAGTTGGGGGGACAATATGCATACTATTGCTGTTTAGTGATGAGCGGCAGGGGCAATATTCGGATTTGCGATATTTCACGAATATTTGGTCGAATAGTCATCATAAATTCGCGAATTTGAGAATTTGCGATTATTTTCTTGATTGCAAAAATCGGCAATGTGTTATGCGAATATTGCGTGCGCAATACAGGAGTGGGTCACTATTGCTGCATTTTTGAAGCTGCTAGAAGTTTCCTGAGACTGGAGAAAATGGTTGCCACGGCAGAAAATTACAATAGCTTTATATGCAGATAAAGTGCTCCGATATATTCGTGATTGCACAAATCAGTAATTAATGACGCGCATATTTTTGTGCAATACATGCAACTTCACATATTAGCAGGTCTGACAACATATTAGGCCCCTTTCACACAGGCGAGTATTCCACGCGGGTGCAATGCGTGACGTGAACGTGAATCCGGAAACATTCACTTCAATGGGGCTGTGCAGATGAGTGCGCACTTTTGCGTTGCTTGAAAATCGCAGCATGTTCTATATTCTTTTTTTACGCAATGCAGGCCCCATAGAAATGAATGGGGCTGCGTGAAAATCGCAAGCATCTGCCAGCAAGTGCGGATGCAGTGCAATTTTCGTGCATGGTTGCTAGGAGACGATAGGGATGAGCAACCCCATTAAAGTCTATTTACTGTAATATATTCCCTTATAACATGTTTATAAGGAAAAATAATAGTATTCTTAACAGGGAATGCTTACTAATATGTGCATTGAGGGGTTAAAAAATAAAAAAAATTAACTCAACTCACCTCATTGCGAAGCGAGGCATTGTCTTCTTTCTTCTTCTTCATTCAGGACCTGCAAAAGGATCTTTGATGACGTAATCACGCTCACCATGTGGTGAGCACGGTGACGTCAGCACAGGTCCTGCTGAATGAAGATAGAAGCAACCATGTTATAAGGGAAAATAATAAAATCTACAGAATAGCAAAAAGTCTGGGTTCGAGTCTGGGTACCAAACATTCAGATTTTTCTCACGCGCATGCAAAATGCATTAAATAGCATTGCACTCGCGCGGAAAAATCAAGCAATTTCCCGCAATGAACCGCATCCTATCCGGCCCTCACACACGACGCCCGTGTGAAAGAGGCCTAAGTGATTGGTACACTAAGTATTGTTGTTAACTTGTGACATCACAGCATTATGTCTGTAGCATGTATCTATGGACAGCAGAACCTACCTAACACCCTGTACTGGAACCTACACTATATCACAATCTAACCTACACTGACTATTTCCCACTAACTTTCTGTATTATATATATATAAGCTAACTAACTAATTATCTAATGTAATGTGACCCAGCAAAGCAATGACACTGCTGTCTCTATCAGAACTGCAAAAAACTGCAGAAAATGGCTGCTGGGGAAGTTTTTATATAGTAAAGGGGTAGGCAACTTTCCTATTGGTTGCTAGGGACAAGCTCAGACAAAGACATTGCAGCCTTCTCATTGGCCCACAAGCAAGAAGCAGGGAGGGATCAAGGTTTCAGAGGGAAAAAAAATCTAGAATATTCGCGAATACGAATATATAGCACTATATTCTAAATCTTCGCGAATTCTCAAAGTGGTGATATTAGGAATTAAAATTTGCGATGCGAACATTCGCGCCTAACACTACTGCTGTTCTGGAGCAATCTCCTGCAGGTTATTTGACAGTAAATACTGAATATTAATCAGCTCCGACATACCCACTTCTCCAACCCCAGCGCTCTTCTGTCATATACAAGGGAGCCCATCTTTTGCCATCTGCTTTTTCTCATTTTCCACACCATCTTATATTGATGAGAATATGTCATCAGTAACATCCAGCTTCTCCTCTCTTTGCATCTTGCTGACTTTTATAGGACATGGAGACTTTGAATGATTATTTGAAAGAAGTAAAGCCAGCAAAAGATGAGGATGGTCATCATAAAGACCTGGACTCCCTAAGGCAGGCATGTCCAAACTGCAGCCCTCCAGCTGTTGCAAAACTACAACTCCCAGGATGCCCTAATAGCTGTAGGCTATCCAAGCATGCTGGGAGTTGTAGTTTTGCAACAGCTGGAGGGCCGCAGTTTGGACATGCCTGCCCTAAGGGCTACAGACTGGATGGTATTGGTTGGCATGCTGGCAGTGGAATAATAAAAGCTTCGATCTTATTGGTATTGATTGACATTTATGGCTGATGTAGGAATAAGTAAATGTAGGAATAAATAAATAAAACTGATGCAGAATAAGTATCCCTGCACTGTCCCTGCATTCTCCCTTCTCCAATATTCTTCTGTTAATCGTTTCCAGTTTCCAGCAACACTCTCCCTAACGCATGAGCGCTTGTCATGTCTCTCCCTATAATCAGCTCACAGGACAATGGTGGAAACCGCTATGGATGAAGGTTTTATACTGCTGTGACATCACAGGGGATGACTATCTGCTGATTGGCTGGAGGAATTGCATTATGGGTGATCTCGCATTCCCGGGCTTCTTCCTTTCACTCTGTAACACATGCAGCCACCATTTTAGAAAAAACTAATTCATTACCACAAAGCACAAGGAAATTCTGATTTGTTGTGAATCAAAGTTTTCTTAAACTATGGACCAAATTCTTTTTCGACCGAATACTATTCGCAGCACATTGCACTATATGAGCAGCAAGCCATTCTAAAGCTACTTGCACACTGTGCTGATTATGTGAAGCTTTTCCACACGGATCTTTAGCCAAATAAATAGAAAATGCAAACAAAAAAATGCACAAAAGCTGCAATACTGTGGGTTTGTGTGTCATCTTTCTTCCATTTTGATGTTTTCATGCAGATTTTCTACATAGAGATTAGTTATGAGTGAGCATGCTCGGCAGAATATCTGTTCGGCTTGAGCATCGCTATGCTCGGCAAATGGCGGTACTCGACCGAGTACCGCAAATGCTCGAGCGCAATGCTCGAGTTTCCGCCCCGCACATTTCACAGGTTTTAGGCAGCCAATTAAGGTGCAGGTAAGAACTGCCCTCACTCTAATGCCAGTAGCCATCTTGGCTCAGATGTATGTTCGGCTCAGACGTAGACAGGGATAGGAAGGGAAAGACAGTGTAGGGAGCGATTTTCACCGTTTTTATTCAGAGAAATCTTTTCCAAGACCCAAAAGTCCTTTTAAGGACTACTGTGTGTGTGTGTGTGTGTGTGTGTGTGTTTTAGAGCAGCAATCTATTTACCCGCTGCAGTCTCAGGGACAGTGCTTTGGGAAGGAACAGAAGGGAGAGAAATTTGTTGTTTTTACTGCCAAAAGCTTTTCAAAGACCCCAAAGTCCTTTTAAGGACTACTGGTGTGTGTTTGAAAGCAGCAAGATATTTTTATTGTATAACTATTAGTGACATATACTGTACATCATCCACAGACTGTGTCTTTAATAATCTGGGCCACGTCTAGTGTCCATAATCTGTGGTGTTCTGTAACCAATAGTGTAGAACATCTGCAAACAGTGTCTGTATTACAAATTCCAATAATCTGGGCCACATCTAGTGTCCATAATCTGTGGTGTTCTGTAACCAATAGTGTAAAACATCTGCAAACAGTGTCTGTATTACAAATTCCAATAATCTGGTCCACATCTAGTGTCCATAATCTGTGGTTTTATGTAACCAACAATGTAAAACATCGGCAAACAGTGTCTGTATTACAAATTCCAATAATCTGGGCCACATCTAGTGTCCATAATCTGTGGTGTTCTGTAACCAATAGTGTAGAACATCTGCAAACAGTGTCTGTATTACAAATACCAATAATCTGGGCCACATCTAGTGTCCATAATCTGTGGTGTTCTGTAACCAATAGTGTAAAACATCTGCAAACAGTGTCTGTATTGCAAATTCCAATAATCTTGGCCACATCTAGTGTCCATAATCTGTGGTGTTCTGTAACCAATAGTGTAGAACATCTGCAAACAGTGTCTGTATTACAAATTCCAATAATCTGGGCCACATTTAGTGTCCATAATCTGTGGTGTTCTGTAACCAATAGTGTAGAACATCTGCAAACAGTGTCTGTATTACAAATTCCAATAATCTGGGCATAATATAGTGTCCATATTCTGCGGGTTTCTGTGACATATACTGTCCTGTAACCGAAAACGGTGTCTTTAGCGGACAATAAAACAAATAGTGACAAAACCATAAATATGAAGAAGGCGAGCACTAAGGGGCGGGGAAGTACGCTTGATGCTCACGGTGCACTCAGAAGCCGTGGCCATGGGTGCAATGAAACTGTGCCTGCTGCCAGTGCACCAGAAAAAAAAAAAACATTCACCGTACCCAACTTGATGTCCAGCTTAGCTGAGCGGCACAGGACAACACTGTCTAAGTTGGACCAGTGTGAACAGTTGGTCGGATGGATTGCTGAAGATAATGCTTCCAGTCGGTTAAGCACCACCCTCTAGTCCAGTCTCTGTAGCCAAGAGTCTGGTCAACCGAATCCTCACTCTGAACATCCTTCCTCCAACCCTGGAGAGGCTTGCCAAACTAGTGATCTCACACTCGGATATTCCGAGGAGCTCATTCCAGCGCCACTATTACATTTGACCCTCATGCCCAGCATGCTTGAAGAGGTACCTGAGATATTGTGCCCTGATTCCCAACCTCTTGAGCCTTCACAGTCTCAAGAAGATAACGGTGGTGAATGGCAATCATTCGTTCACGAAGTGGATGATGATGAGACACAGTTGTCAATGACTAAGGTTGGTTAGGTCAAGTCAGGAGGATGAGCAGAGTGAGGAAGTGGAAGAGGAGGTGGTGGACGATGAGGTCATTGACCCAACATGGTAAGGTGAAAAGCCGAGCGAGGACAGCAGTACAGAGGGGGAGGGATCCAAAAGGGAGATGTTGGCCCACACCAAACAGGCCCGCAACCTTTACACTGAGCACCCCCATGCGTAAATCTACCTTGCCAAGGGGTAGGTGTTTCGCAGTTTGGCGCTTTTTTGAGGAAAGTGCAGAAGACAAAAGAGCGGTAGTTTGCAACCTGTGCTGTACCAAAATGAGATGGAGCATGAACACTTGCAAACTTACCACCACCAGCATGATCTGCCACATGGAATCCATGCACCCTAATAAGTGGGCAAAACACCTGGGTCCACAATCTGGGTCTGCGGGTCCCACCACTGCCTCCTCTTCCCCTGTGTTACGCACTGCTGGCAAATCCCCTGTCGAAGGTGCAGGCCTGGATGCCCCTCGCGTGCACCACGACCTTTGCTTGAACTGCCAGCAACAACATCCACTTCCCTGTCCCAGCGGAGCATCCAAATGTCGATAACACAGGCATTCGAATGCAAGCACACATACCCAAGCACCCACCCACCTACAGCCCATAGCACTAAATGCGCAACTTTCAAAACTACTGGCCCTTGAAATGTTGCTATTTAGGCTTGTGGACACTGAGGCCCTCCGCAGCCTGATGTCAGCGGCCGTCTGTCGGTACGCAGTCACCAGCCGCCACTATTTTTCATGGTGTGCTGCACTCGCCTTACACCAGCATGTGTCCCAGAACATTACCCATGCCCTGAAAAACTCACTTACTGGGAAGATTCAATTCACCACGGACACATGGACAAGTGCTGGTGGCCAGGGACACTACATTTCCCTGACCGCACACTGGGTGAATGTTGTGGAGGCTGGGAGTGAGTCGGACCCTGGGATGGCACAGCTGCTACCCACACCCAGGATTGTTGGCCCTACGTCCATCAGGGTCTCTGCCAGCAGCTATGTTACTGGCTCCAACCCCCACTTCTCCTTCGCCGCTGACTCCTCCTCCACTTCCACCTCCAGCAGCAGTCAGCCAGTCGCTATATGGAAGCAGTGTAGCACTGCTGTGGGTAAGCGTCAACAGGCCGTGCTGAAGCTGATCTGCTTAGGAGACAAACAGCACACTGCCGCAGAGCTATGGCATACTATAAGGGACCAGACCGAGCTGACCAACCTACAACCAGGCATGGTTGTGTCTGACAATGGCCGTAGCTTGGTAGCGGCTTTGATGCTCGGCAACCTGACACACATCCCATGCCTAGCCCACATCTTAAACTTAGTGGTTCATCGGTTTATCAAAACCTACCCCAATTTGCAAGAGCTACTAGTGAAGGCTTGCCACATGTGTGCCCATTTCCGCAAGTCGTCCACAGCTTCAGCCGGTCTGTCAACGCTGCAGCAGTGCTTGCGGCTTCCAGCTCACCGACTGTTGTGCGACGTGACCACGCGCTGGAACTCTACGTTCTACATATTGGCCAGGCTTTGTGAGTAGCAGAGGGCAGTTGTGGAATACCAGCTGAAACATGGTCGTCGCCTTTCGAGTCAACTGCCACTATTCACAAGCGAGGAGTAGGCATTGATGTCAGACCTCTGTGGGGGTTGTGCGTCTGCAAAACTGCCATACAACTCGGACAACATGGTTCCCAGCAGCGACCTGGGAGTCCAAGATGCATCCAGACATTGTCCCCATGCTGTTCCTGATCCATTTCAGTGGTGTTTCTGTCACTTTCTGACCTTTTCCAATGGACCAGGCACCCTCCCCTCTTCAGAGAAGGGGGTGCCTGGTTGTCTCTCATTGACTTCCATTATACTCGGGTGCTCGGCGGAGCACACGAATATAGCATTGTGTTCAGGCCAGCATTGTGCTCGATCATTACTAATAGAGATATACCTGCTTTATCTGTATAATATAGTTTCAACATTTCGATAAAAATGTCTGTATAAACATATATGTATATATATATATATATATATATATATATACAGCATATATTATATACATTACACTCATTGCAAATAATGGACCAAGATGGTGTTGCTGGAATCAAAACTTTATAGGTCTGTATGTAATGATAATATACTCTATGTAAGTCATTACAATATTACAGTGAAAGTATTGGGGAAGACTGTAAAACTGAAAGGAGGCTCTAGTACTCTGTTGGGCCATCTCTAGTCTGCATACAAAATGAGATACGGTTGGGCATGGATGCATCTGGATTCCATATGGTATAATGTGGCACATTTGCCCACATAGGTCGCAGCTGGGCTTCTAGATCCTGCACACTCATAAGGTTGTCGAAGCGTTCCTCCCAACTGGTCCCATAAATGTTTAAATAAAGATAAATCTGGCAAGCGGAACAAGGAAATGTTGCAATCTGGCAGTCACGGTCCTTGGATAATCCTTGCTGTGTGTGGCATGCATTATCCTGCTTAAAAATGCCAGTTGGAAGTCCTGCACATATCGCTGAGCTGTTAGCGTCCCTCATATCACTACTAGGGGTGACCAACTGTCATATGCAATGGCTTCCTACATCATCACACTAGCAGTGTATCACTCCACAGCAAAAACAGGATTGAACTCCTCATCATGAGGCCTCCATACTGTCGTGGGACACAACATCACTGCAAACGATAGAGGCGGCGGCTGGCTGTAAATAACAGGACATGTAATGGGCACTGTGACACTAAAAGTGTGCCTGGTTGCTGAATAATGAAACTAAGGGGGCTGCACAGTCTTGTTGCTGGGTCAAATCATCCTCTTTATTGGCGGTATGTTCGCCGTGTGTGCGTGTACACTCTCACAACCACTGCTCTCAACACCTCCTGACAGCTAGGTAAAACCAGCCTTATTAGGATTGCAGGGATACCAAATACTGTTTTGTTATATTTGATAGTAAGTATGTTTAAAAAACAAAAACATTTATTATAATGGTTTTTTATTCATTATTTTTGTAACATTAACTTAGTAACTTTTACCATTTAAAAAGAAAAAGATAAAAAGTAAGAAATTAATTTTTCTGCAATTACCTAATAAAACAGATTATTCCTCAGATCTTGATGGGATATGAACCAAAGACTTTCTGTATAGCAGGTAATAGACTTGCCACTAGTTTATAGGACTGCTAAGTGGCAAAGGTATCATTTTCTGTGCTTAAAAAGCTGGTGTAACTATTTATTTTATTTCATTCTTTACAGCAGAGCTTTTCTATAGAGAAGTGAGTAAGGCTGCTGTCTCTTGTGTAGAAGGCTTAGGGTACCAAGACCTGTAAAAACCTTTACACTAATGGCAGGGAAATATATTTTTTAATTTACAGATTTCTGTTTTATAGTAAATAAAATTACAATATTCAGCAAATTTAAAGTTTTTGTAACATACATAAATTCACAATACAGAATTTGGTATTTATGTAATCATATTAAGCTGTACAACATAGTGAACAGATTATTCATAGTGATTGGCAAATGGCACAATTTTGTTTTCCCTTATTTCAGTGATATACTATTTATTTAATATTATGCCTTTGACTATAGGTCTATAGTGTAATGGTAACTCCTCTGTCTGCCATAAAGCAGGTCTGGGGTGTAAATCATAGTGAAAACCTATAAAATAATTTTAATGAGGTTGCTAGGCCCCCTAGCTACCCCAGGCCCCTGACTGCAGTACCATCAATACTGCCCTGATGGCAGCCCTGCTCCAGCTGTTGTGAAACTACATACTTCAGCATGCACACTTAGGCCCCTTTCACACGGGCGAGTTTTCCGCGCGGGTGCAATGCGTGAGGAGGACGCATTGCACCCGCACTGAATCCGGACCCATTCATTTCTATGGGGCTGTGCACATGAGCGGTGATTTTCACGCATCACTTCTGCGTTGCGTGAAAATCGCAGCATGTTCTATATTCTGCGTTTTCACGCAACGCAGGCCCCATAGAAGTGAATGGGGCTGCGGAAAATTGCAAGCATCCGCAGCCAAGTGCGGATGCGTTGCGATTTTCCCGCATTGTTGCTTAGCAACGGGACCCAATCTCTATTATTTCCCTTATAACATGGTTATAAGGGAAATAATAGCATTCTTAATAAAGAATGCATTGTTAAATGATGAGGAAGGGTTAAAAATAATAAAAGTTAACTTACCTTAGCCACTTGATCGCGTAGTCGCGATCTGTCCTCTCTTTCCTGCAGCATCTATGATCTAAAGGACCTGTGATGATGTCACATCACATGGCCCAATCACATGCTCCATCACTATGGTGATGGAGCATGTGATTGAGCCATGTGATGCTGTGACATCATCACAGGTCCTTTCCTACAAGCAAGCTAACGGAGAGGATGCCGGGCTTCGCAAACAAATGGAACAGGTATGTTAATATTAGTTTATTATTTTTAACCCATTCAGCACCGGGTTCAACATTAGGAAGATGGCCAGGGTATTATTTCACATTATAACTATGTTATAATGTGAAATAATACCAGCGGGATTAATTTCTGACTCGAACATGCACTTCTGTGAAGAAGTGCAGGTTCGGGTCTGGGTACCAAAAGTGCCGATTTTTCTCCCGCGCGTGCAAAACGCATGACAGCGCTTTGCACTCACAGGGAAAAATCGCTGCGATTCCCGCAACGCACCCGCACTGTTTGACGGAGTGCACCCGCAACGCCCGTGTGAAAGAGGCCTTACTCTGCTGTTATTGGAACTGCCATAGAAGTGAAAGGAGCATGCTAGTGACAGAGGTTGCTGACTCTTGCCCTCTTCTCCAGAATTTTATGGAATGCAATGATGAAGCTGTAATTAATTTATTTTGCCCTTGGCAGTGAGTGGAGGTTTGATTTCTTAATCTGAACTGAAAAAATGAAGGGTGTGCTCTGATGGACTCCAATGAGCAGCCTGGATTTTTTTCTGTTAGACAGTTTTTCTGATAAATAAGGCCTGATTTAGTGAGTCAGAATAAGTTCTAAAGATAATAGCAAAAAAGGTCAATGTAAGTCTGATAGTAAATTAAACAACTGGAAATACGTTTTGATGGTAGGAAATAGCAGAGGTTTACAAAAAGTAGTAAATTTACTCTGGTCAGGATATAAATGTTCCAAATCATCAGGGCTGACTCACGAAATTCTTTTCCTGGGCCCACCAATGTAGTTAAATGGCTCTGCAGACATGACCTTTCCCTGTATTACATTGTCAGCCATTCATTTGAATTCCCAGCATGTAATACTAAACTTGCAGGAGAATGTCGGGTATAATGATCTCAGCTGGATTCTGAAGCCAGGTATACAGCAGATCGCCTGTTCACTTTCAATAAAACGTGACTGTTGTGATGGCATAACCAGTTTATATATAATTTCTTACACTTTACTTTTAAAACTGTCTAGGGCCTTGGTAACATGGAAGATAGTGATGCTATGACAACAGTGCATCCCATTATATTCTATATAAAATGCATTAAATCTTACTGGACAAAAGCTCTGCGTCACCTACCATCTGGCAAACTAAGGTGCGCTTGCATAAACTCCTCCATGCCATGAGACTTTGGCTATATCCTGTATAAGTGTTTTGCCTGCCATTGCTATAAAATTTCATATAACATTAAACGGTCACTGTCATTTGAGACATTTCATTTTAGTGTCTTATGTTACTCGATCTTTACCAAGGGAGTATATATCATTATAAAGCTGTTTAATGGTCATATTTAAGAAATAGAATAGTAAATTGAAAAAGCTCACAGTATAAAAGCAACTAACAGCCTTATGAGAGGTGTCACAACCTAGTGCGGACCCTGTTGTGCCTAGGGTCAGAATGTCGCAGTGGGTGGCTAGCTACTCGCTTGGTTTCAAGAGATCGCTCCATGATCATGGTGGGAATGGATTCCGGTCCAGGTTTTCCTCCTTAGGTTTGCTATCCTTATTGTCCCATTTAGGAATCTGTAGCTTTTCCTTTCAGCTGTTCCCTGTCAGCCACTGCCAGCTACTATATGCTCTCCCTTTCTGCTTCCCTTGTTGCCAGATATAGACCTTCTTTTCAGATCTTCTATTCTAACCTCAGGTGGACAACTGTTGCCGTGGAGCTGTTGGAACTGGTGCTGTCGGATCTCCGGTTCTTTCCTGTTTTTGTTGTCTCCTTTCTGGTATTGTTTGCAATGTTTGTGTTGTTTGTCCTTTCCCTGTTGTTACCCTAGATGTCAGTGGTGAGGACTAGTGCTCCCACCACCCTACTTACTACCTAGAGCTTATTTCAGGGTAAGCCAGGGACAAGGCACGTGATCGGCGTATGGGTTAGCAGCCCATCTAGGGACGTCAGGGCAGCCAGGTGCCAGTGCTAGGTGAGTTAAGGGTCACCACTCCCCCCTCTCCCTAGTGAAAGGGTACTCGCCTTCCCTCCCCTCTGCGCCACACGTCTGTTACCTGCCATATCAGACATGATAAGAGGTTAATAAGCATGTAGAAACATGTATCAGCTCATTAGAGCCAACACACTGAAGGGGAAGTTGGGGAAGTGTTCACTGCAGAGATCGAAGGTCATTAAACATGAAAACACCTCCTCTTTGGCACTTGTGATTGTGGCATCATGGTGATTAAAACTTGGATTCATTGGTTATGCTTCCTACATGGCCATCATCCCAGGTATGCTTACACTTCTCCCTCTGTCACCTGCTGTCAGTAGTGTCGAGTGGTCTAAACTGCTGACAGACTCCCTTTAAGGTCTGTCTATAAGGTATTTCTCTTTGTTCCCTTTGTTCACTTTCTCTAAACAGACAACTTATTTGATACAAATACTCTTTACTGTATACGTAGACTGTACTCTTGTGGATGATATTTGTGCCCTTTAGTATTACTTATTACATATTCCACAAAGTCTTTATTGGAACTCACAATCTAAGTCCTCTATCAGTATGTCTTTGGAGTGTGGGAAGAAACCCACACAAACATGGGTGTAGATGTAGTCTGTAGTCCGATTCAAGCCTAGGTAATCACTGAGCCACCATGCTGCCCGGTTAGTATTGTGGTATGTGACTGTCTTCTGGCCTTGTCTTTTCTGAACCACATACACTTACCACCCAAAAAAATAGGTTTTATCAGTCATCCATCATCATTTGTGGAATCTTGCTTTCGCTCCAAATAAATATTTTTCCATCAAACCTCTACATGAGGCATTAAGGGTGATTACGTTTTCTTTTTAAAAAAGTGTTCATTTTGTGAGACTATTACTATAAATTATCTTGATGGGGATCCTCTTAACAGTTCAGCAGGCAAACAGAATAACTTTGAAATCTGCTTTCATTATGCAGAGCCTTGACAGGCTTCAGAAATCACAAATGATAGATGTGTTATATTAACTGAAAAGCAGTTTGATTCAACTTGATTTAATAGGTTGCTGGCATCTTATCCAGAAAATAACAGTATCAACCTAATAAAATAAAACATATCTGTGATTTCTTGGTTATGGATTTTTACCTTGTCTTGCCCTGTAGACCTGTAATTAGAGCTGGAACTGCCCTGAGAAACTGGGAATAAAATGCATAAAACTGAAATGAATAAAACTGGGAACAGAATAATTCTTTAAATATAGTGACTGGGCGTCATTACAGAGCAGATGAAAAGAACTGAAATATACTGTAGGAAAATGTTGCCATTTAAATATTAACACTGCTTAGTTTAGGATTTGATTTTCTTGCTCACATAATAAATTTAAATAATTTCTAGGCAATGATCCAAGATTAGCATTTTATTGTAATGATATTTCAAATATGCAGAACACAACATCCTTTGGTGACAGGAGTACACAGACTTGCAGACAGTGTAATTGTCTTATTACTGATTTGTATTTTATTTGACTTTGTTATTGACAGTTGCATTTTCAGTCATTATATCATAAAATGTACAACACATTTGAGAAGACTTGTCTTTTTTTTATAATTGTTGTAAATTTTAGACAAGAATGCCAGAAAGCTGTAAAGGTCACATACAAACCACAGAATAATAAGACAGTAGAATTCCTCCATGGGGTGTATAGCTTTTTATCTTATAAAAACTTTAGTTTTTCTGTAGATTAGGCAGTTGAGCTATTTTATACCCTCCAAGTACCAGTTAGTTGTCCATTACATAACTTTACATACATTGGGTGAATTTATCAAACATAGAATTTTACACAGGTCTTTGATATCCCCTGCGCAGCCCAAGGATGCTCTTAATTTATTTCAATGTGCAGGCCTCCTACAGTCCATGCACCTAGACTGAAATCTACAGCATCTTTAAACATAAAATAAGATAAATATGCCGGGTCTGTTGGCCCCATACCCGTTCTCATCGCACTACCTTTTTGGAAAGTGGTGATGTCGGCATAGAAACACTGATTATTTGCACCTAGATTTTATTGCAATTGCATTTAAAAAGTCACAAATGCGGTTGCCGATTTTTTTACCCTGGAAAACTGGCATAGGGGGAATGATAATTTCACCCAGTATGTTTGTTTCTGAGCATGTTATACATTGCATAGCTTAGAAATAATCATTAAGCTTGTCCAGAATTGGCTATCCAAACTTCAATATATAGACCAAGTCCAAATACATACAGTATAGTCCAGTTTAATCACATATGCAAATATTCGACATACTAATCCAGTTTTCTATGGAAATATGCATAGAATGATGGTGCTACAGCTATTCTTTGAGCAGCCTTATGTCTTTACTGTCATCATCCCAAGGCAGAGTACGTTTATGGTGAAAAAAACAACCTTGGGCAAGTGTTCTGATTTTGGAGCTTTTCCACCCCAAAACCAGCTCCAAAAAATGCTTTGAAACAGACCTCACATCCATTTCAATAGGAAACAGCACTTGCTTTTTTTCTACATGGAAAAATGAAGCAGCATGCCCTCTTTTGCAGCTAGGTACTTGTCCATACAGTTTTTGCATGTTTTCTGCTCCAAAACGAAAAGCTGAAAATGTAGTTTTCGATTGAAGTAAACAACATTGGTTAAAAAAGCATTCAAAAAATAATAATAGAAAATAATAACTTTTTTTAGTTAGGTCTACGGAGCTCATTTTTTGCAGATGCAATGCGAACTTTACGCAGCCCTATTCGCTTCTATGGGGCCAGCGTTGCATCATAATTGCAGAATATAGAACAGCACAAGTGATGCGTGAAAACCATCGCTCATGTACACAGACCCATTGAAATGAATGGGTCGGGATTCTGTGCGGGCACAATGCGTTCGGATCACGCATTGCACCCGTGCGGAATTCTCGCTCGTGTGAAAGGGGCCTTAAGATTCTGTTCTGATCTACATTTATTAAGAAAATATGACTGCTTTTTACCATAATTAATATGGTAGAATTAAATAGGAACCCATTCAAAGTAGGGGCCAGGAAATCATAATCAAATGATAATTAAGCAGTACAATTGCAAATTACATCGGCTAATAACTAAAAGCAAGCAAATGTAATGCTCTTTTCTGACTTTCGATGTCTGGGACTACAGAATTTAAGGAGAAGTTGAGGTCATCTTATCTGCCCTTTAGTTTGTTAGTCAGCAAATATCAGCAAAAGGAATGTGTTGAACAAAGTAATATTTGATAAGACTGAATAACAGGTCTGACTCTGCAGTTAATAAAATTATTAGAAAGTCCTATAAAGTTATTCAAGTGGTCATTCCATATCTAATTTCTCCTACATAAAACAGTTAAGAAAGGCAAAAAATTAAACTGACAGCAAAGGAAATAGGGTATAGCGTCAGGTAGGGCATTAGTTTTAGCAACATATTTTATTTGCAGTGCCTCAATACTGTAAGAACCTGTCCTGTAATCATTATCAGAAATAATTATCACTCCTTTTACTAGAGATATATCTCCCTGCTGTATTATGTCTGGATCTTGAGTCTGGACTAACATGTTATATTTATAAATTGTGTCCTGCAAACTATAAATCAGATATTAATCCGTCAGGAAGAGTTGTAACAAGCGTATAGTTGTTTGAGATCAATAATTACAGGCTTAATCTACAAACTTCTGCTGAAAGTAAGGCTTCTTTCACATACAATATGTGGTACATCCTTTCGGCAGGCTGTTCCGGCATAGAATGCTAGTAATCCCGACATATTTGCCAGGTAGCTGTCGGATTTCCACCGCACCCCATTATAATCAATTGGGCCGGTGGACATTCCTACAATGCCGAAACCAGAGAGCTCTGGCAGGCTATTCTCTTCCGGAACACCCTGTTGGATGTCTTACTGCATATGTAAAACTAGCCTAAAAGGTCAGTACTGCCAAACCTCCTCCCCCGGGCTGGAGGTTTGGCTGGACCAGTAGAGGAAAGCATACTTACCTGTTTCCTGCCACCAGGTTGCAGCTTTTTCAGTCCCCTCCACCACTGCCTTGCTCTGGTCTCTGCATGTCAACATCATATTTGAAGCAGGTCAAGCAGTTGCTGCAGCCAAAGACTGCCCACAGCAGTCACATGTCTCCTATGTGAAACGTCACTGGGTCACGGGATGCATGGGGGACATTTCACAGCTACAACCATTGGCTGCAGAGTCCATATAAGCCACATCAAACAGGATGTTGACCCCACAGAAACTGGAGCAAGGCAGCAGCAGGAGACCGAAGGAGCCAGAACCCAGCAGTGGAGAGCAGTTAATTATTCCTCCCACTGTAAGTTCGAAAGGCTCTGCAATTTTTTGTTTTTTCATTTTAAAAGTTGTAGCTTTTGATTTGCCATAAGCCATATGAAAGCTTGTTTTATGCTGGGCAAGTTGTTTTTTTTTTTTTAGCCATCATTTTGGAATACCGTACATCAAGTGAATTGTGTAACTTTAAAAACATATTTTGAGGATTTCACTGTAAAAATAACATTTTAGCTTTATTATGTGAGTCAGTACAATTATAGAAATACCAAAATTATGGGTACTTTCAAAAAAATGAAAAACAAGTTTTTTTTAAAAAATAATGCTTTATGTTGCCATATTCTGACACTGCATTTCCAAACCGCAGATACGGTCATGTGAACCCCTCCATAATGCAATATCACATGAGGCACATTCAAATGTATGAGCAACAATGCAATACAGTTTTTCTCAAAATAACTTAGACTATTTTTATCTTTGATTTTATAGATACAGTAGCAGAAGGACCCGGCTTCACACAGGTATATTTCATCTATTTTATTTAATGTTTTCGTGTGTGTTGTTAAAAGATATCGACAGTATCCCCCATGAGTGACCTCTACAGCACCCCGCCCCTTTAACTGTGAACTCCACAGTCCCCCACCCCTTAACACTGACCCCCAACAGTGCCCAGCCACTTTAAAATGGGACCTCCACAGCAGCCCATCCCCTTAACTTTGACCTTCACACCAGCCCTGCCCTTTAATAGTGAGTTTCACAGCACCCCACCCCCTTGACAGTGACCTCTTCAGGGGCTCATCCCCTTAACAGTGACCTCCACAGTACCCCTCTGCCTTAACAGTGACCTCCACAGTACCCCACTGCCTTAACAGTGACCTCCACAGCAGTTGCCCCTTTAAAAGTGGCCCCGGCCCACTTAACAGTAACATCCACAGTGAACGCCTCTCTAACAGTGACCTCCACAGCGCTCTGACCTTTCAATGCTAGGGCTACACGACGACATGTGTTGCGCGACATTTTGTCTCAACAATTTTTATAATATTAGGCTATGGTGTTGCACTGCGACATTTCACATGCTGCGACTGTGACACGACAGTTGCAAAAAATCCATCCAAGATGGATTTTTCTGTGACTGTCGCGTCGCAGTCGCAGCATGTCACATGTTGCAGTGCAACAACATAGACTATCATTATAAAAATTGTCCTGCGAAATTGGTGCGACATCAATGTTGCGCGATACATGTAGCAGTGTAGTTGTGCCATATGTGTCGTGCGACTTATTTTCGCATGACACATGTCGTCGTGTAGCCCTAGCCTAAGGCTGACCTACAGCAGTGAAGAAAAATGGCTGTGTTGTTATGGAAACCTGGAGTACAACTGTGTGTATGTGGAGACTAAGGGCGTGCGAGCATCTATTGGCTGACAAGGGACATGTGACCATGTGTATGGCAGTTGGGATATGAAGAGAAAGACTCGTCTCCCACAAGATTTCTTTCCAGGTTTCATTGAAATCGATGGTTATATTTTTGAGTGATCGCGGAACATACACACATATATATATATTGTGGGGAGTCGCTCTGGTAGACAGCGGTGCGGGTGCAGTTTAGAGGCAAAACAAGGAGTCCAGATTGTGCAACAAACAGTGTTTTATTCACACTTGCACACCATAAATGAAAAACAGTCTCTTGGTGACAGTTCACACACAACGGAAATAACGTGGCAAAACAAAAACAGGCCAACACAGGTTCAGTCACCTGGGAGGTGTAGGTGCAGGTTCGCACCACGCTGTCGGCCCAGCCGCAGGAGAATCCAGCTTCAGGTAGCCAGGAACAAAACACCTCCTTGCTGAGCTCTTTCCTCCAGGACAGAGAACTCCCAGCCCTGTTAGCAGCTCCAGGATAATCACAGCCTCCAGCTGCTGAGCTGGCTGAGCTTTTAAACCCAGCCCAAAACCAGGACTGGGTCGTGGGAGCAGCCACCCACCCTACACTTTAGCTGCTCCCGGTAAGAGCCGGCCCGGATCGGCTTTGCAGCCATGCTATTTAAACTCTGTCAGTAGCACTAGCTGCTGCTGACATCAACAAAACGGGCTCTTACCTCACCGAGGCTATGAACCTCGGTGACACATACCTGCCATCCACGACGGCACCCTGCACCTTACCACACACCCCCCCCTTTGTTCAACCATGAGGGGGTGGACACATGTGAGGCAGTGGACGCGGGAAAGGGCATCTGCATTTCCCTGCAAGCGACCTGCCCTATGTTCCACGGAGAACTTGAAATTTTGAAGGGATAGGAACCACCTGGTGACCCGAGCATTCCTCTCCTTGGCCTGACTCATCCATTTGAGGGGGAATGGTCGGTCACCAGACGGAACCTCCTCCCTAACAGGTAGTAGCGGAGAGATTCGAGTGCCCACTTGATAGCCAGGCACTCCCTCTCCACTATACTATATCTGGACTCGGCGGGACTGAGCTTACGGCTCAGGAAGACAACGGGATGTTCTTCCCGTTGACCTCCTGAGACAGTACCGCACCGAGGCCTACCTCCGAGGCGTCGGTCTGTACGACAAACTCCTTGTTGAAGTCGGGTGTCACCAAAACCGGGGACCCACACAGGGCCGACTTCAACGCAGAGAAAGCCTCCTCCGCCTTCTCACTCCAGCTAACCCTCCCAGACTTTCGCCCCTTCAACAGGTCTGTCAATGGCGCTGCTATTGTGGCAAAGTGGGGCACAAACCTCATGTAGTAACCTACAATCCCCAGGAACGACTTTACCTGCCTGGTGGTGACCGGTCGGGGCCAGTTACGAATGGCCTCTACCTTAGTTACCTGAGGCTTGATGACTCCCGCCCAATTACATATCCCAGATATTTTGTCTCCTCTAACCCTATGGAGCACTTCTTTGGGTTAGCGGTCAGTCCGGCTTTCCTCAGGGCATCCACTACCGCCTGCACCTTGGGTAAATGGCTTTCCCAGTCGGTGCTGTGGATGACTACATCATCTAAGTAGGCCGAGGCGTACCGACGATGTGGTCGCAGCACTATGTCCATTAGCCTTTGGAAAGTGGCGGGGCGCCATGCAGGCCAAAGGGTAACACCTTGTAGTGATACAGGCCCTGCGGGGTAACAAATGCGGTTTTTCCTTAGCCGACTCCGTTAAGGGTACCTGCCAGTACCCTTTAGTGAGGTCCAACACAGAAAAATAACGGGCTTGTCCTAAACTTTCAACAAGCTCGTCTACTCGGGGCATGGGATACGCGTCAAACTTGGATACTTCATTTAACTTGCGAAAGTCGTTGCAGAACCGCAACGTCCCATCCGGCTTAGGTATTAGGACTATGGGACTGGCCCACTCACTTTTCGACTCCTCAATGACATCGAGCTTCAACATTAACTGCACTTCCTCCGCGATGGCCCGCCCCGAGCCTCGGGTACCCGGTATGGTTTTAACCGGACCTTGGCCTGAGGCTCAGTGACGATGTCATGTCGGATGAGAGACGTGCGGCCAGGGAGGTCCGAGAACACATCCGTGTTCCGACTGAGGAACTCCTGACTTCCTGAACTTGTTTGGAAGACAGGCTGTCTGCAATTTTTACCGTGGTTACGGCTTCACAGGCCTCGAACTGTGGGGCTGGACCCTTTTCACCTAGAAGCCCTGGCCGGGGCTGTGGTCGTCGGCCGCGTCCCTATCTTTCCACGGCTTAAGTAAATTCACGTGGTACACCTGCTCCGGCTTGCGCCGCCTGGCTGGTGTACTTTGTAATTTACTTCCCTACTTTCTCGATCACCTCATAGGGGCCCTGCCACCTAGCTAGGAATTTGCTGTCAAGGGTGGGTACCAGAACCAAAACCCGATCTCCCGGATTGAAGTCCCGTACCCGAGCCTGACGATTGTACACCCTACTCTGGGCTTGTTGCGCTGCCTCCATATGCTCCCGGACCAAGAGCAACACCCTTTCCATCCGTTCCTGCATCTGGGCGACATACTCAATGACACTTTTGTGGGGGACAGGCTGTTGTTCCCATGCTTCCTTGGCGATATCCAACAGGCCCCGAGGGTGTCTGCCATAAAGCAGTTCGAAGGGCGAGAACCCAGTAGAGGCCTGGGGCACCTCTCGCACTGCGAACATGAGATAGGGCAGAAGCAGATCCCAGTCCTTCCCATCTCTAGACACCACCCTCTTTAACATATTTTTTATGGTTTGGTTAAACCTCTCCACAAGACCGTCTGTTTGCGGATGGTAAACGGACGTCCGTAACTGCTTTATACGCAACAATTTACACAGTTCCTCATTACTTTGGACATAAAGGGGTCCCTTGGTCTGTCAGAACCTCTTTAGGCAGGCCCACACGGGAAAACATCTCCATTAACTCTTTGGCAATGAGCCTAGCTGAGGTATGTCGCAGAGGCACCGCCTCCGGATACCGAGTGGCATAGTCGAGAACTACCAGAATGTGTTGGTGGCCCCTGGCAGACTTTGGTACAGGCCCAATTAAATCCATAGCGACTCGCTCAAACGGTACTTCAATAATTGGCAGAGGTACCAGAGGACTACGGAAATGTGGCTGGGGGCTAGTTATCTGACAGGTTGGACAGGACTTACAATAATCTTCTACCTCCTTGAACACACCGGGCCAATAAAACCGCTGCAGTATGCGGTCCTGGGTTTTCTGCCACCCCAGGTGTCCCCCAAGAACATGTTGGTGGGCAAGCTCCATGACAAGCTTGCGATACGCTGTGGGCACCACCAACTGTTCAACAGGTTCACCTCGGATTTGGTTCACCCGATACAACATATCCTGCAGAACAATAAATCGTGGGAACATTAATTCAGCCCCTGGTTTCTGGGGTTTACCATCAATTTCCAGCACATTCTCCCAGGCCCTGGTTAGGGTTTGGTCCCGGTGTTGGGCGGTCCCAAAATTATCTCCGGAGACATTGAGGTCTGCCAACTCAGGTCCCGGTGGCAAGTCCTCCGTGTCTCCCACCATTACACTCAGTGGGGTTATCTCCCCCACTACCGCTGCAGCAGTGGTCACCCCTACCGCTGGCCCTTCAGACTCGGGCTCCCAGGGTTCTGGCCTTCCAGGGGTATCAGGCCACTCTGCTAGGGTTACCCCTGTCTCAGGGCTATTAGTCACTTTCACCTCAGGCCATAGTGACGGAAAACCAGGGAAGTCTCTCCCAATTATTAGTTCATACGGTAGTTTGGCGGAGATCGCCACTTCACAAGTCCAGGTGCCGGCCGCCGTGGACAGAGACATTTCAGCAGTGGGATAGTCCTTTAAGTCGCCGTGTATGCACACCACCCCAACTTTCCGGCCCGTATACTGGGTGGGCTGTACCAGGGCAGCACTTACCAGGGTTACCAGGCTCCCTGAGTCCAACAGCGCCACTGCCAGGTTATCCCCGACTTGCACCTGGCACAGATGACGACTGTCTATTGTCTCGGGGATGCCGGTCGCACACAGTCTCCGGGCATACATGGAAGCCCGGTACCCATAATTAGTCTCCATGGGTTCCCCCCACTGTGGACAGTTGGCCCTTATGTGTCCAGGCTCCCGACACTGCCAGCAGACCACTGGGGACGGATCTGCAAGAGGTACATCCCGGGCGGGTTTGGCCGGCCGCCGGGACTGGGGTGGAGATTTCCGGGGTTTGACTGGCCCCCTCCCAAAAGAACCCCCCTGCAGGTTTCTGGTGGCCTCATATCGTTCCACCAGGTCGACCATCTCAAGGGCATTGGTGGCATTTTTGCAACCTGTGCAGCAACTCATAGTACTGCGGCCTGGCGGGTTCAGCCACGTTAAAGTCCCACTGGTGGACACGCTGAGCCCGGACCAACACGTTTACCCCCAGTCTGGCCAGGATCTCCCCCTTCACCGTGGAATAGTCAGCAGCCTGGTCGTCTGCCAAATCAAAAAAAACTTGCTGGGGTCCGGATGCCAGGAACGGAGCAACCACTTCGGCCCACTGGTCACGGGGTAACTTTTCCCTCACGGCGACCTTCTCAAAGACCGCTAGGTATGTCTCCACGTCGTCTGCGGGGGTCATCTTTGGGATCGCCGCACGGACCGCTTCCAGGCATCATGGACGTGGTGGGACGCTCCGGCCGCCTGTAATGCCATCACATGTTGTAGCAGTAACTGGTTGGTCTCCCGCTGCTGCACGTTAGCTTCTACGAGCCTTCACAGCAGCCTCCATGTTGCCAGAGATCACAGGCTGCAACTTTGCCGGCCTAATATAGGACATTCACTTTTGCTCAGCACAAAAACAAAGTTCGGCGTTCACGCCAGCCTCACTGCGCATGCCCGCATCCGACACCAAATGTGGGGAGTCGCTCTGGTAGACAGCGGTGCGGGTGCAGTTTAGAGGCAAAACAAGGAGTCCAGATTGTGCAACAAACAGTGTTTTATTCACACTTGCACACCATAAATGAAAAACAGTCTCTTGGTGACAGTTCACACACAACGGAAATAACGTGGCAAAAGAAAAACAGGCCAACACAGGTTCAGTCACCTGGGAGGTGTAGGTGCAGGTTCGCACCACGCTGTCGGCCCAGCCGCAGGAGAATCCAGCTTCAGGTAGCCAGGAACAAAACACCTCCTTGCTGAGCTCTTTCCTCCAGGACAGAGAACTCCCAGCCCTGTTAGCAGCTCCAGGATAATCACAGCCTCCAGCTGCTGAGCTGGCTGAGCTTTTAAACCCAGCCCAAAACCAGGACTGGGTCGTGGGGAGCAGCCACCCACCCTACACTTTAGCTGCTCCCGGTAAGAGCCGGCCCGGATCGGCTTTGCAGCCATGCTATTTAAACTCTGTCAGTAGCACTAGCTGCTGCTGACATCAACAAAAACGGGCTCTTACCTCACCGAGGCTATGAACCTCGGTGACACATACCTGCCATCCACGACAGCACCCTGCACCTTACCACAATATATATATATATATATTGTGACAGGACCATGGGGAAAGTGATAGAAGGAGTCTACATTTCACCTAGGTTCCTGTCTTATACGTTCTAAAAGCAGCCAGGGAATTGACAGCAAGGAAAACTAGGTTTTCCCATTGCAAGGGTTTTGTTAAAAACCTGGTTAGAAGGACCTGGCTGCTTGGAGCAGGGAGAGTTGGGTGGGTCTCTGCTCCAATTAGCCACTCCAGGTATTCAGGGTAACTGTGGCTAATCACCTGGAACCTGGGTGAGCTATATAAGGGCAGACAGCTCACTAGCTGTGGTCTCTGCTCCTGGGAACAACTCTGGTGTGAGTAAAACAAACTGTGTGTTTTGTTGATGGAGCTGGGCACAAGGCTCAGTCTCATGTAGTGAGGAACTACTTCTTGTTTAGACGTAGCGGCCAGACGGCCAGGTATTTCATTTATTCTTGAACTGTTTTTGTTTTATATTTTGACCTGCAAACATCAATAAAACTGGCTGAGGCCAGTTGCATCACACTTGCGTGGACTGGACTGTGATTAATGTGCCTATAGCGCCCGTCTATCCCAGGAGGCGGCGATCCCGGAAGCTAATCCCGTTACATATGGTGGAGGATGCGCTGGCACTAAAATCCAGCAAGTTTTATGTCCTGGGTTAAGTCTGCTGTGCTTGTAAAGCCAAACAGTGCAGACATGGAGGAAGTTGTTAAACAGCTGATCCAGGCTAACATTCAGCTCCAGAAAGCGAATGCTAACCAGCAAGAAACTAACCGGTTGCTCATAGAGACGACACAAGCTGGGCTCAGAGAACAGCAAGCAGTTAATAAAAGTCTGGTGGAGCAGATAAAGGTGCTGTCTGAAAGGCCCCAAGTCCGGGAGGAATCCATCTCTGCGGGAGGAGAGTGCAAGTTTCACTTCAAAAAATGGTCGCAGAGGATGATGTGGAGACATACCTCACCGTGTTTGAAAGAACCGCTGAAAGAGAGAAACTCCCAGTGGAACAGTGGGCAGACACCCTTGCTCCATTTCTCAGTGGGGAGCCGCAGAAAGCCTACTTTGATTTGAGTGAGCAGGATGCCAGACAGTACTACAAACTGAAAGCAGAAATTCTTGCTCGCTTAGGTGTAACATCTGCGGTCAGAGCCCAGCGAGTGCACAACTGGACTTTCCAACTGGATAAATCAGTGAGGTCGCAAATGTATGATCTTTTCCACCTGGCTAAAAAATGGCTGCAACCGGAGGTATGTACCGCCGCTCAGGTGGTTGAAAGAGTGGTCTTGGACCGGTTTGTTCGTGCTCTGCCAGTTCGGATACAGCGCTGTGTTGGTCAAGCGGACCCCAGGGATGCGGATCAGCTTGTCGCCCTAGTGGAGCGGTATCTGAACACTGAGGAGTATCTACAAGACTTTTCTCCTGCTCGGCCGGCCCCAAGGAGCCAGAAGACTGCTGATCGCGGTAAGACTGTTCCTGATCTAAAGGGGGTGAGGGAGGGCCGTAAAGTTGGAACTGACACTGACCTATTAGCCCGACCTCTTAAGCCAGTTAGCCCTAAACAGCCTGTGACTGTCAAAAACATTGTTTGCTGGCGGTGTCAAGGACTGGGCCACGTGGCTGCCAACTGTCCATTGGTTGATGAGCCTATGGAGTGTGACAGTGGGCGGAGGAGGTCATTGTTTGCGGGACCTGCCTGCTCTGCTTTGCCAACCCCAGATACGCAGCGACAAACTTGCAACCTGGTGATTGAAGGACACTCAGTGCAAGCTCTGTTGGACTCTGGTAGTCTAGTGACTCTTGTGCATGGCAGCCTGGTGGACACTACGAAGCTGCAAAAGAGACAGATGGGGGTCATCTGCATACATGGTGATACAAAAGAGTACCCCACTGCTATAGTCTCTTTTGAAACCCCGTGCGGGAAAGTAACCCATGAAGTGGGGGTTGTAAATAGTCTGATGCATACTGTCATTCTGGGGTGTGATTTTCCTCTGTTTTGGCAAATGTGGAATATTCTTGATAAGTGTTTAAGTGGGTCTGCTGTAGATCCTATTCCTCTGACTGAACCTGTAAATGTGCAAACAGTAGGGGTGACCCAGAGTGAAACCGAGGGTTTTCCCTTAGCAGTGCTTGCAGGTGATACTGATGATGTCCCAGAAGTTGGACTCCCTGATTTGCCAGTCTCCAGTGACAACTTTGGGACAGCTCAACTCAGGGACCCTACACTAACCCATGCATGGCAAAGTGTAAAAGTAGTCAATGGGGTGTCTCAAGAACCTGGGGTAGAGAAAATATTTCCCCATTTTGCTTTAGAGAATGAACTCTTATATAGAGTTGATGAGAAGAATGGACAAGTTGTGGAGCAACTTGTGGTCCCAAAATCACATCGCCAAAAGGTGATGGATCTAGCGCATTCACATGTGCTCGGGGGCACTTGGCCTATGAAAAACAAAAGACAGGATTTTGCAGAGGTTTTATTGGCCCGGGGTACATAAAGACGTAAAAGAATACTGTGAGTCATGCCCAGAGTGTCAGTTACGCAACCCGGTGGCAACCTTTAGGAGTCCGTTAGTGCCACTCCCAATTATTGAAACTCCCTTTGAGAGAATTGCAATGGATTTGGTGGGACCTCTTGTTAAGTCTGCCAGAGGTCACCAATACATTTTGGTTGTCCTTGATTATGCTACCCGCTATCCAGAAGCAATACCTCTAAGGAAAACCTCTGCAAAGATGATAGCCAAGGAGTTGTTCCAGATGTTTACTAGAGTGGGCATACCTAAAGAAATACTTACTGACCAGGGGACGCCCTTTATGTCAAAGGTTACAAAAGAGTTGTGCAAGCTGTTGAAGGTAACTCACTTGCGTACTCTCAGTCTATCATCCCCAAACGGATGGACTAGTTGAAAGGTTCAATAAAACCTTAAAAGGGATGCTCAGAAAAGTGGTGGCACAGGATGGTAAAGACTGGGATTGTCTTTTACCATATCTTATGTTTTCTGTACGGGAGGTGCCTCAAGCATCTACCGGATTTTCTCCCTTCGAGCTAGTGTATGGTCGGCACCCTCGGGGTCTTCTGGATATTGCAAAAGAGACCTGGGAGAGTGAGGCTACACCCTACAAAAGTGTGATTGAACACATCGCACAAATGCAGGAAAGGATTGAAAAAGTAATGCCCATTGTAAAAGAACACCTGCTGCAGGCCCAGGAGAGTCAGTCCCGGGTTTACAACAGGTCGGCTAGAGTAAGAAACTTCAACCCTGGGGATAGGGTACTAGTCCTTGTCCCCACAGTAGAAAGTAAATTTTTGGCCAAATGGCAAGGACCTTACGAAATAGTTGAGAAGGTCGGAGAAGTGAATTACCGGGTTCACCAACCAGGTAGACGTAAGCCCTACCAAATTTATCATGTGAATCTAATCAAACCCTGGAAGGACCGAGAGGTGTTGTTAGCAGCTAACAGCATTGGCAAAAAGGGAAATAGCGTTGAGATACCAGAGGTAAAAATTGCAGACACCTTGTCGGGATCTCAAACTCAAGAAGCAAAGGAGTTTGTTCAGAAAAATAGAGATGTCTTTTCTGAGCTACCTGGTCGAACAGATATAATTAAACATGACATTGTAACCGAACCAGGGGCCAGAGTAAACCAAAAGCCTTATAGAATACCTGAGGCTAGACGTAAAGCTGTCTCCCAAGAAGTCCAAACAATGCTTCAGTTAGGGGTTATAGAGGAGTCCAATAGTGACTGGTCTAGTCCTATAGTCTTGGTTCCCAAACCTGATGGCACCATACGTTTCTGTAATGACTTCAGGAAACTGAACATGGTCTCAAAGTTTGATGCTTACCCAATGCCGCGAGTGGATGAGCTGATTGATAGGCTTGGTAATGCGAGGTTCTTTACCACATTAGATCTCACAAAAGGTTACTGGCAAGTACCTTTGACTGATGAGGCCAAAGAAAAACAGCCTTTAGTGTCCCTGATGGCCATTTTCAGTATGTAGTCCTTCCCTTTGGTTTGCATGGGGCCCGGCCACATTCCAGAGAATGATGGACAAAATTTTAAGACCACATCGTAAATATGCAGCTGCCTATTTAGACGATGTGATAGTCCATAGCACAGATTGGGAAAGTCACCTACCCAGGGTTCAAGCCGTCCTGAATTCTATTAGGGAAGCGGGTTTGACAGCAAACCCAAAGAAATGTGCCATTGGGCAAGAAGAGGCAAAGTACTTGGGGTACACGATTGGGCGAGGGCTATAAAGCCTCAAATAAACAAAGTGGAAGCCATTCAGAACTGGCCAAGGCCTTTGAACAAAAAGCAAGTCAAAGCATTCCTAGGTTTAACTGGTTATTATAGGCGTTTTATTGAAAATTTTGCTAGCATTACGAGCCCTTTAACAGACCTTACAAAAGGGAAGGATTCAACCATGGTCAAATGGACCCCAGAGGCGGAACAAGCCTTTAAGAACCTGAAGCAGGCTCTTTGTGCCCAGCCAGTGTTAGTCACACCAGACTTTAGAAAAGAGTTCATCGTGCAAACAGATGCCTCTGATGTTGGCATAGGAGCCGTGTTGTCACAAGTGAGGGATGGGGAAGAGCATCCAGTAGTTTACCTGAGTAAAAAGTTAAATGAACATGAGAAGAAATACTCAGTTGTAGAAAAGGAGTGTTTTGCAATTAAGTGGGCCATAGAAGCTCTCAGGTATTATTTGGTAGGAAGAACATTCAAACTTGTAACTGACCATGCCCCCTTAAATGGATGTGCCAAAACCGTGAGAAAAACAGGCGAGTGACCCGATGGTTCATGTCTCTTCAGGATTATAGTTTTACAGTTGAACATAGACCCGGGCGTCAGCTTGGAAACGCCGATGCCCTGTCCAGGGTGTACTGTTTAAGGGCACAGTGTGTTCCTACCCCAAGGTCGAAACAGGGGGAGGATATGTGACAGGACCATGGGGAAAGTGATAGAAGGAGTCTACATTTCACCTAGGTTCCTGTCTTATACGTTCTAAAAGCAGCCAGGGAATTGACAGCAAGGAAAACTAGGTTTTCCCATTGCAAGGGTTTTGTTAAAAACCTGGTTAGAAGGGCCTGGCTGCTTGGAGCAGGGAGAGTTGGGTGGGTCTCTGCTCCAATTAGCCACTCCAGGTATTCAGGGTAACTGTGGCTAATCACCTGGAACCTGGGTGAGCTATATAAGGGCAGACAGCTCACTAGCTGTGGTCTCTGCTCCTGGGAACAACTCTGGTGTGAGTAAAACAAACTGTGTGTTTTGTTGATGGAGCTGGGCACAAGGCTCAGTCTCATGTAGTGAGGAACTACTTCTTGTTTAGACGTAGCGGCCAGACGGCCAGGTATTTCATTTATTCTTGAACTGTTTTTGTTTTATATTTTGACCTGCAAACATCAATAAAACTGGCTGAGGCCAGTTGCATCACACTTGCGTGGACTGGACTGTGATTAATGTGCCTATAGCGCCCGTCTATCCCAGGAGGCGGCGATCCCGGAAGCTAATCCCGTTACAATATATATATATATATATATATATATACGTCTTACTTAATATATATATAGATCATTTCACCTGAATATCGTTTCTTTTTTCTTTTTTTTTCAAGTGTCACCTTGTTTTTTTACTTTTTTGTACTTTATTGTTTTTGTAACGTATTCAAGTCAATAACAACACCTACTACTTCTAATTGTTCACCATCAACTCAAAAGTTAAGGGGGCCATATACATTTGATGAACATCTGCCAAACTCGCAAATATCCAAATCCTGCTGGATTTTGCTGCTGCAGAAGTCCAGCATATACAACCTTGGATTTTCCAGTCAAAGAAGCAGATATATCATAGACCAGTGGTATAAGCTGGTCTATGATAAAAAGACATGCTGTCTGAGGCTGCGCCTAATTTATGAAGAGTCAACACAGACTCCAGCAGTCTATGCCCATGGCTGATGTAAACTGTTGTGTTCTTTTGTGTCAGAAAACTGGCACCCTCGCCAGACCCCCTTTTCAGGAAATTGGCAGAAATTTTTTGTTTGTGCAAGTGGTATTGAAACTGAATACGCAGTAACACACAGTTTGCAACTTTTTTCTGCCCAAAAAACTATTGCATCATTATGACAAATCTTCCCCGAAGTGCCTATGTCTCTTTCTAACAGTGCTGTGCTCCAGTGGTGGACTGGGAACTTAAAGTGTCCCTGGAAAAAAAACCTAAAAGTGGCTCCATGTTGTAGGTGGGTCCAAATTGAGAGAAGACCAGGCAAGACAAGTATGTAGGGCCAACATAAGTACGCAGGGATAACAGATGTTGGCAAAGCCAGCAATAGCATAGTGCAGGATAGATAGAAGACAGCATTAACCTGGAGTTGGCTTTCTCTTCCCCCATTTTTCCTTCTTAGCGATTATTTGTACAGAAAGGATTTTCTGTCTATGGGCTGGAGCGAAGTGAAGATAAATTGCAGTGGAACGGAAGTTGTGAAAAAAGTTCAGTTTACGGGTGTAGCAAGGAGGTATTAATTTTCCTTAGGTGCATGGATACAAACAGCCCCTGAAGAAGCAATAAGCGAAACCCGGGTCGGGTGTTTTTTATGTTTATATGCTGAATACAGCCTCATTTTGTGAGTATAATAAAATTGTCACTACTTTTTTATACAAGAGGTGCCATGGTGTTTCTGTTTCTATGAAAGGGTGCTCGTACCATCCAGAGAGTGTCAGTCGGAATTTGAGACAAGATGGATGAGGACATTGTGGGTGGAAAGCTGTACATGCTCATGTGTTTAGTGAACAAGAAATAGCACGGAGCTGAACTCTTTTACTATTGTTGCGAGCATAGTGCAGGACACTATACCTTCCCAGCAGAACCAAATGCCACAGTGCAGCACATAATACTGCCACCTGCACCAACTGAGGATGGCAATACAGTTGAATTCAGGAGGGCACCTGTGGTTGCTGCCCAGGTGCATAGGAGAGAATAAGATCATTATGTACCTGGCTGGTAGCTTTGAGGAGGGCTTGGGTGGCCCCCCAAGGCATTGGCCCACCGAGAAATTTCCCTGTAGGGTTTATGGTGAATACGCCCCTGGTCTACTCTCACTCATAAAGCACGTGATGACATTCACAAGCCCTAACAGAGGAAACCTTTTTACGGTTTATTTTAATATATAAAAAGTGAATAAAAAAGATTAAATGAACACACCAGTCATATGCACATGGCACTTTGGACATTGAAATACTCCTTAACATACTGATTATGATGTACTGTATTTCATATGGATATTTCAGCAAAGTACATTAGCAGCAATTCCATGATAAAATGTTCTAGTCTTTAACAAAGTTCTGGGTATTAAACAGATGCTTTATTAGTTCAGGGAGTGAAAGAGTGATAAGAATGTCAGGACTTGGATAGTTGTATCCATATGTCATGCGATGTATCAAGGGACCATTTTTCATCACTGTGATAACTGCTGCTACATCTTTCTTTGAGCCAAGCAAGAAAATTGAAGATGAGTTTCTTGCTCAGATCAAAGTTCTCAAACTGTTGTAATTTATTTTCTTAATATCTATGAAAGAGAAGTAACACTGTGCCCCTCAATGGTTTGAAAAGAGGCATCCCAAAAGGCTCTGCAATAAAAGACAACTGATGATGATCACATCATCAAAATTCACATTGACTTTACCTATTTTCAGGCAGCATGCCACATTCAGTACTGAAATTAAGATTTCAATAGGCATACTTCCTATTTCTCTACTGGTTACAATTTAGATAATCTCAGAACCTCATGTTGAAACCAAGAAAACCATGTGAGTCCATACCTGTATCAGTAATATAGTCTCTAAAATGTACTACATATTCTTGTACAATATATTTTGGAAACCTTTTAGACACAGGCAATAGTGTAGAGATTTACACTGTTGTTTAACTACTGCATTTGTGGATTACATAAAACATCCAGTGGGTCCACCGGTAACTGCAGGACATTTCTGAACATCCTTGGTGAGTTAGCAGCTGGGCAGAATTTATCATCTTTAGAAGCTGGGAGTTGGTCGTTAGTGACAGCCAGACTCCTCAAATAGAAGCCAGGGATAGCTTACTGGCCCTGCCTTTGCTACAGCTGTGTATGAGGCAGAGGGGCGGACTGGGAACTTAAAGGCCCTGGAAAAAATACTAAAAGTGGCCCTGTTTTGTAGTCGGTTCCAAATTGATGGAAGACAGGGCCAGCAATACCATATTGTGGCACATTATACCACCCCAACTGAGCCAAATACCACAATCCAACACAAAATACTGCCAGCAGCACAAAATGCATTTCCAAAACCTTTCATTGGCCGGCCGCCTGGGCATCGGCCCACCGGGAATTTCCTTGTAAGGTCTATGGCCAATCTGCCCCTGTATGTCACCGTGTACGCAGTTCAGAAAGTGGCCATGGCCCATGACATTTTCTCCTGTCTCAGTGATCATGTGATTCTTGGGTGCCAGGTTACTGCAAAAAACAGATTAGCTTTACAGTGATGCTCCAGAGGCTGCATTACCCCTGTATTTAGGACTAATATGTTAGCTTCATTTACAGGAAAAATCATAAATAAAAGAAGAATGTAATATGTATAAATTCCCCTCAAAGGTCTTGTATGAACTCGAGCGATACAATGTGTAAATTTAAATAAATAAATAAATAAATAAAGACAAAGCAAACTAAATAAAATAAAAAAGACAAAACAAAATTAATAGTAAAATAAAGAAAGCCACTACTAGCCCATACCTTCTTTTTTAGCTCTCTTGTCCTGGCTGTAAACTACTATATATCCACTATCATTCTTTATTTATATTACACATTTATATAGCGCTGCTATATTCCGCAGCACTTTACAGACATTAGCATCCTGCTGTCCCCAAAGGGACACACAATCTAAGGTCCCCACACTATGCAAAAAAAACTATAACAGAATGGTCACAATTTAAGTATTTAAATTGTACTTTTTTTTTACATTTTTAATACAATTAAAAATAAAAAATAAAAACTGAAATAAATTAGGTATAAACATAAAGCACCATGTATCACTAAAATAAAAGATGTGATTATTTGTTTAATTAAATCAGGGCAACTGGGGTTTACCTAAATGTAATGTGTGCCAGCATTCGCAGATTAATTAGCTTTCCGCACATAAAATGAGAATATATTTTAAAGAAATGCATCAATTAACCTTAATAACAGCTCTTGCAGCCACAAGTTACATTGAAATTGGGCTTCTTCACACTGCGGTAAGCAAACATCTTGTTAGTTATTATACAAAAAAAGTTTGAAGAAAAAAAACATTTGCATTAAAGGGGTTGTTTTAAGCAATAGTCATTAATTACTTGTGAAGTGTTGTTCGATATATAAAAACTCCAGTTACGTCTACTGCAGCATAAAATCACTTCACATCCATGGCTCTACTCTTCTGTTTTCCAGACCAGAGTCTCAAAGTGCTTGATCTGCATCCTTTGGTTGGGTGGTCTTTGAAGATTCCATTAAATGCACATTTAAGCACTGGAGCATGCAGTGGTATTGTTACTCTGAACATATTGCTGTTGCCGACTCACATACCAAGCTCATTGCCATACACTGTATAATGGCTGTGCTTGGTATTGCACCCCAGTCTTATTCACTTGAATGGGCTTGAGCTGTACACAGTGCTAAATAGGTGCAGCATACTTTTTGGGTGCCTAATGTATTTGCTCCCTTCCATATACCTGAAACAACAACAAAAAAAAGTATATTTTACCAAAGTGAGTGTAAAAGGAGATTTAAGAGGTATTAAGAGTTTGGGGAAAAGGAGAATTTTTTATAAGTTTCAATTTCTGTGGAAACCAGCCTGTCATGACTTATTGCAACCTTGACTAAACATAGCTATATATTTAGTAGTGGACCCATGGGAGTCAGGCCTCCAAACACAATTTACCTATTCTGCATAATGGCCCAGGAGGATTCACTCTGTCCTCCTGACATGTGATCAGCAGAAGGAATCAATGGGGCCTGGAAAAGGGGCAGCGCTATCCCAGAAGAGAAAGAGTCAACTGGGGCCTGGAGATGAAGCTTATATTGATTGACACCAATTACCAACTTCTTCATCGGGGATCCAAGCACAGTGTTTTGCTGTGCACAGCTATCTGCAGCAGGAACAGACTCGGCACAGTTATCCTCTATATTCCTCAGGCTCAGACCTACAACTGAACTGCACCACACTTTATGGTAATCATGTGGATGCTGAAAAGTTTAAAGGAGGAGGGAGTGGGGTTCAGGAGAACTTTTGCTGCCCAGTGTGCCCACCTTTAGCTCATGCTCTGCCCTGTGTATTAAAATGCTTGTGACACTGCTCCTTACGGGATTGATCCGTAACCTATGCTCTGCTTTTACATGTATATGAAATATACAGATATCACATTATTTTAACCACCTCTTACTTTTGAAGTTGGCAGCGCAACTTTCATGAAGGAGTCATATGTTGTGAGCTGGCTTGGTGGGTATAAAAGGTATGCTAAAGGCTGTCTGCACACATATCCCTTGTCGGTGTCATGGGTAAAGGGTGTGATTTATCAGAGTTGCAAAAATGGATGATTATTAATAGAGATTAGCGAATTTCTCAAAAATTCTATTCGGCTGGTTCGGCGAATTTTCCGAAAAAATTTGGTTCGATCCGAATGTATTTGTGGCGAATCGTGTTAAAAAAGCTCTATTTCTTGGCTGCACAGAGCCTTTATAGTGGTGTAGAAATCTGTGCCTTGCAGTAACACGCATAGAAAGTCTGCTGTGGTAGTGAAACAATACTGTGAGTCAGTATGACATGTAGATGACAGGCGTCGCTCTTAGAATCACTGCACACTTCACTTATTTGGGCAGTTACAGGGCCAAAACTGACCAAATAACTCAAGTGTGAACTCAGCCTTACAGATCAATGTTAGCGACAGGTATAAAGAACCGTGCAGAGGCCCAAGATCCTATTATTAGAAGAGAGAGTTGAACGGCACACCTCTAAGATGAAGGCGGTGCTCAGTGGTACATTGACGCCATCCAGCATACGACTCACCACTAAGTCTAAGGCCATGAACAAGGTCTAGGTTGGACCAAATGTTGGCCAATGACTAAATATTACTTTTTCTAGATGGATTGAAAATTAAGCAAATAAAATAAGAAGTTCATGCAACAGAACTTAGCGTGTCTTGGTTTGTTCTAAATTTATCAAGATCCTTCTATAGCGTGAAAGAGCGCACTCCTTTTACATCAATTCACTGATTACATATAGATGTCTACAGAACCTGTTCTATTAAATGCTTATACAAGTAGAGCCCCCCTCCCCACCCCCAACAGAGTGGAGTGGGTGTTAGCAGTAAGTTTGTGTTGATGTCAATGATTATTTTGCACTTCCTCTGATCCATCAGAACAATAACTCCCAAAAAACGGAAAAAAAAAACAGGAGTGAATCCAAAACAGAGATGACATGAATATTTGCAAGTCTTCTGTGTTTTATACCACTCCTGCTTTTGGCTACCAAATTATAAGCCAATTCTGATGCAAAATAGGGACCATGCCATGCAGGCCTCACAGCTGTTACATAGACAGGATCCATTGTGCGTATCATTTTTCCTTCCTTCTGACAGATCAGAAGAAGGGTCAAATAAACTGGATGGACAAATGTCTTTTTTCGGTCTTATATACTATGTTACTATGTTACTAGCATCAGTAGCAGGCCACACGGTGGTGCAATGACAGTGTGGATCTGGCAGCAGCATCAGGAGGCCACAGAGTGGCACAATGACAGTGTGGAGATGGCAGTAGCATTAGGAGGTCACATAGTGGCACAATGAGAGTGTGGAGGTGGCAGCAGCAGCAGTATCAGGAGGAGGCCATAGGGTGTTACAATGACAGTGTGGAGGTGGCAGCAGCAGCATCAGGACACCTGAGTGGTGAGGTGGTAGCAGCATCAGGAGACCACAGAGTCACCCGTTGACAGGGTGGGGAGGCCTTAATCTCCACTACATACTGCCATGGTGTGTCTGGGTCCTCTACCTCGTATTCCCCATTGCCCTGTAGTTCCTCTGGCTGTTCCTGCTCCTCCTCTTCTGTCACCTGTGTATGAAAACCACCCATTTCACTACACATTGCTTTTGCTCAAATGTCCTCCTCCTCTCGTTCAGCCCCCACAGGGCTCATGTGGCCGTGAGATCTAGGCGCCACGTCTCCAGTCCCCTGACCAGCCAGATTTACTAGCATCTGTTCCAGGACATGAAGCAGTGGAATGACGTTGTTCATCCCATAGTCTTGGCATCTGACAAATAAAGTGGCCTCCTCAAAGGGCATCAGCAAACGGCAGGTGTCACGCATTAGCTGCCACTGGCTGACATCGAAGTTACCAGGGGAGTACTCTTGTCCGCTTTTATCATCAAGAAATCGTTTATGGCCTTTCTATGTTCATATAGTCGGTCCAAGATATGGAGGGTGGAATTCCAATGGGTGGAAACATCGCATATCAGCCGATGTTGGAGGATGCCGTTCTGCCGCTGCAGCTCAAGGAGGGTGTGCTTTGCAGTGTACGAGTGGCTGAAGTGCATGCAAAGTTTCCTGGCCATTTTTATGATGTCTTGCAGATGGGTGGAAGACTTTAGGAACCACTTGACAACCAGATCGAACATGTGTGCCATGCAGAGCGCATGGCTCAACCCTCTTTTATGCAGCACCGACAGCATGTTCTTCCCGTTATCAGTCACCATGGTTCCGATTTTCAGTTGTTGTGGAGAAAGCAAGATTCGATTTCTCGATGAAGGACACAGAGCACTTCCTCCCCTGTGTGACTCCGTTCGCCCAGGCAAACAAGGTGCAGAACAGTGTGACACCATGGTATGCTGGTGCATTGTGAACTGTCCCTGCAGAGGACGCTGAGGACACGGTGGAGGATGAGGAGGCAGATGCGGGCATTGTCGCAGCACCAATGGAGTGAGAACGTGGAGGCAGAAGCTGCGTCACCTGGCCAAGTTTCTGGTGTGGCTGTGCAGGAACCAAATTCACCCAGTGGGCCTTAAAGGAAATGTGTTGCCCCTGACCGTGGTTACAGCTCCACACGTTGGCACTGCCATGCACTTTGGCAGACACCGACAGGCTCAAGGACTGACCCACCTTCTGTTCTACATGTGTGTGCAGGGCTGGTACTGCCTTTTTGGTAAAGAAATTGCGGTTTGGAACACTCCACCTCGGCTCGGCACAAGCCATCAGTTCTCTGAAAGGTGCAGAGTCCACCATTTGGAAAGGTAGAAACTGCAGCACCAACAACTACCCTGCTGACTCCTGGCCATGCTAGCAACTTGCTGGATCTGCCGCTGCCTCACGAGCAAGCTGCCACCCTCTTCTCCCGATGATGATGAAGCCCCTAATTCACCCGGCTCCCAAGTGCGATCAGCTACATCATCTTCATTGAGTACTGTCTGCATGTCACTGATGTCCTCAATGGTCGCTGGACCAGAAGCTTGACTGCTCATATGCCACTCTCCTCATCACTACTTACCCGCCTACCGGAGAAAGTGGTGGATGTCTCCTCCACATCCTGGCTGGCCAGTAGTTGATGACTGTCCTCAACAGGCTCTTCCTCGCTGTATAGCGGAACTGAGCCCACAGCATATAATGCTTGTCTGGCTGAGGGAACAGAAAAGGTCAGAGGCAGGTTAAGGACAGATGAGGGCACAGGGCCTGCTCCCGGGCATTGCCAACTAAGGGTTGCGTCTGATGAACCCACCGATTCGTGGCTGGGGGTGGCTGATGTCACTTGGGACGAAGTGGATTACCAAGTCAACCAATCAAGAACATATAACTGCACCGCTGAATAGCAAATGGGCCTTTTTTTCGCCACAAAACGCTTTATAACATATAACTGCACCGCAGAAAGGCAAAATAATAGATATATTTTGCTAACTAATACATGCCAAAAAGGGCTTTAGAACAAATAACTGCACTGTAGAAGGCAAATAATATATACATTTTGCCACTAATACCCGCTTAAAAGGGCTTTAGAACATATAACTGCACCGCTGAATGGCAAATAATATATATATTTTTGCAGCTAATACACGCCAAAACGGGCTGTAATTTTTTCACTTCACCACACAACGGCAAATACTTTTTTTGTGCCGCTAATAAAGGCAAAAAAGTGATTTAGAACATGTAACTGCACCGCTGAGCGGCAAATTTATATATTTTTTGCCACTAATACACGCCAAAAAGGGCTGTAATTTTCTCACTTCCCCACACAGCGGCAAATACTTTTTTTTGTACCACTAATACATGCCAAAAAAGACATTAGAACATATTACTGTACCGCTGAACAAATATATATATTTTTGCCACTAATACAATCCAAAAAGGGCTGTAATTTTCTCACTTCACCACACAACAGCAAATACTTTTTTTTGTACCACTAATACACGCCAAAAAGGGCTTTAGAACATATAAGTGCACCAATGAATTGCAAATAATATATATTATTTTGCCACTGCCAAAAAGGGCTCTAGAACAGGGGTGCACAACCTTTTCTGGTTGGGGGCCACATTGTCAGCCTGAACCAATTTCAAGGGCCCAAAATAAAAGGGTATTACAAACTGAAATACTATTTTTATAGCATATTGAACATACAATATCTATTATAAATGTCTAGTTACAATTCTAGTACTCCCATCTAATGGGAGAATACATAAAAGATACATGTGAGCAGCCACAAGACAAAGACAAACAAGTCTGTTTTCAGACAGTTGGGGGCTGCACAGAATGGTATGGAGGGCCCCATGTGGCCCCTGGGCAGCAGGTTGTGCACCACTGCTCTAGAACATATAACTGCACCCCTGAATGGAAAATATATATTTCTTTCCTTTTATAAACACCAAAAAGAGCTGTAATTTTCTCACTTCACCACACAACGGCAAATACTTTGTGCCGCTAATACACGCCAAAAAGGGCTTTAGAACATATAACTGCACCGCTGAACGGCAAATAATAAATATTTTTTTTGCCACTAATACACGCCAAAAAGGGCTTTAGAACATATGACTGCACCGATGAATGGCAAATAATATATATTTTTTTGCCACTAATACACGCCAATAAGGGCTTTAGAACTAGTGATGAGCGGCAGGGGCAATATTCGAATTCACGATATATCACTAATATTTAGGCGAATATTTGCCAAATACTCGTGATATTCTTTTCGATTGCGCTATTATGCGCACATGCACGTACATACACATGCTCGCACTATTAGCTACATAAGTGATGAAGATGGTTGGCAGCAACTTTTGAGATAGTGAGGAAGAACTTCTGATCATGGTAAGTAATTGTACATTACAGCATTGTTTTAGATTAAATTTCCATGCATGTCATAACAATAGCTGTATATGCAGATAGAGTGTTTCAAAGTATTCGAGATCATGCAAATCGCCACTATTGATTTGAATATTGTAGCGCAATACATACAACTTCACCTTTATTCAGGTCTGACAACATAATACTGATTGGTAAACTTAGTATTGTTGGGACATCACAGCACTATTTCTGTAGCATGTATGTATGGACAGAAGAGAAATCTCTCTCACATGCACATTGCACATTTATTTTCCTGCCACATACTATATATATAATACCACACACTATATACCTCACACTATATGCCCCACACATACATAGTGATGTCGCGAACATAAAATTTTCAGTTCGCGAACAGCGAACGCGAACTTCCGCAAATGTTCGCGAACATGCGAACAGTGCGAACCGCCATAGACTTCAATAGACAGGCGAATTTTAAAAAACAAAGGGACTCCTTCTGGCCACAATAGTGATGGAAAAGCTGTTTCAAGGGGACTAACACCTGGACTGTGGCATGCCGGAGGGGGATCCATGGCAAAACTCCCATGGAAAAATATCTAGTTGACGCAGAGTGTGGTAAGTTGTAATCGCAATGCGATTAATACAGGTTATATTAATCGCATTGTGATTACAACTTAGATCTGAGTTCCTAATGGTTGTATTGCTAGAATATAACGAAGATTGAGAATAGGAACCCAGCTCTAAGTTGAATTCGCAATGCGATTAATATAACCTGTATTAATCGCATTGCGATTACAACTACTAAGATGGATGCCATCCTTGCTTTTTGATGGGAGGTGGGAGGGTCTGGGAGGGAGACTGATGTACTAGCCCTAAAAGGGCTTTTTGGGGTGCTGTCAGGACGCAGTCCTTACAGCAGAGATCTGATGAGTCTTTCAGGACTGGAGTGGACACTGAATAAACTAGCCTAGCTATCAATTTCCCTATTAAATCTCAGCAGCAGCTACACTGTCCCTCCTCTCACTAAGACTGCAGCTTCCGAATGAATCTAAAATGGATGCTGTGTCCAGGAGATGGGAGGGTCTGGGAGGGAGGGTATGCTAATTGGCTGGAATGTGTCTGCTGACTGTGAGGTACAGGGTCAAAGTTTACTCAATGATAGGGGTGGACCTAACATCGCATATGTTCGCCCGCCGCGACGAACGCGCACAAGCTATGTTCGCCGGGAACTACTCGCCGGTGAATAGTTTGGGAGTTGGGACATCATATTTGCGAACTTAACTTAGAGATGGGTTCCTAATGGTTGTATTGCTAGAATATAACTAAGATTGGGAATTTAGCTCTATATTCTCAATCTTCGTTATATAATTCTATTAATACAACCATTAGGAAACCCAGATCTAAGTTGAATTTGCAATGCGATTAATATAACCTGCATTAATCGCATTGCGAATTCAACTTAGAGCTGAGTTCCTAATGGTTGTTGTATTGCTAGAATATACGTTATATTCTAGCAATACAACCATTAGGAACTCAGCTCTACGTTGTAATCGCAATGCGAATAATACTTACAATTATTAATCGCTTTGCGAATCCATTCAATGCCTCTATTTGATTGAATATAACGGTTGACTATTAGTGTTGAGCGCGAATATTCGAAAAGCGAATTTTTTTAGCGAATATCGGCACTTCGCTAATTCGCGAATATTTCGAATATAGCGCTATAAATTCGCTATTTCGAATATTCGTTTTTTTTTTTTTTTTTTTTAGTTATATTTTTTTCTTTCCCACTTCCCAAAAGTAGTTCTTACCTGTCATGAGGATTCCTGGCTTCCTGGCTGCTCCAGTCAGTGCCCGTTGCCGCTTCTGCCGACTTCCGTGCTCATGGAGCGTCCCCTTCCATGGGAAAATCTCTATATACTAAAATGTACTGTCGGATTTGAGGAATTACGTTGAAATCGCAATGCGATTAATTCAAGTTATATTAATCGCATTGCGATTACAACTTAGCACTGCTATCTTACATAGGCTAGAATTAACGAATATGGAATATATGGCTATGCACTAGCAGTGCTAAGTTGAAATCGCAATGCGAATACTTTAAGTTAAATTAATCGCATTGCGATTTCAACTTAGCACTGCTGCTATATTCCATATTCGTTAACCGTTAATTCTAGCAAGCTGACCCATTATAAACCCAGCTCTAAGTTGAAATCGCAATGCGATTAATATAACTTGAATTAATCGCATTGCGATTTCAACGTAATTCCTCAAATCCGACAGTACATTTTAGTATATGGAGACGTTCCCATGGTGATGGGGACGCTCCATGAGCACAGAAGTTATGGTTGGCTTGGTAGAATTAGCGAGGATGACGAATATGGCGAATGTATTCGTCATATTCCTCAAAACGAAGATAACGAGTATTCTACATCTTCGTTTTAGCAACCTATTCGTCAACTTAGCTATTCGCTAATTCTAGCAATCAAATAGGAAGGTTGACTTACCAGACAGCTGTGTTAAATTCGCTATGCGATTTTTTTTTTTTTAATAAATAGAATACTTATAATAATATTATCATATCAAGTAATATAATTATTGTATTAAAAAAAAAATCGCATAGCAATTTAACACAGCTGTCTCTATAGTCAACCTTCCTATTTGATTGCTAGAATTAGCGAGGTTGACGAATAGGTTGCTAAAACGAAGATGTAGAATACTTCGTTATCTTCGTTTTGAGGAATATGACGAATACATTCGTCATATTCGTCATCCTCGCTAATTCTAGATATGAAACCAATAGGAAAGTAGCCTTAAGTACAAATCGCAATATGCGATTATTTAAATCGCATTTTAATCGCGATAACTAGAAAAAATGACGAATATTCGATTTCGACGAATACGAAACGAATATTCATTCGAATATTCGCGAATTTCGTCGAAATCGAATATGGCACCTGCCGCTCATCACTATTGACTATGACTACCACCAATGTTCTGCTGCCCCCGAGGCAAGATATCTGAACCCCCCAGGGGCCATTTGGGCGTTTTTGATAGAAAACGCATCAAAAACGCATTTGCCCAAATCTATATTCAGCTACATGGCTTAGAAAATATGCTGTCAAACAATGATCCTAGGTTTTGGTATAGACACATGATCTAGACTACCATATTTGCCTATACCAAATGTAAATATGCAACCAAATGTGGCAAAATACACAAAAGAATAAACTAAAAAATGAAAAAATTATAAAAACGCAGATGCGTTTTTTATGCGTTTTTGATGCGTTTTCTATTAAAAATGCCCAAATGGCCCCTGGGGGGTTCAGATATCTTGCTTTGGAGGCAGCAGAACGTTGGTGGTAGTCATAGTCAACCGTCATATACAATCAAACAGAGGCATCAAATGGATTCGCAAAGCGATTAATAATTCTAAGTATTATTCGCATTGCGATTACAACTTAAAGCTGAGTTCCTAATGGTTGTATTGCTAGAATATAACGTATATTCTAGCAATGCAACAACCATTAGGAACTCAGCTCTAAGTTGAATTCGCAATGCGATTAATGCAGGTTATATTAATCGCATTGCAAATTCAACTTAGATCTGAGTTCCTAATGGTTTTATTGCTAGAATATAATGAAGATTGAGAATATAGCGCTATATTTGTTATCTTCGTTAATATATTCTAGCAATACAACCATTTGGAACTCAGATCTAAGTTGTAATCGCAATGCGAATAGTACAGATTATATTAATCGCATTGCGATTTACAATTACTAACACTGCAGCTTCAGAATGAATGTAAGATGGATCCTATCCTTGCGTTTAGATAGGAGGTGGGAGGGTCTGGGAGGGAGGGTATGCTGATTGGCTGGAATGTGTCTGCTGACTGTGAGGTACAGGGTCAAAGTTTGCTCAATGATAAAGTATAGGGGCGAACGCGAACATCGAATATGTTCGCCCGGCAGAGGCGAACGCGAACAAGCTATGTTCGCCGGGAACTGTTCGCCGGCGAATAGTTCGGGCCATCTCTACACATACATAGTCTATAGATTAAAACTTTTGTCTTGTTGGTCAGGAGAAGCTTTCTTTGTCTGACCGCCATAATTTGCTGGTTCATTTAGCGTTACCCAGGGTGCACCACGGGGAGGGCGAACAAGCTGTACACCCCATACCGTACCGTCACTTCAATACATCTGCTCAGGTTGCCAATATACGCCACACACATACAAAAGCAATACAATGCGATCTTATAATGGTAACTTTACGAACATGTGCCGTCCGTGGCCATATTGTGGCACCCTGCATCACGGATCACGTACCCATTCACTTCAATGGGTCCGCTATCCAGGAAATACAGTGCGGAACCCCACGAATGCACCTCTCAGTGCTTTCGTGGTGTTTTTGGCTGTGCCTCCTAACTACAAAAAAGTAGTTCATGCACTATTGTTTTGCTGAACGGACAGATCACGGACCCTTTCAAGTAAATGGGTCTGGGATCCGTCTGCAGCAGAAGCACGGATGTTGTCCGTGCATTGGGGACAGCAATTGTGGTCCCCAATGCACGGAAGGGTTGGTACACGTTCATGTGCATGATCCCTAAATCTAACATTTGACCTTTAAAGACTTAAATTGTTTTTTCTGTGTTGTTGATGACATTATTTTCAATCCGTATATGTAAAACATTTGGGATTATATGCTTGCATCTTTATCCTGCAGCTCATGTTGAAGCGGGGGTATGACAGGACCCAGGCCCATAATAAAAAACAGTGGATTGTGAGGGGGATTCGCTTTGAACTGTGGCATAAATTCCAAACCAGCCACAAAAAGATGGCCATTGTGAAAAAATTATCTGACTTGAACAGGAGGCACAGGGAGTGGATCAGAGATATCCGTGATAGAAAATGCCCAGGTACAATGCTTACAATACTTTTGTATCTTTCGCCAACACTCTGTAAGGTGTATATATATATATAGTTATGAAAATAATTATTTCATCCCTTTACAAATGATTACTTAGTAGTACCTGGTGTGGCAATTACTAAATCAGCCGGTTACGGTTACATCATACATCTCTACCTCGCTGTGAGTGTTTACATATATTTATACACACAGCAAGGTAGAGATGTATGATGTAACCAGCTGATTTTGCACATTTCACACACACATATATATTTACGTGTGTGTGTATATACAGGTCCTTCTAAAAAAATTAGCATATTGTGATAAAGTTCATTATTTTCTGTAATGTACTGATAAACATTAGACTTTCATATATTTTAGATTAATTACACACAACTGAAGTAGTTCAAGCTTTTTATTGTTTTAATATTGATGATTTTGGCATACAGCTCATGAAAACCCAAAATTCCTATCTCAAAAAATTAGCATATCATGAAAAGGTTCTCTAAACGAGCTATTAACCTAATCATCTGAATCAACTAATTAACTCTAAACACATGCAAAGGATTCCTGAGACTTTTAAAAACTCCCAGCCTGGTTCATTACTCAAAACCGCAATCATGGGTAAGACTGCCGACCTGACTGCTGTCCAGAAGGCCATCATTGACACCCTCATGCAAGAGGGTAAGACACAGAAAGAAATTTCTGAACGAATAGGCTGTTCCCAGAGTGCTGTATCAAGGCACCTCAGTGGGAAGGAAAAAGTGTCGCAGAAAACACTGCACAACGAGAAGAGGTGACCGGACCCTGAGGAAGATTGTGGAGAAGGACCGATTCCAGACCTTGGGGGACCTGCGGAAGCAGTGGACTGAGTCTGGAGTAGAAACATCCAGAGCCACCGTGTACAGGCGTGTGCAGGAAATGGGCTACAGGTGCCGCATTCCCCAGGTCAAGCCACTTTTGAACCAGAAACAGCGGCAGAAGCGCCTGACCTGGGCTACAGAGAAGCAGCACTGGACTGAAGGTGCCAGAGTCTGGAGGAAGACTGGGGGGAGGGAAATGCCAAAATGCCTGAAGTCCAGTGTCAAGTACCCACAGTCAGTGATGGTCTGGGGTGCCATGTCAGCTGCTGGTGTTGGTCCACTGTGTTTTATCAAGGGCAGGGTCAATGCAGCTAGCTATCAGGAGATTTTGGAACACTTCATGCTTCCATCTACTGAAAAGCTTTATGGAGATGAAGATTTCATTTTTCAGCACGACCTGACACCTGCTCACAGTGCCAAAACCACTGGTAAATGGTTTACCGACCATGGTATTACTGTGCTCAATTGGCCTGCCAACTCTCCTGACCTGAACCCCATAGAGAATCTGTGGGATATTGGGAAGAGAAAGTTGAGAGACACAAGAACCAACACTCTGGATGAGCTTAAGGCCGCTATCGAAGCATCCTGGGCCTCCATAACACCTTAGCAGTGCCACAGGCTGATTGCCTTCATGCCACGCCGCATTGAAGCAGTCATTTCTGCAAAAGGATTCCCGACCAAGTATTGAGTGCATAACTGAACATAATTATTTGAAGGTTGACTTTTTTTGTATTAAAAACACTTTTCTTTTATTGGTCGGATGAAATATGCTAATTTTTTGAGATAGGAATTTTGGGTTTTCATGAGCTGTATGCCAAAATCATCAATATTAAAACAATAAAAGGCTTGAACTACTTCAGGTGTGTGTAATGAATCTAAAATATATGAAAGTCTAATGTTTATCAGTACATTACAGAAAATAATGAACTTTATCATAATATGCTAATTTTTTGAGAAGGACCTGTAGTGTGTGAAGCGAAATTTAACAGATTTTATTAGAAACAAGATTTGCAAAAACCCAAAAGTCATTTTAAGGACTACAGTGTGTGTGTTTGTTTGAGAGCAGTAATATATTTTTAGTACCTGCGCTCAATTGATCAGTCTCAGGGACAACCGTGCTGAGGAAAAGACACAGTGCAGGGAGAAAAATCGCTGTTTTAACAACTACCTAAAGCTTTTCATGCAACCAATAATCTTTTTTAGGGCTAGTGTGTGTTTGACAGCAAAAATATATTTTTCTTTAATACCTATCAGTGACATATACCGTGTATCATCCGCAGACTGTGTATTTTTGCGTAAATTCAACTAATCAGTGCCACATTTATTGTCAATAGTGTGTGCGTTTAATTCACATCTGTGACATATACAGTCCTCCATCCGCAAAAACTCTTTTGGGGAGCAAATTTAACAAACTTGTGCCACACCTGTGTGTGCATTTAATCCACATCCGTGACATATACTGTACTCCATCCGCAAACTCTGGTTTTTGCGGAAATTGAAATAATTTGTGCCACATCTGTGTGTGCGTTTAATCCACATCCGTGAGATATACTGTATTCCACCTGCAAACTATGTTTTTTGGGGAAATTGAACTAATTTGTGCCACATCTGTTTGCGTTTAATTCACATCCGTGACTTATACTGTACTCCATCCGCAAACTATGTTTTTGGGGGAAATTTAACTAATTTGTGCCACATCTGTGTGTGCATTTAATCCACATCCGGGACATATACTGTACTCCATCCGCAAACTATGTTTTTGGGGGAAATTTAACAAATTTGTGCAACATCTAGTCTCCATAGTGTGTGGCTTTCTGTGTCAAATACTGTACCACATCTGAAAACAGTGTCTGATGCGCAAATCTAAATAATCTGGGCCTAATCTAGTGTCCATAGCATGTGGCTCTCTGTGTCAAATGCTGTACCACATGTGAAAACAGTATATTTTGGTGAAATGTAAATTATTTGTGCAACATCTAGTGACCATAGCATGTGGTTCTCTGTGTCAAATGCTGTACCACATGTGAAAACAGTGTATTTTGAGGAAATGTAAATTATTTGTGCAGCATCTACTGTGTGTGCATTTCATACATAACACTGACATATACTGTACTTCATCCGCAGACGGTGTATGCTAGTCTGTGACATTATCAGGGCTACATCTCCTGTGTAAAGTGTGCGCATCCCGAATTCCTGTTTTAATTTATTGGCGCATATACTTACAAATACTTTGCTACTGTACGTGTGACATACTCTTACCCTGGGTTCAGACCTGAGCGTTTTTGTCGCGCGTATTTCAGCGCGTTTTTGCAAACAGGAAGCACGCGTTCGTACGCGCGTTCTTGTGATTGACTACTGTGGTGTCAATCACAAAACGCGCGACAAACGCCCCAAAAAAAGCTCAAGTACTTGTTTATGCGTCGGGCGTTTTACAGCGTGTTCAAACGCGCTGTAAAACGCTCAAGTGAGAACCAGGGCCATAGGAAAGCATTGGTTTTCATGAGTTTATGACTCAGGTGTGAACTTAGGGTTAAGCATATATAAAATTTAATATTAAGAAGGCGGCCAGTAAGGGACGTGCAAGTTGCCATGATGCTGATGGTGCACGCAGAGGCTGTGGCCCTGGGCGCAATGAAAATGAGTAAAAGAATGTAGCTAAGGGCCTCCAGGTGCGCTAACCCTCTAAAACAGTGAGGTCGATGGCGAACCTTTTAGAGACTGAGTGCCAAAACTGCAGCCTAAAACCCACTTATTTATCGCAAAGTGCCCACATGGTCATTTGCCTTCTGCTGCTCACAAAGCCTGGCCAACATGTGTAATGTGGAATTCCAGTGTGTGCTCACGTCGCACAACAGTCGGTTAGCTGCCATATACAAGCACTGTTGCCTGACCATCGGCAGTTGTAGATAACTTTCTGAAATGGGGACACTCACGGCGCACCTTCACCAGTAGCTCAGGCAAATTAAGGTAAGTTTTGAGAAATTTCAGAACACGTGGACTAGGCATGGTATGGCTGGATCCCCGACATTAAAGAGGGATCCACATGGCTATATCAGCATTTGTCCCATGTACAATTTTGCATTCTTCACTGGGCAGAGGTTGTTTTCTGTCCAGTGATTAAGATTCTATTATTAGGACAGGTTTTTTAGGGACAATTTAGCAACGTTTTACTGTGGTCACTGGGAAGAGTTGTCATTCTGCCCTGTAAGGGCCGTGATTGGCTGAGGGCTGGGCCTGTTATGTTCCAGTGTTTGAGTTTTTATTGTTATGGTTTGAGTTTGAGTTTATGACTACGCTGTAAAATATGTTATGGTTATTTGGTTATTTATAAGTTCTTAAACAGGCCATGCCATTAGTTTACCTCTACTCTTGTGTGTTTTGTTTTTGTTTGTATTAATGTATAAGTTTGGGATGTTTGTTGTGCATGGTACATACAGGGCTGGGACAAGGTCCACCACCAACAGAGGCTGAGCTGCCCAAATGCGCCCCCCCCCAACTTGTGGAGTCTTTACTAAATACTGTTGTAATCACACATAAATATGCACAGTTTAATGTATCAATTAATGACGCACTGTTATGGATGATCTGTGGATGACATTGTTATGGGGGGGATCTATGGTTGACACTGTTATGGGGCGGATCTATGGATGAAACTGTTATGGGGGGGATCTATGGATGACACTGTTATGGGGTAATCTGTGGATGACACTGTTATGGGGGATCTGTGGATGACACTGTTATGAAGGATCTGTGGATGACACACTTATGGGGGATTTGTGGACGACACTGTTATAGGAGATCTATGGATGACAGTGTTATGGGGGATCTATGGATGACAGTGTTATGGGGGGATCTATGGATGACACTGTTATGGAGGATCTGTGGATAGCACAATGTTATGGGGGGTCTGTGGATGACACTGTTATGGGGGATCTGTGGATGACACTGTTATGGGGGATCTGTGGGTGACACACTGTTGTGGGGGATCTGTGGGTGACACACTGTTATGGGGGATCTGTGGATGACACACTGTTATAGGGGATCTGTGGATGACACACTGTTATGGGGGATCTGTGGATGACACACTGTTATGGGGGATCTCTGGATGACGCATTGTTATGGGGGATCTGTGGATGACACACTGTTATGGGGGATCTGTGGATGACCCACTGTTATGGGGGATCTGTGGATGACCCACTGTTATGGGGGATCTGTGGATGACACACTGTTATGGGGGATCTGTAGATGACACACTGTTATGGGGGATCTGTGGATGACGCATTGTTATGGGGGGATCTGTGGATGGCACACTGTTATGGGGGATCTCTGGATGATGCATTGTTATGGGGGGATCTGTGGATGACACACTGTTATGGGGGATCTCTGGATGACGCATTGTTATGGGGGGATCTGTGGATGGCACTGTTATGGATTGTGACTCACAATGGATATTGGGGGCCAGCAAATTACAAGGAAGGCGGGGTGGGGGATGATTGATAACATACATATCTAAATGGCTGGGGGTGAGGGCTTGACTTGAGCCATCTACTGATCAGAGCATTAGAATAGCAGGAATAAATAACATCTAAATGTCTGGTGGGGTAGATGGGGGTAGGACAAGGGCTGATGGGGGAAGGGGGACTGGGTTAGATAATCTATACTGACATACATTTGACACACATATATACTGGCATATATATGACAACACATATATACTGACATACATATGACACACATACATACTGACATACATATGACACACACATACATACTGACATACATATGACACACACATACATACTGACATACATATGACACACACATATATACTGACATACATATGACACACACATATATACTGACATACATATGACACACACATATATACTGACATACATATGACACACACATACATACTGACATACATATGACACACACATACATACTGACATACATATGACACACACATACTGACATACATATGACACACATACATATATACAGACATACATATGACACACATACATAAAAACACACAATATGCACATTACATTACTGCCATTCCATTCCCTTTAACCCCTTACATTTTCTGCACATACAGTCTCTGGTGACTTGGAGGGAGAGGCAGGATGCAGAGTATTCCTCCTCCTCCTCCTTCTCTGTCCCGACGCTGCTCTTCTCTCTGTGCTGGGGGAGGGGGTTGTGAATCTCTGGTGCACACACAGACAGGAAGTCAGGGGCTGGGGAAGGTATGGAGCTGCAGCACACTGCACTAGACTGAGGGAGGGAGGAAGAACACCACTAGGGGGCGCAGGACCGGCTGTTACAGCAGCAGAGCGCAGAAATGGATGCTCTGCTGCTAATACAGCTACACGGCAGCAGCAGGGACTTGGTGAGAGTGGCCTGGGCCTGCGCCCTGAGGCTTGAGCGCCCTGAGGCTGGAGCCTTCTCAGCCTCTGTGTCGGCCCGGCCCTGGGTAGATATATGCTGTATGATTGCCATGTGTGTGAGCTTGCCGAGCTACTAAGCTGCCAACAAGTTATGGCTATTATCAGACACAACCAACCTGGTCCCTTATACCTTGCCACAGCTCTGCAGTGGTGTGCTGTTTGTCACCCAAGCAAATGAGTTTCAGCACAGCCTGTTGCCACTTCCCCATTGCTATGCTACACTGCTTCCAGCTACTGACTGATGGTTCACTGCTACTGCAAGATGAGAATTCAGAGTTTGCAGTAGAGGAGGAAGTGGAGGCTGAGGAGGAAAAAGGGGGGGGGGGGGGGCCTTGCAGCTACTAATGTAGGTGATGGTGTAAATCCTGAGGGAACTATGGCCCGCAATCCTTGGCGTCGGTAGCACCTCTGCCATCCTAGGGTACAACTCGCTACAGGCCTCCACAAGGTTCACCCAGTAGCGTCCCTAGCTAAAAGCACTTGTCCATATGGTCATCGTTAAGTGGACCTTCCCAATAACTGCGTTGGTCAGGGCACGGGTGATGCTACGGAACACAATTGCTGGTGTAATGCGGGGACTGCACACTGAGAAAAATAGTGGCGGCTGGGGACTGAGTAACGAAGGATGGCCGCCATGAGGCTGAAGAAAGCCTCAGTGTCCACAGGCCTAAATGGCAACATTTCCAGGGACAGAAATTTTGAAAGGTGAGCATTTAGTGCTATGGCATGTGGGTGGGTGGCTGGGTATTTGCGCTTATGTTCAAAGGCCTGGGGTAAGGACATCTGTAGGCTGTGCTTGGACACAGAAGTGGGTGTGCTAGCTGATGGTGCTTGCGAAGGCCAAGCTGCACGGCGGGAGTCATCCAGGCCTGCATCTAGGACAGAGGATTGGCCTCCTCTTCCACAGGAGTGGAAGAGGAGGCAGTGGTGTGACTCACATACATTGATTGTGGACCCAGGGGTTCAGCCCACCTATTAGGATGCTTTGATGTCATGTGGCGGATCATGCTGGTGGTGGTGAGGTTTCTAGTGTTCACACCCCTATTCATTTTGCCTCCAGTGTACTGACTTCCCCCATTATGTTCCCGGGTTTGAGTTTTTATTGTTATAATTTCAGTTAGAGTTTACGAATAGGATGTAAAATATGCTATGGTTAATTATGAGTTGTTGTTTTTTTTGGTATGGCACAGTTTGCAAATTACAATTCTTTTATCGTCCGCACTTTCCTCAAAAATACGCTAGACTGTGGAACACCTACCCCTTGGCAAGGGAGATTTCCGCAAGGGGGAACAGTTGCCGGCCTGTTTAGTGTGGCCCGCCTTCTTCCTTTTGCCACCCCACAGCCTGTTCCAACCTGTTGCGGTGCTGTGGATCTATCCCCCTCTGTCTTGCTGTCCTCGCTTGGCTTGCCACCTTTCCAGATTGGGTCAGTGATGTCATCGTCCCCCATCTCCTCTTCCACTTCCTCACTCTGGTCATCCTCCTGACTTGTGTTAAACAAGAACCTTACTTATTGACAACTGTGTCTCATCCACATCATCCACCTCGTGAAACACCAATTGCCATTCCCCACCGTCATCTTCTTCTGACTGTGGATGCTGAAGAGTTTGGGGATCAGTGCCCAAGATGTCCCTCTTCAGGGAGGGTCAGCTAACCTGCAGGCCCTCACCTACAATCTTTTACAGGGAAATCAAAAAATATTCTTAAATTTCAATAAAAATGTTTTGTAGCCGGTGCTGACTGCCATTCACTGTGCTAACTCTGCAATGTAACATTATCGCAAGCAAAAAAATTGTCCAGTGTTTTTGATAATATCTCTGCAATGTCCTTGCACTGGCAGCCAGGGGTGACATAACTCTTTAGCACAGAGGAATCTCGTTGGTTATCGGAATGAACCAGACAAATCGCTCCACCCACTCACAATGGCCATGCACCACCACCCACAGAATCGAGAAAGAGGTATTTGTCAATCTGTCAATCCTTTCAGTGTCCGGGCCGGGTGAGGTTTCCCATGTGGAATCAAATTAGTCCGCAGGCTCCACTCCTGGTGGTGCCCTTCCATCAATTAGTTTAAGTTTCAGCTTTGCAACCATACTCCTCTCGGAACCCAAAGACTTTGATTTCCAGGAAAATGCTCGGCGCGTAATGGGAATAACGCCGCCAGATCGTGTGTCAGATCGTTTTCAAACCAGGCTAAAAATTTCATCTTAGATTAATGAAAACATTCTTGGCAAATGCTTTCAGTGTGGTTCTTCTGGCGCCAGTCAAATAATTTCACCTATAGCAGCGCAATACGGATACCTCCGGCCGTCCATCTTAATCATGGCCCAGCTCTGAAAAAATAAAAACAATTTGACAGCACTTGCACTTCATATACAATTGAATATACAGGAAAGAATGTTTCCTAACAATTTTTCCTGTAAAATTTATTTATTTGGGGGGGGGGTTTGGGTGCATTTTTGTCAGTCTGTAAAAGTAGCGTACAACTAGGACAACATGGTTCCCAGCAGCGACGCGGGAGTCCAAGATGGATCCAGACATGGTCCCCATGCTGTTCCCAATCAATTTACGTGGTATTTCTGTCACTTTCTGACCTTTTCCTATAAATCAGACACCCTCCCCTCTCCAGAGCCTTGTTTCTGAGCATCCGAACACCCGAATACTTTGGTGCTCGATCATCACTAGTAAATATGTGTACACAGGAAAAAAAATTTGTACTCATAACATATACAAAAACATTAACCCTTTCTACCCCATGTCAGTTTTCAACCTCCTGTCAGTGTCAAGTCCATTTTTAGCAAATCTGCCATGTGTCACATTATGTGTTAATAACGTTAATAATAAACACTTTTACTTATCCAGGCGATTGTGAGATTTTCACGTCACATATTGTACTTCATGGATGATGACAGTGTTACTAGTCCATGCATTTTTAGTTAATTTATCAAAAATTCCAGATTTGACTAAAAATTTGAAAACATTTGCAAATTTTGTAATTTTAATTTCTCTACTTTTATAACAGATAGCAATACCTTCAAAAATAGTTACTGCTTAACATTCCTCTTATGTCTAATTCATGTTTGGACCAGTTTTAAAATGACGTTATAAAGCCTAGAAGTTTAGAAGCAAATTTTTAAATTAATAAGAAAAATTACCAAACCCAATTTTTAACGACCAATTTATTTAATATGGAACTTTCTGGGTCCTACATAGTGTAAACCAGCCATAAATCACCCCATTTTTTAAACTTCACCCCTCAAGCTATTCAAAAATGATTCCGAAAACTTTGTAAACCCTTTAGGTGCCTCAAGAGAATTCACTGAATAAGTAAATGACATTCCAATATTTACATTTTGTTAGCAGAATTAAAATGTTCATGTATTTTTTTATACAACTCATCAAGGGTTTACAGCAAAACTAAACTCTAAATCTATTACCCGGGATCAGGAGTTTAAAAAAACACCCCATGTGCAATCCAAAACTGATGTATGGGCGCATAGCAGTTTTCAGAGTGGAAGGTGCACCATATGGCATTAGGAGAGAGGGTTTAGCTCAAATCGTAGTTGGCTATGTCGCATGTGAAGACACCCAGAGGTAACCCAAGGGTGGAAAACAACAAAAAGTTTCCCCATCCTGGAAACTACACTCCTCAAGGAATATTTCAAGCTGTGTAGTGAGGACTTTGACCCATCAGGCATTTCAGAGACTTTGGAAACGCTTGCCTAAGAAAAAAAAACTAAAAAAATTTGACCTGCAAAACGTTTTTATTCCCCCACATTTTTTACTTTCACAAGGGGTAACAGGTCTAAATACATATATCACACATTTAGTTTCTCATTTCCCCCCCCAAATACACCAACACTCTATATGTACCACTATATGTGCAACTACTGTATACAAACTATAGTAATAGAAAACAACCCTGGACACAAACTCTTTATTCGACATAAAAACCATTAACTAACCAAATAACTAACAATACACTCTACTGAACTATCATTTACTAACCAACTGTATAATTATAATCATAAAAATCATTAAATAACTGATTGAGATGTCAATCAGCAGTGCTTAACCAAATACTACACAATATGCACTAATTGCCTCTTAATCGGAATTATTTAAAAAAAAAATTTGTATTACAGTAATCATGAAAATGAAAAAAAAAATGCAGTAGACTCAGCAAAGAGCCGTGACAGACATCTGGGTGCAGCTGCAGAGTCTGAATAAAAGTGCGCAGCAGCTGGAGGAGATGCAGCGTACCGATCTAGAGGAATTATGGGACCTCCACGAGCTACTGACCAAATTGCCATAGAGCATTTTTGTTTATTTAAAAGTTATTAATAAATATTTTTTTTATGTTGTAACATGTGCTTTTGTTTTTTTAATAATGTAATGTTATATTATAATTTTAAACAATAAGTTTGCTGTAAGGACCCTTTAGTCCAGGGGCAAATTCTTCATGATCAGGACAAACAGCAGCAACAGTTAATGGTAATGGTGTATTATAAGGCCTACACATAACTTAGAAGGATAAGGACAACAGCAGCAGCTAATGGTAACAGTGTATTATAAGGCCTACACATAACTCAGAAGGATTAGGACAGCAGCAGGTAATGGTAATGATATATTATAAGGCCTACACATAACTCAGAAGGATTAGGACAACAGCAGCAGTTAATGGTAATGGTGTATTATAAGGCTTGCAAATAACTTAGAAGGATAAGGACAACAGCTGCAGGTACATGGTAACAGTGTATTACAAGGCCTACACATAACTCAGAAGGATTAGGACAACAGCAGCAGGTAATGGAAATGATGTATTATAAGGTCTACACATAACTCAGAAGGATTAGGACAACAGCAGCAGGTACATGGTAATGGTGTATTATAAGGCCTACACATAACTTAGAAGTATAAGGACAACAGCAGCAGGTACATGGTAACGGTCTAGTATAAGGCCTAGACATAACTTAGAAGGATAAGGATAACAGCAGCAGGCAATGGTAATGATGTATTATAAGGACTACAAATAACTCAGAGGCATTAGGACAACAGAAGCAGGTACATGGAAATGGTCTAGTATAAGGCCAACACATAACTTAGAAGGATAAGGACAACAGCTGCAGGTACATGGTAACAGTGTAGTATAAGGCCTACACATAACTCAGAAGGATTAGGACAACAGCATCAGGTACATGGAAATGGTCTAGTATAAGGCCTACACATAACTTAGAAGGGTAAGGACAACAGCAGCAGGTAGATGGTAAGCTAATGGTGTAGTTTAAGGCCTAAACATAGCTCGGCCTAAGTCAGCAGTAACAGACAGCAGCATGTTCTTAGTTTGCAGCAGGAAAGTGTTCCCAGGAATGGGACCCTGTCATACTGGTGAAACAACTAAAATAAATGTATGCAACCCCAACAGCAGCATGTTTGTTATTTGCTTACATCAGGAATGTCCTCCCATGCATAAAAAATCTAATATTTTCCATAGCAAAATTTAATAATTTTTTTTTTACATTGTAAAGACCCTAATAAATTTGTCCAACATATTTAAATATATATATATATATATATATATATATATACATATATATATATAGAGAGAGAGAGAGAGGGGGACCAAATGCTACGTCAATTCCTCAAGAAGTTGTGTGTTTAGTGAACAAAAATGGATTGGGCTAAGAAATAACCAGCATGGATCAGAGATAGCGTCCCGTTTAGTTAACTGTGCATGTCGGACCATAGCTTCCGCCTTACAGAAAGAAACATGCGATGCAATCATGAGTTCTTATCGAATGAGGAACGCACAAAGGGCGTTCGCATGATAAAAGACCACTTGTTCGCACCTGAAATTAAACGCAAGCAGAGCCACGACCGCATCATATCTAAGCGGTCACATGATCGCAACCATGGAAATGAGTATAATCACTCGCAAAATTGTGACATGGTTTCAAGAACATTATATACTACATAGTTCATACTGCAAATTTTAAAGTTGTGTTTATATAAAATTAGTATGTGCAAATTATAAGTACATATTTGTTAAGAAGTAACATAAAATATAAATGTATATATCGATATCTACATGTGGAAAAATGCTCCATTCCCAGATGGGGAAGATAGATACATGTGGCTCATCCAGTTCAAATTTACCTATCTACCCCATCTCTCCCTGGAAGCCCTTCATTCTTTTCCCCCTCCAGACCTAAAAATAGTATCGGACCGAATTGCTGTACATTTTTCATGAACCTACCGGATCTCATTTTATATGTCAAGTCAACAGAGATAAAGCAGAGCTGCATTCAATTTGTGGATTAAGTTTACCTGCAGTTCTATGTCTTGGTGAACACATGGTGGCTTCACAACAGACTACAAACTCATCTCTGATAGATAACAGTGTCGGTGCTTCCCACTGCCTGTCAGCCCCTTCCTGGTGATGTCTGGTCCGGGCTGTGTGACACTACCCCCCATGTGTAGTCAAGCCTCGCAGCTAAAGCCTTATTCAGCAGCCTGATCTGTGATCAATGATCTATGCTGCGCACTGGAGGCAGCGCCGAGCACCCGGCCAGCAAGCGGGGACTGTGGCTGAGTCATCACCGACGGGAAGGGGAAATGATCCCGGCAGCAGAGCCAGGGACACTTCCAGACCCAGGCTGAGGCAAGCTGGCTCATCGCTGGTTTTTGTACTCAGACGGGTAGAGGATGGGTCCTGCTGATGGCCGGAGCCCAGCGAATTTGCTGCGCTGATCGTGTATGGGTGGGGAGAGCGACGGTACCCATGCCTCCTCACAGACAAAAGCAGGATGAAAGAGCCACTGCTAAACCCCGCCACTCATACTGCCCTCTGGCTTGGAGGAATCAGCACACGGTAAGGCAGGCTGCGCTACCGCAGTGTTCTGCTCCAGACTCGAAGTGCCTGATATGGAAACTGAGAGCAGACCGGAGCGGACGGCGTGTGGAGCGTTGTGTGCCAATATAGCGCCCGTTAATATATAAATACATGATTTAAACAATTAAAAAATATAGAAATATATCAAAAAATTAAATAATGAATATATGAAAACATTCAACCATAAATAAATAGTTTAAGTAATTTCTAAATACATTATATAAAAAAATCTACGATATACAAATATATCTATAAATAAATATCAAACTATCAATAAATAAATCAATCTACAAATACATGATTAAACAAATTCATAAATAGAGAAATATGACAATAAATAAATAAATATATTGAACATTTTTGCAATCGATAAATAAATTAATCTACAAAGACATAATTATAATGAATCATTAAATATAAAATATTAAAATAAATAAATATATAAAATAATTAAAGGATCAATAAATAAAATAATCTAGAAATACATGATTAAAAAAGGTAATCAAGATATAAATATATCAATAAAGTAGTAAATAAATAAATAAAAATGCATCCATAAATAAATAAATATATACTTGATTAAATACATAAAAAGATTTAAAAAAAACGTCGTTTTGGAGAGAGAGACAAGGAGAGGGATGGACAAGGGACCCTCCAGCGCCCTGAACTGACTGCAGGGGCCAAGAAGGCGCTGCCGATCCAGGACTCATTCATTTTAATGAATGTTAGTCTGTCCACGGAGTCTGTGGACAGACCAGTCTGCTTGTCGGCGACCACTCCACCTGCCGCACTGAATGTCCGCTCAGATAGTACGCTGGAGAGAGGGCAATACAGTACCTCCAGCGCATACTGAGTGAGCTCACGGCAGATGTCTATCCTGGCAACCCAGTACTCCATGGGGTCTTCGGTGCTCATGATGTCGGAAGCACCAACGGACCCCATGTAGTCAGCCACCATGCGGGCCAGCCGCTGTTGCTGACTGCTGCTGCTGCTACTGGGTCGCAAAGACTGGTAGAGCAACCTCATCTTACCCATAAGGTCACCTGCTCGGCTGGTGCTGCAGGGGCCAGCCACCTGCTGGGTGAGATGGGCAGTGAGAACTGGAGCGTGAGCCAGAGGGTTTGCTTGTTCCAGCCGTATGATCAGACAGGCCCGCAGGTTATTCATACGGGCCTCCCTCTGGCTGGCTGGGATAAACTGCTCCAGTTTCCCCTTGCAGTGAGGGTATAAAAGGGTGGCCAACCAATAATCGTCCCTCCCTTTGATTTTCTTGATCCAGGGGGTCCCTCCTGAGGCATTGCAGCATGTGGGTAGCCATGGTGAAGAGGACAGCACGCTGTGAATCTTCTTGGCTGCCCTGGACCATGACCTCTTGGTCCTCCTGCTGCTCCTGTTCCCTGTGGGAGCTGCCAAACCCCCGGACTAATGGTGCCCCCAGTACCGGCTCTCCCTCCTGACCAGGCCCAGACTCCTGGACGTTGACAAACTCTTCAACAAATTCTTCCTCCTCCTCCTCGTCCTGGGCATGGTCTTTGTGGAGCATTGTTGGCTCTTCTTGCTCTGCCTCAAGCAGGCGATCTAGTATCCTGTCCAGCAGAAACACTATGGGGAGCACGTCATTGAGGCCGACATGCTCCCCGCTTACCATCTTGGTTGCCCGCTCGAATGGGGCCAACATGTGGCAGACCTGGTGTTTCTGCCCCTACTCCGCATTAGTGATGTAGGGGAGTGGGTTTGATGGCCTGGAAGTGCCTTGGTCCAGCAGGTATTCCTTGACTGCCTGTCACTGCTCACACAACCTCTCCAGCATGTGGAGGGTGGAGTTCCACCATGTCACGCTGTCCACAATCAGCCCGAGACTAAAATACTTTTTTTGTTTTTGTTTTTTCACTGATAAAAGACGAAAACACTAATAACTACACAAACTGAACACTAAAAAACTAAGGCTGGGTTCAGACTTGAGCGTTTTACAGTGCGTTCCTACCCACTGTAAAACGCTCAACAGGCGAAAACCCATGTTTCCCTATGGGCATGGTTCTCACCTGAGCGTTTTACAGCGCGTACGGACGCGCTGTAAAACGCCCTACGCCCAAAGAAGTACAGGAGCTTCTTTGGGGCGTTTTGTCGCGCGTATTGTGATTGACGCCACAGTGGTCAATCACACAAACGCACATACGACGTGCGTTTCCTATTTCCAAAAGCGCGCCATAATACGCGCGACAAAAACGCTCAAGTCTGAACCCAGCCTAAGACTATAAGTCTTTTTTATCCTTTTTTTTTTCACACACAAAAGACACAGACACTAACTTAACCTTAAAATACTGAGACTAAAATACTTTTTTTTCCACTGACAAAAGACAAAAACTAATCACATTTACTACACAAACTGGACCCTAAAACAATAAGACAAAGAAACTTTTTTTTCACAGACGGACGAAACAGACCCTACACTATACTATATCCCTATCTAACCAAAAGTACACCCTGCCCTGGAAAATATCAGTTAAACAATTCCCTAACTTCCACTAACTAACTATATGGATTCTATATTTAATCCATATAGATAAGAGTGCTGTTGTTTCATACCACTACAAATTTTGGACTGGTAAGCCATAACAACATGCACCTGTGACAAAGCAGACAAGAGTGCCACGCCATTCCTACATAATATAGGGCTGTGACATCACAGGGCTTACTGGCTGCTGATTGGCTGCATGCATGGCATTGTGTGTGATCCCTCATTCCCAGGGTTCCTTGCGCCATGTCCTAACACGTGCAGCAGCCATTTTATGAAAAATGTGATTCGTTACGAGGAAGCATGAGGAAATTCGAATTCGGTGCGAATCGAATTTTTCCTGAAATTCGGATCGAATTCCACTTTGTCAACTTCGATTCACTCATCTCTAATTATTGGCTTACAAGCCAAGGGTGGTAGTATTTCTGAAACTGCAAAGTTTGTAAACCGTTCTTGTGCTGCTGTGGTGAAAGTGTATTGTGAGTGGACAAATGGCACCACTGCGAATAAGCAACATATAAACTGTGGAGCACCATGTGCAATTGATGTGAGAGGTGAACATCAGCTACAAAGGCGCATAAAGGCACCAGACTTGTAGTGGCATCCTTATTGTCTGGGAAATGTTTTCCTGGCATTCTCTGGATCCACTCATCCAAGTGGGCCCACTTCTCCCCCACTGGCATCAACATTCTCCATGTTATTAACCATCCCACACTGATGGCATAAATGTTCCATCTTCCCACCCCACCCAATTGACATCTACATTCTTCATAAAAATCACTCTTCCTCACTGGCAGCAACACTTTCCTGATTTCCATCCCTCCTCTAATGGCAGAAGTACTATCTTCCTTTCCATCCCTCCAAATTCCTGCCCCACTCACAAAAGCATTGTTTCAGGCTCCCACCACTTCTGCACTGGCTGCAGTATTGTCCCATTTACAGCAGAACTATTCCCCTTTCCACCCTATTCCTTTGCAGCAATACTTTCCCCCAGCAGCATTGGCCTCCCTCCCAACCCTTCCCCAGCAGCATTATCCCCCCTTTACTGCCTTAATTGGCAACATTGTCCCTGCCTACTTTTTCCCTAATGTCGGCAGCATTGTCCTGTCCTTTCCATCCACTCCTGCTAAAAGCATCATTGTCCTGCCTTGACAGATGCATTCTTCCCCAAACCCCTGATCCCCACTGGTAGACAGCTGCACCAAAATTCTAACTTTCCACAAAAATTTGAAAAATACATTAATTTAAAATCTCTAACAATTTGCAATGTGAGTTAAGCACAGAAAACAAAGACATACCGTACACCAATAAGGAACCAAACATAAAATACAAAAAAAAAAAAACTGCAGTAAAGAGTACTGTACAGAGGAATATAATACACAACTATGGCATAGTTCTCACCAGCATCACTAATAATGTCTACATGCTGCACTATTAGCCACCTGTAATTTGAACTGGAGCTACTAAAATCATATATAGAGATGAGCGAATCGAAGTTGGCGAAGTGGAATTCGATCCGAATTTCAAGAAAAATGTGATTTGCACCTAATCCAAACTTCTTAAAGCTTCGTGGTAACTAATCGCATTTTTTAGTAAAATGGCTGCTGAACATGTTAGGACATGGAGCAAAGAACTCTGGGAAAGAGGGATCACCCACAATGCCATGCATGCAGCCAATCAGCAGCCAACCAGCCCCTGTGATATCACAGCCCTATAAATAGCCTCAGCCGTCTTGGATTCTGCCATTTTCTAGTGTACTTACTGCAGGGAAAGATGTCAGCAGGCACTAAGGAAAGTGCTAGGAAAGACTTAAAAACTTTTATTTTGCTGAATAGAAGTTCAGGAAAAGATCATTAAAAGTGTAGGGAAAGGAAACGGAGGAATTATTCCACACTATAAAAGGAGAACAGGGTCCAATAGGAGAGTGTACAGCCTAGGTAATAGGAACAATCCTATTACACATTGCTGCACTGACTGCGGATCCAAATTGCCATTAAACTTCTGCTTTCAGGTCTGCAATAGATGATACCTCTAATTCTAGCAAACCTTTCTTGTTATTAGGGGGAAAGTGCTGTGTGATACAGCCATTAACAGGGTGTATTACTAGAAAATATTTCTATGTCTTATTAGTCCTTGTGCGGTGCAATTATATGTTCTAAAGCCTTTTTTGGCATGTATAAGTGGAAAAAAGGGCTTATTTGCCGTTTAGCAGTGCAGTTATATGTTCTAAAGCCTTTTTTGGGGTGTATTAGTGCAAAAAAAGAGCTTATTAGCCGTTGTGGTGAAGTGAGAAAATGACTGCCTTTTTTGGCGTGTATTAGTGGTAAACAAAAAGTATTATTGCCAGATGAGGTGTGCCCAACATAACGATACATTTTATACAAAAAGTATTATTTGCCGTTTAGCGGTGCAGTTATATGTTCTAAAGCCTTTTTTGGCATGTATAAGTGGGGAAAAAAGGGGGCTTATTAGCTGTTGTGTGGTGAAGTGAGAAAATTACAGCCTTTTTTGGGGTGTAATAATTTCCTTTTTATTTATTTATTTGATCTAACAGTATGTCAGACACAGAAGTTACAGGCCCTGCACAGGGAAGGGTCAGAGGCCTAAATGTTTCTGGCGCAGGCACAGGTTGCATTAGAGTAAAGGGGCGTGGCAGCAGGGGTCACTTCAAGAGGCCTGAGCTCCTGGTGTCATCTAGCAGTTGTGTCTTCACCAGCAACTCAGCGATCCTTGAATGGTTGACTCAGTCATTCACTTCGTCGGTGGGTTCGTCATACACAACCCTTAGTTGGCATGGCCCGGGAGCAGGCCCGGTGCCCTCACCTGCCTCTGTTATTTTCTGTTTCCTCAGCCAGAGAAGTATTATATACCGTGGGCTCAGTTCCACTATACAGCGAGGACGAGCTACTAGAGGACAGTCAGCAGCTACTGGCCTGCCAAAATGTGGAGGAGACACTTCCTCCAGTAGGCAGGCAAGTACGGATGAGGAGAGTGGCGTGGGAGCTGGTGTTGCAAGCGGTGAGGCTCCTGACCCAGAAACTGTTGAGGAAGACATCAGTGACCTGCAGACAGTACTCAATGATGATGTAGCCGATCGCAATTGGGAGCCAGGTGATGAAGGGGCTTCATCATCATCAGAAAAAAAAGGGGGGAAGCTTCCGTGTGAGGCAACGGCGGAGCCAGCTAGTCGGTAGCGTGGCCGGAAGTCAGCAGGGTGGAAGCAGTGGTAGGTCAGGAGCCAAACTTGCTCGGGGTAGACTACTCTCTTTGCAGGAGCCTACCTGCCCAGAAAGTAGTGGTGCAGGAGTTAACGGAGACAGCTGCAGTAGCAGTCAGTCAGTGCGGAGTGTTGGGGGTAAAATCACCTACTCAATGGTGTGGCAGCTTTTTGTTAAGCCATCGGAGGAGGTGAACATGGCCATTTGACGAATCTGTTGGCACCACAGCCCTGCATCAACATATGCACCGTCACCATAAAGTGGCCTGAGAGAACCGTAGCTCCCATGTGGTGGTCCAGCCTGTCGCAGCAACCGCTGCATCACACAGTGGAAAGCACCCAATTTCAGGCAGTAAAGGCTCCACCACCATAGCCAAAAGTAGCTGTCTGATCTTCCTATCATCTGGTCCTGATGCTCCTGCTCCTTCTCCTCCTTGACAGTCATTCTTCCAGCAATCGATCACCGAAGCGATTGCCAAGAGAGAACAGTATGCGTGCACTCATCCAAGGGCGCAGAAGCTGAAAGTGCTCCTAGCCAAGTTGCTGGTGCTGCAGTCCCCCCCCTTTCCAAGTGGAGGACTGCACCTTTCAGAGAACCGATGGCTTGTGCTGAGCCGAGGTAAAGAGTCCCAAGCCATCATTTCTTTGCCAAAAAGGCAGTACCAGCCCTGCACACATATGTAGAACAGAAGGTGGGCCAGTCCTTGAGCCTGTCGTTGTCTGCCAAAGTGCACGGCAGCGCCGACGTGTGGAGCTGTAACTATGGTCAAGGACAATATACTGTATGTCCTTTATGGCCCACTGGGTAAATGTTTTTCCTGCCCAGCCACACCAACAACTTGGCCAGCTGATGCCGCTTCCGCCTCCACGTTCTCACGCTGTTGGTCCTGCGACAATGTCCGCCTCTCCCTCCTCATCCACCACCATGTCCTCAACCTCCACTGCAGGGACAATTCACGGTGCTCCTCCATCATACCACATGTGCAGGACACAGTGGTGTCACGCTGTTCTACACCTCGTTTGCCTGGGCGAACGGAGTTACACAGGGGAGGAACTACTACATGTCTTTCTTCAATAAATTGAATCCTGGCTTTCCTCGCGACAACTCAAAATTGGAACCATGGTGACCAACAACGGGAAAAACATGCCACCTCATCACTCTGTGGTCTCCTCTTGCTGGTGCCACTTCACTACTTCGTGGTCTCCTCATACTGCTGCCACCTCACCACTATGTCACTGGGTCACTCTGTGGACTTCTTATGCCTTTCCTACCCTCCCCACTCCATGACTGGGCCACTATTTTGCCTTTTTGGCCTGGTTGACATCATCATTTATTTGACCCTTCTTCTGATCTGTCAGAAGGAAGGAAAAATGAAAAGCACAACGAATCCTGTCTATGTAGCAGCTGTAAGGCCTGTATGACATAGTCCCATCAGAATTGGCTTATGATTTGGTAGCCAAAAGCACGATTAGGTACAAAACACAGACAACATGCAAAGATTCCATTCACGTGTCATCTCTGTTTTGGACCCACTCCTGTTTTTTTTTTTTATTTAGCAATACTCATTAGTGATCAGCGGCATAGGCAATATTCCTTTTCATGATATTTAGCAAATTTTTCGCATAATATTCGCAATAAATTCACAAATTCTAGAAGTCATTATTTTCACGATTGCGTAATTCGGCACTAATCATGCGCATATTTTTGTGCAATTCATGCAACTTCACATTTTATCAAGTCTGAGTAGATATTACTGATTGGTGCACTAAGTATTGTTGTGACATCACAGCACTATGTCTGTAGCATGTATGTATGGAAAGCAGAGAAACAGTAATTCCTATCACACTACCTAACACCCTGCTTTGGAACAGCTACACTATATCACTATCTAACCTACACTGACTATCTCCCACTAACTATCTGTATTATATATATGTAATTAAAAAAGGATCCAGATGAGTCTGCAAAGCACAGAACACAGCAATGACACTGCTGTCTCTCTCAGAACTGCAAAGAAAACTGCAGAAAATGGCTGCTGGGGAGTTTCTTATATAGTAAAGGGGTAGGCAACTTTCATATTAATTGCTAGGGATGTTGCTAATCTCAGACAAAGATATTGCAGCCTTCTCATTGGCCCACGTAATGGAGCAGTAGTACTGATGAAAAAAAAAAAACTAGAATATTCGCAATATTAGAATATTCGCGATCAACACTAACTACTGATGGATTACTGACCAAATGCTGACCAAGTAAAGGCGGATGCTCAACAAACAGGATCCATTTTTTGAAGACAATTGTTCTGACAGATCAGAGCAAGGGCAAAATAATCAGTGACGTCAACACAAACTTACTGCGGACACTCTTTTCACTCTGTCAGGGAGTTCTACTTGAATAAGAGTTTAATAGAACAGGTTCTGTAGACATCTATGTGGAATCAGCTGACAATGGAGTAAAGGGAGTGTACTTCTTCTTGATGCTAACATTGACCTGTAAGTCTGAGTTCACACTTGAGCTATTTGGTTAGTTCTGGCACCGTAACTGCCCAACTAAGTGCAGTGATTCTAAGAGCGACGCCTGTCATCTTCGTGTCATACGGACTCACAGTATTATTTCACTACCACAGCAGACTCCCTATGCGTGTTACTGCAAAGCACAGTGTTCTATGCCCCTATACAGGCTCTCTGCAGCCAGGAAATAGCTATTTTTTAACGCGATTTGCCACAAATAAATTCAGATCCAATCTTTTTGGAAAATTCGGTGAACCTAATATAACCGGCAGAATCTAATTTTTGAGAAACTCTCTCATCTCTAATTATATACTCAATAAGTATTAGGGTTTGTTATATCCCCAATGCAGTAGATAATGCCTAGAGAGGAGAAAAGTTATTGGAAATTCAATTCGCTGCTTCGCCAAATTTAATAAAAAAAATTGCTTTTAACTAATTATTTAATCAAAAAACTAATTTTTTTGTATGTAGCGGGCTCAATAACAGGGAACAGCAATGGCACCGTCCCCATTATTGAACCCTACAAATGCCACGTTCATAGCTGATCACGGCATCTGAGATTAATATTGAGGGCTTTCAGGGGTTAATCCGGTAAAAAATAAAAAATACTCACCTTATCCATTTGATCGCATAGAGGCCGCCATGGCCATCTTGATTGAAGACACAGCACAAAATCTCATGTGGTGACGTGATGACCTCATCCCGCCAGCTGGCATGGTGATGTCCTAAGTTAATGCGCGCAAGATTTTGAGTTGTATCTTCAATAGAGAGGACCGCTAGGGCCTTTTCTTGCGCAAATGGATGAGTTGAGTATGAATGTTTTTTGTTTTTAACGCCATTTCAGGAAAAGTTGATTCCTTACCACATAGCGCGAGGAAATTCAGCTTCACAACTAATCAAATTTTTCCTGAAATTCGTATAGAATTCGTCCAATTTGGATACTTCAATTCGCTCAACACTAATAATGATACATAGTTGGCTATGTACTCAAATAACTATTGAATGACGACAGCAAGTATTGGAATGATGAATATGTGTATAAGTACTGTGAGAACCTGATAAATTAATAGCATATCGAAGCCCACAATTAAGCGTATACATATATTGACTTCGTTATAGTGTCCTCAGGAGCTATGAAGATAATATTAGTGAATTTTTGCTACATTTCTGAGGAATAATTTCAATACTAGGGAATAAATCATGAATATCTTCAATATATAGCGCATAATGTCTGTAATTTAGTTACATCCACATCTGAATCAGCAAACATTTCTTCCTTTGTACAGGATGTTCAAGTGAAATAAAGAAAAATGCTGCAGTCTCATCCTAATGGGACAAATTGCTTCAATCTCTGTACCCACGATATAATATTTCAAAGCTCAAGGGTTCAGAGTATTTGTAGGAAATAGAATGCATCAGCAGTTTAACTTGTTATAAAAGAGTTCACAGAACAGTAATAAAATTATAAACCCATTTCCTATTTTTTACTATAAAGAAAACATATGTATCTACACACTAAGCAGAGCTCCCAAAAATATTACATTAGCACACAAGAAAGTTAGAATTCTAACTAATTCATCACAAAATAGCACAACATTTCAATTTGTTTTAAAGAGCATCCGTCAGCAGATTCGTACCTATGAAACTGGCTGCCTGTTGCATGTGCGCTTGGCAGCTTAAGGCATCTGTGTTGGTCACATGTTCAAATGTGCCGCATTGCTGAGAAAAATGATGTTTTAATATATTCAAAGGAGTTTCTATGAGCCACAGGGGTGTTGCCTTTACACATAAAAGCTCTGATCTTTTTGCAACTGCCGTACCCTCTACCCTTTGATTGACAGGGCCAAGCGTGATGGCTTTTACACTGCCTGGCCCTGTCAATCAATGTGGAGAGGATGCAGAAGTTTCAGAGAGAGCTGAGCCTCTAGGTGTAACGACAACACCCCTGTTGCTCCTAAAGTCTTATTTGCATATATTTAAACATCATTTTTCTCAGCAGTGCGGGCACATTTTAACATAGGATCAACACAGATGCCTTTAGCTGCCAAGTGCACATGTAACAGGTCAGCCAGTTTCATAGGTACAAATCAGCTGATGCACTTTATTACAGTACAATTAGATGCTCTTATAATGTGATAAAGACTTTTCTGTCAAAACAGAAGTTAACAATAGGGAGAGCAAAAATGTCTTTACCACCATATTTCTCAAATAAATACTCCTATTGTGGACAAAGATAATGGGGCTCACCATATTAATTTGCCATTGGGTGGCATTGATAATTATTTATTTGATTTGCAGTACAAGGCAATAAGGTACTTTATAGAAAAAGATTGCCTGTGCAAGCAGAGGACGGAATTTATTTCAACAAAATATATGTTTTCTTCAACCCCAGTGAAACAGATTATTTAACAGATTATTTTTCACTATCAGATCGTCTGTGTAGGCAGAGGATGGAATTTATTTCAACAAAATATATGCTTTCTTCAACCCCAGTGAAACTGACGGATGAAAATTAAATTCTTTCATACTACCAGGGCCTATTGGGCAGGGAACAAAGTGTAATAAATTCATCTGTCACATAAAGGTGTAATCAAAACCAATCTTTTCTGTTTATGACACGGGCACGGCATACCTGACTGGGAACAAGTTTTATTAAATCTGTCTGTTACTTCGTTGGGTTACCAAAAAGAATGAGGAGAGCGTCAAATAAGGGACGTGGCCATGGTCGTGGTACTGCTGGTGTTGGTAGGGCTCCTGTTGCAGGGAGAGGACGTGGTGGATATGTGCCAGCTACACGCCCAAATAAAATACCTTCCTCAGGTTCGTGTAGACGACAGGGCCTTTCACGTTATTTAGTAGGCCTGAATGCCGCTCTACGAATGGTGAGGCCAGAGCACGTACAGGCGCTAGTAAATTGGGTGGCTGATAGTGCCTCCAGTACCTTCACATATTCACCCACCCGGTCCACTGCTGAAAGTTCAGAGTTGGCACTTACAGGCCATGGGCAGCTGTAGCACCTCACCCCCTTGCAAATCAGCCAAGCAGTCTGAGCCCCAAGTCATGCAGCAGACTCTCCTGATTTTTGATGACTCTCCTGGCAGGGTTTTTCTGGCCCATCCACTAAGCTCTGCTCCAGAAGTGGAAGAGATTGAGTGCACCGGTGCCCAACCACTTATATTTGAGGATGAGGACATAGGAAGACCACCAAAGCATGTCTCTAAAGATGACAAAACACAGGTGCCAACTGCTGCGGCTTTCTGCAGTGTGCAAACCGGCAGGGGTGCAGAAAACTTGGTGGAAGATGATGTGGAGGACGATGAAGTCGTAGACCCTACATGGGATGGAGGTCATGCTAGTGATCTGTGCAGTTCGGAGGAAGAGGTGGTGGTCGCACAGAGAAACCAGCACAGCAAACGAGGGAGCAGGGTTCAGAAGTAGAGCACCCATCCCCTAGACACTACACCTGCTACTGTCAACTGCACCCAGGGACCAAGCACACCAAAGACAGCTCCCCTGCGTGGCAGTTCTTCATACAACGTGCAGACAACAAGACACAAGGGGTTTGCACGCTGTGTAATCAGAGCCTAAAGAGAGGCATAAATGTTCTAAACCTGAGCACAACCTGCATGACCAGGCATCTAAGTGCAAGACACGAGCTGCAGTAGAGTAAACACCTCCAAAACCAAGAAAAGTCTCTGGCTCCTCCTGCTCCATGTTCTGCTGCAATCTCAGCCTTTTCCTCCACCTCTGGAGTGACAGTGGCAATGGCCAACCCGCAAACGGAGGATGTGACACCAACACCACCACGTCCATCATTTTCAACAAGCACCACCACAGTGTCCCATGGAAGCGTTCAGCTGTCCATGTCCCAAACACTGGATCGAAAGGGGAAGTACCCCCCTACCCACCCGGGATCCCTGGCCCTGAATGCCAGCATTTCAAAATTGTTGGGCCTTTGAAATGCTGTGATTCCGTCTGGTGGAGATGGAAAGTTTTAAAAACCTTATGGCGGTAGCTGGCCACCGTACGTCGTTCCAAGCCGCCACTACTTTTTCAGGCGAGCCATCCCTTGCTTAAACAAGTAACGGACAAAATCAGGTGTGCACTGCACAACGCCATCTGTGGCAAGGTCCACATAACTACCGATACGTGGACCAGTAAGCATGGGCAGGGACGTTATATCTCCCTAACAGCACAATGGGTAAATGCAGTGGCGGCTGGGCCTGAGGCAGATAGCTGTTTGGCACATGTCCTTCCGCCCCGAGGATTGAAGGGCATTGATCTTTGCCTCCTGTTTCCTCCTCTTCCTACTCCTCTTCCTCCTCTACCACCTCCTCATCCTCTCAGCATAACACCTTCACCACCAACTTAAGCACAGCCAGGGGGAAACGACAGCAGGCAGTTTGTTGACTCATCTGTTTAGGGGACAAACCCCACACCGCGGAAGAGCTTTGGACGGGCCTGGAACAACAGACTGATGAGTGGTTGGTGCCACTGAACCTCAAGTCTGACCTGGTGTGGTGTGCAATAATGGACGAAATCTCATAGCACCTCTGGGCCTAGATGGTTTGACGCAAATCCCTTGCCTGGCGCATGTGCTGAATTTGGTCTTGCAGATATTCCTGAAAAACTACCCTGATATGTCAGAGCTGCTTCAGAAAGTGCGGGCCGTCTGTGCACGCTTTCCGCGTTCTCACCCTGCTGCTGCTCACCTGTCTGAGCTGCAGCGTAACCATGGCCTTTCCACTCACCGCCTCATATGCGACGTGCCCACAAGGTGGAACTCCACCTTGCAAATGCTGGAGAGACTGTGTGAGCAGCAGCAGGCGATAGTGGAGTTTCAGCTGCAGCACGTTCGGGTCAGTCGCTCTGCAGAACAGGAACACTTCACCGCCACTGAGTGGGCCTCCATGCGAGTTCTGTGTGCCTTGTTGCGCTGTTTCGACTACTCCACCAACATGTCCAGTGTGGATGTTGCCGTTCTCAGCGTTACTATCCCACTTCTATGTCTCCTTGAAAAAACGCTTCGGGCGATGATGGAGGAAGATGTGTCACAGCAGGAAGAGGAGGAGGAAGAGTGATCATTTCAACGTTTTTCAGGCCTGTCATTCACAGGTGGCTCAGAGGGTGGGTTCCTGCACCAACATAGGCCAGGGACACAATTGTCCAGACAGGGCACAGTTCTGGAGGATGAGAAGGAGGAAGAGGAGGAGGGGGAACCGTGTTTACAGCGGGGTGGTACCCAAAGCAGTTCATGGGCATCACTTGTGCGTGGCTGGGGGGATACAGAGGACACAGTCGATACACCTCCCAAAGAGGTCAGCTTGTCCTTGCCTCTGGGCAGCCTGGCACACATGAGCGACTACATGCTGCAGTGCCTGCGCAATGACATCCGAGTTGCCCACATTCTAACTTGTGCTGATTATTGGGTGGCCACCCTGCTGGATCCCCATTACAAGGTCAATGTGCCGTCTTAATTCCCTCACTGGAACATGATTGGAAGAAGTGCGAGTACAAGCGCATGCTGGTAGATGCGCTGCTGATGGCATTCCCACCTGACACCCGGGCCTCAGTGGAAGCACAAGGCGAAGGCAGAGGAGGAAGAAGAAGTCACCAACACAGCTGGGGCACCACCAGCACCTCAGAAGACAGGGTTAGCATGGCCGAAATGTGGAAAAGCTTTGTCACCATGCCACAACAACCAGCACCACCAGCTGATATGGAACATCTTAGCAGAGGCAGCATTTCAGCAACATGGTGGAGCAGTATGTGTGCACACACCTACACGTACTGACTGATGGGACTGTCCCATTCAACTTCTGGGTCTCCAAATTGGGCACATGGCCTGAGCTTGCCCTTTACACCTTGGAGGTGCTGGCCTGCCCGGCAGCCAGTGTATTGTCTGAACGTGTGTTTAGCACGGCAGGGGGTGTTATCACAGACAAGCACTGCCGCCTGTCCACAACCAATGTGGACAAGCTCACATTTATTAAAATAAACAAGGCATGGATCCCACAAGACTTGTCTGTACCTTGTGCAGAATAGATAAGTATACCGACTTCACACTGCCATTGTTATACTCCAGCGCACTTTCTCTTTGCGTTATTTTATATATTCCACAATGTTTTGTGGTGTACCCAATTTTAAAAAAAAGTGTTGCTTTCCTCCACCTCCTCCACCGCCGCTTCCACCTACACCGCCAAATCCACCTATACCACCACGTCCACCTACAACGCCACGTTCACCGCCTCCTCAACCTCCTAGTCCATATGGACCATCCGCTCTTAGTTCAGGATTAAAATTTGTAATTTTTATTTATTTTTTTTTACATCATTTCCCTGTCCACATTTGTTTGCAGGGCACTTACCCACATTTTGCTGCCTTTTGCAGCCCTCTAGCCCTTTCCTGGACTTTTTTAGAGCCATTTTATCGCCCCAAAGTTCGGGTCCCCATTGACTTCAATGGGGTTCGGGTTCGGGGTCAAGTTCAGGTCAAGTTCAGATGCCGAACCCAAACTTTTTTATGAAGTTCAGCCAAACCCAGCAAACCCGAACTTCCAGGTGTAAGCTCAACTCTACTTATTAGTTATCAGCACGAGACTATTGCCACAATGTAAGCTGGGTAGTGATATGGTATGTGACTGGTAGGGTTTGTGTGCCCGGGCTCCTTTTTAATTGTAGTTCGGCTCTGGCTGCTCCTAATCATATAATGTGTTTTATGACTGTTTAATTATAGACTTGAAATATCATCTCTTATTTTAAATTTAAATCTTTGAGTATTTAAAATATCATGTGTGATAATTTGATAAATCAAGGAGACAAAATTCCATGCTATGCAGAAAATATCTTAGTCCAAAAAATCTCTTCTCTTGTAGAGTGGCCAATGTCCAATAGTGCAGGTTTCATCTCTGGGACCTGCATCTATATCTAGAATGAGGCCAACAAAGTGAACAAAGGTGCACCTTGCAAGTGCGACCACCCTCTTTTCACTTTTTTGGGAGTGCCAAAAATAGTGGAGTGCTGGATACACCGGCTCAACTGGTGTGGAAAAACAGTGGTGCTTAGTGTAAAAAGAAAAATCAAAAATACAAAAGACGCACCATGGCACTCAATGATCTTGTAAAACCCATTTATTATTCCAAAAGTGAACTGTATCTGGGACAGGATTGCAGATGGCACCTGCGTACGGCAGTTTTGCATTTCAGGAGCATCGGCTAAGCTATTTCCAGAACTCCAACAGAGGAGTAAAGAGGTGTAACATAAAATTAAATGGAAAAGACAATGAAACAATAAGTTAGAGATAACAAGGATTAATTATATAAATATAGTATATACACTATATAGGGATTGGAGGTATTTTTTGTACTTTGTACTATAAAATATAACTAAAAAGTTTTCCTGTTATGTAAATAATACTACATCGAGAAAAAAAATCCAAAATAGACTTAAACAGAATTGTCTCAGCATTTTTATCTATTAGCTTTAATCTCAGTATAAACACCAATAAATCAACATAATGCACTTATCTAAAAAGACAGAGAATTTCAATTTCCTGTTATCTGTGATGGTTAGAAACATAGTTAAAAGTACAGCATTTTTCAGTATCTGACATGGGCAAGACATTTTTTGTATTAATGTCACCTAAATGTTATTTTAGACCAGCATTCTCTTTCCTACAAGTACAGTTTCATTTTATCTTTGTGTAGTTCAGGAGAAACCTCAATGCAGCACGCAACTGTCAATTTTAAATAAGCCCTCTAGTATCTTCTTGGTTCGACTAGATAAAGCTTTACATGTATTTTCTGGATCAATTTGGAGTTATTGGGCATGCAGAATGCATTCCAGGCATAAAAGTAGAATACTTTATTACCGTAGTTAAAGGGGTTATCTGGCCCCAAAACCAATTTAGTTAGAGGATCTGCTCTATGCTTCTTCCTCATACTGGAAGTGTGAAGTTCTATCCATGGTCACGGGCATGGCTAGAACCATTCACTTGGAGACAGGTCACCACTAAGGACCTTGAATGGCTTCAGCATTGCTTATGATCACAGACACAACATCACAACTCTGATCTGGAGGGCCTGGAAGGAAGTGATGGGAGCAGAGCTGTGTTAACCCTTGGAGGACTGGGTGATTTTCCATTTCTATATTCTATAACATCCAGTTATGCCGGATCCAGAGAGCTACAGCAGGCTTTTCTCTGCCGAAACAGCTTGCTGGAGACCTGTAATGCTAGTGTGAAACTATCATAAGTTAAGGCACCATTACGTTCAGCTGAGCTAGCCCTAAAGGCATTGTGTAATAAGTCCAGAAACATAGTAGCAAAATCCAGCTCACCAAGGTGATCCATGCACGGAGAAATCCAAGGTAGATTCCAGGATCAACGTAGTATGCAAACACTCCAGCACAGGATAGGTAGATAAAACTCCAACTTTTATTCCAACTTCATGGACAATCACAAAAAGACATCCCTTTACCACTTCACGTTACAGGTTGACATGATTTAAACCACACTGGCTCTTACTCATAACCTCATGGTTATGAGTAAGAGCCAGTGTGGTTCGAAACATGTCAACCTGTAACGTGAAGTGGTGAAGGGATGTCTTTTTGTGATTGTCCATGAAGTTGAAATAAAAGTTGGATTTTTATCTACCTATCCTGTGCTGGAGTGTTTGCATACTACGCTAAAGGCATTGTGCCTGGTTTAACAGTGAATTTCCTGGTGACAGATTCCCTCTAACTCATTATCTTATCATGAAACCTGCATGCTTTAATTATGCATTATCTGCCTGTTGCAAACTATGTAATATTACACCCCCCCTCCCTCACACACACACACACACATCTCCTTCCTCTTCTTCCTCGCAACATACATTATATAACACCTAAGGACCTTTTACAATGATCCTCTGGACCCAAAGCCCTTGTGATGTACAATGTACATGAAATTCATTTTAAGCATGGCAGCTACAAAGGTCTTCTTCTCACACAGACTGAGCCCCCATTCCCCCCTCTTTCTCACGCAGACCACTCCCCATACAGCCCTCAAACTAACCCTCACCTCTGCCCATGCCCCATCCCACATACTATTCCTTATGGTCCGCTTCTTTGTCATATACTGCTCTACATGGTTCCTTTTTTTTAATACTCTGCTGTCCACACTTTTATTAAATACCGTTCCCCCTATTCCTCATGGTCTGCTACTTTTTCATATACTGTTAATCTTTTTTAACACTCTGCTCCTCCCACTTCTGTCAAATACTGCTCCCCATAGACCCCTCTTTCTCACATACTACTCTCCATGGTGACCCTATCTCTTCCTTACAAAGAATGCTCCCAATGGTTCTAATGACCTATTCTAGCTTTTGTCTGGGTCCTCATCCTACACCCTCTTGCAACTTATGTCCTCCTCCACTTTCTTCCTGGGCTGAGGTGCTGGTGAAGGACAGAGTTGTGCCAGGCAGCCCACCATTTGATCAGCCCACCAGGAATCTGTCCAGTAATGCAGATTGTCAGTCCAGGCTTAATAGTGTTTGCATGTAGTGGTAAGAGTTTGTATGTATGTGTCCATGTAGACTGTGAATGTGCTTGTGTCTGGTTGTATGTATGTATTGATTAGTGTTGTTATTTGTGCAGGGTATTGTTGTGTAATTTGTGTACTTTATTACATTAATATTTGGCACTGTAGCATTATTTTAGTACATCACTTGTGCACCATTTTTTCCATCAAGTTCCACCTATATTGAAATATTCTCCCTTAACTAATTCTTATAAGGAGAAAAGCTCATATATTAGACAGCCTATTTTTTTTCTACAAAATCCAACAGAAAATAACTCCACATGCCTCTGAATGAATTTAGAGACATACAGGGGTATAGTAGAGGCATTGTAGACCTCTACGGCAGCCCTATGATGGTTCCTTACAAAATGGAGCTGAAATACATTTGTTTGCATGAGCCCTCATCTATTTCTTTAGCATAGCCATTCTGTGTTTTAGTTCAAGAAAAAACGATAATAAATACATCTATCACATTCTAGTGTAACCTCTTAACAAAATCTTAATTTATAACTTTACCTTTAAAGAAAGTCATTTTTATGTAAATGATGAATTTTTGCCAGAGGCTTAAGAATCATCTACAAAGGACAAGGAGCATCTTTGCTCATTATCAAGAATTCATCTTCAGTTCTTCCATACAGAGTACCTCCCTTCCCTCTCCAGAATACCACCTGTAAGACTTTTTATCACAGCTCAAACATCTACCTAGGCACAAATGTCAAGCGAATTGTATTTGTTTAATTAAATCTGAGCAGCTGGGGTTTACCTACATGTAATGTGTGCCAGCATTCGCAGATTAATTAGCTTTCTGCACATAAAATGAGAATATATTTTAAAGAAATGCATCAATTAACCTTAACAACAGCTCTTACCGCCACAAGTTACATTGAATTGGGCTTCTTCACTAAATTGACTTACTGGGGTAAGCAAACATCTTCTTATTTATTATACAAAAAAAGTTTCAAGAAAAAAATATTTGCATTAAAAGGGTTGTTTTAAGCAATAATGTCATCATGTACTTGTGAATTGTTGTTCCATATATAAGAATGCCAGTTACGTCTACTGCAGCAGAAACTCACTTCACGTCCACGGCTCTGCTCTTCAGTTTTCTAGACCACAGTCTCAGAGAGCTTGATCTGCATCCTTTGCTTGGGTGGTCTTTAAACGTTCCATTAAATGCATTCTCAAGCACTGGCGCAGGCACTCTGTTCAGTGGTATGGTTACTCTGATTGCTGCTGCCTCCTCACATACCAAGCACATTGCTATACACTGTGTAGTGGCTGTGCTTGCTATCCATGAGATTGAGCTGTACACAGTTCATGTGACTGTTGAACTTACGGCCTCTTCAAACAGCTGATCAGTGGGAGTGCCGGGAGTCGGACCGCAAATGATCAGATATTGATGACCTATCCTGAAGATAAAGCCTTTATTTTATTAAGCCAAGAGAACCCCTTGGACTATCACAATCTGAATTCATGAGATTTAAATTTAGGCTGAGTTCACACACAGGTTTTAAATTGCAGTCTTGTGCATATATGCGATTTTAGTAGTGCTTGTGCACCTGCAGTTTATGGTACTTTTTTGCAGTAAAAAACAGCTCTCAATGTTAGCTGAAAGTGTATGGTAAATATGAAATGCAGGACAAGCAAGCATTTTTTACTAGCTGCCTTTTTTGTTAATTAAGCACAGTTTTTTGGGCGATAAAAACATGCCGAAAAGTGAATAGGAAGTAGCTGTCCCATTAAAGTAAATGGGATGGCGTAGTTGTAATTACACCTGCTCACCGCTGCAGTTGAGACAGCTGGCAGGTAAATAGTGCGAGCACTGCTTTCTCTCCAAACTGCTAAATGGCACTCCTGGCATTCCGCAGATCTGATATTGATGACCAGTTGTGGGGAGAGGGAAAAAAGTAACAAATTGATTAATTGAATATGAATGATAAACTGAATTCATATTTATTAAGCAGAGAATAGTTATAAGTAGTAGCTGATGAAATGATGTAATAATGTGATGTAATCACCAAATGAAATTCTAAAATGATAGAATAGATACTGTAAATTACTGATCACAATAAATTGTGCAAACTTGGCATTGTAGTTGGAGTTCTCATTTCCATAGTAACATAGTAAGGCCGAGTTTACACTTCAGTTATTTGATCAGTTATTTCGATCAGTTATTTCCATCAGTTATTGTGAGCCAAAACCAGTATTGAAGTTTACTCAGAGATCAGGTGTAATGTAAAGATCTGCACCTGTTCTGTGCTTTTGATCCCATTCCTGGTTTTGGTTCACAATAACTGATTGAAATAACTGATCAAATAACTGAAGTGTGAACTCGGCCTTACATAGTATATAAGACCGAAAAAAGACATTTGTCCATCCAGTTCGGCCTGTTTCCTACAAGTTGATCCAGAGGAAGGCAAAAAAATAAAAAACTGTGAGGAAGAAGCCAACTTTTCCCACTTAAGAGGAAAAAATTCCTTCCCGACTCCAATCAGGCAATCAGAATAACTCCCTGGATCAACTACCCCTCTCTAGTAGCTATAACCTGTAATATTACACTCCAGAAATACATCCAGTCCCCTCTTGAATTCCTTTATTGTACTCACCATCACCACCTCCTCAGGCAGAGAGTTCCATAGTCTCTCACTGCTCTTACTGTGAAGAATCCTTGTTTGTGTACAAACCTTCTTTCCTCCAGACGCAGAGGATGTCCCCTCGTTACAGTCACAGTCCTGGAAATAAATAGATGATGGGAGAGATCTCTGTACTGACCCCTGATATATTTATACATAGTAATTAGATCTCCCCTCAATCGTCTTTTTTCTAAAGTGAATAATCCAAATTTTGATAACCTTTCAGGGTACTGTAGTTGCCCCATTCCAGTTATTACTTTAGTTGCCCTCCTCTGAACCCTCTCCAGCTCTGCTATGTCTGCCTTATTCACAGGAGCCCAGAACTGTACACAGTACTCCATGTGTGGTCTGACTAGTGATTTGTAAAGTGGTAGGACTATTTTCTCATCACGGGCATCTATGCCCCTTTTGATGCAACCCATTATCTTATTGGCCTTGGCAGTAGCTGCCTGAAACTAGTTTTTACAGCTTAATTTGCTGTTTATTAAAATTCCTAGATCCTTTTCCATGTCAGTGTTACCGAGTATTTTACCATTTAGTATGTACGAGTAGACTTGCATATTCTTCCCGAGTGTTTTACCATTTAGTATGTACTAGTGACTTGCATTATTTCTTCCCATGTGCATAACTTTACATTTAAGATTAACATTTAAAATATAAGCATTAATATTGTTTACTTTTAAGAATTCATCTAAACCCTTTTTAAAACTGTCCACTGTTCCTGCTGTGACCATGTTCTGAGGAAGTCTATTCCACAGATTCACAGTTTTTACAGTAAAGAAGCTTTGACGCTTCTGGAGATTAAACTTTTTCCATTTTACATGGTACAGTTTTTCACCGTTATTTTTGTGTGGCCCATTTATATATTTGTATAGGTTAATCATGTCCCCTCTTAGACATCTCTTCTCAAGACTAAATAAATTCAATTCTTTTAATCTTTCTTCATAACTAAGACACTCCATGCTCCTTATCATTTTAGTTGCTCTCCTCTGTACTTTTTCCAGCTGTAGTGCATCCTTTCTATGAACTGGTGCCCAGAACTGAACTGCATATTCCAGATGAGGCCGCACCAACACTTTGTAAAGTGCTAATATTACATCTCTGACCCCAAGTCCATGCCTCTTTTAATTCATGACGATATCCTGGTAGCCTTAGAAGCTGCTGATTGACATTGTATGCTGTAATTTAATCTACCATCTACAACGACACCCAAATATTTCTTTATAAGTGACTCTCCCAGGGTTACATCCCCTAGGACGTATGAAGCACAGATATTATTACTACTAAGATGCATAACTTTACATTTGTCCACATTGAACCTCATTCGCCAAATTGATGCCCAATCATTCAGAGTGTTCAAGTCAGCTTGTAGTATATGGGCATCTTCCATAGAATGTACAATACTACATAGCTTGGTGTCATCTACAAAAATTGAAATGGTGCTATTAATCTTGTCCTCTAGATCATTAATAAATTAATTAAATAAAAAAGGGCCCAGCACTGAACCTTGGGGTACACCACTTATAACTCGTGACCTTTCTGAATAGGCATCATTGACCACAACTCTCTGGACACGATCCTTCAGCCAGTTTTCAATCCAATTACAAACTATACTTTCCAAGCCTATAGACCTTACTTTGCCTATTAAACGTCTATGAGGGACAGTATCAAAAGTCTTTGTAAAATCCAGAAATACTACATCCACAGCCGCCCCTCTGTCCACGCTTCTACTCACCTCCTCATAAAAACAAATCAGGTTAGTCTGACAACTTCTGTCCTTGGTAAACCCATGTTGCTTATCACTTATAATATTATATTATTTACAGTCACATACTCCTGTATATAGTCCCTTAAGAGTCCCTCAAACATTTTTCCTACAATAGAAGTTAAACTAACTGGTCGATAAATACCTGTGGAGGACCTAGATCCTTTTTTGAATATGGGCACCACGTTTGCCTTGCTCCAATCACTTGGCACTGTACCAGTACCTAGAAAAATTATAAACAGGGGCACAGCAATGACTGAACTGAGCTCTTTAAGCACTATTGGGTGTAATCCATCTGGACCCGGAGCCTTGCTCACATTTACCTTTATTTAACTTATCTATAGTTAGCATCACCACAGATATCAACTCTTTTCTCTTCTTTTGTATATACAGAGCTAAAAAAAACATTTAGTAACTCTGCCTTTTCCCTCTCTTTAGTGACTACCCCCCCTCCCCCCCCCCACACACACACACACACCATTTGCCATTATTTAGTGGAGCTACCTGCTCAGACCTAGGTTTTTTAGCATTTATATATTTAAATATTTTTGTTGGGATTTGTTTTGCTCTCTTTTGCTACCTGCTGTTTGTTTTGTATTTTTACAAATTTTTATCTGTTATTTTTACAAATATACTTGTTACCTAAAGGAATGCATTTTTTAGTGCAATTACGCCATGTGGATGTAAAGGTCTCCCATTTATCCTCCGTATTACTATGTGACAGTAGCTGCTTCCAGTCTATGCCCTGAAATGCTGCCCTCAACCCAGGGAAATTAGCCTTTTTGAAATTTTGTGTCTTTGCTCTGCCCGGCAGAGTCTGCTTCTTATAGTTTAGGGGGAATATAATTATATTATGGTCACTATTTCCTAGTGTTTCTCGAACAGTAACATTTCCAACAAGCTCTGAGTTAGAAATTTCCAGATCCAACAGAACATTGCCCCTAGTGGGAGCTTCTACAAACTGGCTCATAAAGTGGTCGTGCAGAAAGTTCAGTCAATGTCTGGGAAGTTAAACTCTCTCATTATGACTACTGTACCTGCCTGTGCAGTCTGCTCTGTTTGGTTATAGAGTTAAGCTTCTATCTCCTCTCTGATGTTAGGGGGTCTATAGATTACACCAATTATTATTTTTTCAGTGTTTATATCTCTTTGAACTTCCACCCATAAGTTTTCCACATTCTCACCATCCTCACCCACAATTGCCTCTTTTTCAGATCAATTCTCACCTACAGGCACACGCCACCACCTTTATTGACCTATCTTTCCTAAATAGTGTAAAACCCTTAATATTTACAGCCCAGTCATGCAAAGAATCTAACCATGTCTCAGCCACACCAACTATACAGTCATGTGAAAAAATTAGGACACCCTTTGAAAGCATGTGGTTTTTTGTAACATTTTTAATAAATGGTTATTTCATCTCCGTTTCAACAATACAGAGAGATTAAAGTAATCCGACTAAACAAAGAAAACTGAAGAAAAGTCTTTTCAAGATCTTCTGTAAATGTCATTCTACAAAAATGCCTATTCTAACTGAGGAAAAAGATAGGACACCCTTGCCCCTAATAGCGAGTGTTACCTCCTTTGGCTGAAATAACTGCAGTGAGACGGTTCTTGTAGCCATCTACCAGTCTTCGACATCGGTCTGAGGAAATTTTACCCCACTCCTCAATGCAGAACTTTTTCAGCTGTGAGATGTTTGAGGGTTTCTTGCACGTACAGCCCTTTTCAAGTCACCCCACAGCATCTCAATGGGATTCAAATCTGGACTTTGACTTGGCCATTCCAGGACTCTCCATTTCTTCTTTTTCAGCCAATCTTTGGTTGATTTACTAGTATGTTTTGGGTCATTGTCATGTTGCATGGTCCAGTTCCGCTTCAGCTTTAATTTTCTAACTGATGGTCTCACATGTTCTTCAAGCACCTTCTGATACACAGTAGAATTCATCGTGGATTCTATGATGGTGAGCTGACCAGGTCCTGCTGCAGCAAAGCAGCCCCAAACCATGACACTTCCACCTCCATGCTTCACAGTTGGTATGAGGTTCTTTTCTTGGAATGCTGTGTTTGGTTTACGCCAAACATGTCCTCTGCTGTTGTGTCCAAATAATTCAATTTTGGACTCATCTGTCCAAAGAACATTATTCCAGAAGTCCTGGTCTTTGTCAACTTTATCTCTGGCAAATGTCAGTCTGGCCTCGATGTTTCTCTTGGAAAGCAAAGGTTTCCTCCTTGCACACCTCCCATGCAAGTTAAACTTGTACAGTCTCTTTCTGATTGTAGAGGCATGTACTTCTACATCAACAGTAGCCAGAGCCTGCTGTAGTTCTCGAGATGACACTTTAGGGTTTTTGGAGACCTCTTTTTAGCATCTTGCGGTCTGCTCTTGGGGTGAACTTGCTGGGGCGACCAGTCCTGGGCATGTTGGCAGTTGTTTTGAAAGCCCTCCACTTGTAGACTATCTTCCGGACAGTGGAATGGCTGATTTCAAAATCTTTGGAGATCTTTTTAAATCCCTTCCCAGACTCATAGGCTGCTACAATCTTTTTCTGAAGTCCTCTGACAGCTCTTTTGCTCTCACCATGGTGCTCACTCTCACTTCAACAGTCAGGAGCACACCAAACTAAATGTCTGAGGTTTAAATAGGGCAAGCCTCATTCAACATGCAGAGTAACGATCTACTAATTATGTGCACCTGGTGTGATATACCTGTGTGAGATCTGAGCCAATTTAAGAGGGAATACATGTGAGGGTGTCCTATCTTTTTCCTCAGTTAGAATAGGCATTTTTGTAGAATGACATTTACAGAAGATCTTGAAAAGACTTTTCTTCAGTTTTCTTTGTTTAGTTGGATTACTTTAATCTCTCTGTATTGTTGAAACGGAGATGAAATAACCATTTATTAAAAATGTTACAAAAAACCACATGCTTTCAAAGGGTGTCCTAATTTTTTCACATGACTGTATATATGTGTTCTTCTAGTACCATAGCCTCCAGCTTTCCCATTTTGCTAGCTAGACTTCTGGGATTTTCAGATACAGTTACAGTACTACAGTATATCAAAATTTTTTAGCATACAATAATTAGCATGTCAGTAGTCAACAGTTACAAATCAATGTTAATGGCAAAACATTTAAAAAATGGGGGAACTTAAGTAAGTTCGACTATTGAACTTTTTAGGCTAGGTTTATATCTCCCATTCGTTTTTGGTGTCTGTTCCACCCATGGTAACCATACAATCAGTATGATGATTAACTACCTGCTGCTCAAGGGCAAACATACTTATACAGAGTCACCAACAGGTTAAGAAAATGATACAGTGAATTATCTAGTGAGTTGTGACATTTACAGTTAGGTCCATATATATTTGGACAGAGACAACATTTTTCTAATGTTTGTTCTGTATATTACCACACTGGATTTTGAACAAAACAATTCAAATGCAGTTGAAGTTCAGACATTCAGCTTTAATTCAGTGGATTGAACAAAATGATTGCATAAAGATGTGAGGAACTAAAGCATTTTTAAAATTCAATCCCTTCATTTCTGGGGCTCAAAAGTAAGTGGACAAATTAAATAATTGTAAATAAAATGTTAATTTCTAATACTTGGTTGAAAACCCTTTGTTGGCAATGACTGCCTGAAGTCTTGAACTCATGGACATCACCAGACGCTGTGTTTCCTCCTTTTTAATGCTCTGCCAGGCCTTTACTGAAGCGTTTTGTTTGTGGGCTTTTCTGTCGGAAGTTTAGTCTTTAACAAGTGAAATGTATGCTCTATTGGGTTCAGATCAGGTGACTGACTTGGTCATTCAAGAATATTTCACTTCTTTGCTTTAACCCCTTCCCAACAAGCGGCGTAATAGCCGCGGGTGGCCGCCTGCTTCTTATAGCAGGCACCCGCCGCTCCTGTCCACAACCGTCAGTAATGCCAATTGAGTACATTTAACCCCTCAGATGCTGTGATCACTCCTGACCACGGCATCTGAGTGCACTGAAAACCAAACCCGCTTTCGGTGATGCTCCGGCTCCCCCGTGTGGCGATCGGAGGAGCCGAAGCTTGTGTGCAGCAGCCCCTGTCTTTGTGAATGACAGGAGGCTGCTGCATAGTATTTCCTATTGAGCCCTTGCTGTAATAGGGCTCCATAGGAAAGTAGTAAAACATCATAGACTCCAATGCAAGTGCATTGGCTCTATGATAATAGCAATCAGATGATTGATTGTTATAGTTCCCTATGGGAACTAAAAAAAATGGTAAAATAAAAAAAAAATCAAATCACCCCCCTTTTCCCAAAATAAAAGAACTAAGAAAATTAAAAAAGTTCACATCATGGGTGTAGCGATGTGCAAAAACACCCATAGTATAAAAACATAAACATATATTCCCCAATTAGCAAACAGCAAAATGGAAAAAAGTGTCCAAATGGCCAATTCGCCGTTTTTGGTCGCTTCATTTTCTACAAAAAATTAAATAAAAAATTATCAAAAAGTCATACACACCCCAGAATAGTATCAATGAAAAGTTCAGATCGTCCCGAAAAAATGAGCCCACAACAGCTCCGTACACATAATTACAAAAAAGTTATAGGGATCAAAATATGGCAACAAAAAAATAAAACAGATTCTTCCCACTTTTACATTTTTTTTTTATCACAAAAGCAAGAAAAACTATACATATAAGGTATCGCCGGATTTATACTGACCTGTAGAATAAAAGTAACTGGTCAGTTTTATCGCACATTGAACGTCATAAATGAAAAAAACTGTAAAACTGTGGTGGAATTGCTTTATTTATTTTTTGCATTTTCACCCCATTTGGAATATTTTTATCGCTTCCCACTACATCATATGCATCATATTGGAAAGTACAACTTGCCCCGCAAAAAACAAGCCCTCATATGGCTATGTGAACAGACAAATAAAAAATGTATGGCTCTGGGAAGGCAGGGAGCGCAATCGAAAACCCGGGGGCGGGGGTAGGGTTGTGAAAGGGTTAATAAACTCCTGGGTTACTTTGGCTTTAGGTGTTGGGTCATTGTCCATCTGTATTATGAAACCTTGACCAATTAGTTTGGCTGCATTTGGCTGCATTTGAGCACACAGTATGTCTCTGAAAACCCCAGAATTCATCCTGCTGCTTCTGTCCTGTGTAACACCATCTATAAACATTAGGAACCCAGTGTCACTCAGGTCTGGCGTTAGGGGCGAGGGGTGGGGGGGGGGAAACTGGGCAATTTTCCTGACAGGACTTGTGATAATGTCAGATGCAGGAGGCGGAGCTCTAAAGAGAAGAGGGATGAAGGGCTTGTGATGACCTCACCATCATATGACCAGAACAGGAGACGGAGCTCAGCAGTGCAGTAAAGTAATGAAGAAGAAGAAGACCAGCCATGCATGTGAAGAAGTATGGATTCAATGTAAGTGCCAGAGAAATGCTGAGAGTTGTAGTCCTCTCCTCTTATACCTCCTGTTATGTAATATCAGAATACATTACAAGAGGAGGTATGAGGAGAGGACTACAACTCCAGCATGTCCAGCTTGTTATGTAATATCAGAGTACAATTCGAGAGGAGGTATAAGAGGAGATAATAACTGCTTGGACATGCTGGGAATTGTACTCTTCTCTTATGCCTGCTCTTGTAATGTATTCTGAGGATTACATAATAATGGCTTGGACTTCCTGGGAGTCTTATACGTCCCCCTGTAATGTGCTCTGATATTAAATAATAATGGCTTAGACATGCTGGGAGTTATAGTCCTCTCCTGTTATACCTCCAGCAGTAATGTACTCTGAATTAGGGCTGGGACGAAGAAGCCGCAATGACATCACTACAACCTCCTGCTCTGGGTCTCGCATGATGAAGTCATCACGTGAAACCCAGAGCAGGAGTGGTGATGTCATTGGGACCGCATGCATCAGGTCGCAGCAACACAAGCCACAGATAAAACTGTGGTCTGCATCACAGACAGCGGCGGGGGGATGGGAGGGAGGAGTTTTTTTTTATTTTTTTATACTAAATGTCCCCACTGCTGGGGGCACCAGGGATGGAGGGAAGGAGATCATTATATATACTTGGCACTACTGGGGAGGAATGGAGGAGCATTATATACATATTGGCACTATGGTCAAAAACATTATATATATATATATATTGTCACTATGGGGGGAAGCATTATATATTGGAACTAGTGGGGGGCTCTACAGGGGGACATTAGAGCCACTTGGAGGATTATGGTTATACTATTACTACTAGAGTACTGTAGGGGCGTGATTATTATTTGACGGAATATGGAGGGCATTGGTACTAATGGGGGCTATCTTGGGGAGCATTATCACTATTGGGGGCACCATTACTAATGAGGGCAGTCTGGCTGTATAGTATAGTGTTTGTGGACATGGGGGGGAGCACAACAGGCACAGCATTGGGGGTAGCTTCAAGAGGTTCTCCAGGTTTTTTCATATTGATGACCTATCCTTAGGATAGGTCATCAATATTAGATCGGCAGGTCAGCTGTTCGAGGAGACGGTGTGCGCTGTGTAGAGTTGAGTGAAAACATGGAAGTTCGGGTTCACCGGGTTCGGTCAAACTTTGCTGCAAAGTTCTAGTTTGGGACCCAAACTTGACCCTGAAGCTGAACCCCATTGAAGTCAATGGGGACCAGAACTTTGGGGCACTAAAATGGCTCTAAAAAAGTCCTGGAAAAGGCTAGAAGGCTGGAAATTGAAGCAAAATTGGGTTAAGAGTAGGACAAGTACCCTGAAAGTACCCTGAAATTTAAAATAAACATTCTAAACCTGAGCACAAGTGAGTGACAGTGGCACCTGCCACCCCGCAAACAGAGGATGTGGCAGCAAGCAACGCCACCACATCTTTCACTGTCACCAAGTATCTCCATACTATCACATGGAAGCGTTCAGCTGTCCATCTCCCAACTACTGGAGAGAAAAAGAAATAGAAAGAGGAAGTACCCCCCTACCCAACCTCAATCCCTGGCCCTGAATGCCAGGATTTCAAAACTCCTGGTCGTTTGAAATGCTGTCATTCTATCTGGTGGAGATGGATGGAGACTTTTAAAAAACTTATGGCGGTGGCCGCCACTACTTTTCCAGGCGAGTCATACCGTCCCTGCACAACCAAGTGGCGGACAAAATCAGGTGTGCACTGAACAACACCATCTGTGGCAAGGTCCACATAACTACCAATACGTGGACCGGTAATCACGGGAAGGGAAGTAATATCTCCCTTACCGCCACACTGGGTAACTGTAGTGGCGGCTGAGCCAGAGGCGGATAGCAGTTTGGCGCATGTCCTTCCACCCCCGAGGATTGCAGGGCATTTCTCTTTGCCTCTTGTTGCCTCCTACTCTGCTTCCTCCTCCTCTACCACCAATTCATCCGCTCAGCATAACACCTTCACCACCAACATCTGCACAGCCAGGGGGAAATGACAACAGGCTGTTCTGAAACTCATCTGTTTCAGGGACAAACCCCACACCGCGCAGGAGCAGTGGACGGGCATGGAACAACAGACCGATGAGTGGTTGGTGCCAATGAGCTTCAAGCCTAGCCTGGTGTTGTGTGATTATGGGCGAAATCTCGTAGCAGCTCTCGGCCTAGCCGGTTTGACACACATCCCTTGCCTGACGCATGTGCTGAATTTGGTGGTGCAGAAATTCCTGAACAGTGAAAAACAATTCAGTTAATCCAGCTCTTAGATTCTGGTGGGACAAATTAACATTTATTGGTGCTCAAGGACCCCTGCGGCCTGAGCTGCAGACGTGACAGGCAAATAATTTTATTAAACTTGGCGGTTAGATTGTTGGGTAACATTTCCACGGTTATCAGGACTTTTTATTATAAATAGTAACAAAAACTATACAAGGAACATTTCAAAACGAGAAAATTAACCCGACCAGACTCCCACCCTAAACCCCACCCCCCTTTCACTCAAACCACTCATTAATGTCTATTCACAAACTATTTACAAATTTACTTATAAATATATTTAAATAACTATAAGTCAGATAAAATAAATAAACAAACAAAACTATATACATGCCTTACGCCTACTTTATAAGGCCAGTCATATACAAGTGGCTCGGGGGGTGGGTTCCTGCACCAACATAGGCCAGGTACACAATTGTCCAGCCAGGGCACAGTTCTGGAGGAGGAGGATGAGAAGAAACCGTGTTCACAGCAGGGTGGCACCCAAAGGAACTCATGACCATCACTTGAGGGTGGCTGGGGGGATACGGAAAACACAGATGTTACACCTCCCACAGAGGACAGCTTGTCGTTGCCTCTGGGAAGCCTGGCAAACATGAGCGACTACATGCTGAAGTGCCTGCGCAACGACTGCTGAGTTGCCCACATTCTAACTTGTGCAGATTACTAGGTGGCCACCCTGCTGGATCCCCGTTACAAGGACAACGTGTCGTCCTTAATTCCGTCACTGGAGCGTGATCGGAAGAAGCCAACGCTGGTAGACGCGGTGCTGATGGCATTCACACCTGACACCGGGGGCTCAGTGGAAGCACACGGCTAAAGCAGAAGAGGAGGAGGAAGAAGTCGCCAACGCAGCTGGGTCACCGCCCCCACCTTAGAATGCAGGGTTACCATGGTCGAAATGTGAAAAAGCTTTGTCACCACGCCACAACAACCAGCACAACCAGCAGATATGGAACATCTTAGCAAGAGGCAGCATTTCAACAAAATGGTGTAATTGCACATGCCTACACGTACTGACTGATGGGTCTGCGGCTGCTTTGGGGCCCTGACCCTGAAGGGGCCCATCCAGGAGGAGGAGGACTAAAAGACTTTGTCAGGGTCCCCTCAACAGTATTATACAATGAAATGATATACAGTGGCAGTATAGACAGTGTTGAAAACGGATGGAACAGCTGCCGGGCCTTGTCTAAGTGAGCGATCTTTAGTAGCCACAGGAATGGGGGCGGCATGAAAGGCAGGGGTTGCAAAAAAATTACTGGGGGAGGGGAGCCCCATTCAAAAGTTTGCTGTTGGGCCCAGTCATTTCTAGCTACGCCACTGGGTCTGCCGCATTCAACTCTGGGTCTTCAAATTGGAGACATAGCCTCAGCTTCACATTTACATTTGGAGGTGCTGGCCTGCCCTGCAGCCAATGTATTGTCTGAATGTGTGTTTAGCACAGCTGGGGAAGTTATCACAGACAAGCGCAGCCACCTTTCCACAGCCAATGTGGACAATCTCACGTTCATTAGAAAGAACCAGGCATGGATCCCACAGGACTTGTTCGTACCTTATGCAGAATAGACATGTATACCGGCCTCATCCAACCATTGTTATACTACATCGCACTTACTTTCTTTTTCCCAAAGTTTATATTTCCCAAAGTTTTGGGGTCTACCCCAGTGTATAAACAAAAAAAAAAAACAACAACCAAAAAAGGCTTTATGTCAGGCAACAATGTAACCACCAATTGTAATGAATTAAGTTCCCTGTCTGTTAGGCAGTGCAGGGGTACTTTGAAAGAAAGAAGGGGTACAGATAACCCAGCAATCTGAAGGCCACCTAATTTACAGAATATATTTCCCAGTTAGGTATGCACTGCAGGGGTACTTTGAAAAAAAGAAGGGGTACAGATCACCTAACAATCTGAAGGCCAACTAATTTATTGAATATATTTCCAAGTCAGGTATGCAGAGCAGGGGTACTTTATGGCCCAAGAATGTAACAGAGGATTTTTAGAAATTTACCTCCCTGTCACCTATGCAGAGCAGGAGTTTGTATACGGCAAAAATGATAAAAGTTACTCACCAATGGAACAGACGATTTTTACAAATTTACCTCCCAGTCAACTATGCAGAGCAGGGGTTTGAATACGGCAAAAATGGTAAAAATGTCACCCACCAATGTAACAGATGATTTTTACAAATTTACCTCCCTGTCACCCATGCAGAGCAGGGGTTTGTATACAGCAAAAATGGTAAAAGTCACCCACCAATGGAACAGACGATTTTTACAAATTTACCTCCCTGTCACCTTTGTAGAGCAGAGGTTTGTATATGGCAAAACTAGGTTAATGTCACCCAATAATGTAACAGACGATTTTTACAAATTTACCTCCCTGTCACCCATGCAGAGCAGGGGTTTGTATACGGCAAAAATGGTAAAAGTCACCCACCAATGTAACAGATGATTTTTACAAATTTAACTCCCTGTCACCTATGCAGAGCAGGGGTTTGTATATGGCAAAACTGGGTTAATGTCACCCAATAATGTAACAGACGATTTATACAAATTTACCTCCCTGTCACCTATGCAGCGCCTGGGTTTGTATACGGCAAAAATGGTAAAAGTCACCCACCAATGGAACAGACTAATTTTACAAATTTACGACCCTGTCACCTATCTAGCACAAAAAGTGTGTTTTTTATAGCACCAATGTAAATGCAGTATGTTAAGGTTGTATTGGACTGTCAGAAATGTAGCGTAGCACGCAAATTTGCTATCTAGCACAAAAAATTAGCTTTTTTACAAAAGCAATTTAACTGCAGTATGTAACGGTTTAATTGGACTGTCAGAAATGCAGGATAGCCCGTAAATTTACTATCTAGCAAAAAAAGTGTGCTTTTTTAAATCAGCAAGGTAACTGCTGTATTTAACGGTTTTAATGGACTGTCAGATCTGCAGTGCCAGTTCCAGACAGATAAAAAATCGCTTTAGGTCACAAAAATATGTGACAGACTGATGTAATTAAATAATTTTCACTGCCAGGTATGCACTGCAGGCCGCAGAGGTACTTGACCGGCCAAAAATGGGAATTTGTCCTCCAGTGAGCTACTAGAAAAAAATTAAAGTAATGTCCCAGGCACACATGCAGTTGCAAGTGCACTGCAGTTGCAAAAATGGCCGCAGATGCCCACTGAACTAGCAGATGGATTAAAAGTTATTTTTCAGTGTCACTGGGCTCATGGCTGGATACAAAAATGTAGCATAGCACCCTCAATAATCCCTGTAGTTTGAAGATTGAACCCCAAATACACCAGAATTCTTCCCTAATCTCTCCCTCACAGCAGTAGCAGCATCCTATCCCTACTCTGTGAAGAGCAGAGTGACGTGCGGCTCTATGTAAATCCAGCCTATATAGAGGCTGGTCACATGATGCACTTGCCAATCACAGCCATGCCATTAGTAGGCATGGCTTTGATGGCTTCTAAAGGCAGACTAGTGAAACACTTGTTGATTGGCTGCCCTGCAGCCTTTCAAAAAGTGCCGAGAAATCGCCGAACACGGAACCCGAACTTTTACGGAAATGTCCGAGTCCAGGTCCGTGTACCAAAAACCCTAAAGTTCGGTACGAACCCGAACTTTCCCCTAAACATATATTTTTAACTTGCCAATAAATGAAATATTATTTATGTAGTGGGAATGACGGAAGCAGGTGCCTCTAGTGATGAGCGAGCACCAAAGTATTCGGGTGTTCGGCCCGAACACATTCCTATATACGTGTGCCGAGCACCCGAGTATAATAGAAGTCAAAGGGAGACAACCAGGCACTCCCTGCTCTAAAGAGGGGAGGGTGCCTGGTCCATTGGAAAAGGTCAGAAATTGACAGAAACACCACCGAAATGGATCGGGAAAAGCATGGGGACGATGTCTGGATGCATCTTGGACTCCCAGATCACTGCTGGGAACCATATTGTCTGAGTTGTACGCCACTTTTACAGACTGACAAAAATACACACACACACACACACACCCTAAAAAAATAAATTCTATTTTACAGGAAAAATTGTTAGGCTACATTCTTTCCTGTATATTCAATTGTATATAAAGTGCAAGTGCTTCCAAAAATTACAAGCAAGAAGCACTCCGAAATAGTTGTATATCACATAAAGGAGGGCCTCATTCACATTGGGGTACAATTGGTCAGGAAGTGGGGCTCCTACACTCACTCAAGTGAAAGGGCTGCCAAAAATTACAAGGAACCGGCACTACAATACACCCTTTATTACACATGAAGGAGGGCATCATACACACCCTTGAAAAATTATAATTGGTGGCCTGCTGGTGACCCTCAAAAACAATTGGAGCAAGGGCCTGCTGGTGACCCTCTAAAACATTAGGGGTGAGGGCCTGCTGCTGAGCTGACCCTCTAAAACATTAGGGGCGAGGGCCTGCTGGTGAGCTGAAGCTCTAAAACATTATATGCTAGTGCCTGCAGGTGAGCTGACACTCTAAAACATTATCTGCGAGTGCCTGCGGTTGAGCTGATGCTCTAAAACATTATATGTGAGTGCCTGCTGGTGAGATGACGCTCTAAAACATTATATGCTAGTGCCTGCAGGTGAGCTGACACTCTAAAACATTATCTGCGAGAGCCTGCGGTTGAGCTGATGCTTTAAAACATTATATGCGAGTGCATGCTGTTCAGATGACCCTATAAAAAAAATTTAGTTGAGGGCCTGCAGTTGAGCTGACCCTATAAAAAAAATAGAGTGGAGGGGATATATACAGTCTGGATGAGGAGGAGGAGGAGAAAACCATATTCAACTATATGAAATTGCCTTTATGTTCATCATCAGCTCAGCTCTGTGGTTTGCTATGAAACTCACTGTTAAAAGGGAAGGCTGCTTTAAAGGTCAAAGTTAAGGGTATGGGTTGCTGTGGAGGTCCCATTTAAAGGGACGGGGCACTGTGGAGGTCACTGTTAAGGGGTGGGGTGCTGTAGATGTCACTGTTATAGTGGATACTGTCGATATCTTTTACCGACAATCACAAACATTAAATGAAATAGATTAAATATACCCGGGCGAAGCCGGGTCCTTCAGCTAGTCCTTCATAATATATAAAGCTGAATGTGTGAATGTGTGTATGTCTGCTAAAGGAATCTGCACCATCGCATTTACAATCACGAAATTTGGCACACAGTTATATTAGGTTTCCGGCAAGGTTTTAGACTGGGTCTCAGCTCTCTGTGTCAGCCAGTGGCGACTCCAGGAACAATATATAGGGGGGCACATAAAATACCACAGTCAAAAATGGTGGGGCACAAATAATTTTCACCACTTAATCATACTACTAAAAAAAGTATTACAAAATACTAGAGTATTTACGAGAGTCATACAAGTTGTAATGGTTCCTGAATCCTGAATCATAGTATTATGTCATAAGACCTCATTAAATGGCCTGTTAGAGGGCATAGAATTATACTCCTTACAGGTCATTTGTACCACTGAAGAAACAGACCTGCTTTTTTTTTGTGGCAAGCAGTAAGCTATTTTTTTTTTTATTCAACAGAAAATAGCCCTAAATATTAGAAACTGGTAAACTGGCATTAAATGGACATCATTATTTCGATATACATAGGCCCAAAAGCCTTGACCAATTGCCCAAACACTGTTTGTATTTTTCTATACAAAATCTCCCAGTTATAGCTTGTCTATATGGAGGTCACGGCAGGAGGCTTGGATAGAGTGTGCTGCACACAAATTAGCGAACCCGAACTGTAAAGTTCTGGTTCGTACCGAACTTTAGGGTAAAAGTTCGGGTTCGAGTTCGGTGTTCGGCAATTTAATGGTGCTTGTTGCAAGGCTGCAGGGCAGCCAATCAACAAGCGTTTAACTAGTGTGCCCTTAGAAGCCATCACAGCCATGCCTACTAATGGCGTGGCTGTGATTGACCAAGTGCAGCATGTGACCCAGCCTCTATATAAGCTGGAGTCACATAGCGCCGCACGTCACTCTGCTCTTACTAGTGTAGGGATAGGGGTCTGCTGCTGTGAGGAAGAGATTAGGAAATAATTCTGGTCTGGTGTACTTGCTGTTAAATCTGCAAACTACAGCGATTATCTTTGTGGGTGCTATGCTACATTTTACCCATGAGCCCAGTGCCACAGAGAAATAAGCTTTAATCAGTCTGTCAGGTGGGCTTCGGCGAACATTTTTGCAAGTGCAGTGCACTTGCAACTGCATGTGTGCCAGGGACATTACTTTAATCCTGTTCTGGTAGCTCAGTGGGCGACATCTAGCCATTTTTTAAGGACCCTGCCCTGCATATGTGCCAGAGGAAGGGAAAATAATATAGGTAATCTCTCTGTGACTTCAGGGACCCAGGGGGAGACATATTTCCACTTTTTATGTGAACTACCCCTGTGCTGAATATCTGACAGGGAAAATCTATTCATTAAATGCATTTGTTAGATTCTAGGGGGACAAATTCCGTTTTTTTGGCGGTCAAGTACCCCTGCGGCCTGCAGTGAATATCTGGCAGTGAAAATAATTCCATTGCATTAGTCTGCAATATATTTGTGTGAGCTAAAGTGATTTTTTTCTCTTTCTGACACCGTCCCTGCATATCTGACAGTCAAATGAAACCTGTAAATACTGCTGTTACATTTTCGGTTGACAAATTCCCATTTTTTGTGCTGTAAAGTACGGTCCAATAAAACCGTTAAATACTGCACTTATATTTTTGGTTTAAAAAAGCACACTTTTTGTGCTAGATAGTACATTTGCGGCCTGCGCTGCATTTCTGACAGTCCAATAAAACCGTTAAATACTGCAGGTACATTGTTGTTTGAAAAAAGCACACTTTTTGCGCTAGATAGTACATTTGTGGTCTGCACTGCATTTCTGACAGTCCAATTAAACCGTTAAATACTGCTGTTATATTGTTGTTTGGAAAAAAAATATTTTTGTGCTAGTTAGTACATTTGCGGCCTGCGCTGCATTTCTGACAGTCCAATTAAACCGTTAAATACTGCTGTTATATTGTTGTTTGAAAAAAAAAACTTTTTGTGCTAGATAGTACATTTGCAGGCTGCGCTGCATTTCTGACAGTCCAATTAAACCGTTAAATACTGCTGTTATATTGTTGTTTGAAAAAAAAAACTTTTTGTGCTAGATAGTACATTTGCGGCCTGCGCTGCATTTCTGACAGTCCAATAAAAACATTAAATACTGCAGGTACATTGTTTGAAAAAAGCACACTTTTTGCGCTAGATAGTACATTTGTGGCCTGCACTGCATTTCTGACAGTCCAATTAAACCGTTAAATACTGCTGTTATATTGTTTGAAAAAAAAAAAATTTTGTGCTAGATAGTACATTTGCGGCCTGCGCTGCATTTCTGACAGTCCAATAAAACCATTAAATACTGCAGGTACATTGTTGTTTGAAAAAAAAAAACTTTTTGTGCTAAATAGTACATTTGCAGCCTGCGCTGCATTTCTGACAGTCCAATAAAACTATTAAATACTGCATTTATATTTTTTGTTTAAAAAAGCACACTTTTTGTGCTAGATAGTACATTTGCGGCCTGCGCTGCATTTCTGACAGTCCAATAAAACCATTAAATACTGCAGGTACATTGTTGTTTGAAAAAAGCACACTTTTTGTGCTAGATAGTACATTTGTGGCCTGCGCTGCATTTCTGACAGTCCAATAAAACCGTTAAATACTACATTTACATTTTTGGATTAAAAAAGCACACTTTTTGTTCCAGATAGTACATTTGCGGCCTACGCTGCAATCCAATAAAACCGTTAAATACTGCAGGTACATTGTTTGAAAAAAAGCACACTTTTTGTTCTAGATAGTACATTTGCAGGCTGCGCTGCATTTCTGACAGTCCAATTAAACCGTTAATTACTGCTTTTATATTGTTGTTTGAAAAAAACACATTTTTTGTGCTAGATAATACATTTGCAGTATGCGTTGCATTTCTGACAGTCCAATAAAACCGTTAAATACTGCATTTACATTTTTGGTAGAACAAAAGCACACTTTTTGTGTTAGATAGCACAACCTGTGCACAACCTGCATGACCAGGCATTTAAGTGCAAAGCACGAGCTGCAGTGGAGTAAACACCTCCAAAACCAAGAAAGGTCTCAGGTTCCTCCTGCTCCCTCTTCTGCTGCAGTCTCGGCATCTTCCTCCACCTCTGGAGTGACAGTGGCACTGCCCACCCCGCAAACAGAGGATGTGTTAGCAACGGCACCACGTCCATCACCTTCAACAAGTAGCACCACAATGTCCCATGGTAGCGTTCAGATGTCCATCTTCCAAACACTGGAGCGAAAGAGGAAGTACCCCCCTACCCACCCTGGACCTGAATGCCAGCATTTCAAAATTCCTGGTCTTTGAAATGCTGTCATTCCGTCTGATGGAGATGGAGAGTTTTAAAAACATTATGGCGTTGGCTGTCCCACAGTGCGTCGTTCCCAGCCGCCACTCTTTTTCCAGGTGAGCCATCCCTTACCTGCACAAACAAGTGGGGGAAAAAATCAGGTGTGCACCGCGCAACACCATCTGTGGCAAGGTCCACATAACTACCGATACGTGGACCAGTATGCACGGGCAAGGACGTTATATCTCCCTAACTGCACACTGGGTAAATGCAGTGGCGGCTGGGCCTGAGGTGGATACCTGTTTGGCGCATGTCCTTCCACCCCCGAGGATTGCAGGGCATTTCTCTTTGCCTCCTGTTGCCTCCTCCTCCTACTCCTCTTCCTCCTCTAACACCTCCTCATCCGCTCAGCATAGCACCTTCACCACCAACTTCAGCACAGCCAGAGGAAAATGACAGCAGGCAGTTTTGAAACTCATCTGTTTGGGGGACAAACCCCACATCACGCAGGAGCTGTGGATAGGCTTAGAACAACAGACCGATGAGTGGCTGGAGCCACTGAGCCTCAAGCCCGGCCTGGTATTGTACGATAATGAGCGAAATCTCGTAGCAGCTCTGGGCCTAGCGGATTTGATGCACATCCCTTGCCTAGCGCATGTGCTGAATTTGGCGGTGCAGAAATTCCTGAAAAACTACCCTGATATATCAGAGCTGCTGCAGAAAATGTGGGGCGTCAGTGCGCGTTTTCGGTGTTCTCACCCTTCTGCTGCTCGCCTGTCTGAGCTGCAGCGTAACTTCAGCCTTTCCGCTCACCACCTCATATGCGACGTGCCCACAAGGTTGAACTCCACCTTGCACATGCTGGAGAGACTGTGCGAGCAGCAGCAGGCGATAGTGGAGTTTCAGCTGCAGCACGCACAGGTGAGTCGCTCTGCAGAACAGCACCACTTCAACGTCACTGAGTGGGCCTCCACATGAGACCTGTGTGCCTCGATGCACTGTTTTGACTACTCCACCAACATGGCCAGTGCTGATGACGCCGTTCTAAGCGTTACTGTCCCACTTCTATGTCTCCTTGAAAAAACGCTTTGGGCGATGATGGAAGAGGATGTGGCACAGGAGGAAGAGGAGGAGGAAGAGGGATCATTTCCACGGTTATCAGGCCTGTCATTCACAAGTGGCTCAGAGGGTGGGTTTCTGCACCAACATAGGCCAGGTACACAATTGTCCAGCCAGGGCACAGTTCTGGAGCATGAGGAGGAGGAAATGTGTACACAGAAGGGTGGCACCCAAAGCAGCTCATGGGCATCACTTGTGCAAGGCTGAGGGGATACGGAGGACACAGACGATACACCTCCCACAGAGGACAGCTTGTCCTTTCCTCTGGGCAGCCTGGCACTCATGAGCAACTACATGCTGCAGTGACTGTGCAACGACTGCCGAGTTGCCAACATTCTAACTTGTGCTAATTAGTGGGTGGCCACCCTGCTTGATCCCCGTTACAAGTACCACGTGCCGTCCTTAACTCCCTCACTGGAGGGCGATCCGAAGATGCGCGACTACAAGCGCACGCTGTTAGACGTGCTGCTGATGGCATTCCCACCTGACACTGGGGGCTCAGTGGAAGCACAAGGCAAAGGCAGAGGAGGAGGAAGAGGTCGCCAATGTAGCCCTGCCAGCACCTCAGAAGGCAGGGTTAGCATGGCCGAAATGTTGAAAAGCTTTATCTCGATTCCACAACAATCAGCACCACCAGCTAATATGGAACGTCTTAGCAGGAGGCAGCATTTCAGCCGCATGGCGGAGCAGTATATGTGCACATGCCTACACTTACTGACAGATGGGAATTCCCCATTCAACTTTTGGGTCTCCACATTGGGCACATGGCCTGAGCTTGCCCTTTATGCCTTGGAGGTGCTGGCCTGCCCTGCAGCCAGTGTATTGTCTGAACGTGTGTTTAGCACAGCAGGGGGTGTTATCACAGACAAGCAAAGCTGCCTGTCCACAGCCAATGTGGACAAGCTCACGTTCATTAAAATTAACCAGGCATGGATCCCACAGGACTTGTCCATACCTTATGCAGAATAGACATGTATACCGGCCTCACACAGCCATTGTTATACTCCAGCGCACTTTCTCTTTGTTTTATATTATATATTCCACAATGTTTTGTGGTCTACCCAAATTAAAAAATAAATAAATAAAAGTGTTGGCTACCTCCTCCACCTACACCGCCATGTCTGCCCACAACACCACGTCCACCGCCTCCTCAACCTTCTACTCCATATGGACCTCCTCCTCCTAGTTCAAGAATATTATTTTTAATTGTTATTTATTTTATTTTAAGTCATTTCCCTATCCACATTTGTTTGCAGGGCACTTATCATGCTCTTACCCACGTTTTGCTGCCTTTTGCAGCCCTCTAGCCCTGACTCTTTTATAGCCATTTTAGTGCCCCAAAGTTCGGGTCCCCATTGACTTCAATGGGGTTTGGGGTCAAGTTTGGGTGAAGTTTGGGTCCCAAACTTGAACTTTGCGACGAAGTTCGGCTGAAACGGCGAACCTGAACTTTCAGGTGTTCGCTCAACTCTAATCATGATCATTTCAAGATGGTTTAAAAATGTTTTTCATAGCTTTATGTACTTTAGACAGAAGTTTTACATAATTTCGCAGTGCTCACACACATACATATATATGTACTGGTGCCTTGCAACGCTGGGGTCCTAGGTTCGAATCCAGAGTTTATATGTTCTCACCGTGTTTGAGTGGGTTTCCTCTGTGTACTCTGGTTTCCTCCCACCCTCCAAAGACATACTGATAGGGAACTTAGATTGCGGGCTCTATGGGGGACAGCATGAGATGATAATGTCTGTAAAGTGCTTCAGAATATATTAGTGCTATATAAATGCACAAATTAAATAAATATATATAAATTAAACTTTATAATTAAGTTTTTCATAAAAAAACAGCATAGGAAAAAGTCCTGCAAGCAGGGCTTTTTTCTCTGCTAAAAAAGCATCTCCCAGATAGAAACTGAACCAATTCCATTGAGTCAATGGGTTCTGTTTGTCTTCATTCATGTGAGTTATGTGCTGAATGTGACACTTCTGTTATTTTCGTTGTTCTGCTCTTATAATGGAGCAGAAGAATAACAGCAAATAAAGCTGAAAGAGCCTTTAACCCTTTCCACCCCTGAGGTTTTTTCCTTTTTGCGTTTTCGTTTTGGGGTTCCTGCATTCCTAGAGCCATAACTTTTTTATTTTTCCGTTCACATAGCCATACGAATACCTGTTTTTTGCAGAATAAGGGCTTGTTAACACGAACATAAGGGCTCCGTGACCGTGGGCCAGCCGCGTGCGGATCGCAGACCCATTCACTTGAATCGAGTCTGCGATCCTTCCGTTCCGCAAAAAGATTGAGCAAGTTCTATCTTTTTGCGGTGCGGGGACACGGAACGGATCCCCAGTAAGCACTCCATAGTGCTTCCATGGGTTTCCATTCTGTTCTTCCGTTCCGCACCGCATCTCTGGATTTGCAGACCCATTCAAGTGATCCATTCAGTTTTATTTTTTCGTCGCCATATTCTGATCCCTATAACTTTTTATGTGTACAAAATTGAAGCTTTGTGAATGTTAATTTTTTTCGGGGGGATCTATACTTTTCATTGATACGATTTTGGGGTGTGTACGACTTTTTGATTTTTTGTGGGAAATGAAGCGACTAAAAATGGCGAATTGGCCATTTTGACAGTTCTTTCCATTTCTGTTTGCTTTATAGGAAAGATATTTTTATAGTATGGGAGTTTTCACACATGGCGATACCCATGTGTATTTTTTTAGTTTTTTTTTGTGGAAAGGGAGTGATTTGAATCTTTATATTTTTTATTTTTAAAATTCTTTTTTTTACGTAAACATTATTTTACATAAACAACATTTTTTTTTACACTTTTTTATAGTTCCAATAGAGAACTATAACAAGCAATCATTAGATTGCTCTTCTCATAGACTCCAATAAAAATTTAGTAGTTTTCTATGGAGCCTTTCTGCAGACAGGGGGTCCATAGGAAACACTATCCAGCAGCCTAATGTCACCTTTAAAGTCGAAGTCAATTTGTTTCACTTCGATTAACTCAACACTAGTTATAATGATAAAAAAATCATAGAAATCAAAGATGGTGTATTTTTTTTATGGCACTGTATTTGATGTTTGTTATTGATATCCTAACATTAGAGAGTCCGCTAACAGCCACTATTTACCTCCCTAATTGACCAAAAAAGTATTATGTAGAGACATAATTCTACAGTCTACAATGTTCATAACTGGTACCAACTATAATTATTAGTATTATTCTTATTATTATTTCAGTATCTGATTTTTTTCTCTAACAGTTTAGTTTTCTATAGTGTGAAAGAAATTAAGTGATTAATGAACAATAATTGGTGCTAATTGTACTTATATGGTCAAATCTCCATTTTCTGCAGTTTTATGCTTAAAATCTGTGATTGAGAAATACAAGTCACCATCACTCGATTCATTACAAGAAGTTGGACGGATACCACAAATAGGGAACTGGTAACAGTTTAGCAGAATGTGATATAGGGGGTCTTTTGCAGATAGATGACTCATGTTCATGATATATATGAGTAATGCCTGTGTCTCTGCATGTAATTTTTTTTTACCATCATGTTTCTGATTGGTTGCTTTAAACAATGCTTGTGATTGGACATATTCAAATTAATGGCTAAAGGGGGGTGGCTAGATCTACAATGTACATCTAATAAACCTGACTCTACTAACCCATTTGAATCCCACAGATGAGCGAGTGTAGTCCTCTAGTTTGGGACTTGTCCTAAATTGCAGCGACAATAGATAACTTTGAGAAAGCCCTTCCTGATCTCCTGGGACCAGATTCAAGCCCACCCTTGAGGCTAAATGTAGTCATCATGTACAGAGCTATAATAATGCATTGTGCACATAGCCTAATATGACAAAGTAATAACAATAAGAAATCCATAATTTATAGTGTTAATGCATTGACTAACATAACTGACAATAAAATAATAGCATTAAAAGTTAATGGAGAATACAGGGCGCAGCATAATGTAAGTTTTATTTCTTTATTCTCTGTTGTCATTTTATTGAGCTTTTTGTTGATATGATAAAAATATAAAGTAAAAGGTGTAGAGGATTAAATGGTTTGCTATTCTAAACTGTATTCAGGAGGTATTTTTTCTGTAATTCATATGAAAGAATTTCCACAGTCAGAATGGGTACAAGAAGTTGTGCTACAAATTAAAAAATATAATTGTGACTAAATATATATATATATATATATATATATATATATATATATATACCGTAGAAAACGGACAGCACTCCAGATAAAAAGCCAAGATTCTTTTATTCACCCAGGCTTGAGAAAGGCTTTATTGTTAAGCCGAAACGTCGTCTCTCCACCTGGGTGAATAAAAGAATCTTGGCTTTTTATCTGGAGTGCTGTCCGTTTTCTACGGTATTTATGTGGTTTGCCCACACCCTTGGACCTTGCACCCGCTACTCATTTTTGTGTTTGGTGCTGCCTGGTTTTTTCGTTTATATATATATATATATATATATATATAGAGAGAGAGAGAGAGAGAGAGAGAGAGAGAGAAAGTAATATTTTACCGTACATATCTGGCAAATAGGAGATGTAAGCAATATAATGAAAATCTATTCAGCAGAACAAATCTTTACACATCCTGCAATTGATACATGGAGGATCAGCAGTCACACTTGCATTGCATTGTAATGGATAAGTGTCTGTGAAACCATCAAGAAGATCCTTCACCAGCACAACTCTGTTTACAGAGATCTGTCATGTAGATGCAGTAACTCAAATTAGAATGTCAAGTCAATTTGTTTAATATGAAAATGGAACAAACATATATTTTCACAATTTGAAATGTAAGATGCTTCCCTTATTGTAAGTGTTAAGCCTTTCAACACTCATGAAATAAATGAAATAAAAGTCTTGCTGTTAATGTAATTCAACATTCTATTGCAGTCTATTCACATTCTATAAATCAATACAATATTCATACTATACTTTTATTATACAGTCACTTTTATTCTAAGATGCTGATTAGAGATTTTTGGGAAGAAAATTGTTTTGATCCGAATTTATCCGAATTTATTTGCGGCGAATTTCATAACATTTTTTCATAAAAAGTAGATAAGCATCTCCTGTAGAAACCGGACTGACACAAACGTAGAGGTGTCAATGTTGAATGTGGCATGTAAGAAGTGGCCCACGTTCTTCATCAAGTGAGAGTATGAGATAAGGATGGCTTTTTTTTTTTGGAAATAATTGTGGGTAGGTCTCTTACATCGAGGCTGTTCAGCTTGTACACAATTGGATTGCCGGTTGAATATAGTTGTTTCCTAGCCACATATTCCGTTATTAATGACTGATAACGGAGAGGAGGACGAAGAGGAGGAAGAATCTAAGTGAAGTAGTAACTGATTATGTCAATGAAAAGGACACTGTACTGGTGTGGATGCGGCCTGCCTGCTACAAAGAAGATAAGGAGGACTGTCTTGTTCCGATTGATAGCCAGTTCTTTTATTCCACTGGATCTGATGATGTTGCCTTATGTGCTGCAATAAATTCTTGGTGCCTATGTTTGTGTTTGACGGCCCACAGCTTGCACATGGCAATGGTTTTGTCTGCAGGCATTGTGGAGAAAAATTGCCATATGGGAGATACCTGTATAGAGTTGTCAGCAGAAGAGCGTCTTTCACATTTTGAGCCTGTGCCAATAGTATCAGCAGAATCACAAGTTTACAAGCTCAAGACAATAGAGGCAGATCCAGCCCTGACAGTTTTTCTGGAGGTTGTGGCCGTACATAGGCTCTGCTCTTTATTAAGGCAACTACCGCCACTGGAAATCTGGTTGCCAAGTCCTGTCCAACACAAAATCATCATCATAGTTATCACCCTCCCTGACACTTTTATTAGACTGGGAAGTGTTGTAATGGACTCCTTGGCCCATCTCACAATTTCTTATCTGTATTTCCCATGAGTGTCACAGTTACCATAGCTACCAGTGCCTCTATCACAGCTACAAGTGTTACCACTATGACCACCACCTCCAACAGCTATGCATTTGAGTAATCAGGTTCCCCACTTCTGTCTGAAACTCCTCCTCAAGGCAGTCCAAATAATGACTATTCCTACACAGTTCAGCAAAGGAAGACTATCAAGAGTATCTTCCAGAACACGTGGGGTGTTGTTAGATCTTCATAGAAAAAAAAAAGGCAGCCCACTAAGGGGGGGGGGGGGGGTGAAGACAGAGATAATGCAAATCAAATGCTCTTCTGGGCTGCAAGGAGGAGGAGCAGGAGGAAAGTGCTGACCCTTGGCTTAAAGCAACAGTTTCATACTCAAAGGTGACATCAGCATCATCCTGCTGTGAAAAATAGACATTTGTTCAGCACTCAGATAAAATTCCTCATACTATTAGTCTTGAAACATGCAACTCTGCAACTCTGCTTTCCTAAACAGCTGATCTGTGAGTGTCCCAGGTGTTGAACCCCTGCCAATCAGAAGATGATTACCTATCCAAATTATAAATCATCAGTAAGAAAAAGGCAGAAAACCCCTTTGTAGAAAAATTTCAATACGTTTTTTGGAAAAACACAAGCCCAATAAGACATCTCCTGGGTAGGACCAAAATATACAGTGCACTGTTGTTGACACACTAAAATATACTTATTGCAATGCTCACTTATAAATGGCAGAAAAATTCCAACCGGTTTGGTAAAAAAAAAGAGGTGTAATCAGAAGTCCCAGGCTGCAACGAAAATATACAGTGTCCTGCTGTTGACCAACTAAAATACACTTATTACAATGCTCACTTATAAACTGGAAGCTTTGCAAAAGGTCTGTGCTTCACTGACTGCAAAGCATTGTCGGCATGCCCACCAGCCTTAGCCCCACCTGGAGTTATTTCTGTGACATTTGGGACGTTCATTCATATCTAATCCACTATATTCATTATGTGCCTAAAAGGGTTGGTCCATTTACATTACTAGCTGCACATGTCCATTAGTAGCCTCCATTCTCTTACACTGGGGACAGACAGGGAAACTAGTAGATACTGTATGCATTCTGTCCCCTGTATAAGTGAATGGGGGCCGCTAATGGATGAAACCTTCCATCAGTGCCCATGTTCTGATCGTAGTGCCGGCATGAAGGTCAGTAGACCTGCATGTAAACCCGAATTATTCATATTAAACTATTGGAAATTGGTGCTGGTAGTTTAATAATGCTAAATGTTAGCCGCATGCAGGTGTTGTCACCAGCACATGTGAATCATCCCCTTTAAGCACACAATAAATATAGTGGATTGGAGATGAACTAATTATTTCCCAAACTAATCAGATAATGCTTATTACTAGCTGCATGCACTGTTCCTAGCACACGTGCAGCTAGTAATAGGTACTTGCCAACCCTTTTAATTTTACATTAAACGTTATGTTTCCTTCCTTTATGCATTTTCAATTCTACTTCTGTTTGCCATTTTATAATTGCAAATATATAAACTTACAATTTTTCCACATAGCTTGCCATTGTTATCTTCAGCTTTTCCATCATCCATGATCAAAAGTTAATTCATTTTAAGGAGGGAATTGGAACAGCTAGCACCACTTTGGTCTAATGGGTTAAAGTTGGACTGGTAATGAAAACACCCCTTAGAGATGGTTGATAGGTCTTTTCTTTATTTAGTCTGCAGAACATTATTTTTCGTAAAGGGGTTCCCCAGGAATGAATAAAAATTGCAATTGTTGAAAATACTTAAATAACTTTATTAACTTTATTATAAATATTAGGCTTGAGCGACTTGAGCTTCGTATCATAGATCTGAAGTAGATTCATTCAAACACTTCAGATACAGGTCTACAAACAGCATTGAAATGTACTGCCTCTGTGTAGGCAAAATTAGTTTCCACTAAAGTCGTGTGACACTTAGTGATGTCGCGAGTAGAGATGAGCGAACACCTGGATGTTCGGGTTCGAGAGGTTCGGCCGAACTTCCGGAAAATGTCCGGGTTCGTGATCCGAACTCAACCCGAACTTCATCCCGAACCCGAACCCCATAGAAGTCAATGGGGACCCGAACTTTTGGGTACTAAAAAGGCTGTAAAAGACACCCAGAGGGATAATATACCGCAATAAACGCATTGCGATTACAACTTTGAGCTAACGATCACCATGGGAACGCCTCCTCCAGTAGAATGTACTGTCGGATCTGAGAATTAAGTTGAAATCGCAATGCGATTCTTATATATTTGCTTAATCGCATTGCGATTTCAACTTATCATTGCTAAGTAATTCCATCCATATCGTTAACTCACTGAGTCAGTAAGTTAACGAATATGGATGGAATTATTTAGCAATGCTAAGTTGAAACGGCAATGCGATTAAGCAGATATATAATAATCGCATTGCGTTTTCAACTTAATTCTCACATCCGACAGTACATTCTACTGGAGGAGGCGTTCCCATGGTGATCGGTAGCTCAAAGTTGTAATCGCAATGCGATTAAGCAAATACATAAGAATCGCATTGCGATTCCAACTTTTTAGTACTCAACTTTTAAAATCGTACACCACTTTAAGTTCCAAAGTTGCAATCGCGTTCGAATAGAACTTAAAGCTGTCTCTTAGTCAGTTTTAGTATTGGTGTGCTGTAATAGAAGTTACATTCATACGCGAATATAACTTAGAGCAATACAGTCAACTTTACACTGTTAGTTTTATTATCGCGATAATACAACTATTCAAGAATCGTGTACGTGCGTCTGTACGTGTGTGCGTTACCTCGGACACTATTCTATTTTGCCAGCCACAGCTGAAACCACTGATTTATGGTATTGCTATTTTGGCAATTGAATTTAACCCCAGAAAATAATCTATCCTTTGCCAGACAGCAGACAGTATTATACTTGTCTAACCAAAGCTGGAACACCAGATTTAGGGGATTGGTATTTGGGCAATTGTATTTAACCCCTTAATAAAATATAGAAATTTCTTTCCTGAGTTTCTAGGGGTGACAATTAGCACAGCCAAGCCCCTGATGTAGGATATAGCAAAAAAAAAAACTAGTATTGATGGATTGATGGACTTGGTGGCAGCTTCTTCTGGCGCACCACAAGTCACAAAATGGCCGCCGATCAACCCAGAAAATAAGTGACAGAAAAACGCTCTGTGCAGCCTAAAAACCAGCGAGCAAGTAACTAGCAGAAGTTCAATGATTCTCAGCTGTAAATTGATCCGTTCATTAGGTGCTGTTGCTGACTTTAACCTGCCTAATCTCGCCCTGACAGAAGCTGCGTCCTCTCCCTACACTAATCAGAGCAGGGTGACGTGCGGCGCTACGTGACTCCAGCTTAAATAGAGGCTGGGTCACATGCTGCACTTGGCCAATCACAGCCATGCCATTAGTAGGCATGGCTGTGATGGGCTCTTAGGGCAAGAAGTAAAACAATAGCTGATTGCCTGCTGTGCAGCCCTTCAGAAAGTGGGAAGTAATCGACGAACACCGAACCCGAACCCGAACTTTTTTGAAAATGTCCGGGTTCGGGTCCGGGTCCCGGACACCCCAAAATTCGGTACGAACCCGAACTATTCTCGAACTGTTCGCTCAACACTAGTCGCGAACATAAAATTTTCCGTTCACGAACGGCGAACACGAACTTCCGCAAATGTTCGCGAACGGGCGAACCGGGCGAACCGCCATAGACTTCAATAGGCAGGCGAATTTTAAAACCCACAGGGACTCTTTCTGGCCACAATAGTGATGGAAAATTTGTTTCAAGGGGACTAACACCTGGACTGTGGCATGCCGGAGGGGGATCCATTGCAAAACTCCCATGGAAAATTACGTAGTGGACGCAGAGTTGGGTTTTAATCCATAAAGGGCATAAATCAACTAACATTCCTAAATTGTTTGGAATAACATGCTTTAAAACATCCACTGTGTGTATACGATCAGGTATGATGTTGTATCGATCAGGTAGTGTAAGGGTTACGCCCGCTTCACAGACATTGACAGACCAAACTCCCCTTTTAATGCACCGCAAACAGTCCATTTGCACAACGGCAAACTCCCCATTTGCACAAGGTTGGATACCAAGCTAGCCATGTCCCAGTGATGTCATTGAAGGTTTCTTCCTCCACCCAGCCACGTACAACACTAAGGGTCCCCGAAAGGTGAATTGAATTGATTTTTCGAACGGGGAGATGGTTAAAAAACCGCTGGCTCCCTCCCCTTTGTTTTTATCCACGGTCACCGCGTCTGCGCCGTGCAATTTACTGTCACACCCGATATGAGTGGTATTTTCTGTAGTACTATTCTCATCAGTTTAATCCCTCTAACATCCCCAATCTGGGGGCCATTTATTGAATTGATTTTTCAAACGGAGAGATGGTTAAAAAAATGCTGGCTCCCTCCACTCTGTTTTAATCCACGGTCACTGCGTCTGTGCCGTGCAATTTACTGTCACACCCCATATGAGTGGTATTTTCTGTAGTACTATTCTCATCAGTTTAATCCCTGTTACATCCCATATCAGGGATTGCCTTTTGTGAAAAAAAATTTAGGCCGGGTACCTTCGACTGCCTTCACAGTGACAGACCAAACTCTCATAGACCAAACTGAATTGATTTTAGGAACCGGGAGATGGAAAAAGCAGCTTGGTCGGTCCTTTTACTCCCAAATTGGGGCACTGCGCGTGCACAGAGCAATGTGCTGTGACACCCTATATGAGTGGTGTCTTAACTAGTACTATTCCTATCAGTTTAATCCCTGTTACATACCCTATCCGGCGACGTGTGTCGAATTGATTAAACATTGTTGAATTAACGAACCATTACGACATCATGAAATAATTTAGTTCTGAGCTCTGTACTTGCTTTGTATTGGAATTGATGGGGATTTTTTTAATTGTCTGCATTATTTCTAATAAACTATTAAGAGACTTTATTATGATTTTTTATTTTATGTATTAAAAACCCATACAACTTAAAAAAAAAAAAGTAAATTAATGTTTTTTCTATGAAATATTATCCAGCCATCCGATCGCTTTTGGTCTGACCATAATGAAGCAACGGCCTTATCATCTGGGGTGTGGCAACATTGCCAACACACTCATAGAGGTGATGATTGCTTCATTGTGATGCGCAAGCCCCTTCACCACAACAAGGTAACGATCATGAAGGGGAATTGACACTTGTATGTGCCTTTTTTTTTGTTTTGTTTTTGCAGCCACAGTGCTGCACCATAGGACATAAAAATTAGGCATGTATACATGCCTGAAAAATAATGGCATTGTTGTAGCCGCTATTGTAGCAGCGGCCGGAAAAATTGATGTTTTCCAGGCAGAAAAGTGACTAAAACATTGCGGCTTGAACCCTAGTTGGTGGTGGAGAATTCACGAAAGTCATCCGGTGTGCAGATATTTAATACAGCAGCGTGGGGACCATTTTGAAGCCAAGGCATGTAATCAGGCCTTTTGTTAGTCAAACGTATCCCCCACTGTCAGTCCCTTCGGGATCCATGCCTCATTCATCTTTATGAAGGTGAGGTAATCAACACTTTTTTGACCGAGGCGACTTCTCTTGTCAGTGACAATGCCTCCTGCTGCACTTAAGGTCCTTTCTGACAGGACACTTGAAGCAGGCCAGGCCAGAAGTTCTACCGCAAACTGGGATAGCTCAGGCCACAGGTCAAGCCTGCACACCCAGCAGTGAAGGGGTTCATCGCTCCTCAGAGTGTCGATATCTGCTGTTAAGGCGAGGTAGTCTGCTACCTGTCGGTCGAGTCGTTCTCTAAGGCTGGATCCCGAAGGGCTGTGGCGATGTGTAGGACTGAAAAAGCTCTGCATGTCCTCCATCAACAACACATCTGTAAATCGTCCAGTCCTTGCCGCCATGGTAGGAGGAGGATTACACTCACCTCTTCCCCTGTTAGATTCCCGTTGTGCTGTGACATCCCCCTTATAAGCTGTGTAAAGCATATTTTTTAGTTTGGTTTTGAACTGCTGCATCCTTTCCGACTTTCGGTAATTTGGTAACATTTCTGCCACTTTCTGCTTATACCGGGGGTCTAGTAGCGTGGCCACCCAGTACAGGTCGTTCTCCTTCATCCTTTTTATACGAGGGTCCCTCAACATACATGACAGCATGAAAGACCCCATTTGAACAAGGTTGAATGCAGAGCTACTCATTTCCCGTTCCTCGTCCTCACTGATGTCATTGACGGTCTGTTCTTCCCCCCAGCCACGTACAACACCATGGGTCCCAGATAGGTGACAACAACGAGCACCCTGGGGTGCCTGCTGTGGTTGGTCTTCCTTCTCCTCAAAGCCGCCACATTCCTCCTCTGACTCCTCTTCCTCATACTCCTCTTCCAGCGTTGCCGCAGGTCCGGCAAGCGATGATGACAAGGATGTTTCTGGTGGTGATGGAGACCACAACTCTTCCTCTTCCTCTTCACGCTCATCTACAGCCTGGTCCAGCACTCTTCGCAGGGCACGCTCCAGGAAGAAAACAAATGGGATGAGGTCGCTAATGGTGCCTTCGGTGCGACTGACTAGGTTTGTCACCTCCTCAAAAGGACGCATGAGCCTACAGGCATTGCGCATGAGCGTCCAATAACGTGGCAAAAAAATTCCCAGCTCCGCAGAGGCTGTCCTTACACCCCGGTCATACAAATACTCGTTGACGGCTTTTACTTGTTGGAGCAGGCGGTCGAACATTAGGAGTGTTGAATTCCAACATGTCGGGCTGTCTCAAATCAAGCGCATCACTGGCATGTTGTTTCGCCGCTGAATATCTGAAAGGTGCGCCATGGCCGTGTAGGAACGCCTGGCAGCAGGCAAGCAACTAAAATTAGACTAATGTGTAAAAATGAAATGCCTTATTTATCGGCAAGCTACTGTGCCACCCAGTATCAGTGGTTGGCACTAGCAGTGGGCACACTACAGTCTGTGGAAGTGGGCCTGACACACACTGGCAGCAGGCAAGCAACTGAAATTAGACTACTGTCTAAATATTAAATGCCTTATTTATCGGCAAGCTACTGTGCAACCCGGTATCAGTGGTTGGCACTGGCAGTGGGCACACTACAGTCAGTAAAAGTGGGCCTGACACACACTGGCAGCAGGCAAGCAACTAAAATTAGACTACTGTATAAAAATGAAATGCCTTATTTATCGGCAAGCTACTGTGCCACCCGGTATCAGTGGTGGGCACTGGCAGTGGGCACACTACAGTCTGTGGAAGTGGGCCTGACACACACTGGCAGCAGGCAAGCAACTGAATTTAGACTACTGTCTAAAAATTAAATGCCTTATTTATCGGCAAGCTACTGTGCAACCCGGTATCAGTGGTGGGCACTGGCAGTGGGCACACTACAGTCAGTGGAAGTGGGCCTGACACACACTGGCAGCAGGCAAGCAACTGAATTTAGACTACTGTCTAAAAATTAAATGCCTTATTTATCGGCAAGCTACTGTGCCACCCGGTATCAGTGGTTGGCACTGGCAGTGAGCACACTACAGTCAGTGGAAGTGGGCCTGACACACACTGGCAGCAGGCAAGCAACTAAAATTAGACTACTGTATAAAAATGAAATGCCTTATTTATCGGCAAGCTACTGTGCCACCCGGTATCAGTGGTGGGCACTGGCAGTGGGCACACTACAGTCTGTGGAAGTGGGCCTGACACACACTGGCAGCAGGCAAGCAACTGAATTTAGACTACTGTCTAAAAATTAAATGCCTTATTTATCGGCAAGCTACTGTGCAACCCGGTATCAGTGGTGGGCACTGGCAGTGGGCACACTACAGTCTGTGGAAGTGGGCCTGACACACACTGGCAGCAGGCAAGCAACTGAAATTAGACTAATGTGTAAAAATTAAATGCCTTATTTATCGGCAAGCTACTGTGCCACCCAGTATCAGTGGTTGGCACTGGCAGTGAGCACACTACAGTCTGTGGAAGTAGGCCTGACACACACTGGCAGCAGGCAAGCAACTGAATTTAGACTACTGTCTAAAAATTAACCCGGTATCAGTGGGTAGTGTGCCTACGATCTAAAAATTAAATGCCTTATTTATCGGCAAGCTACTGTGCAACCCGGTATCAGTGGTGGGCACTGGCAGTGGGCACACTACAGTCAGTGGAAGTGGGCCTGACACACACTGGCAGCAGGCAAGCAACTGAAATTAGACTAATGTGTAAAAATTAAATGCCTTATTTACCGGCAAGCTACTGTGCCACCCGGTATCAGTGGTGGGCACTGGCAGTGGGCACACTACAGTCAGTGGAAGTGGGCCTGACACACACTGGCAGCAGGCAAGCAACTGAAATTAGACTACTGTCTTAAAACTAAATGCCTTATTTATCGGCAAGCTACTGTGCCACCCAGTATCAGTGGTTGGCACTGGCAGTGGGCACACTACAGTCAGTGGAAGTTGGCCTGACACACACTGGCAGGCAAGCAACTGAAATTACACTAAAGTGTAAAAATTAAATGCCTTTTTTTGATGCAAAGTCCTGTGCCACACGGGATAACAGGGGTGGGCACTGGCAGTGGGCACCCTACAGTCTGTGGGCCTGCAGCTCCTCACACACGGGCAGGCCAGGCAACTGCAATATATATATATGGAGAAAATAAAAAAAGCAGACTAATGTTGCAGCCCTAAAAAGGGTTTTTTGGGGTGCTGTCAGGACGCTGTCCTTACAGCAGAGATCAGATGAGTCTTTCAGGACTGGAGTGGACACTGAATACACTAGCCTAGCTATCGATTTCCCAATTAAATCAGCAGCAGCTACACTGTCCCTCCTCTCACTAAGACTGCAAATTCCGAATGAATCTAAAATGGATGCTGTTCAGGAGATGGGAGGGTCTGGGAGGGAGGGTATGCTGCTGATTGGTTGGAATGTGTCTGCCGACTGTGAGGTACAGGGTCAAAGTTTGCTCAGTGATGATGTATAGGGGGCGGACCGAACATCGCATGTGTTCACCCGCCGCGGCGAACGCAAACAAGCTATGTTCGCCAGGAACTGTTCGCCGGCGGATAGTGCGGGCCATCTCTAGTGACACTTCGTTGAATGAATTCGGTATTCATTTCTGCATCTTTAAAAACATTTTAATTAGCATTCCAGGTCAGGTTTGTTATCTGCTGGTACCTCGGTACTAAACCTGACTTTGTATTGCTATTTTAAAATGTTTTTAAAGACATAGAAGAGATTACCAAATTCATTCACCGAAAGTCTCGCGCGACTTCGGCTGAAACAAATTTTGTTTTTTGAGGCAATGCATTTTAATGCTGTATACAGAGACAGGTCTCCCGACAGCATTAAAACGAAGCATTTGAACGAATCGACTTGATTTGCTCAACACTAATAAATATATTCCTATTAGTATACAATATCCTATTACTACACAAAAAACCTGTCCTAATAACACAGCAGGACAAGTTACTTTACAACACTCAGGTAAAGAGCTGCCTCATCCTCCTCTCTGCTCTACTTGTCAGTGATTATGCTCCTGAATACAGCTGATACGATCTTCAGCTGAATCTCTGTAGGAATTGAGTTCATGAGGAGACATGAAGTACAGAGAGGATGGACAGGACAGACTGTGGTAATGTGGAGCTGTGGTAATGGAGAGTACATACAAGTGCTGCTGCTCATTAGCCACATCCCCACCTCCTCTCTGTAAGTCATGCCTCCTCATGAGCTCCATTCCTACAGAGATTCAGCTGAAGAGATCTTATCACCTGTATGCAGGATCATAATCCCTGACAAGTAGAACAGAGAGGAGGATAAAGCAGCTCTGTACTGCAGTGTTCTGCAGTTAATTGTCCTGTTGTGTGATTAGGACAGGTTTTGTGTGTACTAATAGGATGGTGGCCATTTTATTTCTCTTAATGATTGCTTCCTAGGCAAAATGAGACATTT